>JAQPPZ010002540.1:0-1200000 GCA_028583015.1 Wollemia nobilis | reverse complement strand
GCCTCAACAGCAGGGCCAGTGTCTCACCAACAGTTTGTGGATGATACAATCATTGTGTCCAAAGCCTCGGTGCCTCAAGCTAGGAAGTTGAAGAGAATTCTAACCAAGTATGAGACAGAAGCAAGACAAGTACATAAACTATAAGAAGAGTAGCATCTATTTCTTTAACATGCCTGGTGGGAGGGAGGAAAGAATAGCTAACCTCTTCGGTTGTGGAAAGGAGCTTCTACCAACGAACTTATCTAGGCATGCCTATGTTCGAAGGAAGAATGAAGGCTACTTTGTGGAACTCGATCATTGACAGGATCTCCAAAAAGTTAGCAGGGTGGAAGGGCAGCCTTCTCAACTCCGCAGGAAAAGCCTTATTAGTTCAAACTACTTTACGGAGCATTCCAATTCATCGCATGTCTCTATTTAGAATGCCCGCAAAGGTCCGAGCTACATTGGAGCTAATTCAACGCAACTTCTTGTGGTCGGGTTCGGAGGAGAGAAAGAGAATTTCATTGGTAGCATGGAATCGGTGTGTGCAAGCAAGGATCGGGGGGCACTGGGGTTAAAGAGAATGAAAGAATTGAATCAAGCTCTGATTGGCAAACAGGTATGGAGATTTATCAATAATGATCATTTGGGATGGGTAAAACTTCTTAAGGCAAAATATATCAGAAATAATCAGGACTTCCTGAAAGCTGATAATCTTCCTAGAGGATCCTATTTTTGGAATTGTTTGCTCGAATGTCGGGAGGTAGTCAGGAAAGGCATCAGATGGAGAATTGGTAATGGAAGACAAGTGGACTTTTGGAAAGACCCGTGGTTGGAAGAGGCCCCTCTGAAAGATAACTTAGACCTTCAAGTCCTCCAACATAAACTTTCGAAGGAAATGGGAGGAAAAGTAGGGGATTTTATTGCTGTAGCACAGGAAACTTCTTCTTGGAAGAAAATCACAGTTCATAATCTGTCAGAGCAAGAGAAGGTGGCCCTAACCAAACTCAATGATGCTTTAAGGGTGTTCCCGATCATTCCTTGGGGAGGAAGAGACAAGGCGATTTGGGGCAAAACTACAAGTGGGATCTATTCAGTAAAAACTGCCTATAAGTTAATCCACTCAGGATTCAATGGTTGGACTCCGACTTCTGTTATTTGGTTAAATAATTTAACCCCAAAAATAGCTTTCTTCTTTTGGTTGGCAGTTCAAAATAAGATCCTGACAACAGATAATCTGCAAAGGAGAGGTTTCCAATTCATCAATCGATGTATCTTGTGTGAGAAAGCAATAGAATCTGTAAGTCATATATTTCTAACTTGTGATTTTTCTTGTACAGTCTTCCAAATGATCCTGTCCAAATTTCATATAGATTGGGTCTGTCCAAATAGCATGTCTGACTTCTGCATACAGTGGGCTTCCCCCTTCCGGCAAAGCTTTTGACTTGGCTCGGAAGCTCAGCTTACCCCATTTTTTATGGGGGATATGGAATGAGAGAAATAAGAGAGTATTTAAAGGACGTAAGAAAGATCCCGAGTTATGTGGCAATAAAATAATCGAGCTTTGAAAGAAAACTGGAAAACTTTCTTCTTCAAAAATGAGACCATGTCTCTAAGGGAAAGGAGGATTTTGCGGAACTGGTGAGAGGAACTTCCAGACCTAGAAATTACAACCAACCCACGGGATGGTGTCAAGTGGATACCCCCCACACAAAAGTGGGTTAAGTTTAATTTTGACGGGGCAGCTAAAGGAAATCCGGGGCTGCAGGAGTAGGAGGAGTTTTGAGAAATGAGGAAGGAAAAGTGGTCCTTGCCTTTGCAGAGCCTTTGGGAACTCAAACAAATCATTTTGCGAAGCCCGAGCTCGCATGCGAGGCAATGAGAATTGCCGGACTTGAGGGTTATAAGGAAGTTATCTTTGAAGGGGATTCGCTTAATATAATCAAGGCAATTAAGGAGGATAAAGACCCCAGTGGACCATATTGGAGCTTATCCTAGAAGCAAAGATTCATAAATCTCATTTGGTTAATGCCCGAATCCAACACACCTTCGAGAGAAGGGAACCGAGCGGCGGATCTAATGGCAAATATTGCAGTTTTCGTTGGGGAGATGCAAATTTGGAAGGATAACTTCCCTCAAGAACTATTGGTGTTGGTCGCTAGAGAAGAGCTAAGATCAAAGTCGTTAGAGCATCGGGGAGATCGGAGGGGCTGATGATGAGTAATCCGACGAGATGGAATTAGGCGGAAAAGGCATCCCATTTGTTGGGGCCCGGGAGGTGACAAGTGTACGATGACAGACAACCTAGTGTTAGTAAGTGCTAGGTGTTGTTTGGTTTTTGTTTTATCCTGAATAGTCAAGCGACAAGTATAGGACCGTGGACTCTAAGTATGGCTTAATGTGAGTCTTAGAAAGATCCATTTTGTATTTTGATTATACGGGCTTGATGCTAGAACCAGCCCATTTTGACTTTGTAAAAGGTTTGTGGACCTTATAACCACCTCTACCTTATACCAAAAAAAAAAGATACTTATATGCAATAAATATAATTACTTTCTAATTATCATAATGTATTAAAAATAAGATTCTAAGTGGGACCATGTTACAAACCCAATTTAGCCTATGTGGGTCCAAGACCCTAATTCCTTCAAAATTATTATCTTATGATACTTATATGCAATAAATATAATTACTTTATAATTATCATAATGTATTAAAAATAAGATTCTAAGTGGGACCATGTTACAAACCCATTTTAGCCTATGTGGGTCCAAGCCCCTAATTCCTTCAAAATTATTATCTTATGATAAAATGAAACAAGTTCTAAAGGATCATGTATGCATAATTTTGTACAAATGATAAAATATATGGAAAACTAACTCTTTTGGTATCATTTAAAATAAAAGAGGGAATTCAATTCAAATTCAACAATTCATAAGTGATAATACAAATTAATGTACTAGACCAAGATACTTATATGCAATAAATATAATTACTTTCTAATTATCATAATGTATAAAAAATAAGATTCATAATGGTCCCAAAAGTATAGGGAGAGGTGGTTTAAGAATGGGATATAAATACCAAAACTTTTCATACTACAATCGAATTAGATTTATCTTTTAGTGAAATAAAAAAAATCAACTCCAATGGAAAGAGTATTCAAGAATAAGAAGATATTTATTTCAAATATATTTTTTCATAATTGAAAAAATAAGGAGAATCAATTAAGCGTTTGAAAATATTCCATTAGTTACTACATAAAAATAAAATGAATTCTTGATGAGGAATATTATTGTGGAGGAGCTACAACAGTTAATTTTCTTTTCTACCCTTATAAGGAACTTGTCCCCAAAGAATTTCCTACAATTTTCTTTCAAAAATATTAGGATTTGTCAAATAATAATGTATTGATTGTAGTTTATGAGGTTGATGAATAGAATGCTACAATAAATGAAGTTAATGTGATCATTATTACACTTATTTCCAAGAAAGGCAAGATAATTTTTTTTTTGAATTTACATGGTGGAATCGGTAGCCACCACGAATCCGGGTAGGCTGTCCAGCTTTTATGGCCACCACAGTATTCTACGTTGTCCACCCTAGAAGCCGCCACACAGATATTCATGCAGTCTGCCCCTATAACCACCATGCCACAATCATTTTAAACCTTTTACGCCACTGAAATCACCAGGAAAGGGACAAGCGTTCAGTCCGACGAGGCCCGAGATTTGAACCTTGGACCTCCACCCCCCTTATGGGGTTTGGATGAACCAATTGGTCTACACCTCGGACCTTAGGAAAGATAAAATATTTCTTATTATTTTTATCCAAATAATCCTTACTAATATGATATACAACATATAAAATGACATGAGATCAACCGTTTAAATTCCTCAACTTTTAAGGAGATCAAGATTCGAATCCTGTCAAGTGATATATGCATGACTACCAGGTTGTTGTAAAACCACTATATGGTGATGATGTAAAAAGAGGGTCATGTTTCAATATCATATAACCCTTGTAAATCACATTCTCTCCATAGTGAATATTTGAAACCCTCATAAAACTAGATTGAGAGCCTAAAAAACCTTCTAAGTGCACAATAAGCATAAGTCATAGTGAGGAAAATATGACTCCATAATAGAAGATTGAACACCATAGGTCTCTTGATAGAAACCTAGGGCATGATTGTAGATCCCAATATTGGAACCCTACACCACCCCCTAACTTCATCATCTTAAAAGGTACAAACTATGACTATGCTTATATACAAAACAAACATTTCAAAACTCAAAGAAAATGCCAATACCCTCTTATGTTGGTTTAGCCACTAGGATGTAGTTTACCCAAATAAGGATAAATTCACAAAAAACCTTGATGGGGAATTTTCCTCAATTCAAAAATTAATGAATCATTAACTTGGAAATTAACACAAATAAAAAGTATTTCAAGTCAAAAATTGGCAATCATTAAATTGGAAATTAGTGAATTTCCATTTTCGCCAAGGATTGGTAAATTTTAGGGTAGAACACATAAATATTATATAGATAATAATGGACACCAGTGTTACCTCTTGAAATTATACTTGTAGACACCAAAATCTAGCCATTCATCCTTCATCCAGGCTTTCCCACCACTTCCACCACTAAAGCATAGCCAATTTATCCACCAATCCTATTTCCTGCCATTTTCAAATAATATTCATATTTATTTATGTATATTTATTTTATATGCATTCAAATATAATATTTTATATTATATTTATATTTAATAAATATGTATTTATTTAAGTTAATTAATCCTAGCCATCCAATTCCTTTTAATCTCGACCACCTATGTACATCAATCTATGACACACCCTAGATTTATTATCTACCCTTAGATGTGCTTTAATATTAGCCACATGATTAGTATTGTTGAAAACCTTGAATGTACCAGGTTAGATTATAAATAGAAACCATTTTGATGGGTCAACCCCTGATTTTAAGTTCCTAAGTTTTTTGAGTTTTTGAATACCCTGATTCCTTGAGTGCCTTAAGTATTTTACCAAGCCTTTTGTGCCCTAGTTCCATTACATCTATCACATTCCACTCCCCTCACTCATCATATCTATCATCGCATCCTATGCCTTCACCCAATCTAATTTTATAAAATTTCTCATCAATCGCCAGGTGCCTCCAGGAGCTTTTTGTCAACACTAGGCACCCATGAGTGCCTCCCTACCAACACTAAGTGCCCATGGGTATTTCCTGCAGCCACCAGGTGCTCATGTATTTTTTATGCTACCACTCCTAAATTCCCCCTAGCCTTTGGGTGATGCTAAGACATCATCACACCAATCACCTACATTAAATGTCTCACATCAGAGCGCAATAAGTAAAATAGATACATCATTTGTTTATTTTATGCATGTGCTTCTATTTTTGTTCATTTTATTTGTAGCATTTAGTTAGGGTTTATCATTTCTTATATAGGGCCTCACATTGTGGAGCCCTCACATGTATTACTAAATATTTTGTTGTGTGCAGATCTCGAGCACTATATCAACATATAGAGTAGCCCAACCTTGGATATCAAAAATTCCACTCAACCCTATTGGAATCAAAATGTGCTTGAAGACATCACAAGATTTGCTTGTTAGGGTTTCGAATAACCCTAAGCCCTTGTAATATTGTATCAAAAGGATTCAAGGATCCAAGTTGTAAACAATGGAGTTTCTAGGCTCCCCCCATTAATGAAAATTATTCTATTGTGCAATCTTGTGTTTCCTTGTATTTCATTTGTTCAAACATTGTTTGGGTGTTGCGTTTTGCATCTTTCAAATGGCGATCACGGTGGGACCCCCTAAGGGTTTCTATTCATGATCTATTTTACTAATTTGCTTGCTATTTTTTATTATTTTATAGGTTTTTCAAAAGCACATATTTCATAGTTTTTTTTGGATCCAGGGTTTCTAAAGTCCACAAAAGCTTTGCAGAAGGTGTGCAAAATTCTTGGCGATATGTGAAGGTAATATAGAAACACCCAGAGGCATTCAAAGGCATCTAGAAGCACCCAATGTCATCTCAACAACATCCAAAAGTTCCCAGGAGCATTTACAGAGAGTTAGGAGCAAAAACGTAGGTTGTATAGTATGTCTACTGTTCAAAATCAGTCTTCTATTTTAGTATTTTGGGTTATCTTCTATATTTTTTATATTTTAATCTTAAAATGAATCATCATTAAATAATCTGGAAATGAATTCATGTTTTTTTGTATTTTTAAATTTGCATTCATTCACCTATTCTGATTAGGGTTTCTATTTTTTTGGATGAAAACTACTACATTGTTTTTGCATTTGAACTAAAAATTGCATAACATAGTGTTGCATCTTAGGGTTAGAAACATTTTTTTTCATTTATATAATTTGAAAAACCATTAGATTACCAAAAGTATCCCTAATAATTAGGTGATTCCAGGAATAGGGGTGGACGAACCCTTCGGTTGTTATTTAGATAGGGGGTCTTAAGCGGTGTACTTCATGCCCTTTGGAGAACTTGACATTCTTTTGTTAGCTTCTGATTTGGGTTTATAAAATTAATTGTTTTTAACATTGTTTGTACACAATAGAAAACATAATATTTAAAAATAATTCATGCACATCATGATTCATGTAAAAAAATAGTGGTTGTATTTCATCACCAACCATTGCTTGAGATGTGGTGATGGTGGCATTCATCTCCATCCACAAATATCTGCCCTTAGCTACCATAGGATACCCCTGAGCAAACTTGTTGGATTTCATAACCAACAAGAATCTCGTTGCCCTATATTTATCATAGTTTTTCACCTTTGTTTCATTAAGAAATATTAGAAAATCAAAACACACTAAACTGGCACATAAAATGAATACACACTAAAAGGAGATAATCAATGAATGAGGTAAGTCACATTGGTTAAAACTTAGCATTGATTGTTTGTTTCCTTAAGAATTCTAGTTTTGTGTTACATTTGGTGTTTTAAAATGTATCTTAATTTATTTTTCTTATGGTATTAACTAGAAATCAAAAGAAAATAATAATTCAGTATAACTTAACAAAACCTTCATCCACCTTCCCCACCACTTCTATGGTAGATTCCATGAATGTGATACATGAATATTTATCTGCAGGTCCATCACATTCTTTGACGTCCATAGCCTTCCACATGATCATGCCCCAAGAGGATTCAACATCCCCTACAAGGCATAACCACATCACCCATATAGAAATGGCCAGAGTAGAAGCCTTCATGAAGTCTTCTAATTATGCCTTAGACTATATCCCCAACTCACCTAGATAGGATTCTACTCTATAGCAAGAGCCTGTCTACTTCCAACCCCCATATACCTTTACCCAGGTGTATACTAACCCTCTTTTTGAGGCATCAGATGCACCTTCATTCCATACATCCATTCCTCAACCTTCATGTGCTCCTAGAACCTCATATACCTCCACCTACACCAGTCCCTTGTATGAGGTGCAAGTCAATGTTGCTTCACAAGTTTCAGCTTCACATGTTGCCATACCTAGTGTAACTTGTATCCAAGCCACATATTCTATACCATCTACCTCTATACCCTTATCATTTGATAAATATACTAGTGAAGCATGGGAACACCTGAAAAAATTGCTTAGACAATGTCAAAACACTCAACAACAAGTACAGGTTAAACATACACCTTTACATAACTCTACTCAGATTGCCCTTGTCAACCAGGGTCCATAATGGGCACTTCAGTCTTTGGTGGTCTCAATCCCAATTCCCCCATCAAGTCATACCATCACCCATCCTATTACCATTGGCCAACCTAGCTATAACCCCCATACATCAACATCATTTCATAATTCCCCATATTTTCATCACCAATCTCCCATTCATCATATTCCATCCAATTCACCTAATCCTCATTACCAATCTTCTCATAATTTGATCACTCCACAAAATTTTTCCATATCGCCATGATCCCATCAAGTAATTCAAGGCTTCTACATTCTTGAGGAAGACCCTCAAATTAAGACCATGCCGAAGCAAACAGATCAATTGATGCAATTTACTCCTGGTTTTTCAAACCAAAAACCAACCTTACACCAATTGATCAATCAACCAATTCATCCTTTGGTACCATCCCCATCATATCCAACAAACTTTAGGGTACCTAAGTTTGAAAAATTTAAGGGAACTGAGGATTACAAAGAACATGTGATAGTTCATGCATGCTTTAGAATTCAAGACGATAATGTTCTCATGCTTCAAAATTTTCCTCAAATATTAGGAGGGGATGCCATAGAATGGTATAATCAATTGCCAAGCCATAGTATTTATACTTTTGACCAATTTATTAATCAATTATTTGATAGTTTCATCCTAAATGTTAAAAAAAAATCTCATTATTTGATGTGTATGCCTTAAGATAACAAAATGATGAATCTATCTATGATTCAAAAACCGTTGGAGGGTTATAATAACTAAGTTTTCATTCACCCTACAAATGGACAAGCTATTTAAGCTATTCACCAAGATTTGCTTAAAAACCATCTCTTGGATGCTCCAACTATGGACTTATCAATCTTTTAAATAAAATTTAGCTCAGACTAGCGTCATTGAGGATATCAAAATACAAGAAGGCATTCTAAAGGCTAAGAAGAAAGAATGGTAAAACAAGGGCCAATACAAAAGTAATTATTCATGCCAACAAAAATCAACACAGGCTACCCTAGCCACCCAATCAAATCAAGTCAACCAAGTGGTCATGAGCCAGCTGGTAATGGCTCAACAATAATAACTTGTGCAACAAGTACCACAACAAATTTTCTATCATGTGTTTCCCTTAGCAACACAAGCTCCAATAGTTCAAAATATAGTACCAACTATGGAAAGCCATCCCCGATGACATTCTATCCAACAAAATTGCCAATATACCCCATTATATGAGTCATATGCCTCTCTTTTTAGAAGGTTGTATGAGACAAATAAACTTGCTCTACCCAAAATTAGACCGAATGATCCCACCAAACATGGTAAAAATTATTGGGAATACTTATTTTACCCCTATCATAGACAAAATGGGCATGATATCAACAATTGCCATGTCTTCAAAAATGTAGTCCAAGACCTTATTGACTTGGGGGTGATCAAAGTTGGTAATTCCCTTGCTCAACAAAACCAAAACCTTGGTATATTTCAGACACCACTTCCTCATCATGAGGAGATGCAACCAAATATAGAGGGAGCTAACACTAAAGCTCCCCTAACCAATTCAATCATATTCAATAATACCAAGGGTTTGTAGGAGCCATTCATGTGGTCACTAGAGGTCAATGGAATAACCAACAAAGGCAACCACCTCAAGCAAGTGTCTCACAACCTTCTACATTTCCACCTATCCAAATATCCTCTAATACATCATCATCCATTCATATAACTAGTCAATCGAACCCATCAAATCCATCAATCAATAGTTCACCCTGACCAATCATCTCATTGAGTAGCCGATTAACCACGAGTCTAAAAAAGACATCTGCTAAATTATCAATTTATGATCTAATCCAACAATCTCCCCCACATCAAGAGGCATTAATGGAAATTTTTAAATCCATAAAATTGCAATCACAAGATCCTAATGCCTTCAATAACTTTATGGGGAGCATCCAAACATGCATGGAGCCTTCCATAACATTTTATGACTTTGAGATTAAGCCAATCTCATCAAAATAAGTAGACCCTCCATTGCATATCATAGTTCTAATTGATAACAATTATTTTAAAATATTCCTCATTGATACCAGTTTCTCTATCAACATCATCACCACATTCACTCTTCATCATCTGAATATCCCTCCATCTCACATATCAGGGCTTGGGCTACGGGTAAATGGTGACCGATAGGCAACTTGGAGTTGGTAGCTCTAACTCAAGGGTTCTTCATTATTTGTTTTAACAATATGGAGGATGCTAACCATATTTTAATAGGAGGTCCTTGTTTTTTTGGGCAAAAGGAGTCTTTTTCTCAAATGATGGGGTGAAGATTTCGACCCTGAAAAGAAAAATATTAACATTGCCCCTAGAAAAAATTTAATAGGAGGTCGTTGTTTTTTGGGTAAAAGGAGTCTTTTTCAATGAATATTGGTTGTAGGGAATAGCCAAAACTATAGGGGACCTGATCTCCATTGACCATGCAACCTTGGCCAGGATAAGGATGACTCATGCACGAATCTATGTAAATGCTAATTTGGATAATGAATTGCCAAGGTTTGTGGAGCTAGAGTATGGAGAATACTATCGAAAACAACTGGTAGAATACAAGAATAGACTAAAATTCTATGCAAAATGTAAAAATCAAGGACATCTATGCAATTAGTGCCCTAACCTGGTAATTAATAGAGAAAAGCAGAAGCAGGGAATGCTAAACAGAGGAAATTTGAGAAGTTTCCCTGGCAGAGGTAATTTCAATCAGGCAAACTATGTCTACCAAAAAAAGAAAAGAGAGGGTGTAGGGTCGCAACAAGACAAAGAAAAACAATAGGTTGTTGGCAACCAAAATACCTAGGTAAGTTCCAATCCTCTAGTTTGAAATAAATTTTCAAGCTAACCTTTCTGACTCTCTAGAATCCCCATCCAAGTAAAGATCCTCAAACCCTAATGCTAAAATTATTGTAAGCCCCGTGGGCATCACAAAGCCAAACCCTAATTCCCGATCTCTAGAATCCCCATCCAAGTCAGGATCCTTAAACCCTAATGCTAAAAATACTTCAAGCCCAGTGGGCATCCCAAAGCCAAACCCTAATGCTTAGGAAGAAAGTTGAGGCATTGGAAAATAAAAAATCTCATATCCCTAACATCATCACTAAGATCCAGGTGAATCCTACTGAGGAGCCATCCCGTAGACCAGGGGAATATAGGAAAAAAGGAGAAGATTTGGATGTAGGGGTGGATATATGTGAAACTCTTCAGACTGAGGAATATGGCAGTCCAGTTCTGCAACAAATTTCCTCCCCCTAGTTTAGTCTTAAAAAAACTAGGAGCACTGTGAAGTCTCCTATAGATTTTGGCAGTGAAAAAAGAAGAGGGAGAATATCAAATGTTAAGCATCAAAAAATTAAAACTAATAATGACATTTCCAATGGAAAATAGAGAACCTTGTTTCAACAGGTTATTCTGGGTTTTAAAGACAAAAAATTAGGAAAACCCCCTTAATGGAGGGGGGAGGAATAAATCCCAAAAAATCTAAATGAAGTTCCTCTCATGGAACATGAGAGGCCTCAACAACCTGCCCAAACACAGGGAAGTCAGTGCAATAAGAAATCAAGTGAATCCAACTATTATCATGTTGCAAGAAATAAAAACTGATGAGATTCAGTAAAAAAAGTATCAAAAAAAATTTGGAATCAAGGGGAGATGGTTTGCAAATCAGCCAGAGGAGCGTCTAGAGGCCTTATAACTTTGTGGGATCGTTGGATAGTATAAAGCACCATTATTCAGAAATATGACAGGGTTCTTAGTGTTTTATTTAAGGAAATAAACAACAATAGTTCATGGATCCTTTTAAATATTTATGCCTTGACTTCAATTCAAGGAAGAGCTCTACTATGGGAGTACTTAGGCAATCTGAGTAAAATATTCCATAATGTGCCCTGGATTATGGCTGGGGATTTTAACACTCCTCTTTACCCTTAAAAAAAAAGGGTGGAAATGGACCACCTATCAGGAGGATGGATGAGTTCAATGACTTTGTGAACTCCAACATGTTGATGGATGTAAAACTTAGAGGAGCAAATTATACCTGGAGCAATCGGTGGATAAAGTATCATCTCATTCAATAAAGGCTTGACAGGTTTTTTCTATCAAAGGAGGCTGCAAATATATTCTATGATTCTAATCTGCAAGCCCTTCCTAAAATTACCTCTGATAATAATCCCATTTTTTTGGAGATCCCTAATTGTCTATCCTTCAAGAAACCTTTCATATTTCAATCTATGTGGATCAAACATTCCAATTTCAGAGATAATTCAGTGGTGGCAGTAGCCTGTCAGGGGTAGTGCAACTTTTAAACTTACTGGCAAATTAAATTTTGTTAAGGAAAATATTTGAACTTGGAACAAAGAGGTCTTTGGGAACCTATTTGAAAATAAAAAATAGGTTGTTGAAATTTTGAAGATAATTGATTAGAGGATTCAACATGGTGATGTTGATGAAACTACTAGGCAGGAGGAACAGACAAAACTAGCAGAGTTTCATAACATTTTGGTCTGTGAGGAAATCTATTGGAGGAAAAAATCAAGGGCTCTTTGGTTGAAATATGGAGATTCAAATTCTAAGTTTTTCACATCACCACGCTTAGAAACAGAAGCAATAACAAGAAAAAAAAAAAGCAGATGGTTCTATTACTCAAGACTTAACAAAAATCAGAAAGGAGGCAATAACTTATTTCAATTCTATCCTTGGTTAGGAATCTCAATGCAATGAGGAGGCCAAAGATATTATCTTGTAATCCATTCCTAGCATAATAAATGAGGATATAAACCTTAAGATTCTAGCTCCCTTTTTGATGAGGAAATTAAGGAAGCCTTGTTTAGCATGGAGCCAGACAAAGCCCCAAGACCCGATGGCTTTCCCCCTTGTTTCTATCAAGATTTTTGGGACATCATAAGTGAGGATGTAATTTCTACTGTCAAATAATTCCAAGCAAGCAATCATATCCCAAAAGGTCTCAACTCTACTTTTATTTCTCTAATTCCTAAGAAGCAAACCCCTGAATCTATGGTTGACTTCAAGACAATTAGTATGTGCAATATTTCTTACAAGATCCTAACTAAAGCCATTGCAAATAGAATAAGAGATGTTCTACCACGCATCATAGATCCATGCCAGAGAAGCTCTGTCCAGGGCGGGTCAATCTTGGATGGAGTTATCACAGTTCATGAAGCTCTGCACTCTGCTCATAAGAGTAACATGTCTATTTTTGCAATCAAGCTTGATATAAACAAAGCATTTGACAGGCTAAATTGGTACTTTCTAATTGTTGTCCTCCTTAAGTTTGGTTTTCACCACCAATGGGTTAATTTGATCAAAGAATGCATTTCTAAAACATGGTTCTCTATTCTGGTTAATGGAACAACTGCTGGTTACTTTCAAAGTCATAGAGGAATTCGGCAGGGGGACCCTATCAGCCCCATGTTATTCATCATTATGGTAGAAGCTTTAGGCAAAACCATAAAAAATACTTGCAGTTCAAGGCTAATATCAGGAATCAAGGAAACATATCTCACTAGGGCTATTTCTCACCAACAATTCATTGATGATACCCTTCTATTGACTAAGGCATCGATGGTTGAGGCCAAAAGAATTAAATACATCCTGCAACTCTACAAGGATGTTGCTGGTAAGAAAGTTAATTTCACTAAAAGCAAGTTATATTTCTTGAACACCCCAATTCAGAGGCAAGGAAGGATTGCAAAAATTTTAGGGTGTGATATAGCAAACCCCCCCACTTCGTATCTTGGTCTCCCTCTTTTCATTGGTTCTCCGAGAGAGTCAATGTGGGATAGGGTTATTGAAAGAATTCAAAAAAAACTTGTTGGATGGAAAGGTCATCTTCTATCTCAAGTAAGAAAGTTGACCCTCACTAAGGCCTCTCTTCAGAGCATTCCAGTATATTTCCTCTCTGTTTTCAAAACCCCTATGAAGGTTTTCCAAAAAATTGAGAAACTCTAAAAAGAATTTTTATGGATTGGATTAGAGGAGAAAAAAAGGATACACCTTGTAGGATGGATCAAAGTGTGCATACCCAAGGAAAATGGGGGCTTAGTTCTAAGGAGAATTGCTCATATAAATTTAGCTTTACTAGCTAAGCAGGTGTGGCGCCTCATTTTTGGTGAAGAAAATGAATGGACAACTATCATCAAACAAAAGTATCTTCAAAATATGGAATTTCTAAGTGACTCAGTTCTAATCAGAGGTTCTGCTTTTTGGAAAATAATTATCAATTGTAAGGAAATCATCAAAAAAGGTTTAAGATGGGTTTTAGGCAATTATGAGAGGATAAATTGCTGGAATGAAAGGTGGGCTAAGGATGAACCACTGATGCAATATCCTAACTTAGCCCGAATCAGATATATCACGGAAGAACTCATTGGCAAAAAAGTCTTCGATTATATGGTTGAGGATAGAGGCAGAATGAAGTGGAAACAAATAAGGATTCAGGGATTTCAAGTGGAATCAAATGATATTTGTAACATTCTCGAGCAATATTTTATCCCCATGAGACCCAAGGAAGATCAAGTGACCTGGGATCCTACGAAAAATAGGCAGTTCATTGTTAAATCAACTTACAAGCTTCTTCTTGATGACGAGGATTTTATCCTCCAAAAGGACTTAGTTTGGATAAAAAAATTAATTCCAAAAATTGTAGTCTTTTCATGGCTGGTTATCCAAGGAAGAATTCTAACCATTGATAATATGATGCATAAATGTATTTGTATCACTAATCACTGTTATCTGTGCAGGGCTAATTGGGAGACCACTTATCATATTTTTCTTGAGTGCCCTTTTTCCTTGACTATCCTAAGTGGAGTTTTTCAGGCCTTTAATATTTCTTGGGTTAAACCAACCATTGTACCTGATTTGTTCGTCTAGTGGCCTGGCCCTTTTCAAGCCAAAGTCTTAGATACATGTGGAAAATTTGTCTCAATCACTATCTTTGGTAGGTGTGGTTAGAAAGGAACCATAAAGTATTTAATGAGTCTATCCATGATCATCAAACTATCATTGCCAGGATCCTATCCTTTGCCAACGAGAATGTGAACCTTATCCCTTTTGATAGTCGTAAACCTCATCTGCAGGAGACCACGATTGCTCAATATTTAAGCTTAACCTTGTTAGATGAGTTTGTGCCTAGGGTAGTCAACCCTAGAGCCAATGTTAAGTGGTCCCCACCTCCTACGGGTTGGTTTAAGATTAATTTTGATGGAGCAGCTAAGGAAAATCCTAGTAGAGCAGGCACTGGTGACATTGTGTGAGATCATAATGGGAATATGATGCTTGTGTTTTTTGAATATTTGGGAACAAGGATGAACAACAAAGCTAAAGCTAGAGCTATGTGGAGAGGCCTTCAAATGACTCAAGAATTAGAAGGCAATTTGATCATAGAAGGAGACTCTATGCATGTTATAAATCTCCTTAATAATTGGAAAACACCTCCTTGGAGGATTAAAACAATTGTTGAAGAGGCTATGATCCTTTTCCAGGGAAGACAGGACATAAAAGCCCAACATGTCTTTCGGGAAGCTAACAAAGTTGTTGATAAGCTAGCCAATTTGGGTGTCGATGGTGACAGAATTTTCAAATGGGAACACATTGTCCCGAGTGAAGTAGAGGAGCTTATTCAATAAGAATGCCAAGAATGATAGTCAAATTTACCAACAAGGAAGGCACTGTAAGTTCGAAGGCTATGAGTATTCCCGTCTCTTTTTTGAAATGGAATCACAATAAAAATTATCCGAGTTGTTAGTCTTGGTGGATGTTGCTTGGAAATACCACAAAAACTAATGGGGATAGTCACATGTCAGATAACATGGCTCCTAGTCATATTAGTAATTTGATGTTGGTTGATAATCATAGGGTAGGAAAGAAATGACAATATAAGACTTCAAACCAGAGCCACATGGACCACCAGATAGCCACTACCATAAATCTAGCTAGTAGGTTCACTTCTCCAAGGCTGATTGGCCAAGATAGGATGTGGTCCCAAAGCATGTCATATACGGAAGAAAGCAATTACCAAAGAATTATTAAGAGTAACTATCAATACAAAGCTTGTGGGAGTTGTTTTCAGTACTCTACTATGTGTGTCTACAACTTTTTGTTTCTCCACTGTTTCAAGGAAGGGATCTGTGTCTGTTTCTTTTTTTGTAATTATGATGCAGGTGTGTTTTCTCAAGGTATACCCAAAATTTTGTATGGGAAGTTTCTTTTTTATAACAAGCTATGTGCCTTACCGGATGTAATGGCTTTGGTGGTATGTAGATTTTACATATATAGGATCCTTAGTAAGGACATGTTCATCAACAACCTTGGGTTGATTTTTGTAAAAGGTTTTGGGTCAACCTATAAAACCCAGTATTAATGCTATAGTATATTATCTACCAAAAAAAAAAGTCATCTTGCACCCTCAAATCATTCAACGATGTTTTGTGTTCCATAGTTGACACTGTTGTTTTACCCATCGAATTAGGGGTTAAAATGTTGCACACACTGTTCCATATCTTGGAAGCATCCATGGTGTATAATGTACTTCTTGGAAGATCTTGGATGAGGGAAATGAGATGTGTCCCTTCAATATTAAATCAATGCTTGAAATATGTTCATGAGGTATAGGTAAATTACATACCGGTGGACGTCGAGCCATTTAAGTATTGTAATTTCATATCAAATCCTTATAATTCCATACTCCCTTCTAATAATATTTTTCTTTTACCATCATCCAATCCATCCATCAATCCACCCCATCTCTTCATAAAAGGACCCCATTCTCGAAGATACCCTATCACCAAACCACATCAAACCTCCATATCTCCATCATCGTCATCGTTGACTACATGCACACATGGTCACAGCCAGTCCATATCATTAATATAATTACCATCCACGTCATCATAATCCATTCAATAGCCTTTCCAAGTCAATCCATCATCATCACCTAATGTTTCATAAGTCGAATTGGAAGATTGTGAAATACCTCCAATTCCATCATTCCTTGATCCATCACCTGACCATGATCCTCCCATATCATCCCAAGTTGAGGTCCACATCACTAATCCTAGTATTGGTGAATACATGGTCCAAGACATCACCATTAAGCCCATCACCAATCCTAGTGCTAGGGATTTCGGTCATCCCACCTTTGGTAATAGGAGCAGCTTATAACATGGGTTCAACTCCAAATAGCATTAATTTTGTATATGGGGGTATTGATTCCTCATAAATTCTAACACCCATAGAAGAGCCCAAAGAACCACAACTTACCAATATTACAAGCATGACATGATTCCCATATCGATATTACCACATTGTCAATTGGCAAGGCCATGGTATAGGATCGCATGAACAGGGAGTGCATCAACCCATTGATGTCCTATATCAAGAGGTGCATGACCATTCAATATTAGGATACCACCCACTTTACACCACCTCTTATCTTGAATAAGCCTTACAAAGGCTTAACCTTAATTCAGGAGAAGATGCCCTCTATCCCGATAATTTTGATGAGGAAATCTATGAATAACTTGAGCTTATGTCGATAATATCATATGAATCTGAAGAAGAATTAGAGCCCATCATTTCCCATTCCGAACAATATGAGTTTTATCTCAACATGTTCCCCATCCATAAGCCCATATTGAAGAACACAAGCTTATACTGAGAGGGGGGGGGGTGAACAGTATAAGACCACTTTGTACTTTTACTTTCGATTCAACTTGCAGTTTAAAATCATGCAATGAATATATAACAGTATCAAAACAGAAATCAAAGCAATGCACAAAATATCATCCACAATAGAGACACAGCAATTTACATGGTTCACTCAACGCGGGCTACTCCATAGATAAAATTTTTACTAAATTTTATCACCTCAAATTCTGGGAAACATGTCCCGATTACAAAGTTTATGGGCACCAACCCAAAGGAGTTACCTTCCCCTAGCTCTACTTAATCTGGTGATCCTTTAGAGAACCTCTGCCTTTGTAGCCCTTAGCAAGTGGAACTCTATCCACAGAAGACACCTGTCTTCCCTACTTTGGCTGGAGACCTCTGTCCTCAACTCTATCACCGCACAGTCGATCCTCTTAGCTGCACCAAAACACAGTCCTTCGGTCTGGCACTATTGTCCTCAAACTTGCACTTCTGCTCAATTACAAAACTTGATCAAATATCCACTTATGCACCTCTGTGCAAACACAACAACAATGTCTTTGCACACTCTGCTCTTTGACGATCGAACTTCTCCCTGCACTCTGCTTCTGTGAAAGTCGCACTTCGAATGCACACTTCGATCGATACACAAACTAATCAAACAACCCTCCTTTTATAGAGTAAGATTCAAGATCATTACATTCAATCTTAGCCGGTTGTTACTCTTCAACTGTGTCAGCTACAAAACCTTGTGCTGCGTCGGCCCAAATTTTAACTTTGTCAGCTCAAAGTTAACTTTGTCCTTCAACCGCCTCTGGTTCTATAGCTGTCCCTGTGAAACTACAACATGTCGTGATATCGTGACATTTTTACAGTCGTACACCTTCTATAGCCTGCTGTCACAAAATTGTGACACCTTGGCCTTTGTCGACTTTCGTTGTGCTTCTGTTGCAAAATCGTGACACCTTTGCCTCTTGCTGACGTCATCTCACTTTTGTTGCAAAATCATGACGCTTTAGTCTTCATGGCCTTCCTCTCAGCTTTTGTCGTGAAATCGTGACACATCTGCTTCTGCTGACGTCATCTGTAACTCTGTCATGAAATCACGACGCTTTCGTTGCCTTAAGCTCTTTTTTGCCATATGCCCGTGAAACTGGAACATGTCATGAAATCGCGACACTTTCACCTTCGAGCTCTTCCTTCTTCAATTCGTCATGAAATCATGACATTTCTTCTGTTAAAGACTTGCTAACTATTTCTGTCATGAAATCATGACACTTTCTCCAACTGCAAGCTGCCAACTCAACCTATCGCAAAATTGTGACACTTTTTGCATCTGTACAACTTCTTTGTAGCCTGTTGCGAAATCATGACGCTTTCAGCTTCCAAAAGCTTTCTCTATTGCCTGTCATGAAATTGCAAAACTTTTGGCTTTCATACATTTTCTTTACTGCTCGTCGTGAAATCACGACGCTTCTCCTTTCAGGCTCTTCTCTTTGCTGCATGTCATGAAATCGTGACAGTCCTCAACTTGACCTCTACAGCATGTCGTGAAAATGCGACAGCCCTTACTTGGAACTTTGCACCATGTCACGAAATCGTGACAGTTCCTGAATCACTTTCTCTCTCTTCAATCTTGTCGTGAAATCACGATAGATCACACTGCGGACTTTCTCTTCTACAACATGTCATGAAATCATGAAACTTTCTTGTCTGTACAGCCTCCTTTGCAGAATGTCATGAAATCGTGACACTTTTCTTTTTTTGCCTTCCTGCACTGTCCGAGTCACGAAAATGCGACATGTCACGAAATCATGACAGTTTTGCCTGCTTCGTCTCTGCATTCCCGCATGTCACAAAATCATGACACATTTGCCTAAACTTTCTCTCTCCTCAAACATGTCACCAAATCGTGACAGTTTTGCCTGCTTCGTCTCTGCCTTCCCGCATGTCATGAAATCGCGACACTTTTGCCCGAACTTTCTCTCTCCTCAAACATGTCATGAAATCGCGATATTTTTGCCGATGCTTTCTCTCTCCTAAAACATGTCACAAAATCACGATAGTTTTGCTAGCGCTTTCTCTCTCCTAAAACATGTCACGAAATCACGACAGTTTTTCTAGCCGCCTGCAAAATTTTTCTTACTTGTCTTTTTCTTGATCTTTTGCAACTGGGCTACCCTGATCTTCTTGGAAACTCACTGTCCATGTTGAAACCTTCATCAAGACACATTTTTTGACATCAAACTAAATTGCTTCAAGACATTCTTAACATCAATGACAACATCTACACTTAGAGTAAAGGCAATGTACCCAATGTACCCAAAATTGCCAACACATATTTCACTTGCTTCTTCATAAGAGCGAGTCATCCCTACCAGTGAATCACCACCTCCATTCCATTAATCCATTCCTTAAGCCAACTTGTAACATATGTACATAACATAAAAGTGGTTTTCACCACTACCAAATCAAGAAAAAAACATCAATCAAAAATAAAAAATATATTTTCTTTCTTTGCATTACATATGTAAATACATCATTTAATAAAACATGTTTTGTGTTGCTTGTTTTTTTTTAGGTTAACCAAGCTCATAGCACCCATTCCTAGGTTCCATACTTACCCATAAGTCAACATGAATCTTGTTGATTTATTCACCCCACTTCGTAATCCATACGATCCTGCTAAGCCAAATCCAATTGACATAAGCCTTATTGATATGGAATGGATCTCCTCACCTCCATCCTTCACCAAATTCATCTTGACTAAGGAATTGTTAAGGGCTTTCGCCAACTACATTCCTCCCTCACCTCCACCTTCACCTTCAAATCCCAGGGTTTTCCAAGCAAAAATAGATGAGGATAAGCTAGAAGAATTTGATGACATTGTAGATGATATTCATTTGATCCCCACACCCCATCAACTTTAGGAAGGTTCTCACATGTCTATTAAAGATACCATCGATGTGGACCTTAGTTTAGACAAAGACAATCCTCAAATTGTCAAGCTTGGAAAAGTTTTATCACCTAATAAAAAAGAGCAATTCATTGCTCTCCTCAAGAAGAAGAAGGATATATTTGCATGGTCCTACAAGGACATGTCTAGTTTTTACCCTAGTCTAGTGGTGCACAATCTCACCTTATAGCTTGATGCTAAGCCGATCAAACAAAAACTTAGGATAATGCATCCTACCATGGCTCTCTTAGTAAAAAATGAGCTTCAAAAGCTCCTAGACGTGAACTTCATAGTTCCTATCAACTATCCTAAGTGGCTCTCAAAAATTGTATCTATTCATAAGCCTAACAGGGCGATACACATATGCACTAACTTTCGAGATCTTAACAAAGTGTATCCTAAGGATGACTTCCCTCTACCAAAAATTGATACTCTTATCAATAATTGTGTTGGCCATGAAATAATTTCACTCATGGATGGTTTTTCAAGATACAACCAAATTCAAATAAATCCTAATGACCAACACAAAACAACATTCATTACACCTTTTGTTACAAGGTGATGCCCTTTGGCCTCAAAAATGCAAGTGCCACTTATTAACGTACCATGACATATATTTTCCATGATTACATGCATAATATTATTAAATACTATGTGAATGATCTCTTGGCTAAATCTACAACTTTATAAGAACATATTAGTGTATTGGAGAAAGTTTTTGACCGACTCCTACAACATAATGTAAGGTTGAATTCCAAGAAATGTGTCTTTGGTGTTACCTCGAAAAAACTTCTAGGATTCATTGTCTCCAAAAGAGGCATTGAGGTGGAACCTAATAAAGTAAAGGCTATCCTATAAATACCTCCTCCAACTAATTTAAAGGAATTATATAGTTTAAAAGGAAATATTCAATCAATCCATCATTTCATTGCACAACTTTCTAAAAAATTTAGGCCATTCAATCACCTACTAAAAAAAGAGTTACCATTCTCTTGGACAGATGAATGTCAAAAATCTTTCGATGACATTAAGAAATACCTAGCTTCTCCACCAGTATTAGCTCATCCTTTTTCGAGGGTCCCATTTTATATTTATATCTTAGCAACGGACTTTGCCTTAGGAACAATGCTTGCAAAAAAGAATGAACAACATCGAGAGTAAGTTGTCTACTACATTAGTCGAACATTGGTAAGCTATGAAACAAAATACGCTTATGTAGAAAAATTGTTCTTGCTAATGGTTTTTGCCACTAAGAAACTTTGACATTACATGCTTAGCCTCACAATATATGTCATAGCTAGATAAAATCCTCTATGTTACATGATATCCCACACTCACAATAACACTCGCACCGCTAAATGGATAATGCTCCTCAATGAATTTGACTCAGACATCATTAGCCAAAAATCCATTAAAGATTAGGTAATATCCGATTAAATTGAAAAATCCCCACTACCTAGTGATAATCCTTTAATTATTGAGCTCCCAGATGATTCGGTATTCATTTTCATTGAACAAGAAGAATGTCATTCTGGAGGAAGACATCGATATCACACTATTCTTTGATGGCTCTAAGTGTACAAAAGATCAAGGTGTTGAAGTTGTATTTCACACACCACAAGGGGTACCTATCCCTTTGTCCTTTAAACTAGAATTCCAATGCACAAACAACACTATAGAGTATGAAGCCTTAATATTAGGTCTTAAATCATCTAAAGCTATGATAATTAAGTGTATTATGATATTTTGTGATTCTCAACTTGTTGTCAAGCAAATTAATGGAGAAAACCAATGCAAAGAACCTACCATTAAACTTTATCATGAAGTAGCAATGACATTTATCTCTAAGTTTGATTGGTATGAAATCAATAGTTTACCATGTTTGACTAACATATTTGTAGATGCGATGGCCTCCCTTGGATCATTGATTCCAAAATATTCACTTGGAGAGGTACAACCCCTCATCATTTCAACAGTCTCTAAATCTACAATTTCCCATGCGAAGTCAAAAGATGTTTGCTTTATCTAGTTGAATTCATATGAGCCTTTGTCGAGCCAAATAGTAGCCTTTATCAAATTTGGAACACTCCCATCTGATATGTATCGAACTTCCAAATAATATTTCAAGAAAAAGGTAGCTCATTTCATTCTTTTGAGGGATGTGTTGTATAAACGTGGTTATGATGGAATCCTTATTCATTATCTCAAGTCTAGTGAGGCTTACAGAGCCATAGCTAAAGCCCATGATGGTACTTGTGGTGGTCATTTTAGTGAAATGACCATTGCAAAGTGTATTCTATGTATGGGTTATTATGTTGGCAATTTTGGGTACTTTGGGTACATTGCCCTTGCTCAAATGTATAAGTTGTCATTGATGTCAAAAGGCATTTTTGTGTTGATATCAAAAGAGTGTGATGTCAAGAATATCTTGAGAAGCATCTTTATGTTAAAGGGTTTTTATTAAAACCATGGTGACAAGGCTAAAGGTTTTTCTTAAACCATTTAGACTCATTAAGGATTTTTATTAAAACCAAGCTTAACTTAATGCAAAGGTCCATGTTTATTATTAATAATTAAATTAACTCAAACCTTTGTCAAAGGTCCAAGTTTAATTTATTATTAATAAAATAATAATAATAATTATTTTAATTATTATTATAGGGTCTTTCAACCCTTAAGCGACGGAAGTAAAAGAATTCTTTCGTCGATATGATGCCATCGTTGGAGGAGCGCCGACATCAAACTTTATGGAGAAATGGCTATATAAGTGGGGATGTTTTTCCAAAGTGTGTACCATGAATTTTTGACATCTGCAATTTACGATTTTCTCTGTATCTTGCGATTTGCGCTTGGCGTCTGTGATTTTGCATTTTCTCTATTCTTTCGAACAACGCTTTGTGTTTTCGATCTCCAATTGACATCCTTGAAATCGTGCTTGTTCTGTGTTGGAAACTATGCTTGGCATATTCGAAACTGAGTTTGGGCTGCATCCTTACCTTTATGCTTGACGTCGATGGATTGGCAATTGCACCTGGACTACGGTTTTCAGACTGTGCTATGAGATGATAAATGCAAGCATTCTGTGAATTATGTTTTGGACAACGCTCACCAGTTTGCATGTGACTTGTGGAAGACGTTTACGTTTTCCAGTTTCTTGGCATCAAAGGAAGATAAAAGAGAGGGCAGTGCTATATTTCTTCGTTGGGCACTTGTGACCCAACGACGGTGGTGTTTAAGCGAAAGCGCTAGACGACAGAGGTGCCGAGTTCGATTCTCTTCGTTGGGAATTTCTTTTTGGTCACGGTGTGCAAAGGATAGTGGCTGTGAATGTGTGAGAGGTATAAGGTTAAGGTATCATATTTGTTTTTGACATTGTTTTATTGATGTTTAATGTTTATGTGGAGTAATAAGGTGTAAAGAGGTTTTACTTTGTATGTATATTGTACTTTGGTGTTTTTACTAAGTTGGAGAAATAAGGTGTTATTTTGGATCTTTATTATTGTGTATTATTGTATAGTTGCTAACTCTAATTAGTGGCAAATTGAGAGTTAGTGTTGTGACAGATTTTGAGTTCTCCTTCTTCATCAAAGTAAAGGTATGGGCAACTTCTTCCATGTATGTTGTTTATGGTATATTTTCTGAAATTGATTTTGGAGTGAAAAGGTTGTCTACTAGGTATTTTTTGGTGTAAATCTTATTTTTTGGATATTGAAGATTGTTTATGCATTAAAGTTATTGTTGAATTTTTGGGTGAATGCATAATTCTGGTTGAGGAAGAGGAAGCATTTTTGCAATAGGGTTTATGTTAGTAAGTCTTGCTACTTGCATTGAGATGATGAAACCCTAGTTGTTGGTGAAAAGAATATAAGTATCATTGTTATATGAGATATTGCATAGTTGGCAATTGTTGGGTTGTGTTTCATATTCTTGAGAAAAGCATACTACATCTATCTTATTCTTTTGAGATTGAGATTGAGTTGAGATTGAGATTGGGAGTTAAGTATAGAACATATTGGGTCTCTAACAATTCTCTTTATGTTTCTATGAGATTTGAGATTGATATTGGGAGTTAAGTATATAACATATTGAGTCTCTAACAATTCTCTTTATGCTTCTATGAGGTTTATGAATCACATTGGGTCTCTAACAATTCTCTTTGTGGGTTCATGCTAAGCAAGTTTTTCTTGGTGAGCTTGTTGAGGTTTTGGACAGGTTTCGATGGGGACTTATGAGCAGATTTGGACAGGTCCTAGTAGAGGACTTGTGAGCTAAGTTTTTGAGAGTTCTATTAGAGAACTTGAGGATAGAGGTGCATTGGTTCTTTGAGAAGAACCTGAGGACAGATTTGGCAAGTCTTTGAGAAGGCTTGTGTGTAGAGGATTGATTTGTTCATAGAGTTGGATAGATCTGACAAACAAAGGAAGACTTGTACTAGACCGACTGACTGTGTTTGGTATAGGTAGCTAAGCTATTGTGGACGTGATCATAGAAGGCAGAGGTCTCTTAGGCTAAGCATTGAGGACAGGAGGTCTTCGATGGAAAGGAGTTCCATGTGTTGGCAAGAGGTAGATGCAATTGATCTTCTGAGGGATCATTTCCAGAGCAGAGGGGAAGGTATCTCCTTTGAGCAGAGGCTCATAAATTTAGATTGGGGGAAGGTGTATCCTTTGAGACGATGCTCATAAACATGTAATTGGTAAGGTTTCCCAAAGAACTTTGAGATAACTTTTAGAGAAAATTTTTGTGGACATAGCCCAGGCATTCTGGGTGAACCACGTTAAAATTGGTGTCACTTTGTGGATGATTTTGTGCATTGCTTTGATATTTCTTTGGATATATTGCTTTATTATTTTGAAGTATAAAGGAATAAGTAAAAAGAGGTCTTATACTGTTCACCCCCACCCTCTCAGTATAAGCTTGTGTTCTTCATATTATTGGCCCACAATGGAACATGACTATTGCACTTATGTTAAACATTGCAAAAAGTATCAAGAACATGCTAATCTAACTCATGTACCATCACAATATTTACATCCTATTCAAAGCCTTTGGCCCTTTTCACAATGGGACCTATATCTAATTTGAAAAATTTCACCTTCTTCCTTGGGACAACATAATTTCATCATCACAGCTACTTAATACTTCACAAAGTAGGTTGAGACAATTCCTCTAACTAACATGACAGGACCTATAATTATGGATTTTATACTCCATCACATGATTTATCATTTTGGTATCCCCTCAAAAATCATTTTAGACAATGGCAAGTCTTTCAAGAACAAGGATGTTAGAGCCCTTTGTGAGAAATACAAAATTCAACATAGTTTCTCTACTACTTATTACCCATAAGCACATGGACAAGCTAAAGCTTCCAACAAGACCTTAATGTCTATTCTCAAGACACTTGTCAAATAAAATAATAAATATTGGTATACAAAAATTCGCTTGGAAATATGGGCTTATCGAACAAGCATATGCACGCCTACAAGGGCAACACCATTTTCATTGGTCTATGAAGCTGAATAAATCATACCTCTTGAGCTTGAGATCCCTTCCTTGCAAATTTATTTGCAGGAATTCATTGATGATGACACTGCTAGACAAGCACGTCTTACCCGGATTACACTTCTTGATGAGAGGTGAGTCAATGCTTTAGAGCATTTACGAGTTTACCAATACCACCTCAAACATTCTTACAATGCCAAATTCCATCTACGTGAATTCCAAGTGGGAGATCTTATCCTTAAAGATAATTAGCAAAATACCAATGCATTGTCGCATCTTCGTGATAAATTCATGGCTAATTGGTTAGGTCCATATATAGTTACACAAAGAGTGGGTAATGGTACTTATAGACTTGCCAGAATAGAGGGAGAGGAAGAGTTCGAACCACTAATGTTATACACTTGAGAGCATTCTTTGCATAATTTTATTATCATATATGTATATGTATACATGGCTAATACACAAAAATATATGCATACATTTAATTCATAACATTGCATTTCAGTTGCATTCACATTCCAAAAACAATACATTCACCCACATTTCACATTGTATTTCACATCTCACAAACATTGCATGTCATACATTGCACTCACATTCCACATTTTACATCTTAGATTAGAGATCATTTATTAAGTTCAAGATTTTAAATTGGTCCAATAAAGTCATGTTGCCTTAATCAGGGGCACCTTCACAAAGTCATCCACACAATTCCATTAAGTCATATAGCCATTCACACAAACCATAGTTTCATAAAAGTCCTAGGTGTTTTCGGTCACTTAACCACTCCTAGTGTTTTAAGCAACCTCCAAAATACATGTCAAGTTATTTTAGGACCATAACACATATACACTAAGAAAATATTAAGTTATGGGCACTGATTGAACCAAGCACAATTTTCATATTTTAAAAACATCTTGTGTCAAAGAGGGATAACACCATACTTGGTATGAACCTTGAAGTGAAAAAGTGTCATCCTTGCTAGTCCCATAATGCAACATAGTCCATAATAATAGTGGTTTGCACCACTATTACAATTTCTTCAAATTCAAAAGATAGAGTGGTAAGGATAGGGTACAATTCTTATCATACTTAGGTTGAGAATATGATTCCCCAAAGCTCTAAACCATTTACACCACACACCACTGGTTAATTAGATTGTAAGGATCATACTACATTTCCAGTCAGACGGTTAGGTAGTCATCCCCAAAATTCAAGAGATCAAAAATAAAATTCATGGAATATGGAGTTAGCCTCCATTAGAGCTATAGACACTTGACTGGCAGTGGAGTATGCTCATGCGTGGTGACATGTCTCTTTTAAAAGAGACCTCTGACCACTCATACGGACAAGCTAGCCTCTTGGTTTTAACCATAATAGGTATACTCAATTTACTCAAGATGAGTTAATGAACTCACTTGCACACACAAAAGTTCTTGATTGTCTCAGGTCATTGCCATGCTCTTGATTTGATAAATGAACTAACTACACACACATTTGGTCCTAGAGGAATTAGGTAGTTTTAGCAAGTTTGTTTGATACCACTAGGATGTTTGAGTCTCAACAAAATAAGCAGTCTTCCATATCAACATCCATATCCTCTTCCATATCAACATCCATATCTTCTTCCATATCAACATCCATGTTAGTTCATAATTCATTCATTCCATACGCCACCAAGTTTGGTGCCCTTGGTTAAATAACATGCTAAAAAAAGTCAAGACAAGATATAAAATATAAATGATCATTAGCACATGCCATATTGCATGAATCATCCATATATTCCATCTTGCATTAATCATCCATAACATCTCATATGAATTAATCATAAACATAAACATGCATTCCACAAAAATATAACACAAAAGGTAAAGGCCATATATATATATGAATATCACATGTACAATGAATGCCAAGCGGTTACATATAATGGAGCACCTAGGATCATATATAAAAAGTGCATCTAAGCACTGGCTACATCCTCCAAGAAGACCCCTCTGACATAGTAGGAGCCTCAGACCTAGTAGGAGCCTCAGACCTAGTAGAAGCCCTAGACATAGAGCTATGCCTAGACTCGCTATACCTTGTACCTCTAGAAATAGATGAGTTTTGAGGATCAGGAAGTGGAATATGATGTTCCATAAACCTATCATCTAATGCCTCAATATATCTATGTCAATATTGAAGGTGTGCTATATCAACATTATGTCGATGTTGTCTCTTTGCTAGATCTTCCTAGAGCCTCACAATCCTAGCATCCTGCTCTACCACCTGATGCTCCAACAGTGCCCACTCCCCCTCGCTCTGACTTGGAGGTACATCTAGAAACTCCTTTGCCTCCTCTCCATATCTACCATCTAACACAATCTCGGGTGCTTTTTGAGCTACACCCTTTACCTTTTGCATCTAATTTTTTAGATTGAATGCGTTGCTGCCTCTTATGAGCATCCTAGGTCCCCTCACCCTAAATCTTCAAGGTACCTTGATCCCCAGCCTCTCCACATTCATCCCCATCATATAATCCTCGAGGTGGCATCCATGGTGGCTAATCCATGAACCATCCATCATACTCTATGGTCATCCTCACATCCTCCACATCTAGGATATCCATCTCCTCATCATCCTCCAAGGCCACCCTCCACAGCTCTGCACTAGGTAGACCGATCTCCTCTTGATGTCTATTATATTACATCAGATCATCAGGGACATCCTACCTCATTCCAAACTAGTGGAGCACTCATGAGAACTGGAAGTACTTCATCTCACTCCTATGCCTTCCAATCACCCATCAACCTTGTCGCACCCACTGTATATGATCTCCATAATCGATCCATCAAGCATCCTACCATGGCCTCCACACCACTTGAGCATATGTCAATCCAACCCATAGATCCTTGTACCACTAACTCATCCTCTATATATGGCTCGATTGCACCTCCACCAATGTCCATTGCCTAGCATAGGGTTGCTCCCTCCCAAAATACTCCATAGATAAGACCTTTGATCGAGCAAATTTGAAGTGATCCCATCCCTAGAATTGTAGCAATAAGATACATCCCAATCCCTTTCACCCCTACCTCATCACATCATATATATCTTGGTACACCTACACCAGTAAGGTAGGATCCCATGTGTACACCTGCCTCATCATGAGAATATCGCTCACCACCCCTATCAGGTTCCAAGGGAACCTACACCCGGTATTGTTTGGGACCACAATGTTAGCCAACACAAAAATAACCAAAGCCTAGAGGGGATTTAACTCCTTGTCCACATACATGGAAAAATAAGGTATGCCCCTACTCTCCACCTTCACCCCCTACCATGTGTCAATGAACATCCACATCATCTCCATATTTTGGTTGAGCTCAACCTCAACTTGGATCCCTTTCACCAGTACCATGAGGATGCGATATACATCCTCCAAGGTAATAATCACTTTGCCTATGGGGAGCTAAAATGTCCCCCTATCAGAATCCCACCTCTTTCCTAGGGCATAGAGGTACCCCTCATCAAACCTCACCACATCCATTCTGGCTACCTTCACTAGCCCCACCTCCCCTAGCAACTCCCAATCCTCCTCCGTAATTGCCTTTCTCATCGTAGGGATGTAAGGTGAAAACCAATGTCGAGCCTCCAAAACTCTAAGCTATAGCAAAACACAACACATTTGTTAATAATTTATTCATAATCTCAAACACACAAAACAAATTGCACAATACAAAAAGCATAATACCCAATGGGTTACCTTAGTCACTCGCACTCCATCTGTAGCCCTAGCCTGTACACCAAATCCCTATGTTGACATAGCTTACGTGCTTCAAAATCCTCACCTCACTTCCCTCCTGAATCACCCTTCACTCCTTAGACATAGCTTCTCAAACTCCTCAAATGCACAAATGAGCTTCAATATTGCCCAACAAGCTATTTATAGCTGCTTCAAGCGCCTTGATGTGCCCATGGGCATTTCATGGTGCACTGAAGTGCTTGTGGGTATTTTTGCAGACCACAAGCACCTGTGGGCATTTCATGTCAGCATTGACAAAAGCTAAACTAGTACAAAATAGTATCTGCATCCAACCAAATCACTTCAAATTTCATTCATCAATGCATTTTATCACTTTATCAGGTTTTGTGAATATTCCAATTGATTTGGATGCATAATATTTTCTTGCAACCACATTTTGAAAATCCACCAAAAATGCCACAAAAGCACCTCAAAAAGGTCCAAATATTCACAAAATAATGACCATCAAAATTTTCATCATTCATATATCATCTCCACCTCATCATCATTTACATATTTACCAAGTTCACATACCATACAAGTGAATCTCGTATCTAGTGGGTTATTCTATGTAATTGGTGATTGTAGTGATTTGCATCCATGCAATTCGGTAAGATGAATAGCCTACAATAAGGACACTTGTTCATGATCATCATCACTTATTTGCTTACTTGAAATCATAATCATGTTTGGTACTTCCTCATCATTAGAGTGAAACATTGACAAGAATAATTTGCACAACCACTGTCATTGATGGCCTAGTTTGTGGGGCTTAAAACATGAAAAAAACTCAAATTTCATTAGTCAAACTCCTTAACACCTAAGAGATAGGCACTAACTAGGATGATTGGTTCCAATTGTGGGAATTATTCAAATATTCACTAGCAGGCCATACAAGGTTGATTCTTTCTTTGCAATATCATCATTGCATATCAATGATGCTAGAAGGCATAGTTTTCAATAGCACCAAATAATCCCAAATTTGGGGCAACCAAATTTGGTTTTGACCCTCCCACAATAGGATACATCTTACATGATAATGGCATCTACACTTGGAAAAAATCCCTTCATCTATTGGGTAAAAAACATACACATTTTTCACCAACCCCCTTCCCATCGTTGGGGCAATAACGGTATCACATTTTACATCATTCATATCGTCCACATTCCATTTGCACAGATTTTTCAATTGGCTCATGAGATTCATCTGTAACCTCATTTGCCAATTAAGGGGTTAAGCTACGCAAAACTCAAATTTCTTTTATTCTTTTGTTTTCAAGATCGCACTCCACATCCTAAGAGAAGCTACTTCTATACCTAGCCAAAATAGGTATCTCATGTTTTTGTACTGCATTGTGTTTCATGCAATGTAGTACAAAAAGCGACATCTATATACACCAAAATCTAGCCATTCATCCTCCATCTAGGCTTTTCCACCACTTACACCACCAAAGCATAACCAATTTGTCCACCAATCCTATTTCCCACCATTTTCAAATAATATTCACATTTATTTATGTATATTTATTTTATATGTATTTAAATATAATATTTTATATTATATTTTAATATATATTTAATAAATATGTATTTATTTAAGTGAATTAATCATAGTCATCCAATTCCATTTAATCTCGACCACCCATTTACATCAATCCATGCCACACCCTAGATTTATTATCTACCCTTAGATGTGCTTTAATATCAACCACATGATTAGTATCGTTGAAACCCTAGCATGCCCTAGGTCGGATTATAAATAGGATCCATTTTTATGGCTCAACCCATGATTCTAAGTTCCCAAGTTTTCTAAGTTTTTGAATACCCTAATTCCCTGAGTGCCTTAAGTCTTTTACCAAGCCTTTTGTGCCCTAGTTCCATTCCATCTGTCACATTCCACTCCCCTTGCTCGCCATATCCATCACCACATCCTATGCCCTCACCTAATCTGCTTCTACAAAATTTCTCATCAGTTGACAGACACCTCTGGATACTTTTTGTTAACACCAAGCACCCATAGACAACTCCCTACTAGTACCAAGTACCCATAGGTGTTTCCTACAGTCGCTAGGTACCCATGGGTATTTTATGCTACCACTCATGAAGTCCCCCTAGCCTTCGGGTGATGCTAGGGCATTGTCACACCGTCACCTGCATCAGACGTCTCACATTAGAGCGCAATAAGTAAAATAGATCCATCATTTGTTTAATTTATGCATATGCTTCTATTTTTATTTACTTTATTATAGCATTTAGTTAGGGTTTATCATTACTTATATAGGGCCTCACACTATGGATCCCTCATAGGTATTACTAACTATTTTTTTGTGTCTTTGTGTGCAGATCTAGAGCACTACATTAGCATCTAGAGTGGCCCAATCTTAGATGTCAAAAAGCCCACTCAACCCTATTGGGATCAAGACACGCTTGAAGATATCATAAGCTTTGCTTGTTAGGATTTGGAAAACCCTAACCCCTTTATGTATTTATTTAAGTGAATTAATCCTAGCCATCCAATTCCATTTAATCTTGACCACCCATTTACATCAATCCATGCCACACCCTAGATTTATTATCTACCCTTATATGTGCTTTAATATCAGCCACATGATTAGTATCGTTGAAACCCTAGCATGCCCTAGGTTATATTATAAATAGGAGCCATTTTGATGGCTCAACCTCTAATTCTAAGTTCCCAAGTTTTTTGAGTTTTTGAAAACCCTGATTCCCTGATTTCCTTAAGTATTTTACCAAGACTTTTGTGACCTAGTCCCATTCCATCTATTCCACTCCCCTCACTTGCCATATCCACTTCTACATCATGTGCCCTCACCCAATATGCTTCTACAAAATTTCTCATCAGTCAACAGGCACCTCTGGGTGCTTTCTGTCAACACTAGGCACCCACAGGCACCTCCCTACTAGTACCAAGTGCCCATAGGATTTTCCTATAGTTTCCAAGTGCCCACGGGTATTTTATTCTACCACTCTTGAAGTCCCCCTAGCCTCCGAGCGATGCTAGGGCATCATCGCACCAGTCACCTGCATCATACATCTCACATCAGAGCATAGTAAGTAAAATAAATCCATCATTTGTGTAATTTATGTATGTCCTTCTATTTGTGTTCACTTTATTTGCAACATTTAGTTAGGGTTTATCATTGCTTATAGAGGGCCTCACACTGTGGAGCCCTCATAGGTATTACTAACTATTTTGTTGTGTTCTTGTGTGCAGATATGGAGCACTACATCAGCATTTGGAGTGGCCCAACCTTGGATATCAAAACACCCACTCAACCTTGTTAGGATCAAGACACACTTGAAGACATCACAATATTTTCTTGTTAGGGTTTCGAAGAACCCTAACCCCTTGTAATATTGTATCAAAAGGATTCAAGGATCCAAGTTGTAAACAATGGAGTTTCTAGGCTCCCCCCATTAATGAAAATTATTCTATTGTGCAATTTTGTGTTTCCTTGTATTTTATTTGTTCAAGCATTATTTGGGTGTTGCGTTTTGCATATTTCATATACAATACCCAAAAAAACTCCAGTAAGGCATCTCATGAACACTATAATAGTCCAAATTGAGACTAGACCATAAGGCACTTAATCATTATCTAAATAACTAGGCCCCTATGGGACAAAGGAGGCATCAAAGAAGGACAAGAAAAATTTGATGACAACAAATATGCTTGATGACATCTACTATAAAATCATCAAGGGGTAATAAAAATATACATTAGCTAAAGCAAGGAAGGAAGAATTAAGGAGGTTTACAATGGTGTCAAAGATTAATTCATGGACTATAAGTGGAATTTGGACATTTGGGCTTACAATGAACTTAGTTCCCTAGGTGTGTAACTATCCTAATATTGTTGAAATATGTAGAGAAGTATGATGATGATTGATGCACCATCTATTTCTAGGCCTGGGATGAGACCCATATCTTTTTAATAGTCAATGAGATACACAAGATGATACAAACAAAATATAATCCAACCCAATGAAATTTAGATTATATATAGCACTACAAAAATTTTACTAAAAAATATAGAGAAATTTCTTGGCCACCCAATTGGACAATCCTCAAGATGCCCAAGGATTTGAATTGGCACTCAAAATTGAGTAGTCTAAGAAGGATGTTGTTATAAAACTTTATTCTCATCAACATAAATCATTCACCAATATGCCAAAATATCAAATCACTCATCCATAATAATAATCCACACAATGAGACAAATATAGATAATACCCTTAGGATAGAGCACCACCAATAATACTCCTTAAGGAAGAAAAAATCCACAAGATCTCCCAAGATGAGAGTGCCACTTAGATATGGCAAATATCATAATCCACTTCATGTAAAAATATTATTACAGTAATATTTTATAGGAATGATGATTTTTCATTATTACAATTACAACATCCCTTATTTATATACCCATCGTATAAACCCTCATCCCACTCATTATAATAATATGATATAGTAATATAATAAACCCTAGGTTATGTGTGGCCCATGCAAACTATCCATAATACCCATATACAATATAATATGGTATCCCCATATACCTATCCATAGGTATCATAACATAAGTATGAATGGTTATATTTGACATAGTGATCATCTTAGAATAAATAATGAATGAGATGTTATGGGAAGAAATTTTGTCCATGTTGCATGTGGTTGAATGCTATCCAAACCACCCTCAAAATATTTAATTGTGCTATGAAATGAAAAAAATCAGCACAACAATTCAACTATACATATTATCTCATTTGGTTAATCATAAACTAGATGAAGTATTAGTTTCCTAAGCTACAACTAGATTAGATGGGCTAGATTACAAACCACTAGCAATTTATACCTACATAGATGTACCATATAAGGCAGATGATAGTACAACCTATGATTTCTATGACATGGTTTACCATCTAATCATAAAAGGATAAAAATAAGAAATTCTAGGTTGTTAGAAGAATGTCAAAGCCTTATTAAGTGCATTATTTAGTCTAAATATTTATTGAATGTGATTTGGGCAAGCATAGATCCTTGATTAGACTTTATGGGTTTTTAATAATTCCCTACAAACTAATTGTATTTATACCCAATTATTTAGTAAACTTGGAATATGTAAGGTAGGTGGACTACATTGACCAAAGGTATTCAAAGGGAAAATAAAGCAACTTTCTATAAATCCAATGAATAAATTATGATAGTGAATTGAGTAATTGTGCTAACTTCTAATTGAGAATTTGCACCCCTAATTAAAGTTTTAATAAAGTTTGAAGGGATTTCCAATGGCTTCTCCTAGCCTCCCTAATCTAAACTAACTTGCATTAAAGTAAAGTTCAAAAAGGAAAGAGTAGAAAAGCAATGTGTAGAAATGAAATGCATACAAATTTAAGGGCATGGGATATTTAAGCATGTACATGTTTTAAAAAATGGCAAGGAGAGTGTATGATTAATATTTGCGTGAGAATTTGACTAATATCAATATTCATTGATTCATTAAAATAAAAAATTAATAAGTGAATGATAATATGGGCTAGAAAGGCCAAGTCACAACCACCACAAAATTAACAAATCAAAAGGGCAGTGCTATTGAGGGAATGCCTAAGAACTCACCAATTTCTTACAATCTCATAAGGACAAACCATAATGAGGGTTTAATAGAGTGCAACTTTGAATTCTCATGGCTAGAAGATGATTATAATGAGGTCCATGGGCCTCTATTTATAGTCTTGGTGTGAGAAAAAATTACTTCTAGCGAAACTAAATATTTGGAGTAACTTTAGCAAAATGTTGCATCACCAAATATTACATACAACTAATTATACCTCTAGTAGGCTTATAAGGCTTCTAAAATAACTTAGTGTACCACTACATGCAAAGTGTCACTTTCTAGAAGATTCACCTTAGGATGCACCTTCAATTTACCTTTGTGACTAGCAAAGTGGCTTCTAGCTTGACAAATAAATCACCAATATTTACAAGTGAATCAATCAATTTTGTTGAGTGAATTTCTTCTTTAATCCAATCAACCCTTTTTAGCTAGAAAAAAAAGAATTTGAGCCAATCAGTTGGTTTTTATAAGAAAATTAGTCCCTGTCCATACTTAGTTAAATTTTGAGAATTTTAGAATACAACTATTACTTGATCTCTACCCCTATTATCCTTCAAAATTTGTAAGAATTTTACAAGGTAGCATTAAGATGCTAAATTTATGGAAACTTAATGGTGTGCCAATCTTGATTGGCTTAATATCCTAAATCCTGCCTTTATCTTTAGTTACATAGTCTATATAAAATAGAACCTTTGTGGTAAAACTATCAAATTGTTAATCCTCCTTATTCAGTATTGCATCAAAATAATCCCAACAAGTTTTACCAATCGTTATCATATGATAACTATGATAATACAAGGTCCTTTGCCTCCCCCATAAATTCCTCAAAAATATTTTTTGGTAATTCTTCTTGCTTGCAAATTAGCTCTTGTAGCTTGGCATGAATTGGCTCTAGTCTCTCATATATTTTAGCTACATGCCCATGGTCAACTTGGCTCTTTTCATCCTATGATGTCATCATATAGGATGTTCTTATTTTCATAAAAAATTTCAAACATCCTTGCAACAATCAAACCTTGAATCTTCTTATCGATTTCCAAAACTTGGCTTCTTAAATATGTCAAGTTATCTTTACAAGTCTAATGGTTCCTCTCAACATCTAGGATTTTTCTTAATATTTTAACCAAGTTCTCATAATCTATACATTGTTGCTATTATTATGATATCATCATTGAAGCAAGGAATTTGAGAAACCTACTGCTATTCACCCCTTGTAGATAGCTAGCCTTTCACATGTTTGATGGTTTTATCAACTTATTATAGGGTTTCTTCTATGAAGGAGGTCAAACAAAAATAGTCATAGGAATTTTTTATTTCCTTATTTATATTGTCCTAAAGGCACTTAAAATTTTGAATGTCTTGAGTTGCCTTTGAGTTTACATCTACTTCTATTGGCTTCATGAGTACCAAATCCACAATTTGTTAGTCTTCAGAATTCAAGTTCTCTTGGGATCAAATATGCTCTTTTGTCATCTATTGCATGAGGTATTTAATGCCTTATTGGATTTTATTAGTCTTAGTAAGTCAATATTTAAGGTTCTTAACTTGCTTCTTCAGTTTATCTTTCTTGAAAACATATTTATTTAGCTCCTCATTTTCTCATTGGAGTTGACCCCTCTATGACTTTAGCTAAGTCGCTTGTACCTCAAGCCCTCTATTTTTTTGCTTTGATCCTTTCTCCACTTTTTCCCCTGATATTGATTGTTTGTTTTGATTGGTTGAACTAACATCATCATGATGCAACCCTCTCAATGGATTGGATTTTAGTGGATTGACATTGAGTAGGTCAACATCTAACACTTGACTAATTTTGTGTTTTTCTTCCTAATGGTGGATCAATGGTTGAGATGATGGATCGACGTTCATGTCAATGAATTAACTCTATTCAATGGGTCAACATAATTAAATTGGTATATTCTAGTGTCATAACCTAGGTCTACACACCTGGTTGTCAAAAGCATAAAATCAAAATTTTGCTCATTCTTACACCATTGCCTCAAATTTTTTGTCTTAATATACCCGACTAGAATTAAGTACTTGGCATAGAAATTTCATACTTCAATATTTACCACAACTGTAGCTGATGTCTTAAGTGCTCCGGACTAATCATATTCCCATGAAATTTTGCCATATTAGGATGTTTACTCCTCACTCAATTCAATCCTGATCTTGGCTTGGGGTTGCCCTTCCAGGGCCCATAACACCTAGAAGAAAGGACGCTATGATTCCCCTATTCCAAATATTTTGATGGATTCACAATCCCATTCAACCATTAGTCCATGCTTTGGAAACTAGTATGTCTATGCCTGTGACTGGTTATGGTCCTTCTATTCAGGTTAATCAAGGTCCACCATAACATGGTCTTCCAGACTAGATGTCATGTACTCAACCTCCAGTTAGCGGTTATGCTGCACATAACATCTACCGCTGGACCTTCTAACCCTATGAATAAAATCTCTAGCCATGAGTTATGTTGGCAATTCTACAATCAGGCAGGTACTTGAGCATCCTCATGTACTGCTTGTATGTTATCCTGGGTCAACATCCCATACCGTCACCTTTAGACTCATTAATGTAAAACCTCTATCTTGTTCCATGGTTGGAGTACAGATAACAATGATTTAATAGTCACCCCTATGACTATTGGAATCAGATACAACACTCATCCTTAATAGACATCACTGGTAGTGCTCGTCCTTACTTGATGTCACTGGTAATGCTATTCCTTACTCAACATCACTAGTAGTGCTTGTCCTTACTCGACGTCACTACTATATTTATTATGTTTAATAAATTACGAGATTGGTTTTAGGTTTGGCTTGTAAAATATTACTCAAACATTATTTATATATTTCAAAAACCCAAAATTGCATAATATAAAATTAAGGAAAGAAAATCCATCAACCATAGATGCTTAATGCAAAAATAGAACTATTTACATAATATTTCAATCTATGACATAAATATTGTCTCTAATATTTTGTTTCAACTATAAACTCTAAAAATATATCCAACTTACAATTTATTAAATATCCTACCATATGTTCTTTAAATTTTATTTTATTTCTTTATACACCTATTAAAAAACACTAATATTTTTCTATACATGCTGGCAACCTCTAGACTTGCTTCCTATATTTATTACATATTATATTTTAAAAATGTTTAAATACGTATGAAGGGGAAATTGATATCTAGCTATAACTATGAATCAGAACTAAGAAAATCCTACAGTAATAACATTTCTCAAAGTAGGGTTTCACATTAGATTTTCATTTCCTATAGTTTATTTAGATGATGACATCCTTGACATCGCTTTAGGATGTTGTCTCTCTCTTTTGACATGCATTTTTGGAGCTCGATTGAGTGTTTCATCAGAGATTCATCTATGTATAAATATTATGCATCCGCTACCTTCTTCGAGCAGGTATCCATTGTTGGAAATTTGGCCAGCCATACATTAAAAAAAAATTGGGTTGTTAGATGACATTTTCAGCCTTGGAAAGCATCTCCTTTTAGAGGAGACAAAAAAAAATGTAGAGCTTTGAAATATGTACAATCTAAAAAAAAAGGCTCAAACGGACACCCGAGTCAAAAGTTATGGCCAAAAAACTAAGACATGTAATAAGCATCGTCGATGTAGATCCAACGGATGTGATTTGCTAGGGTTAGGGTTTGCTTTGTTTTTTCTTACTTAAGGTAGTTTTAGGGTTTTCTTTTATGAAGAAGAATATTGCATTGTAGCATGTGTGTGAGCTCTTCTAGAGCCTATGAGGATATTGTAACAGAGTACTGAAACTCTATCAGAATTATTTCATATAATAAGAAGATAATATTTGCTCCAATTTTGTTTTATTGTATTATTGTAAATTCTTCATTTGGTATCAGAGCGAGGTGATCGAGAAATTGGGTTTGAGTAACTGTGGAATTTCTGCTACAAGTTTTACAAAATTTTCTTGGGGATTTTAGTTCATGTTGAAGGGATCTATTATATCCAACAACACCAATTCAATTATGATCATAAAATTTGATGGTTTTGACTACGAATATTAGAGCATCCGGATGAGGATGATTCTGAAGGCAAAAGGAGCTTGGGCCATCGTTGAAGCTGGGTTCATCGAACCAAAATACTGGAGTGCATTGATTGCAGATCAAAAGAAGATGCAGGAGAAAGAGAAAGAAAATAATTTGGCTTTGGCTTTCATCTAGTCGGCTCTAGACAAAAGTCTCTTTCCCCAAATTTTTGCCTAAGTTTTTTCTTAAGAATCTTGGAAGGCGTTGAAGGAGAATTACCAGGGAATTTCCCAAGTTAAGGAGGTGAAGTTGCAAACTTTACAAAGAGATTTTGAAAATCTCAAATAGGAGGAGAATGAAACTGCAGGAGATTACTGTGTTCGAGTATAAATAGTAGTAAATAAAATACTCACACTTGGAGAGATCATAAAGCAAAATGTAGTAATTAAAAAGGTTTTAAGAACCTTGTCAGAGAAGTTTGATAGTGCAAACCTTATCATAGAATAAATGAAATACCTCTCGAAAATTTATAGAGATTCATTAATTGACTCTCTCACATCTCATGAAGAGAGAATTGGAAAGAGGAAGAAGGATAAAGAAGGATATTCTACAGAGGAACAAGCTTTTTCAGCAAAAGAGAATGATGGAGGAAGAGGTCACGATAGGGTTTCCAAAGGAAGAGGAAGAAATGGAAGAGGAGGTAGAAGAGTCTCCTACGATGGTAGGGGTCGAGGAAGATCTCAAGATTTAGACAATGACCAGGCTCATACTACAAGAGGATCCAGTGCAAGAGGAAGAGGTAGAGGCTGAGATATGGGAAATGTGCAGTGTTACAATTGTAAAAAATATGGTCATTATGAGAGGGATTACAGGCTAAAAATATCAGCACATTATGGAGAAGAGGATTCCTATGAGGATGATACTTTGTTATGTATTATTGAAGAAAAAGTGGAGCAAGAAGATTTCCTCTCTACATAGAATAGCACAAATAAGACATGGATCCTGGACAATGGATGCACAAACCATATGACCGACAAGAGGGATGTATTTTCATCTCTTGATTCTTCTTATCAATCTAGTATCAGGATTGAGGATGAGAAGAGCTTGGAGGTGGTTATGAAAGGAGAAATGGAGGTTCCTACCAGGAAAGAAAAAATAATGAAGGTAAAATATATTTACTATGCACCCCATTTGAATCATTCATTAATGAGTATTGGTCAAATTTTGGAAAAAGGATTATAATTTAGTGTTTGAGGATAGAATGTGCAAAATTTATGATCAGAGGAGAAATTTATTACCACTGTAAAGATGACCAATAACAGGATCTTACCATTAAAATTTGTAGATAAACGGGGAGCTCTAGAATTTTTTTGTGTAGAAGGTAAGGAGAGGCTATGACATTTACGGTTTGGGCATTTAAATATAATATTTTGAAGATGCTTTCACCACTTGTTTATTGGTTGCCAAAAGTTGAAGACTCCAAGGAGGTTTGTGAAGGTTGTGCACTTGGCAAACATGCAAGGGGGAATTTTTCACATGGTGAAGCATGGAGGGCCCAACATCCATTGCAGTTGGTTCATAGTGATATTTGTGGACCAATGCAAACACAGAGTATGGGTAAAGCTTCTTACTTTCTGAATTTTATTGATGATTTATCTAGATATTTTTGGGTTTATTTTATTATGCATAAGGATGAGGCATTCAATTGCTTTAAGAATTTTAAGTCTTTAGTTTAAAATGAAAGTGGTCATTATATCAAATGTGTGAGGACATATAGAGGAGGTGAGTTTTTTTCTCATGAATTTGATGATTTATATAGTGAGTTTAGGATTAAAAGGTAAAAAAAAAAGTCCTTACACACCTCAACAGAATGGGGTGGATGAAAGAAAGAACAGGACTTTGGTGGAGATGGCACGATGCATGATGCAAGAAAAATTTATGAGTAAGTTTTATTGAGCTGAAGCAATTAGGACTGCTAATTACATTTTAAATAGAATTCCTACTAAGAGTCTTGAGAATATTACCCCTTATGAATGTTGGTACATCAAGAAGCCAAATGTAAATCATTTTAGAGTTTTTGGATGTGTGGCTTTTGTGCATGTTAATGGTGAGAATAGGAAGAATTTGGATGCAAAGAGTGAAAAATGTATTTTTATTGGGTACAATGAGCAATCTAAGGCTTACAAGTTCTTTAATCCTATTTCACATAAAATAATTGTATCTAGAGATGCAATTTTTGATGAAGGGGGAAGTTGGGTATCAAAAACATTATTTGTTGAGGACGTTTTTGGTGAAGAGAATGTGGAACCAAGCTATGTTTCAGTTCATCCTAGCCATGAAAAAGTTTCCAGTTCATCTTTTGCAAGTGTGCCTTCAAGTTCAAGAGAAGGTTCTTCCAGTAGTTCTCCACCTCCATCACCACCGACCAAAGGAAAAGGTAAAATATTGTTGAAGGATAACCTAGAATCTCAAATTATTGATAAGAATTTTTATAAGAGGGTGAAAATGAGTCAACATACAGAGATGAATGCAGTAATAGAGAGGTTAGAGAACCTACATATTTATGGAGATGATGACAGTGGAGATCCCAAAGGTGATGTTGTAAACTATGCACTTGTTTCACAAGTTTCTAAAGTTTCAAAAGTTGTTGATGATTTTGAGCCTTCATGTTTTGAGCATGCTAGTACTAACAAAGTGTGGATGACGGATATGCAAGAAGAAATGTATTATATTGAAAATAATGATACTTGGGTGTTGTGTAACTTGCCCAAGGATAGGAAATGTGTAGGATGCAAGTGGGTCTACAAGATCAAGAAGAATAGTTATGGATCCATTGAGAGGTACAAGGTATGGTTGGTAGCAAAGGGTTTCACTCAAAAATATGGTTTGGACTATGAGGAAACATTTGCTCCAGTGGCAAGGCAAGAAACAATAAGGATGTTGCTATCATTGGCAACTCATAAAAGTTGGAAGGTGCATCATATGAATGTCAAAAGTGCATTTATCAATGGGTATTTATATGAAGAAGTATATGTGGAAAAACCACAAGGTTTTGTTTTCTAAGTAAAAGAAGATCAAGTATACAGGTTGAAGAAGACTTTATATTGGCTGAAGCAAGCTCCAAGAGCTTGGTATGCTAGAATCCATGACTACTTCCTACAGTGCAATTTTGAAAGGAGTAAGAGTGAGCCCACTTTGTACTACAAAAGGGAAGGTAATGATATTATTATTGTATACCTTTATGTTGATGATATGTTATTTATGGGGAGTAGTTCTTCTTTGAATGATTCTTTTAAACATGATATGAAGGAGTTTGAAATATCTGATTTGGGTTTGATGAGTTACTTTCTTGGGATGGAAGTACATCAAAATAGTGATGAGATTTTTGTTTTTCAATATAAATATGTAAGGGATATGCTGAAAAGGTTTGGTTTGAGTGAATGTAAACCTGTAGCAACACCCATTGCACATGGGGGGATCTTGAGTTTGGAGGATGGAGCTGAAAGGGCAAATAAAACAGAGTACATGAGTATTGTTGGTAGCCTTATGTTCCTTTGTAACACTAGGTCGGATATATGCTTTGCTATTTTACAGTGTTCCAGGTATATGGTTAATCCATCATAGTTACAACTGAAGGTAGCAAAGAGGATTTTGAGGTATGTTCGTGGAACAATTGATTATGGGATCCACTACTCACAAGAAAAGAATTTGAAGTTAGTGGGATTCAGTGATAGTGATTGGGGTAGTAATATTGATGACAAGAAATCCATGAGTGGGCACTATTTTTCTCTTGGTTCAGGTTTGGTGACATGGAGTTCCAAGAAACAAGCTACAATGGCGTTGTCTTCTACTAAAGTAGAGTATATTGCACTTACATCGGCAAGTGCACAAGCATTGTGGCTTCGAAAGGTGCTAGGAGATATTGGAGAGAAGCAAGAGACTCCAACTACTTTATTCTATGATAAAAAGAGTACCATTAAGTTGGCACATAATCCTATCCACCATACCAGGTCCAAGCATTTTGACATCAAGTACCACTTCATTCGGGACATGGTAGAGAAGGAACAAGTTAAATTGAGGTATTGCTCCACACACGATCAAGTAGCAGATATTTTTACTAAGGGAGTAGTAAAACCTTAGTTTTTGCTGCTAAGGGACTTGATAGTCAGTCCCCTTACCAGCAAGGGGGAGAATATTAGAAATATGGCCAGCCATACATTAAAACAAAAATTTGGGCTATTAGATGACGTTTTTAGCCTTGGAAAGTGTCTCCTCTTAGAGGAGACAAAAGAAAATTGTAGAGCTTCGAAATATGTGCAATCTAAAAAAAAAACAAGCTCAAACAAACACCTGAGTCAAAATTTATGGCAAAAATACTGACATGTAATAAACACTATCGATGTAGATCCGATGGATGTGATTTTCTAGGGTTAGGGTTTACTTTGTTTTCTCTTACTTAAGGTAATTTTAGGGTTTTCTTTTATGAAGAAGAATATTTCATTGTAGCATGTGTGTGAGCTCTTCCAGAGCCTATGAGGAGATTGTAACAGAGTATTGAAACTCTGCCAGAATTATTCTAGATAATAAGAAAATATTTGCTCCAATTTTATTTTATTGTATTATTGTAAATTCTTCATCCGTTCTAATAGTTGAGATTGAAAATGGCTTATATCCTCCCTTTGCATCACACGATGCGGCCATCCGCTCGTGTGTAGCGTTCTCAAATACAAAGTAATTTTACTTCTATGGCCTTCCTAAAGTATAATACAATATTTGTCATTTAGGGTTTTGTTTGTTGTTTATTTTAATAAGTTGTATTAGTTTATATATAAAAATACAGTGTTACACTAAAGCTTGCAGACGGACTCCATCTATAAACTAAGTTCTTAATTAATGCTTTAATGGCTATCAATGCATTGTACGCATGCTGAAACTTTCAACCATCAGCCATTCCATTGCTATTGTGCCGAACATGGGTGCCTACTATGTTTTACATTCTTATACAATTTTAAATCCTAAAATTAGAAGTGCAAGGCAATTGTTTTTATTATTGCGATAGTGGGTAATTTAACTAAATTCCTTTTAGATATGCTTTTAAAACAATAATATAGTTGTTTGATATTTCTCATCTACAACTATGATATCTAATAGAATTCCAAGCATCTCTTACATATAATAAAGTAAATTTCATGGCGTCCACTAAGCTAAATATATGAAAACAAAGACCAAGTTTCTTTATATGGATTCTGGATAAACTAACACAGGAAATTCAGTCATAGATAGTTATATTTTAAGATATAGCAATTTACAACTTAAGGTCATTCGCTAATCCACCCACACCTCTAAAAATTTCAAGGAAATTCTAAATTCAAATTTGTCTTGCACATTTCCTTCGAATAAAATTTGTCCAACATCTTTCCACGCCTATAATCCTCTCTGCATTCAGTTCACCATGAACAAACTCGACTCCATCCCATTGGCATAAATAGGGTTTGCATGGATTTTGGTAACAAACCTAGGCAAGCAAATCACATATTACGATATTAAAAACACAGCACACATCCAATTTTCACACATCTAAAGATTTAATCACAACAGTAGTTTAGTATATTTTTTTAATATTTTCTTAACACAATTTTCTTTTAAATTGATTCTCTTTTCCTTTAATCACCCAAGCAATCACCACGCATACCATATTATCTCATAGTCATTATACACACAATCATACAACACACATATACACAGAAAAAGACCTGAATTTTGTTGACGAAAAGCTTCCAATGATAGTATATGGTTCCTTTTCTATGATATTCTCACCCGAACATAGTAATTGTAGGTCATAGAACAGTCACGTCCAAAATACACACTAGATAACATTGCTCAATAGCATCTTTTAGCTTCCATTTTAAAGTTTTTTCCATATTCTTAAGGCAGGACACATAAGCCTTGTCTTATGGCCAGATGTCCATCTTCCATAGTTCCAATTGGGGAGCATCCGCTCCTCCGAGTGGTGTCCTTCCCTTACTGTTATTATTATTATTTTATTTTTAATTATATATTTTAAAATGTTTCCCATGTTGGAAATGTTTTTGTTTATTAATTAATGTATATATATATATATATATATATATATATATATATATATATATATATATATATATATATTTATATATTGAGATTATTTTCTACTTTCCACTATAACGAATGCACGACTAATTCAACTTCTAATATTTGTTATTATTTATATATTTATTAATTTAACTTATTATTTATTTTTATATTATTATAATTATATATATATTTTATTTTTATTTGTATAAAATATATCAATATAGATTATATAACCAATATTTATATATGACACACAACAGGCAACATGCATTTTTATGCAAGTAGGCATAATGCAAGACAAGCAATCATGACCTATATGAAGTTTTTATTAGTGGGCTTCCATGTACCCATGAGCCACGGTGCCATTGACATGACATCATCTCCCACTTTACCTGAGATCTCTACCACTGTCTCTGCTAGGGGGTGGGTAGTTTGCCTTGTACGTTTCATCCAGCTATGGTGTGAAACCCACACCTATAAACATAAATACTCACAATAGCATCAAAATATTCAAAAAATATAATCCAACATTGGGGTTGTTTTATTCTCTCCCTCTAGAAATCAGCACAGTCCCTGTTCTAGTTAGTTAAAATATAACAAATTTCTAGATTACTCATGCATAGACTATAAACAATAACTTCAAGTTAAGTGATATATACATAACATCACCATAGAATCTACAAGTTAACAAGTTATACATTTTATCATCACAAATATATACAAACAGTGTTCATTTGTCTTTGTCCATTGTTCCTCAAACAAGAAAGGAAATCAGTTTCTCATGGTAGTAAATCCTCCCAAGTGGTATTTTTCTCAGAGTAGTGGTCCCACTGGACCCTACACTGCTCAATTGTTCTTTTCTTCGATTGTTTTGTTTTGTACCCTAATATTTTTACTGGTCAAACCTTAATGAGCTTTGGGTCTAACGTTTATATATGATACACATCCAGGATATGATATGGGTTAGCTATATATTTGTGAAGAAGCGACACATGAAAAACATTATGGATTTTGGAAATATTTGGTGGCAAGGCAAGCTTATAGGCAACAGGACTAATTTTGGCAATAATATCAAAAGGACTGACAAATATGGGGCTTAATTTGGTGGATTTTATGGAACTCTTGGTTGGCTTGAATCTGAGGAATATTTTATCATCATCGAAAAATTCTCGAGGTGTTCGTTTTAGGTCAGCATAACTCTTGATGATCAACAACTTCACAAAGTCGTTGACAAATTTCTTTAAGTTGTACCTCCATTATTTTAATAGTTTCAAGACCGATTACTTTTCGATCATCCAAATTATCCCACATTAATGGTGTCTTGCACCTTCGCCCATATAGGGCCTCAAAAGGGGCCATGCCCAATGTGGTATGATAGCCATTATTAGAAGCAAATTCTACTAGGAAGATATACATGTAATACATGCGTAGCATATCTTCTAGCACCTGATTGACACTCTCGGTCTTCTCATCCATGTTAGGATGATAAGCAATGCTAATATTGAGCTTTGTTCCCCAAGCTCGGTGTAAATCTTACCAAAACTTAGAAGTGAATCTCGAATCCCTATCCGAGATAATTATTTCAGGAAAATCATGTAACCTCACAATTTCCCATGCAAAATTTTATGATATAGCAGGTGCATCATATTGAACATTTTTTGGTATAAAATGTGCCACCTTGGTTAACTTATCCACAATTACAAAAATTGCATCATGCTGAAATTGTTTCTTGGCAAGGCCAACTATAAAATCCATAGAAATTACTTGCCATTTCTATTGTGGTACATTGAATAGGTACAAATATCCTCCAGGATGTTGATGTTCTACTTTGACCTTATGACATTCCAAGCATTATGAAATAAACTAAACTACATCCTTTTTCATCTCAGGCCAGAAGTAGTATTTTTTCAAAGTTTCCCTCATTTTTATTACTCCTGAATGGGCAAAATATGGTGCATAATGAGCTTCTTATAGAATGGTTCTTTTAAGCTCTTCATTACTGGGTACTATCATTCTATTTTAGAAATATACCATATTCTATTTGATATTATAATCCATGTGTCGACCCGGTTCTTGCTTAACCTTGTTACGATATTGATTGCAAAACACATCATCTTTCTACATTTCATTTATCTGCTCCTTCAGATCATATCAAGATTTTGTAAGCATCATTATATGTCTTCTTCTACTAAGGGTGTCTACTAGTTTATTTTCTTTCCCTTTGATATATTCAATACCAAAGTCATATTCTTCCAGGAACTCCATCCATCTTCGTTGCCTGGCATTTAGCAGAGGCTTGAGTAAAAATATATCTCAAACTTTGATGATCGGTTTTTAGCTCAAAAGGTTTTTTGAGCAGATAGTGCCTCCAAATATTAAGAGCATGGACTATGGCAGCAAGCTCTAAGTCATGTGTAGCATAGTTTATTTCATGTTTCTTGAGCTTCCTTGACTCATATGCTACCATGGCCTCATCTTGCATCAAGACGCCACCTAGTCCCTCTAGAGAGGCATCAATACACACTGTAAATGATTTATTGGGATCAGGTATCCTTAGTATGGGTGCGGTTGTCAATTTATCTTTAATAATTCTGAAGGCTTCTTCACATTGTGTTGTCCACTTGAATGCTTTTCCTTTTCTCTATAGGTTGCTTATAGGAAATGCAACTTTTGATTTTTTTTTTTAAAATCATCGATAATATCCTGCCATCCCCATAAAAATTCTTACTTCAGAAACATTGGTAGGGGCTAGCCAGTCTATTATAGCTTCAATATTTTTGGGATCTACTACTATTCCTTCTTTTGAAACAATGTGTCCCAAATACTAAACTTGTGGTGTATAGAACTCACACTTGGACAATTTACCATATAATTGATTTTTCCTAAGGACTTCCAATACTATCCTCATGTGTTGATCATGTTCTTCCTTATTTTGGGAGTAGATAAAAATATCATCCAAGAATATTAATACAAATCGATCTAACTACTCTCGAAACATGTTGTTCATAAAGTTCATAAATGTAGCTGGTGCATTTGTTAACCCAAATGGTAATACTATAAACTCATAATGTCCATAGCGAGTTCTAAAAGTTGTCTTATATGTATCTTCTTCCTTGATTCTTAACTGATGGTATCCTAATCTAAGATCAATCTTAGAAAATATTGTAGCCCCTCTCAATTGATCAAACATGTCATCAATTCTTGGTAAGGGATATTTTTTTTAACTATCATTTTATTAAGCATCCTATATTCAATGCATAATATTAGGGATCCATATTTCTTCTTGACAAATAAGACTGGTGCTCCCCATGGTGACACACTGAGTTTAATGTGCCCTTTTTCCAACAAATCTTGTAGTTGAGTCTTAAGTTATTACAACTCAAGTGGTATCATACGATAAGGAGTTTTGACTATTGAAGTTGCTCCAGACATGAGCTCAATTGAAAAATCCAACTTTCTTTTTTATGGTAATCTAGATAGATCTTTAGGAAAAAAATCTCTAAATTCATTTAATATCGGGTACTACTAAAATAAAGCAAAGCTTGATTCAGTTCCTTCCTTCTTGTTTAATTTGACCACATACAGTCTACATCCTTTCCTTAGGGCTCTTTTGACCTACATTGTAGTCATAAAATGAGATTCAAAAGATGTTTGATTGTAATGGATACAGATTCACTGATTAGCGTCATTCGTAAAATCCAACCATATTTCCTCAAAATTTAATAGGGCTTTGTGAGATTTTAACCAGTCTACTCCTAGGACTATGTCAAATGCATGTAAAGGAGCTACATATAGGTGCCAATTAATTTTTCCTTGAGGTATTTCTATTTGTGGGTCAAATAGGCATTGGTTAACCATGTATGTCTATCCCAAGCCATACTCGACTTGCCACCCTTTTGCCATAATCCCAGGTTTAACAGATATGTCCCTCAAAATACTATTTGAAATGAAACTATCTGTTGCACCACTATCAATTAAAATATGTACATATCTTTTGTCTATTTTTCCTTTAATAAAAAATGGAGTAGCTTGGCCTAAAAGATTAGGGTTACCTGTAGCAGCAAAAATTCTGAGGGGATTCTTCAGTGGTATTTCTTTGGTCAACTCTGTTTGGGCATTGTCTAGCAAAGTGGTCCAAGGCTCTGCATGTGTAGCACACATTTGGACCTACATTCTTTTGTTTATCTCTATATTTTACCTAATTACTATTTCCATCCTACTCTCGGTTGTTGTTTTTCTTTTTCTATTAATTCCTTCGATCTATCTGCCCTCTATTCCCCTAGAATTTCCCTTTGTTTATGTTATCATTTCTAAATCACCCACCATCTCTAAATATTTGCTACTGATCTCTACCCCTATTTTTCTCAGGATATCTTCTTTTCTTAGAATTCTCTCTTGATGCTTGTTGTTAATAGGCCCTTACTTACTTCTAGCTTACTTCCTCATACTGAGCTGCATCATAATCAATTGTTAATGTTTTGGGTACTTTTATACCAACTGGCTTATTGTATTTTGGATGTAGCCCCATTAAAAATTTATGAGCTTTAAATTTTTCTTGACCATCATATTTCGGGGTATACTTCAAAAGTTGCACAAACCTATGATAATACTCAATTACAGTCATATTACCCTGACATAAGTTAGTGAATTCTCAATGCTTTTAAATATTTTTTTTGGTAGATAAGATACTATAACATTAATACCGGGTTTTACAGGTTGACCCAAAACCTTTTACAAAAATAAGCCCAAGGTTGTTGATGAACATATCCTTACTAAGGATACTATATATGTAAAATCTACATGTCGAAAAAGCTATTATATCCGCTAAGGCACATAGCCTGTTATCAAAAAGAAACTTCCCATACAACATTTTGGGTATACCCTAAGAAAACACACATGCATCATAATTACAAAAAAGAAACAGACATGGATCGCTTCCTTGAGACAATGGAGAAACAAAAAGCTGTAGATACACATAGCAGATTACTGAAAAAAACTCCCACAAGCTTTGTATTGACAATTACTCTTAATAATTCTTTGGTAATTACTTTATTTTGTATATGACATGCTTTGGTACCACATACTGTCTTGTCCAATCAGCCTTGGAGAAGTGAACATGCTCACTAGATTTATGGCGGTGGCTATATGGTGGTTCACATGGCTTTGGTTCGAAGTCTTATATTGTTATTTCTTTCCTTCCTTGTGATTATCAACCAACCTCAAATTACTAAGATGACTAGGAGCCATATTATTTGACATGTGACTATCCCCATTAGTCTTTGTGGTATTTCCAAGCAGCATCCACGAAGATTGATAGCTCAAATAATTTTTATTGTGAGTCCAATTCAAAAAAGAGATGGGAATACTCCTAGCCTTCGAACTTACAGTGCCTTCCCTGTTGGTAAATTCGACTATCATTCTTGGAATTCTTGTTGAATAAGCTCCTCTACTTTACTCGGGACACCATGTTCCCATTTGAAAATTTCGTCACCATAGACACCCAAATTGGCCAACTTATCAGCAATTTTGTTAGCTTCCCGAAAGACATGTTGGGCTTTTCTGTCCTGTATTCCCTGGAAAAGGATCCTAGCCTCTTCAAAAATTGTTTTAATCCTCCAAGGAGGTGTTTTCCAATTATTGAGGAGATTTATAACATGCATAAAGTCTCCTTCTATGATCAAATTGCCTTCTAAGTATTGAGTCATTTGAAGGCCTATCCACATAGCTCTAGCTTCAGCTTCGTTGTTCGTCCTTGTTCCCAAATATTCAAAAAATGCAAGCATCATATTCCCATTATGATCTCACACAATCCCACCAGTGCCTGCTCTGCCAGGATTGTCCTTAGTTGCTCCATCAAAATTAAGCTTAAACCAACCCGTAGGAGGTGGAGACCACTTAACATTGGCTCTGGGGTTGACTATCCTAGGCACAAACTTACCTAACAAGGTTAAGCTTAAATATTGAGCAATCATGGTCTCCTTCAGATGAGGTTTACAACTATAAAAAGGGATAAGGTTCACATTCTCATTGGCAAAGGATAGGATCCTAGCAATGATAGTTTGATGATCATGGATAGACTCATTCAAGACTCTATGGTTCCTTTCTAACCACACTTGCCAAAGATAATGATTGAGACAACAATCACTATCTTTGGATTACTGTGTAAGAAAATAATCTTTGAATTCCCTTTTAAATTCTTCCCATGGAATATATGTGGCTTCCTTTTGTGTGATATTCTTGTATGTTTTCCACCAATATCTTGTTGGACCTTCCAGGTGTGCCATGACCCATGTCGTTTTGGACTCTGAGCAAAGTGGCTAAATTAAAAAATATCCCTCGACCTCACTTAACCAGTTGACTGTTGTTTCTCCATCTCCTTTACCATAAAATTTAGAAATATCCAACTTTTTAATTTCCTTTTGTAGTTATACATCCACTTTCCTTCTTGAGGAACCTTCAAGAAACTCGCTTACTTTTTTGGTTTCCTTTCCCTTAGACAAATTCTCAATGACTTTTTGTTATTGGGTGATTATTTCTTGTTGTTGGGCCATCTGTGCCTTTTTTGATCCATGTGCTCAGCCATTTAAGCCTTTTGGATTTCCATTTGTTCACATTGTTGATTCATTTGATCCTGCATTAATTGAATCATACGAGCCATATTCTCATCATTATGTGTAGCCCTCACAACTATAGGCTCTTTCTCTTTTCTAATCACCCACCATGGTACATTATCAGTTTGCACCCTTTTAGACTCTCTTAGGATTCATCTTAGTCCCTTTCATGGAACTTTTGCAATCTCCTCTTGCAGATTAACACTGGTCCTCCTCAAGGTACCTACCATTCCTGGCATCAAAAGAGTTATGTAAGTATAATTATTCAAGTTTTATAGTCTAAGGTTTCACAACCTAGGCTTTGATACCAGTTGTCACAACCTAGGTCTACACACCTGGTTGTCAAAAGTATAAAATCAAATTTTTGCTCATTCTTACACCATTGTCTCAAAAAATTGTCTTAAGATACCCTACTAGAATTAAGTACTTGGCATAGAAATTTCACACTTCAAGATCTTCCACCACTATAGCTAGTGTCTTAAGTACTCAGGACTAACCATATTCCCATGAAAGTTCACCATTTTATGATCTTTACTCCTCACTCAAGTCATTCCTGATCCTAGCACAGGGTTGCCCTTCCAAGGCCCATAACACCTGGAAGGGTGGATGCTATAATTCCCCTGTTCCAAAGATTTTGATGGATTCACAATCCCATTTGACCATTAGTCTGTGCTTTGGAAACTAGCATGTCTATGCCTATGATTAGTTATGGTCCTTCTACTCAGGTTAACCAGGGCCCACCATTGCATGGCTTGCTAGATCAGAAGTCATGTACTCAACCCCTAGTTGGTGGTAATGCTGCTCATACCATCTACCGCTGGACCTTCCAACCCTGTGGACTAAATATCTGGCCAAGAGTTATGTTGGCAATTCCACAACTGGGCAGGCACTTGAGAATCCTCATGTACTGCTTGTATGTTATCCTGGGTTGATGTCCCATACCATCACCTTTACACTCATCAACATGGAATCTCTATCTCATTTCATGGTTGGAGTACAGATAAAAATGATTTAATAGTCATCCATGTGACTATTGGAAGTGGATACAACACTCTTCCTTACTCAACGTCACGGGTAGTGCTCGTCCTTACTCGACATCACTACTATATTTCTTATGTTTAATAAATTACGAGATTGGTTTTAGATTTGGCTTGTAAACTATTACTCAAACATTATTTATATATTTCAAAAACCCATAATTACGTAATATAAAATTAAGGAAAGAAAAACCATAAACCATAAATGCTTAATGCAAACATACAACTATTTCCATAATATTTCAAGCTATGACAAATATTTTCTCTAATATTTTGTCTCAACTATAAACTCTAAAAACATATCCAAATTACAATTCATTAAATATCCAACCATATGTTCTTTAAAATTTATTTTCTTTTTTTATACACCTATTAGAAAACACTAATATTTTTCTCTACATGCTGACAACCTCTAGAATTGCTTCCTATATTTATTACATGTTATTTTTTAAAAATGTTTAAATACATATAAAGGGGAAATCGAGATCTAGCTATAAATATGAATCAGAACTAAGAAAATCTTGCATTAATAACATTTCTCAAAGTAGGGTTTCACATTACCTTTTCATTTCCTATGTTTTATTTTGATGATGACATCCCTGACATCTCTTTAGGATGCTCTCTCTCTCTCTCTCTCTTCTAGCTTGCATTTTCGGAGCTCGATTGAGTGTTTCATCAGAGATTCATCTATGTATAAATATTATGTGTCCACTGCCTCCTTCGAGCAAACATCCATTCTAATAGTTCAGATTAAAAATGGCTTACATCCTCCCTTTGCGTCGCACGATGTGGCCATTCTCTCGTGCGTAGCATTCCTAAATACAAAGTAATTTTACTTCTATGGCCTTCCTAAATTATAATAAAAATATTTGTCATTTAAGGGTTTTGTTTATTATTTATTTTAATAAGCTATATTAGTTTATATATAAAAATACAGTGTTACTCTAACACTTGCAAACGGACTCCATCTATAAACTAAGTTCTTAATTAATGCCTTAATGGATATCAATACGTTGTACGCATGCCGAAACTTTCAACCATCGGCCATTCCATTGCTATCATGCTGGACATAGGTGCCTGCTATGTTTTACATTCTTATACAATTTTAAATCCTAAAATTAGAAGTGCAAGGCAATTGATTATATTATTGTGGCAGTGGGTAATTTAACTAAATTCCTTTTAGATTTGCTTTTAAAACAATAATATAATTATTTGATATTTCTCATCTACATCTATGATATCTAATAGAATTCCAAGCATCTCTTACATATAATAAAGTAAATTTCATGGCGTCCACTAAGCTAAATATATGAAAACAAAGACCAAGTTTCTTTATATGTATTCTGGATAAACTAACATAGGAAACACAGTCAGATAGTTTATATTTTAAGAGATATTAATTTACAACTTAAGGTCATTCTCTAATCCAACCAAACCTCTAAAAATTTCAAGAAATTCTAAATTCAAATTTGTTTTGCACATTTACTTCAAATAAAATTCGTCCAACATCTTTCCAGGCCTATAATCCTCTTTGTGTTCAGTTCACCATGAAAAACTTGACTCCATCCCATTAACAGAAATAGGGAGGTATGTGGATTTTGGGTCAGCGTGACTCAATGCAGTGCATACTAAATGAATACCAACAAACCTAGGCAAGCGAATCTCATCTTACGATATTAAAAACACAACACACATCCAATTTTCACACTTCTAAAGATTTAATGACAACAACATTTTAGTATATTTTTATCTTTCCTTAACACAATTTTCTTTTAAATTTAACACAATTTTCTTTTAAATTGATTCTCTTTGCCTTTAATCACCCAAGAAATCATCACACATACCATATTATCTCATAGTCCTTATACACACAATCATACAACACACATATACAAAAAACAGACTTGAATTTTGCTGATGGAAAGCTTCTAGCGAGTCTCTAGTTTCTTTTCTATGATATTATCACCCGAACACAGTAGTTGCAGGTCATAGAACAGTCACGTCTAGAATACGCACCAGATAACATTGCTCATTAACATCTTTTAGCTTCCATTTTAAAGTTTTTTCATATTCTTAGGGTAGGACACATAAGCCTTGTCTTATGGCCAGATGTCCATCTTCCATAGTTCCAATTGGGGAGCGTCTGCTCCTTCAAGTGGTGTCCTTCCATTACTATTATTATTTTTATTTATTTATTTTTAAAATGTTTCCCATGTTGGCAATGTTTTTGTTTATTAATATATATATATATATTGTTTTTGAGATTATTTTCTACTTTCCACTATAACAAATGCACGACTAATTCATATTCTAATATTTGTTATTATTTATATATTTATTAATTTAACTTATTATTTATTTATATATATATATATATATATATATATATATTTTATAAAAATATATCAATATAGATTATATAACCAATATTTATATATGACACACAACATGCAACATGCATTTTTATGCAAGCAGGCATAATGCAAGACAAGAAATCATGACCTATATGAAGTTTTTATTAGTGGGCTTCCATGTACCCATGAGTCACGGTGCCATCAACATGACATCATCTCCCACCTTACCTGACATCTCTACCACTGTCTTTGCCAAGGGGTGGGTAGTTTACCTTGTTTGTTCGGACCAGCTATGGTGTGAAACCTGCACTTGTAAACACAAATACTCACAACAATATCAAATTCTTCAAAAAAGATAATCCAACATTGGGGTTTTTATATCTAGATAGTAAAATTTTGAATTTTTTTGGCATTTTTCCTTCTAAAATTTATCTTTTTGAACCTTGTTTTCTACATCTTTTGACATATTCATCTGATTTACTTGATACATTTTCTTTATTCATCGATCTATGCTTCACTTTTATTGTGTGATAAATTTATGGTTTATTACTAATAGGAGAGTGAAAACCACTACATTTCTACAACTTTGGGGTACTAAACTTGCTTGGTGGTAGATCCCACTTTGCCTTAATTGTTGAGCATAAAGTCTTCACAAAATGAAAATTCTATAAAGAATGGAAGAATCTAAAAAAAATGAGGAGCATGTTATTAATGGTATTGGCCCAATTTTAAGAGGAAATAAGGTTATTAGTATGACCCAATCTACATTTGAGCATATTAGAACTTGATTTTACATTTTTAAAGTAGTATCCAGTTCTCCTAGTTCCTTTCAAGAAAAAATTCTTTCTTGCCTGTTGTTTCTCTAAAGTCTGACACAAACTAGTCTAATTGAATACTATTTGTAGTAATTGAAAAAACTACTTTTTTAGGTATCATGCTATCTAGGTAATGCATTTGAGACACTCTCATACATTTAATTAGATATTTTATCTCCTTTCTTGGTCCACTAGACAAGTGATCTTCTATATCATGCTTATTGATTTCTTCATATTACTCCCGACATGGAGGCACTTATTGAGTTTCTTCTATTTCTCTTGGACATTAATAAGTTGCACTATGGTGTCCCTCTTATTTGTAATATCAATATGTTATATCTCATTAGGAGACTTATCATAAAATTAATTCAAAATAAATTTGACTAGGCTAGGTTTTCCATCTAGTTTGGTCCTAATGCTCTCGATCGCAATGTCGATCTCTTTGACTATGTCTTCACACTTTGAGTTATTTTAGAAAGTGATCAAGTGTCTTAACTTTGGAATGGATTTGGTCCCATACTAAGTCCAACATAATATTGATCACTTATGAACTTGAGGGCTATCCTTGGACTTTGGCCTCTTTGATATCCTTTCTCAGCTTCTCTTCTTAGGCTTTGAGATCAACTTTCTTTTCCTTCTCATTCATTGTTGAGACATATTTTTGGACCTATTCTAACTACTTCCTCAACTAATATTTCTATTTAGTTTTAGCCTCAAGTTTTTGTATAATTTTCCTCTTTTGGTCTTCCCTTGCTTTAGTATATACATCTTTCTCTTGGAAAACCATTTGCATATGTTATGAGCATGTCATATTTCTTGACCTTATTCATGAAACTTTGGTAATTTATGGAGTTTGGACACCACTTTGATGTTTTTCTCCACTATCATGATCTTCTATTTGGGTGTGGATTGGACCAAATATAATGCAATCAATCTCATTTCATAATATTAAGAGGTAATTGTCAGCTTGTTGGGGTTAATCAAGATAGTTTCATTAAAAGTAGCTATTTGCCATTATCACTAATTTGCATGTGTCATTGAGTGATGAAGTGTTAAAGTTGTAAATTTATGACCCTTATAATTCTTCATGATATATTTGGTATTCTATAATCATACTTCCACCTTATCCATACTTTGGTCTCCTAAATGACTTATCAATCAAATTGGAGACTATACAAAATGAACAAGCAATCTTGTCATTGGACCTACTTTAGTGAGGGTCATTGCTATTCATATTGAGATACTAGAGTTGATAATTATTTTCGGAGTAGCAAGCACATAGAACATTGTACTTATTAATGAGGCTCATAAGAATCCATCTAAAGAATGCTTGTTGACAAAGAAAGAATATATGAAGAAGTGTCTAGTGATTTTATCGATGTCATTATTTATGGGACAAGTTGAGTCGATGTAGTTGAGGTGATTTTAGATGGAATGGTATGGAAAATGGTCAACCAAGTCATTTTTTCTTTTGTAGAGGGTGAAGTGAGGATGGTTGTGCTACACATGGTGGAAGTGAAAACAAATGAAGTGATATATGATATAGATAGTATGGTGGATGAAACAATCGATGTTAGAGAGGATGAAGTGGTAGATTTATGTATAAACACCACTTTAGTGGTTATTGCATTGAATTAATATAAGGTGGTGAGAAGTGTAGCGGTGGAAGAAGGTGAGACTGTAGAAGACAAGACAAAAGAGATGTTGATGAAAGAAACATAAGTATAATAAGAAGGAATCGGGTGCTTAGTAGATGATGAAGTGGAAGTGGAAGTGGAAACATGAATAGTGAATATGGGGATATTTGAACTGATGGTCTCTTCAATCATAGTCTCTTAATTGGAATTGGAATTGATGATTAAGGTCTTAAGAAGAGTGCTTGGGGTAGTTTCTTCTTCTTATTGTTGTTCTTTCCATTTGTCCTCTCCACATTATTCTCCTTCCTTAGAGGTAAATACTTTTTTAGATACGTCTCGTGATCCTTCCTCCTCATATGGGACTAGCAGGCAACTACATTCTCAAGTTCAATCATTTTTCTTCTTTTCCTTGCCAAGTTCACTCCTCGACTTTGCTTTTCTCCCCCAAAAATGCTTCTTTACTATAATCATGAACTTCATAAGCCTCAAAATTGAAACCCCTCTCAATTACAAGGAGGATTTCGATGCCTCAACTGGAAAATTAATTAGAACATGAATATGACTACCTGTTGGTCATTTGGAGATATTGAATGTTAGCTTGAGCAAATCTTTTCTTTTCAAGGATTTTATGGAAGTTGATGAGGCTTTTCCATATGACATGACTATTATTTCTTGTTTTGTTGTTGTTAAGATGGTTTTTGATACTAGTAATATTGACACTACTTAACTAGCCATCTGGGTGATTGTCTATATACCTACCCTATGGTGGTCATCCCAAATTTAAGAGAATGTCTTGTCCAATTTGTTTCTCATGATATTGGCACCTATGGTGTTAATTTTAACTCTCGTACATTGCCAAGCAATTACTTTATTGAAGTTCTACTTTTGTCTAACTTATAATGTCTTTATTTGATGGTGATTAATTCTATATATCCAGATCACATATTTTTTGCCTTATGTAAAAGAAAAATTGCAAAGGAAGCTCTACTTGTATTCTTTTGAATTCAACCTCCCATGCAAGTGTCAAGTTGAACTATATTTTTATAGTGTACTTATCTAGGTTTCTTTCTTGTTGAAAAACAAGTCGGTCTTCATGATAGATTGTCTAAATATCCAGCTTGACCAACTTCTAAATAGATGCATTTTTTGAATTGTGGTACCAATAATTTGGTAGCTTCTCCAAGCCATACTCTCTTAGTTTCATCTTTAATTTTTGGATGTATTTCTTGCTTGTTGGGGTAAGGGAACAATATTTATCACCAATTTTATGGAACACCCCCTTCTTTTGTCCCATAAAATATGTATGATCAATATGGTCTTCCTACCTCATGTGCTTGTGGGCTAGGAAATGACTAAACACATGTGCTAAAAAGAGGAATGCATGAACTATAAATCCATAAAGTTAGATAAATGACTCCCTTCTACCCAAATACCAATCCGTGGTGCTACGAGCTCCTTTCATCATTAAGTGGGTCATCTTGGATAGTCTGTTTTGAGTAATAGCTATGTTTCTAATTATAGGCTTATAGATATGCTAGTAGAACTCGATTAAAGTATTGAATTTCTAGGGTACTTGGTCTAATCCACAACTAGATAACCTTCCATATCTAGTCCCTATTGGTCAATTTTTAGTATGTGAAGCGAACCTATTATTTTATGGATAATTAGCTAGACTAGATAAGAAGTGTAGTTGAAGATAAATATTTTCTTATAATTCCTCAACTTTTGCCATATCATGAATGCAATAAACTTAGCGTAATAAAGCTTCTATAGGAAGTGATTGTTGTAATTTTGCATGACAAAAAGCATTGTGATGTGATGCTCTCATATATCTTCATTTTTTATCTCCCCTAATATAAATGCAAAGCTTTAAATAACCTCTTGAGCATAATTTTTTAACTTCTTTATGTCTAGGGAAAGCTAGAAGTCATGGGCATTTTAGGATCTATCATATGATTTCAAATATCCATCCAATCGACTTTCTTATACTCGTAGTAGTCAACTTAGGATTGGATTGTGAATTGGATTCATTAAATACTTAGATCTTCCATAAACATCATGTTCATGATGGCTTTATTTGATATTTAAATTGGTTCTTTGACCTCTCACAGTACATGAATTGTGTGCATGGATCGATGATAAGCATCGATGCATGCTTTCCATGCCTAACGTGCCATAATTTTTCCAAATTCTTGACACCTAGTTTTTGCTTTTTTGAGAGGAAGGGATTTTCTAGATAAAGTTGAATCTACTTGTGGTGGTCTACTTGGAATCATGTGTGTGGTAGGTGCATCCACCCTTAATCATATTTTCATAGAAGTCCTTCAATTATTTTTTAAGATTTCCCATTTTGAATTTTTTTCTATCCCTTGTACTCGGTGACTAAAGGACCCACCTTGGATATATTAGCTCCTATTTGTATTGTATCTATTTCTTTATTGCTAGTTTGGGATGGTTTCTTCATGATCAGATGAACTGATATCAATAGTGGTGATTGAATGGCCGATGGTTGGAGTAGGTGTTGCGAAGGATCACATTTTGAGGGCTTATTCACTATTGAATACCGCTTAGGAATCCATATTTATCTTCAAAAATTGGTTGGCTAATGAAAAATGTATTTAGTGTTCATTCCTATTCTTTGATCAATGAATTGAGGGGTTAGATGCCTTGAGCATTGAGTCAAAAATTAGATAAAAAAATCATATCAAAAGCACTTGGTTGGCGAATCAATGGATTGATTAACAAATTGACAATGATGTAGGATGATATTAACAATCATGATAAATTGATATTGTCCAGTTGATTGACATTCAGTGGATTGATGGCTTTCCTACCTTATGAGAATTTCACTTTTTTTCTTATTTCATTTGTTTTTCATCCATAAGCTAGTGGCTTGTGTTTTGCTCTAGTGAATTTGTGGGTTCAATGCTTGGTGAATTTTAGCCTTGCTTTCACTTGTAGATTGAAGAGGACTTTTCCAAGTTGATGTTTATATATTTGTGGCCTAGATTTTAAACAATTTTCTTCTCATACTACCAAAATATTTTATTCCTTAGTCAATCAACATCTACTTGTTAGGGAATTGAATTGTGTGACTTGATCGATTTTCTACTCTGAAGTCAATTGGAGGCTAAATGGTCACTTTGCTCTTGCCTTTCCACAACAAATTTTAAATGTGCTCTTCATCCTACTTGATTGTTCTAGAACACCTTGGGTTTAGTTTTCAAGCCCCACTAAACCACAGATTGGAGCTCTCCATGTGAATTTCATTTATGAAGGGCACAATCCTTAAATTCGACATAGTAAGAAGTCTTCTCCCTTGGCTCCTATAAATAAGTAGTGCTCAGGTTTGTAGTTTGATGGTAGAAAGTGTAGGTTGTTGATATATCAGGCTTAATGTGCTCTTGGACACTTTGATGCACTATAGTGGTTTTGGATAGGTCCACATGTGCATTAAATATTCTCTATCATATTCAATGTTTCATGAACAATCATTGAGGGCTCCTTGTGTCCATTAATTAACTTAACACAAATTAATTGGTAAATGACATAGTTCATGTCCATCATCATTGTTGGTAACTCCCCTTCCAACCACCACATGCACAAATTTTGAAATTTTTTGGTTGCTCATCAACATTCCTCATCATGCATGCAGGCTTGTTGCTTTAATTCAAGATTTGAATCCCTCTTGATGAGAAGTCAACATTGTGAGTATTTTTATTTTTTGCATTGTTATTGACTATTCAAAGTTTAATTTTGTTTGTCAATTTGACTAAGCCATTCCCTTAGGGATAGTAATTTGACAGTGTCTTCATGACTATCCCTTAGTCAAAGGTAAACTATGCCAATTTTGATCATAGTAATATTGGCATGTTGTCTATAGATATTACTATAAATACTCTCAATATTGTGATAATATCATCTAACAACTGAATTGTTGATTCCTAAATGGTGGATACTTTGGAACTTTGAATAGAGGTCCAAGGTTCGAATCCTGATAGGGGTAGGGTTGTACACCATGCTTCACTAATCAGAGTATGGTTGGGGATAACCATATATTGGGTAAATAATATATGTCTTATATGGCCTATGGCCTTGTGGAAATAAAAAACTATTGTATTGGGGCAATCTCTACACATAAAAATAATCAATCATTGTCAAGATCCAACCATGACCTGCATTAGATGTTGGGATGATTTTATCAATAAATTCCAAGACTCACTGTTGAAATGGTTTAGCCACACCTATGGACTGTAGTGATAGTTATGCTTTCCATATCTTCCCAACAAAGATATAGCATGAATTGTATCTCGTCATCTATTGAGAAACATACAAAAATGATTGTGGATCAGTAATACCATTCTCTTAGGATTTTATATGCTATAGTATATGTTGAGTAATATCCTTTGCATCATGGTATTCCCATAGTAGGTTTGACACTTTCATATTATCTGCACACTAAGAATATGTCATAGAATCCATTTTAAAACAAGACTCAATCTATTAACTTGTAATTAATATTCTTATTTCTAAATTATTTATTTTGCATTGGTGTAAGGCCTTGTGGAATAGTGTTGTTTTGCATGTACTCAATGATCTCGTGCATCTATTCATATGAATCCTTAGAATGGTGTTATTTTGTTTATTGATATTACTCATCAATGAAACCAACTTGATTGTATCCATGTGACCTTGCCAAATATTTAGATAGGGCTCTACTTATCACTAGGTTAGTTTGATTTCAATATCAAACTCTTAGATTTTAGAGATCCAACCAACCTATTTTTGCCCTAGTCCACACTACAATATAAAGGCTTTAATATTTTGATGCACCAAAAATACTATAGTTTTACTCTAGAATAGATAATGCCTAAATTTATTCAATGCTTTCATCAAGGTGTAGACTTGCTTTTCGATGAAGTTATACCTCTCTTCATAGTTATATATCATTTGGCTCTTGAAAGTGATTAGATTCTCTACTTTATATTATTTTTTGAGTTAGGACAATGAAAATTCTTGCATTAATCCCAAACACATAAAGTATCTATTGTAGTCAAGGTTAACCAATACTATATTTTGGGCAATGGCTTCTTTGATGTCTTGGAATGCATGTTTACCTTTTTTTGACTAAGTGAAATTTGTATCTTTCTTTAGCATCTTGGTGATTGGTTTGAGAATATTGGGCAAATTTAGTGATGAAATTCCTTACAAAATTGATCAAGCCCAAGAAGAATAGTATGCCTTTTAATGAAGAGGGTAAGGGTAGGTCTAATATGGCTTTTACATGATCTTAATCAATGACTAAATTGTCCTTTGAAACTACGTGCCCTAGCAATTTCCCTTCTTAAATGTAGAAATTTGATTTCTTTGGATTCAATGAGATACGATATTCCTTGCACCTTTCAAACATTTCATGTAGGTATTTCATGTATTTGCTGCAATCTTTCAAAAATACTATCATATCATCAAGGTAAACTAGAATAATATCATTTATTAGACCCTCAAATACTATGTCTATTACACATTGAAAGGTTGCACCTGCATTTAATAAGCTGAAAGACACCCTTTGATGTGCAAACATAACTTAGTTGGTTGTGAAGGTAATCTTGTGTTATTTGTCTTTTATCCAAATCTAGTTGTACCCCAAAAATCCACTTAGTACTGATAACATCACAGACCCATCCATTGTCTACAAAATTTGATCCATAGAGGGCATCCGATAATGATATTTTAGTGACACTCTATTCAAGTTCCTAAAGTCCATACAAATTCTAATATCTTCATTATTTTTTAGCATTGACATAATATTCGTAACTCAAGTAGAATTCTTGATCGGGTAGATAATTTGTGCTTGCAACAATGTTAGCAGTTCCTTTCTAATCACCACTTCAATATTCATATTAATGGATTACTATTTTTGGCAAAAATGCTTTCCTCTTGCCACTAGGTCCATAGTAAGTTGGATGACTTATTTATCATAAACCTTTCGATCTTCATAACTGCAAGTAATGATATCATCGTATTCAATGTACAACTCTTTAAATATGTGGATTCCTTTATATATTATTTTCCTAGTAGCAAAGACTTTAGAAATTTCAATAGGTTGATAATTAGAAAATTTTACCTTAATGATCTTCTTGATGCTAATGTTCAGAGAGGAGAGGCTCTCTAGTGTGATTAACCCTTTAGGAACCTAGGTCATTTTTAGTTGTATGATGTCATATTTAATGTCACCTCTATACTTATTTGCTCTTTTGCATTTTGAGCTTCCCTAACCAAGTAATTAATGGTTTTATTATCTTTATGAAAAACTTGCCAATGATAGATGTTATCTGGGATTGATGGTTTGAAATTTTCAATTTCAACTATTTTTTGCTCAAATGTCTAGCCTAGGGTTAAATTTCATAGCTTGAGTAGTGAGTTGATCAACTTCCTAATTTTTCTTTCATCGGATTGCTTCGATATCAATGGAATAAAAGAATTTGAATAGTTCCTAGACCCTATCCTTGTAGGACTTCATCAATATGTGTTTGGTAGTACAAAATGATCTAACTTGATTCACCACTAACTCAAAATTATCTAATATTTTCAAATGTTTCAAGTCATTATGCTTTGTGAAGTCTAATATATAGGGTAATGGTAAAGTAATTTTTAATTTCTACAAGGCCATAGGCCATATGAGATGACCCTCATAGTTCTTCATATTAAACCACATTATTTGTGTAATCGAATAGTAAACGACAAGCATACTTGTATGATTTTCCTTGAGTACTAGTATGTTTGATCCTAGTTTCAACACCATTTCAGTTTCATATTCCATCAAAGTGCATAGTCCATATATCTCCAATGGTTTGGAACTCTTATTTCTTTGATGTTGGGATATCATCTAGTTTGATAAAAACCACATAATTACCTAAATTTTTTTCTTCATATGGGGTCTAAAAGTCTCCATAATCTTATTGAAAGTGTCCACTTCATTGATTTGATCATATTCTAAAAATTGTTGATCTAGCTTTGAGATCCCATTCCAATGGACATCATTAGATTCTTCAAATAGCTTAAGATAATATGGGTACATCCTTTCAATCTCAATTTGGATGATTTTGTCTTGATATGGGACCTTCATGTGTATGTAGTCCATCAAGATGTAGGCCTTCTCAAACTATTTAAGGTTTTATTCACATGATAGCAACATCATGAAGTATGGCAATAAGTTAACCATGACCACTTCCAGCACAACAACCAACTTGAGATATGAATGAATGGTCATAATCAAATCCTTTTAAGGTCCTATGGTATTTACCAATGTTCCATCCATCTAAATCAGTTCATTAGTAGTCCAATTTACTCATAATTAACATTCAACATAACCATTGTTGCTAATCTTGAATCCACTATTGTGGTGTGCAACAAGAAACCTTCAATTCAAATATTGATATAAAACAAAGGCTTCGTCCTTTTTGTATTTGGTATCCTCATTAAGTTTGTTGTAATAACTTGTTCCCCAATCATTATATTTTTCTGATTTGGATGATTGGTTTGGATTATGGGCATCTTATGTTGTATTGGTTTCATTCTAGCATAAACCTATTCTTGTTTTCAATGGTTCCTATAGTAGATCACTCTAAGCTAACAAAGATATTGATTCAAGCATATTTACTTTAGCAAGATTTCCTTTTAGTTTTTTGGCTATATTGAATTGGTTCTTTGTTGCCCCTACGAAAAAATATTTGGAATTGTTTGATTATTACCTACCATTTTTATCAAGTAAACAAGGGGTATTTCAAATATTTCTCTACAACTTCTCACTGTAGGGGTAAAATGCTAAATATTTGAAGGGGTAGCTGTATTCTTTGTTTCCTATTTTTAAGTTAGGCAATATTATATTAGCACCACTTATTGTTGCATCATGTGTTGGTGCTACCAGTTGATATGCTATTGATGGATTTGATACTATGCTATGGATTTGGCTGATTTTATTGGGCATGTGCCATTGCTTGAGCCCTCTCTATCTCTATAATATAATTCATCATGTTGTGAGGGTCATTGCATGCATAACACCAACATGGGTTAGGTTCCATATTTACTCCTTATTTTTGGATATGTGAAATTATTCTAAGGCTGATTTACAACATTATGTGATGGCCTATTTCACTATCGATTGCCTTGATCCCTCATCACATATGAAATTCACCTCTGTGCCATAAAATATTCCATTATAACCTTGAACTTCATTACTAGTGAGCTTTTTGGACATCTCCCTCATGAAAGAGTGTATATTGTCTAATATTTGTTCAACCTTGTTTAACCTTCCCTAGTCTTCTTCCTATTCATTCTAGTAAGATGATGAAGTATATAGAGCAAGTCACTATGGTGATGACAATAGTTCTGGTAATGGTGGTTGAAAATTGATACATTGAAGCACTAGCTAGCAAAGTCCTAGGTAGAGGTCCATTATGCAATGGTGGAAGAAATTATTAACCGCTATGTTTGAGCTTGATTTATATTTGCTGGAAAGGGCATTGGAAGTTCTAGTGGTAGTTTTCTAGCTTATAATAATATCACCTCCACATGGGCAGCTTATTCAAATTCTCTCCATAAGATACCATGTTTAGCATCTTGTATCATCATAGATAATTTGATTGTAACAATTTTATATAATAAACCATAGCCTATTTTTTAGATGTTCTAATTTTTGCCATATTGCAATGGAGCTTATGGATGAATCTCATGTTAAAATCATGTATATTCCAGCTAGAATGATGGACATTGCATTCATCACAAACAGATCTGGAACGGTTGTCCAATTAGTGACTTGTCTCTCTAAAAGGCTTATGTACCACATTGCAACCTTTCCTCTTAGTGGAAAAAACATCAATCTCACCACTACGTCCTCCTCTTGGATGTGGTGGATAGACTTTAGCATAGACAACTCTTGAAATTTTCCAAGGTTGTCTTACTATCATCTCCACTAAATGTTGGTAAAATTTTTAATGTTGCTTGAAGAGTATCTAAAAATTTATCTAAATTAAATGGACCCTGATGACTCCAATCCAAGAAATTATTTTGCAGAGTTAGTTAGACATGTGCATGTTGTATAGAATGAGCCATTTTTCCTATAAGTTTATGTAAAGACAAAATGGATATTGCTTTCCATTTTAGATTTGAATTATTTAACCTAGTGGGAGACACAAATCTATAGACTATTGGTAATATAGATGCTTTTAAGCTTCTTAAAAATTTGTAGATGTTCATATTTCTTGATATTTTGATGACATACCGTTTTTGGACAACAACCTCTAAGAGGGATCCGTTCCCTATTAATATTTATCTACTTTATCTAAATTTTTAAGGAAAAGAGTTAGTACAAAAAATAAATTCAGAGAACAAATATAGCTATGAGGCTATAATAGTGAACAATTGGCCCAATTTGGGTTTCATAAGAACTCAAAAACTACAATCCACCATTAAATTGAATAAATATGTAGTAAATATTCTAGAAAAAGGACCAACAAGAATTAAAATATAGAACCACAATCATCTTTTCATTTGCATTTAGAGGTGAGATAAATACACGGTTCAAAAGCAAATGACCATGCATAGTCTATGCATATCTATTGTAAAAGTTTCTTTGGGTTGTGTTATAGAAAAAAGACCAATTTAATTTCTGAAATTGCCAAAAGGATCCTTAAAAATGAGCTTCAACTCTTTTATATAGATGAAGATGATCAAACTAAACCCTAGCTTCTTCAAATTAAATTTTAATATTCTATTTTAATAGTAAAATATAAACTTATTTTAATATTTGGTGGCAAACGGCTACTTCAAAAACCAAGTTTATCTCTAAAACCCCTTCATACATGTGGCAATTATGAAGATCAAAATATTTACGATAGATCAGTCATCCAACATACCATTGACCTAGCACCAAGAGGAAAGCCTTTTTACCAAAAATAGTGACCAATTATTATGAATATTGAAGCAGTGATGAGGAAAGAACAACTAAAATTATTGCAAGCACAAATTATCTACCTGATCAAGCATTCTCTTGAGTTGTGAATCTTATGCCAATGTGAAAAAAAATGAAGATATTATACTTTGCATGGATTTTAGGAACTTGAACATAGTTTCATTAAAATATCATTATTCATTGCCCTTTATGGACAAAATTTTGTAGATAATGAATGGGTCTAAGATGTTATCACTATTGAATGAATTTTTGGGGTATAACTAGATTTGGGTAAACGATGAAGAATATGAGATTGCCTTTACAACCAAACAAGGCATGTTTGAACATCAAAGGGTGTCTTCCAACTTATTAAATTCACATGCAATGTTTCAATGGAAAATAGGCATAGCATTTGAGGGCCTAAGAAATGATATTCTTCTAATTTACCTTGATGATATGATGATATTTTTGAAATATTATAACAACTACATGAAACAACTATGTGTAGTGTTTGAAAGGTGTAGGGAATATAGTATCTTTTTGAATTAAAAGAAATCAATTTTCTACATTTAAGAAGGGAAAATTCTAGGGTGCATAGTTTCAAAGGACAGGTTAACCATTGATTTAGATCTTGCAAAAGCCATATTGGACATACCCTTACCCTCTTCATAGAAAGGCATACTATTCTTCTTAGGCTAGATCAATTTTGTAAGGAATTTCATCTCTAATTTTACCCAATATTCTTAGAATAATCACCAAGATGCTAAAGAAAGATAACTTTAACTTAGTCAAAAAAAATGCAAATAGGCATTCCAAGATATCAAACAAGCCATTGCACAAAATGTAGTATCGGTCAAACTTAGCTACAATAGGGACTTTATATGTTTGGGAATAATCCAAGAATTGTCTTTGTCCTAACTCAGAAAAGCTATTAGGAAGTAGAACATCTAATCACTTTCAAAATCTAAATGATATATAACTATGAAGAAAGGTATAACTTTGTTGAAAAGCAAGTCTACATTGTGATGAAAGCATGGAATAAATTCAAGCATTATCTATTCTACAATAAAACTACAGTATTTATGGTGCACCAAAATGTCAAAGACTTTATGCTATTGCATAAACTAGGATAGAAATAGGTTGGTTGGATTTTTGAAATCTTGGAGTTTGATATTAAAATCAAACTGACCAACCTAGTGATAGATAGAGCTCTATGTGAATATCTGGTAAGGTTTCATTGATGAGCAATGACAACAAGCAAAGGAAAAAATGCTTATCATAGATCTATGCATACAATATGTATGCTGCCAGAGGCCAAATAACCAATCAAAATATCAAAAAAATACATCATAAACATGATGTTGATGGAAGATCTAACTATTTAATGGATCCAATTCACAATCCAATCCTAAGTCGACTACTACAAGTATAAGAAAGTTGACTGGATGGATCTTTGACATCCTATGATAGAACTTGAATATTCCCATTAATTTTAACTTTCCCTAGACATAAATAAGTTCAAAAGTTATGCTCGAGAGACTATCCTAAGCTTTTCATTCATCCGAGAGGAGACAAACATCAAATATATACAAAATCACATTGTTAGGCTTTTTGTCATGCAGAATTACAATGATCACTTCCCATAGAAGCTTGATTATGTTGAGTTTATTGCATTCATGATATGGAACCAACTAAAGAGTTATAAGAAAGAAGTTGTATTCAACTACACTTCTTATCTAGTCTAGTTAATTCAATAAAAGTTAGGTTAGCTCCACACATTAGTAGTTGACCAATTGGGGCTAGATATGAAATATGGTCTAGTTGTGGATTAGACCAGGCACCCTAGAAAGTCAAGACTTCAATCAAGTTCTACTAGCATATCTATAAGCCTATAATTAGAAAAATAGCTAGTCCTCAAACCATACTATCCAAGATGACCCGCCTAATGATGAGAGGGGCCCATAGAACTAGGTATTGGTATTTGGGTAGAAACGAGTTATTTATCTGACTATGGATTTACAATTCATCCATTCCTCTTGTTGGCACATGTATTTAATATTTTCCACACCCATGATCACATGAGGCAGGTAGACCATATTGACCAACCATACATTATGGGATAAAAGAAGGGGTATTCTACAAAATTGGTGATAAATACTATTCACTTACCCTAATAGGCAAGAAATATGCTCAAAAACTAAAGATGAAACTAAGAGAGTATGGCTTGGAGAAGCTACCAGATTATTGGTCCCATGATCTAAAAAACATATTTGTTTAGAAATTAGTCAAGTTGGATATTAATATAGTCGGTATTCATGAAGACAAATTTATTTAATAACAAGAAAGGAACCTAGATGAGTACCCTACTAAAAAGTAGTTGAACTTGGCACTCGCATGGGAGGATGAATTCAAAATAATACAAGTAGAGTTTCCTTTGTAGTTTTATTTTTACACAAGGCAACATGTATGTGATCCAAATACATAAAATTATCACAAACAAATAAAGACACTACAAGATAGATACAAGTAGAGCCTTGATAAAATAATTGTTTGGCAATGTACAAGATTCAAAATTAACACCATAGGTGCCAAGATCTTGAGAAACAAATTGGACAATATATTTTCTTAAATTTGGGATGACCACCATAGGGTAGGGATGCAAACAATCAACTAGATGGCTAGTCAAGCAATGTTAACATTGACATTGTCAATGCTACCAGTGTCAAATACCATCTTGGCAACAACATATAGCAGCCATATCATCTAGATAAACCTCATCAACTCCTAAAAGCTCCTTAGAAAGAAAAGCGTTGCTCAAGTTCACATTCAAAGTCTCCAAATGACAAACGAGTGGTTGTCCTAATGTTCCAATCAACCTATCAATTGAGGCATCATAATATTCCTAGCCAGTGAACACTTCAATGCTTAGATGCTCAATAGAAGAATGCTTTGGATCAATAATTGAGATAAGTTTCAATTGTGAGGCTTTTGAAACTCATTATTATAGTCAAAAGGTATTAATGGGTGATAAAAGAAAAGCTGAGGGGTGAAGTCGACAAGGAAAATAAGAAGAAAAAAGGTTGAACCAAAGACTGTAATTGTCCCACTAGTCCCATGAGGAGGAAGGGTCATAAGACGTACCTAAAAAAGTGTTTACCTCTAAGGAAGGAGAAGAAGGTGAAGATATTGAAGATAAAGAAAAACAAGTAGAATGAATTTCCCCAAGTACTCTTCTTGAGACCTTAACTATCAATTCCACTCCCAATGAAGAGACTATTATTGAAGGGGCCATCAATTTAGAGATCCCCATATCCACTATTTATTTTTCCACTTCATCACCTACCACACACCACATTCTTGCTTCCTTTACTTATGTTTCTTCCATCAACACCTCTTTTGTTTTATCTTCTATGGTATCACCTTCTTCCACTGCTACACTTATCACCACCTCATATTCTATCAATGCAACAACTACAATGGTGTATATACATACATCTACCACTTCATCTTCGGCAGCATCAATTGTTTCATCCACCACACTATCTATATCATCTATCACTTTATTTATTTCCACTTCCACCATGCCTAGCACAACCATCCTCACTTCACCCTCTACAAAATCAACAATGGCATAGTCGACAATTGTCCACACCATTCCATCTACATTCACTTCAACTTCATCAACTCAAATTGTCCCATCAATAGCATCATTGATATCATCATTGGACACTTTGTCTATTCCATATTTGTCAACAAGCTTTGATTATTTATATGGATTCATACAAGTCTCATTATTAAGTGCAGTGTTCTTTGTACCTACCACTTTGACAAAAAATATCAACTCTAGTGTCTCAACATGAATAACAATGACCCTTACTAAAGTAGGCCCAGTGGCAGGATTGCTTGCTTTACACAATCTCTAGTTCAATTAATAATCCATTCGGGATACCAATGCATGGATGATGTGGAATGATGGTTATAGAAGGTCAAAGATATCATGAAGAATTATAAGGCTAGTAAATTTTCAACACCTTCAACACTTTTCTCTTGGTGACACACACAAATCAGCAATAAGGGCAAGCAATTGCTTTTTATGGAAACCATCTTGATTGACACCAACAAGCTGGAAATTGCCTCTTTAGATTATGCAAAGAGATTGAATTCATTATTTTTGGGCCAAGCCACACCCTAAGATAAAATAGATGTATCCATAGACTACCAAATTTTCACGAATAAGGTTGAGAAATATGGCATGCTCATAAAATATGCAAACGATTTTTCAAGAAAAATATGCAGATACTAAAGCAAGGGAAGACCATATGAGGCAAATTATACAATAGCTAGAGGCTGAAAAAAAAGAGAAATAGGAGTTTAGGAAGTAGTCAAAATAGGTCTAGAAATATGTCTTAACAATGAATGAGAAGGAAAGGAAGAAAGTTGATCTCAAATCCCAAGAAGAGAAGTTGAGAAAGGAGGTCAAAGACGCCAAAGCCCAAGGACAATACTCAAGTTCACATGTGATCAAGATTATGTTGAAATCCCTATGTAATAAAATCCATGCCAAAGTGAAGATGATTGATCACTTTCTAAAATACCTTAGAGTGTGAAGACCTTGTCAAAGAGGTTGACATTGTGATCAATAATATTAGGACCAAATTAGATGGAAAACCTAGCCTAGTCCAATTCATTTTGACTTAGTTTTATGACAAATATCCTAATGAGATCTAATATATTGGCATTGCAAATAATAGGTACATAATAGTGCAACTCATTAATGTCTAGGAGAAATAGAATAAACTCAATGAATGCCTTCATGCTAGAAGTAATATGAAGAAATCAATAAGCAAGATGTAGGAGATCACTCAACTAGTGGACCAAGGCTTGTTAGACCCATCGACCAAGCAAGAGGATAAAATAACTAACAAAATATATGGGAGTGTCTTAGATGACTTACCCAAATAGAATGGCACCTAACCAGGTAGTTGTTTTAATTACTAGAAATAGTATTCAGTTAGACTAGTTGATGTCCACTTCAAGGAAATGGCAAGCAAGAAAGATTTTTTTTGAAAGGAACTAGGAAAATTGGACATTTATTTCAAATTGCAAAGTCAAGTTTCAATACCCTCAAATTTAGACTAGTTTGTACTAATGATTTTATTTCATCTCCAAATTTGGGCCAATGCCATGAATAAAGTATTCCTCTTTTTTTTAGGTTCTTCCATTCTTTATAGTATCCTAATTTTGTGAAGATAATGCACTCAACAATTAAGGCAAAATGGGATCTACCACCAAGCAAGCATGGTACCCCTAAAAGTCATAGAAATGTTATGGTTTTCACCACTTTTGTTGGTAATAAACCACAAATCTATCACACAATCAAAGTGAAGCATAGATCGGCGAATATAACAAAGGTATCAAGTAAATCAGATTAATAGGTAAAACAATGTAAAAAACATGGTTCAAGAAGACAAATTTTAGAAGGCAAAGTGCCAAAAATTCTCAAAATTTCACAAAGTCTAGAATATACCAATTTTTTGATGTCGATCCATTGAATCAATTCAATTCGTTGACTTGGATGTTGATCCATAATCTCAACCATTGATCCACCAGTAGGAAGAAAAACACAAAATCATCCAAGTGTTAAATGTTGAGCCCCTCAATGTCAATCCAATGAAATCCAATCCACTGATAGGATTGTCTCATGATGATGTCAATGTAACAAATAAAAACAAACAATCAACACCAAGGAAAAAAATGGAATAATTTATTGGAGCATATTATCAATTCCTTGGAATTTGAAATCATGTTGACATCAACATATAAGCCAACCAATGAAATGAAGGGGGATGTATCTACTAATTCATTGAACTAGGGTATTAGACCATGCAACACCATGTCATCAAAAGAGCCATGTCAACAAGGGATGAAAATCGAGAAAAGAGGGCATTGACTAGACAAAGCATAAAAAAACTAAGTGTCCACCAACCGTATTGATTTATTGACACATGTTATCAATTTTTTGACACATGTCTTGTTGATTGGTCGACCAGTCGAGTAGACATCAACCCAATTTGTTGAACAAGGACAAAAAATACAAGAGTAAAAAGGGATAAGTTAGAAAACCAGCCAAATTGAGGCCAATAACAGACTCAAGACACATCCAAAAGTCAAGGAAAATAACATGGAACCTATCATAAATGCTTGCTAAAGATAAAACAACCACTAATTTGGATACAACAGAGAAAGAAACTGTTGAGTGCATGAAGAAAGGTATTTTAGGGATAAATTTGGTTGAACAAGTGGTCATTTCCACCAAATATTAGAATAGAATTCAAGCTATGATTTTAATATTAAATAGAATACTAGAGTTTAATTTGAAGAAGTTCGGGTATAGTTTGAATATTTTCATCTATAAATAAGAGCTAAGACTCATCTTTAAGGATTCTTTTTGCAATATAAGAACTTATACAACTCTTTTTTACATAACAAAATCTCCATTAACTTCTACAGTGGATATTTATGGATTGTGCATAGTCATTTGCTTTTGAACTATGTATTTCTCTCACATACCTTTGAACACAAATGAAAAGATGATTGTAGCTTACCTTTCATTCTTGTTGGTCTTTCTTTTTTTTATTTTTTTGAATTTACATGGTGGAATCGGTAGCCGCCACGAATCCGGGCAAGCTATCCAGCTTTTTATGGCTGCCACAGTATTCTGCGTTGTCCGCCCTAGAATTCGCCACATAGATCTTTGTGCAGTCCGCCCCTATAACCACCATGCCATAATCATTTTAAACATTTTACGCCACTGAAAGCACCAAGAAAGGGACAAGCGTTCATTCCGACGAGGCCCGAGATTTGAACCTTGGACCTCCACCCCCTTATGGGGTTTGGATGAACCAATTGGTCTACACCTTGGACCTATTCTTGTTGGTATTTATCTTGAATGTTTACTTCATATTTGTTCAGTTTAATGATGGATTGTAGCTATAGAGTTTTTTATGAAACCCAAATTGGGTCAATTGTTCACTTCTATAATAAGCCATATTTATTATTTACAATTATTTTCTATACATTTTAACCCTATTCCTCATAGATTTAGATAAAGTAAATAAAAATAAACAAGGATTCAACCCTCACTATAGGTTGATTCGGTGAAAACCCTCTCTTCCAATATTACTGGGAATGAGGTATACATAACCATTAGGCATATCAACAATAGGTATTTCATGTAGTGATTTGCATTATAGAGAGCACTTATTCTATAGCCATGTTCTATGCACAGGTTAATGGTTTTGTAATGTATCCCTCTAACGCCATGAGGTTATTAAGGCAAAGGGATTTATTTTGACCATTATATTTTTATTATTATAGCTTAAACCCTGAGTAGAGCTCTAATAGCTGAAAAGTAGGATCTAAGATATGGAAAAAACAATAGTACCTTTTGATCACCTCGTTAGAATAATTATTTAAACAAATATTTATGTGTTATGAACAAACTTAGATTGGTTTGAGGGAATTTATTATTAAGTGCCAAGCTAGTTCAGTTCTATGATAAAATCTTGCAAATTTAGAAAGAAATCACCTATATTGTATACCAACACAAGAATAGAACATCATACTATGATCACCAACATCACACTAACATGCATGACATGATGGATTTATGTGGAAAATCCTATAGAATGGAAAATTTCATGGTACAAAACTTGGACCGTTTATTTTACAATAAAATTGAAGAAAAACAAGGATATAGCATGGAATCTCATTCAATCTAAACTCAAAATCCACTCTGGATCAATTCCCTAGTTTTTTATGATGCTCTTAGGCATTCCTTCAGACTCCTATGTTTTTTTTTATGTTAATATTAGAAATCCTTATGACTTCTTAGGTTCCATATTTTTGTTCATATTGACCTCCTATGAAATCCATTTGAATACGATAAGATAACAAATGTCTTTCTCGTTGATCAAATATTTTGACTGAAATTCCAATGTTTCTATCCTTTTAAATACAATGTTGTGGTCCAAATCCACCTATCACAATTTTCGTTTCCCTTGCCATGTTTATTGTAATAGGAAGTAACACTATTGGTCCTTGATGGTGGCTCCAAATACTGCTCAAGTGGCCCCCACAACTTTCTTAAAAGTTCTAATCCAGTTGTATGATCTCCCCATCACTTGATAGGGCAACCCCACCCTATTATGGGCATGATGCTCCTCATGAGGTTTCAGCCCTTTGGGACCCTAGAAATTTGCTCAGAAATTTATGTGCCCAACAAGATAGCACACTTCCCCATGAACCCTAAATTGTTCAAATTGAAGAACACCTTGTATTGGTTCTATTTACCTTCATAGCATATGGTGGATTGATTCTAGTCCAAGTTACAACTTTGTCACTAAGTGTGGCTAGTTGATCTTTGAGTTTTACACCTTATGATTGATGTGACTAGTGTCAAATCTACTCAAGTATACCACCCTCATATACCTAATAGGATGCTTCTCTTGGATTTTAAGCCCCTTATGAGCCTCAAAAATTGCTTGAAAGGTGCCAAATGTGCCCCACAAGATAGGTCACTTCCCCACAAACTAAAAATATGCGAACAGGAACTTGTATTGGTTGAATTTACCTTTGTGAAAAGTAGCAGATTGATTCAAGTCCAAATTGTAATTTTGTTGCAAATGGCAGTTAGTTTATTTTCAATTTTTATGCCTTGTGACTAAGGTCCCTTGTCGACTTTGTTGGATGTCATATTATAACCTTTCATTACGTTGCCACATATATTTCAATTCATTGATGACCAGAAACCAATTGTTGCATTGCATGGTTGTGAACTTTTTATGTTGATAAATTACTGATTTTTGGTATGGTATTGGCCTTGAATGATCCATTTCTAACCAATTAGAGGCACACACTCACCTTCAATTTGATATTTTTATGAAGATTTATATGTTTGCAGCTTAAATTTTTTAAAAATATCTTGGAAACACTTCAATTGTTGGTTGTCTAGAAAATTAATAGAGACAAAGGCCAAATCTACTATTTTAATATAGACTCTTGTTAGTGGAGAATTGGTCTTATGCTATAATTTGGCATTTCTATTTTCCTATTACAACATCTAGAATTTTCTCTAACTGATTTGAACTTTCATATTGGACTCCTAGAGGATATTTTTTGGCAAAAACTTATTCATGGACTAATAGATGGTTTATTTTTGTTGGTCATATTCAGATGAATATGTCAGTTTTATAGGCCTTGGCTACCCAAGTTTTTGGCTTTGCTGCTTACTATACTGCAAACATTTTGTAGCAATTTCAAAGAGAGTTTCTATGGGAATCAATAGGGAATTCCTATGCAAAACCTGTCTTATTTTTTGGTAAATGTTATGTAAGCTCAAGACATCTTGTAGTTTTAATATTTGAAGTATTGTACATTTTTATGTTGCTTTGAGAGCCAAGATTGAATGGGACTATGTACTCACCATGTTGTTTTATGTGCCAAACTTCTTAAGTTATTTTTCTATCATTATTCTTACTTGGACCACTTAATTGCAAAAAGTGCTTTGATGTGCATATTTTTCGATTCAGTGTGCAACTTGTGATCTTCAATCTATGGGGAAGTGCATAATGACTCATAAATTTATTTTTCACATGATGCTTGCATTAAAATGAATCCCACTCAATTCTCATGTCAATGGTAGTCTATTCTACTTCACCATAAAATAAATTTCAAATGTAGTTTCTGTATTAAAAGGGTATATACTTGTTGGCATTTTTGGCACATTAAAATTTTATAAAATTTTGCCTAAATATGAAAGCAATTTTGACAATGAAATCCATTTTGAGTATTTTTGTCATATTAAAAGTTTTTAAAAATTGTGTCTAAGTGTTCGATGGGTTTCATTTCAAGCAAAATCAGAGCGAAATTATTTTTTACCCCTAGGTGCAGAAAAAATCCTTTTTGGGCAAGATGATAGCAAAATCAATTTCCAGATAATTTCGCTAGCGAAATCATTGGTTGGTAATTTCGTCCAGTTTTTGGTGAAACTCCCATTTCACTCAGTTTTTGGTGAAACTCCCATTTCACTCAGTTTCTAGAAAAACTCCCATTTTTCTCAGTTGTTGGTGAAACTTCCATTTCATCCAGATTCTGGTGAAACTCCCAATTCGCTCAGTTTCTAGCGAAACTCACAGTTTGCCCAGTTTTTGGTGAAACTCCCATTTCGTTCAGTTTTTGGCGAAACTCCCATTTCACCCAATTTCTTGTGAAACTCCCATTTTGCTAAATTTTCCAATGAAATGCTCCTTTTACCTAGATTTTCAATGAAATATATTTTCGAACGCATTCCAAGTGAAAACATTGGCAAGAGCATGTTCCAGGCGCAAGTCTAGGAGAAAGCCCATTTCAGGTACAACTTGGGTGAAACTATGATGAAGACCCATTTCGGGTGTAACTTTGAGTGAAATCTCATTTTGGAAGCAAAATCCATTGTCCCTTGTGTTTTAGTGAAGATATTCTTTGGTAAAGGTTCAAAGCTAGTAAATTTAATTCCTGGGGTGATGCAATTGATATGTCCAGAATCACTGTCGAAGAACTATTGAGGTTAGATATTGCACTCTTGACTCCAGTGTAATATTTTTTATTTTTGAAGCATCGTCCACTTCAATGGATATTCATTTTCAAGGAACTATCATGGAGATGGAAATATGAATGATGATTTCTGCCAAAGTCCTGATACACCATGCGATGAAATCGCTTGTCACTTCCCAATACGTTCGTTGATTTGTTCATTGTTGTTATGAACGAGGAATTATTTTTGTTTGACCTTTGACTAGCCAACATTTTATTTAATAAACATTTAATTTTGGAAGTGAAATCCTCTATAAAAACTAAGAAAATCAATGTAAAAATGGAATGGACATTTTGCTAAAAATCTCTTTGAGTTCAAATTTTTTGCTTTAATTGAAAGATTGTTGGCTCTAGTTCTCGGATCAATGGTGTATGTTATTACTTTCTTCCTGTCATTTCTACTATATTCAATGACTTTTTTAGATGAATTAAAATTCAATATTTGAATTTAATTATTGATAAAGAAATGCATGTTGAAATGCTAATTGGAAGTTACATTTACGATAGGTGAATGATTCCTATGTTATTATTTTTGATTAAATGCTAGTTATAACTTGATCTAGTTATTTAGCTATTAGTTCATCCCCGCACTATGTTTCTAGCTCACAATCATATTTACCATTTATTTCAATTATTTTCCATTTCTTTTTGTCAATCTCTTTTCCTAAGCTTAACACCAATTTTAGATTAGTATGGGAACCATCCCTCTCTGGATATTGGCCTGAAGGACATCTCTTTAATTTTGCCTTTTAATTTTGGCAGGGTCTAGGGCGCGTATTATTACACAGGCATATTCATGACCAACAGTTTTAGGCATGCCTAGTGGGACACTAAAAGTTCCACTTTGAGCAATATTAAGGTTTGATGTTCATCTTTTTATTGTTTGATTAGAACATCTGGCGACTCATTTTACCCAAAATCCTTCGAACGTGAAGTTGGTGAAAGATTTAGTTCATGATCACAAGATCGAAGGCCAACAATTTAGAAGATCCCATTGAGTTCTTTGAGCTCAACACTCAAGTCTTAGGAGAGCATCCTATATTAATCCCTCTGACCGTTCCATCAATTGCAACATCTTCACAGTTAGCTGGTGTGTTTTTCGTTCCTTCGAGTCCCTCTAGCACTACCATTAGCTTTCCTCCGAGCAAACCCTTTGGTCCAAATGGCTCAAAACCCACTATGACCACCACCAATATAGTTTCCAGTATAAAACCACTTCGAAGCTTTGATTTTGTAAGCTCAAAATCCAATCCTGCCAGTAGCATTGAAGGCTTTGCCTACTTATTATGGTACATGAAAAATAACTTACAAGAATGTTCAAGACGTGGCTTCTTTGGAAACTATCCATAGCATCACAAATAAAGAAATCATTTTTAGATTTATTGTGCTCTCTCTCAGAGGAAAGCTACAGTATTAGTATTGATATTTACCACTTGTATTTATTGCGACATGGGACTAGTTGGTTGAGATTTTGATAAAAGGTTTCAATGAACAAGCAGATCCTTTTCCTCTATTGCATCGATTTACAAATATTCAGAGGCATCCACTAAAAGAGATCATTTATTTGAATGTTAGGTTTACTCATACCTAGTAGAGAGTCCCTAACGATCTACGATCGACTCCCAAACAAGCTGCATTTTACTATCTTTGAGCCTTTAATTTTGACATTAGCATGGCCATCCATCAGTCCAACATCGATACGTTTCCAACCTTGTACTCCCAAGAATAGAAAGCTAAAGTTGATTTAATAACCATTGGTAAGATCTCGTCGAAAATAATGATGCCTATTTTTCTTGATATCCCATTATATTTATATTCTAATGCATATTTGTAGTCATTTCCAATGTCCTCCATGTAACCCGTTCCCTCGTGGAATTCTATTTTATCTCAAACCTTGACATTTTTTGTCCTACAATTTCCTACTCCTTCCATTCCATAGTTGCCCACTCTAGTTCCAATCCCAACATTGTCATCTCTGCTAGTGCCACTACCATTACCAGCTCCTCCAGCACCCTCAAATCCTGATCCTCAAGTGAAGTTGCTACTAGAGATGTAGTAAAAAAACTCAGCGATGATGGCAATGACAAATGAGATCACAACCATTAAGAAGAGGTAAGTTGATAGATATTTCTATCCTAAGATATTTCAACCTCCATCGATCACTAGAGAACAAGTGACTTCAACCAACATGGTCCCTACAAGGAATCCAACCGTGTGTAACAACCCCAATTGTCACTACTCAACCACTTTTTTTTTCCACACTTACATTTTCCATGAGGCAAGAGACATAGTCATGACCTAAGATAGACTCATTCCATTTGGATCAAAGCTTATCAAGGCATATAGCATCAAGAGCTATTGAGACTTGATCAGAGTCTCTTAAGGTAGAAGTGATCAGCTTCTACGAAACCCTCATACCCCTTTGGTATGAGAACGTTGGCCAAGCATAAGGTTTCATCCCATAAAAGGGAAATCACCAATAAACATACTATCCACCAAGATCAGTACGTAGGTGAATGCCTTGAAGATGGAGAACCACACCAATGGAAAACCATCATAGATGAAATAACCTTATTAGTGGTTATTCATAGGTCTTAGAGATGATCCTCTTCATCTAGAAGGGATTGCTAAGACAACAATATCACAATCATGATAAGAATCCATGGAATGTCATCTTAGATATGATTATATAACTTTAAATCTCTTAGAAACATGATGGTTCACCCTTTGTTTAGACAACCCTTTTGTTGTACACATTGAGTTTATTACAAAAGGACATTACTTGTCCAATAAGGGTGTACCCCACCTCATGCACACTCAACATCTTAGTTTTTAGAATACAAGATTTGTTTTTATTTTCAGTTCAAGACCAAATCTTGCTTTCCTATGGATTTTTGTTCCACTTCAAATTTCAATGTGTTCTAATTTGATCCATAATGAATGTGGTGAATATAAACTAATGGAGCCTTTTATGATAGATTCTATTCATTATAACCATAGATCAGAAATATCGCATTAGAGATCCACTTAAGTAGAGATTATAATCCATTATGAATAGTTTCTATGAATTCCACACAACTATTGAATACAAGAAGTAAAACTAATTATCTACATCATTCACCTTTAATCAGTTTAACCCAGAAAGTAAATGGCATAATCATATATCATTAAATCATTCACATGTTAGAAATTATGCATACATTCTTAGCATCATAAATGAAACTACTGAATGAATAGTATTCAATTGTAAACATGCATAACTAACCCGTTATATTATTTAACCATCTCATTCACATATATCATTTTCATTTTGAAAGTAAAAGCAATAGGAACAAGAAATAACACATCAACCCACAAAATAGAGTGACACAATGTTTTATCCTGGGAAAACCCTGACGGGAAAAACCCAGCCTCCAAAATGTATTCTTTCCTCATATTCATAAACTTAAATACCAAGATTACAAGTATAGAAGGGTATCTACCGATCCCTTTCAATCAAATACAAGTCAAGGAATACCATTATTCCATCTCATGCTTATGATGCAATTAAGGAAGTTTCCCAATTCCTTTCTCTAAGTCATCATTATAACATTAAGGTATTTCCCATACCAAAAAGGAATCCACTTGTTCCTTTAAGATCAATGATGCAATTAAGGAATCTACTAGATCATCTCTCTGAGTCATCATATGAATATTGATATTTTACATATGTTTATGATAATCATTGGAATCACATTTTGGAGAAGTCTCAATGACTTTGGAGGAGCCCTTATAAATTCCCTCAAGAATGAATACAAATCCATTCTTTTCTTCTCTAAGTATCCATACTAAGTGTATGAAGAGGGAATCTTATAACTTCCTCAAGAATGGATTCTCCATCCACTCTTATTTAGAACCTTAATATTATTAAGGTAGTATCTATCTCACATTTTCTATGCATCAAACCAAGAATAGATCCTTGTCTATTCTTTCCTTAATTATTTATTATAGATTTCATGGTTTGAGAGGATTCAATCTCCTCTCATCCATTCTAACCTCCAAATATTACCAATTTCACCAGTCCATAAATCCTATATATGGTCTTTAATCGTATGATTGAGTATAGTGAGGAAACCCCATAATTCCCTCTATACATTCTTCTACAATTTGCAAGAATTTTATTACATTAAAGCATAGTAAAAAGGGTGTCATTTTTCCCTTCCCTATCAAGTGGTTATATATATATCCACTATTCATTTACTATTCACTATTCACTATTCACTATTCACTATAGAATGAATTCTACGTTCATCCTTCTACACATAATCGACATGTGTAGTCATCGAATTATAGTCATTTTGTGCTATAATCACTATTCATATTTACTTAGAATTTATTTATAATCAAAGCCTTAATGATAAAACAAAGCTGAATTATTCAGCTTTTTGTAGAAACAATAACTCCTTAGCGAAATAAAAGCAGCTACAAACACATGTATAGTTAATAGCAATAAAGTTATCCAATAAGCTTCAAACCAGCAATAAGGTTTGTCCATTAAGTTTCAACCGGATTTAATGGAGAATTATATTCCCCTTAATAACAAATAAAATTACCAACATATAAATTCAGTAGGGTTACTCATATAGTAAGCTTCTAATAAGCTCTCAATGGGAACATTATAACCTTTAAAATTATAACCCTTAATAACCATGCAACTGTAAACCTATATAAAATTGATAAATAAATTTATCCAATAAGCTATAAGATTTTAATTAGCATGGTGAATTTATCTCAATGATGCATTCTCAACAAGAGGAATAAGAAACTACCAGCCTAAACTCCTGTGAGGTTGACTTCCTCCAGGCTCCTTCTTTCTTGGCTCCTTCTTGATTGACTCCTAAGATTCCAAGGATTGTCTTCTTCTTCAACTAGGAAATCTCTTCAACCTTCTAGTTTCTGATCCACCAAGGTGGAGAGCATACTCCCTAGGTATCCAAGATTTCCTCTACCTAAAATTTAGTACTCTCCCAAAGATTTTTGGTTTCTGATCCACCATAGTGGAGAGCATACTCCCTAAGCTCCAGGATTTCCTCGATACTCCTTTCTTCCCAAGGTTTCCTCTATTTATAGGAAAATTTCCCACTTATGGCCAAATAGTGGCCTTATTATTTTATTATTAAAAGATGCCTTGGGTCCCTTAAGACTTATCATGTCACGTAGAGGGTAATCCAGAAAGTAGAAGAGGGTCCAAGGTAGGTGACCTTCTCTTGTTTTGTGTTCCCTTTTCATGGGAACAAATACAAAACTAATACTATTGAGGTATAGAATAGATACAAAACTAGGACTATTAATGATAATAGGAGAGATCTCCCTTTTATTTCCACCGATGTAGGGAAGCCAAATGGGTAATTCCAAAAGGATGGGATAATTCTTATATTTTTAATAATTCTAAAGTCCTTTAAAGTTCAATAAAAATTGGGTCCACTTTGTGGACACCTAGTTATTTTAATAAAAAGGGTGGCTATCTACTACTATTTGATAGACGGGTGTTGCAAGATTGAAATTGGAAGAATCCCACCTACCATTCTAGTCATCCTAAAGCTACCATGTGGAGTATAAGCCAAAAGTAGGAAAGAAAGGGTCCTACTAAGGATAAGATAGGTGGTCCCTTTGTTTTGTTTTATGTCCCCCTTTGGTCCAAATCCCTCCAAAGCATCACTAATTAAACAATAGAGGAGAGAATATCACCTTTCCCTCCACCAACCAAGTTATGTCGTGAGGGAAATAGGATAGGCTTTTAGTATTAAATAATACTAGTGCCTAATTTGGTCCAATAAGAATTGGACATTTAATTGCATTAAGATTAAATGCAATTAACCTTATTATTAAACATTAAACATGCTTAATTATTTTTATTATTTTCCCTCCTAAATTCCTTCAAAATTCCTAAATTGGAATTTTGTAAACTTCTTTAGGGTATATGACCCTTTTTGTTGAACATTAATTGATCCCAAGATCAATTAATGTCCTATTGATAGGATTCGAGGGTAACGGGTCGTGACATACACCCCCCCTTAAAATAAACACAGTCCTCTATGTTTGTACAATTTCCTTAATTGAATACATTTAATTAGCAAAGGTAGTATTCATCCTGCTGCTATACAATTTGAATCATCAAATTTTTATAAACTTCTTGCATCTCATCCTTGATGGCCAACTTCATCTTCCATCCATGAGAGCACCTAGACCTGCAAAAATACAAAATATCAGTAGTACCATGTCCTTGTAAACAATATAACATCCATTTTGCATATCAACAAGTATTGAAAGCATCATCAATACACAATATTAACATAAAACTACAGTTTTAACTCATTTTAAATTGCACAAACAATTGATCTAGAGAACTGTAGTATTAGAATTTGCAAAATGATGTTACAAGTATATCATGAAATTATGCATTTGTACCTTACTAGACATGAAAAGTCTTGTTAATTTTATCAAAACTCCCACCAAGGAGTATCACAGTATAATTTGGTTAACCTTTGGCATGAATTAACCTAAGAAAACCAAGTGCTAACAAAGATACAACATAATTTCAGAGTCTCAATCCTGGATATTCACATATATCCTAGTATGCATTTTGTTACCAGTGCATCCACCTAGATGTCCCCTGGTTTATATTATCATGGAGAAGTCCCATACCTTCTCCAAGAATGGACACCAATCCATTCCTCATATTCATTTAATCAGATAAAATTCAACATTCATGCATTCTTTTGTATTACATACTAATTAAATCTATCATAAACAATAATATTCAGATAACATTCAAACAAAAATATAAAATTCAAAAATTACTAATGTTTGTGCCTCATCCTTGGCATTAGTAAATTACTACAGAATGATGGCCTATAGAGTGGTGGTCTGAAGGACCTTAAGATTAATGCTCCTGGGTCTATTTTCCTCCTTGTACTGTGTTGGTACTTACGGCTGGAGATGGTGGTGGAGCTACTGCTCCAACAACTACCAGATCACTGCCTCCCCTTCTCCCAAGCTGTGTATTAATAGTTGGTTGTGATGGGAGGAGCATACCGTGATTCGTCAAGGCAACCAAACAAGATTCCATGAATGCTGCAGTGAATTCTTCCCTTAGTTGATGAAATTGAGGATTTTCTGTGAGCATGGCTGCCATTGTTGTTGCTCTCCAATTATTTCTTTGCAGTTTTTTAGATCTAAGTCGATCCCGTTCTGCTATGGCAACATCTCTCTCTGTGATTAACCTTAATATTTCCTGTGCCCAAGCATCCTCTAGGGCATGTTGCACTAGAGATTTCCTCTTTGTCACATTGATGGGTTTCCTAATTCTTACCATGTTTATTCTGCCTGCTAAATCTAGCACTACTTCAGGTCAACTTCTACTCTTCAAGGTATATGCAACAATAGATCGGTAACCAATAGCAAAAGAATCATAAAGCACATAATGGGGTTCACTCCACTTAAAACCAGTATCATCCAGATGAATCCCACCATAAATATGATCGCATTGAATGTCATGGCATAAAACTACACAAATTACTGTTAGGTCCATCCATATCGATTTTGTTCATACATTTACCAATCGTATCTTGAAAATCCCGAGGTGAATCATTTATCCTCCATGATACACTCTTTTCTTCGGCTTGATTGTCCTATAAATGATTTTGTGTTGACTAATCAAGACACATCATGCTTTTTTCAATTTTTGAGATGGCACGTGTCCTCTTATTTTCATGTGAATTCCTATCATTGTCTTCTCTCGTAATTCCACTAGTTATTATCGTGCACTCTTATTTTAGTGCTCTGTCATCTAGTATGCTTCTCCAAATCTAGACAAAATTACCTATTAATATCAAACATTCTTGAAGAGAAAGATATTCCCTTTTCTTCCTTTGATTGAAAGCCAATTTAGCCACAATGTTTATCTATGAGGAAGCTCAACATGAATTCTATGAGTCTCTAGTTTGGAATCCTCGATACTTGCTTCGACATAGGGGAGAATTGCATAATTTCTTACAAGATCAAGCTATCACAGCACGAGATGCCCTCCTATCCATGGATCAGATTTATTGCAATACTTCTATCCAATATTCTCACTGTGATGTTTGGTTAAGGAACAATTCCCATAATTACTTAGCGTTTGAGAGTCCTTTAAGTCATTTTGAGTGGTTCGACCAATTTTTTAGTTGGCCTAACTGGACTTTCCATGTCTCGTTTGGAAATCCTGGTTGCATCCTATAGGTGATCCACTAAATATCCCCTTTCAGTTTCTACCATCATGTTATTTGGAGGTAGTGAAGAAATATGTCCCCACTGGAGAAGCAGCTTTTTGTAGTGGTCTTTACCAGAGCCTTCTCTATCAGAGATATGTGCAAACTCACTTGTTCTGGGAGATTGAAAATAGATTCACTTCAACTCGGTGTCTGACAAAAATGGATCTTCTATTACCTCGATCTCATGGCACTCCTTGGCCATATTATGCATTTGGTAGATACTTAATAATTCATTATAATGTTCCTCCTCCAGTTGTTTACTCAGAGCATGATTGGTCTCCAAACCAGGATGTTGATAGTTTAGACTCGGATTGGTGACATGATGTTTTTCCTCGTTACTATGTCCAGATCCTAGTTCTGGCATCGTTGTATACAATGTAATTCTTAATAAAGCATTCTATGTTTCGGTCCATTATTTGATGTTCTATTTTCCTTTGAAAAATAATACCACATGTATGATGAGTTGAGGAGTTTCCTAATTTAAATAGCATAGTACGCTCCTATGCTTTCGACCACCGCCCGAGTGGTCGGGTGGCATACCTTACTATCAAGCTGGGATACCCGAATTATTGGAGCTAATTGGCAGAGTTCTGATACAGGTCTCCCCAAAATTTTGCATGAAGTTTTGGGTGAAATTTGGGGCGGTTTCCATGACTAAATGTGTCCTTGCTTCCTTTCGCCATACTTGGGTTTCCATGACTAGAGTTATGATCCTTCGCTAGTATATCGAAGTTTCAGGTTTTGGTGTTGCTAGATGGCTTCTTCCACCATTTCCTACACCTTAACCTCTAATTGGAAAACCCCAAAGTATATTGTAACATTAATCAAACATTATTTTACTTATTACTAGTAGTTAGTCTTCAATGACCAACTTATATTCACCCGTGGTGATAATTCCTAAACTGAATTTAGTCATTTTTGACAAGAGCTTTATCTCTCTTTTTGGCATTTACCATCGCGTTCTCATATATAGAGAATAATACCACATGCATCACTTCACGCCTTGTTTTAGTGCTAAAATATCATGACGCACATCCATTAAGTTACAACAAAGAAAGTGGTGTTTCTAACCATGGTAAAGGTTCAGGGTCATGACTATCTCTGGGTGAACTGTTACTACTCGAAATAGTAATCGGCCAGAGTTCGTTGTATTTGGTATGTTCAATATTATGGCCTAAGGCCAAAATGTAACAAAAATTAATTAAAGAAAACATTCTTTTAATTATTTCATTATCTCTGGCGATTTGGCGGGAAACCTTCTGTGCAGGCACCGGGCGAAGCTCCAGGGTTTCTGGTTGGAAGATTCTTCCAGGACCTCCTGTGGATTGAATCTACACTACTTTGAAGGATCGTTCGTTGCCTTGGGAGGGCCCAATGGGGTCTCCTCCAGGATCTATCGATGGGCAGAAAAGCTCATATGCTGATATATTAAAAGAAAACCCTGCATCTTCCTCCGATGAAGCTCAACGAAGTGCTTATCAAATGCTATTTAAGAATGTCGGAAAGGGTTTACCCGCAAACAGAGTTAACGATCGCCTTCCACAATCTGCTTCCGTGCCTAAGATTGTCATAGAACCAAAATTGGTTGAGGATACGATTATATACCGTGCTACCCATGATCCGATCTCGCAAATTCATGGGTATCCGGCCCACTCGAACTTTCTACACACCTGGGTGAGACAGAACTGGGAGCCCATTGGTGAGTACTCTCTATGGCCTATAAGCAATGGGTATTTTATTATTAGTTTCTCTTCTTTAGCAGATAGAAACAGAGCATTTGAATCAGAGAAGAGGAGCCATGGCCCGATAGGATTATTTGTCCAACCGTGGAGAGTGGGTTTTGATCCTCGCATTGAGCCCACGGCTGTCCCGGTCTGGATACGGCTGTACGCTCTCCCGATGGAGTTTTGGGGTGAGCAGATTCTTGAGTTGATTGGTAATTCTCTAGGTAGATATTTGGGAGTTTCAAGAGATACCATGGAGGGAAATACTACTGTCTTTGCTAGAATATGCGTAGAAATGGACATTAGCCAGCCACTTCCAGCCGAGGTGGAATTGGAGTTGGCAGGACTAACCTGGATACAACAGCTAGACTATGAAGCCTTACCTTTTAGATGTAGAGTCTTCCATAAGCATGGCCATTTGGCTAGGTTCTGCCCAAATAGCCTGACCACAAAAGCGGAAGCTCCGTCAGGAGTGCTAAATCGCCCCAGAGAGGGTAAGTTCACTCCGGTCAAAGAACCCCTCAATATCCCCCAGGGTTCTGATGCCCAGAAAGATGGCTTTGAACAGCAGAAGCGGAGGAAAAACAAAAAGAGAAATGGCAAAGAGCAGGCCCAAACCAAGCCAACCAATCGATATGAAATCTTCAAATCCCTTGTAGACCAAGAAGACCAAGTCATGGAAGGAGTGGATGGGAATGCTGATGATAATAACACCCACTCTCATGCTCCTCTATCATCTACTCTTGTCTTAGAACAGGTGATTGAAACCCCTGAGACTTTGCAGCCAGAGAACCTAGGGGCTATGGTAATCCATTCCCCTGCACAACCAGTTATTAAGGATGTCAACATGGGAAGTGCAGAAAAGAACAGAGAAAGACCAGCGTTGGGGATTACCCAGGTGGAAAAGAGGTCTAAGAATAGTAATTCCCAAGGAGCTGGTAGAAAATCCAATAAGGATCTACTAGTAGCGCAAGGGGACAAGCCGATCAATGGAGGATCGGTGAGAACAATTGACTCTTATTGCTCCCAAGGTTTCCAATGATTATACAATCCTAGAATGTAAGGGGTTTAAACAGTAGAACCCATCAATCTGTTGTTCAAAGACTTTTAGGAAGACACAAAACAGACTTTTTGCTCCTTCAGGAAACAAAAATGTCTTTAGATCTTATGTGTAAAACTGTTAGTAGAATATGGAGGGGCGCTGGATATATGGATGTGGCGGCCCAAGGAGCTTCGGGGGGGATTGTTACTCTTTGGAACCCTCTGGTGTGGATAGCAATAGAACATACAACTTGGAGGGGTGTTCTCACATCTCTCTTTAAGAACATTGTTACAGCTGAACAGGTTTTAATCACAAACTTCTATGGGGCTCAAAGCATTGATGGCCAGCGGCTTCAATGGAATGTTGTTCATTCAATGAGATCCTCCCGGGAAGATTGCGATTGGATTATTGCTGGGGATTTTAATGCCAAATTATCTGCCAGGGATCAAGAAGGTGGTTTCCCAGTTTTGGATCCAGGGGATAGGCTTCTGATTGCTCAAGTCCAGGCCTTTCACCTTGTTGATATCAAAGGTCCTGGCACTTATTTTACGTGGACTAATAAGAGAAGAGAGCCACACAGTAGGAAGGTAAAACTAGACCGGTTTCTGGTCTCGGAGGAAGCATTTGTGAAATGGAATATTAAATTTCAGATTTTGGAAGGCCCAGTTTCAGACCACTTTCCCATTTTACTGGAGGGAGGGGCTATGACAGGGCAGTACCATAAACCATTTAAATTTGAAAATTTTTGGTTGCAAAAAGAAGATCTCCGAAGAAAAATTCCTCAATGGTGGGAAGATGGCCGCCCACCTTTTGGGACCGCAATGTTCAAATTTCACAAACAGACTTCAATTTGTCAAGTGTAAACTGAAACAGTGGAGGCAAACTAACAAATCAGACTTCCAGCACCAACGGGCCCCCTTGTTGGCCAGATGGGATGAGGTGCAAAAACATTTCAGGGAAGGAAACATTTTCGAGCACCTTAAATTCGAGGATGATGCTTTGCACAAAGCGGTTGAGGATATTGATAATCAAGAAGAGATTTACTGGAAACAGAGAGCAAGAAATACTTGGTTATTAGAAGGAGACAGAAATACAAAAATTTTTCAGCGCTCTGCCTGTGCTAGGAGACAAGCGAATAATATGGATTTCCTTCAAGATGAGAATGGATACTCTTTTGACACTCTTCCTGGTATGCACTCCCACTCAATGGAGTATTTCTCAAAACTCTTTAAGGAAAGTATGGAGCAATATGGGGCAGCCCAAGATGAAGTTATTGCTGTCATTCCTTCTTTAATCTCTCCTGAAGAGAACCAGGCCCTACTTAGACCTATAGATAGAGATGAACTTAAGAAGGTGGTCTTTGGGATGAGTACTGGTAAATCGCCTGGTCCTGATGGCTTCCCTATTGAGTTCTTCCAGGCCTTTTGGGATACCCTCGGAGGAAGATGTTCTGGTCATCACCGAGGAGTCCGGAACCAATAAAAGAATGCTCAAGGCTCTAAATCATACCTTCATTACTTTAATTCCAAAAGGAGCGGGGGGGGGTTCATTTATCTGATTTTAGACCTATTGCCTTATGCAATGTGATCTATAAAATAATTACTAAGATTATGGCTGAAAGGTTAAAACCTATCCCGCATAATATAATTTCCCCGCAGCAAGGGGGTTTTGTTGAAGGGAGGCAAATCTTGGATGGAGTGATTCTTGCACAGGAGGCTATCCATACAATGCACCAATCTGGGAACAAAGGAATGTTCATTAAACTGGATATGTCCAAGGCTTATGACAGGGTGGAGTGGGGCTTCTTGGCAAAGATGTTGACTCGCCTTTGGTTTCTCTCAGGTCTGGACAGACTGGGTCATGAGCTGTATTTCTACGCCTTCATACTCCGTTCTTATCAAGGGACTTCCCTCGCCTCCTTTTGGTGCCTCTCGTGGCCTGCGGCAAGGAGACCCTTGCTCTCCTTATCTCTTCATTGTCTTAGCTGAAGGATTGGGTAGACTCTTTCTGAGAAGAAGACTTCAAGGTCAGATAACAGGTATTAAGGTCGGGGCTGAAGTTTTGACTCATTTAAAGTTTGTAGATGATACTGGATTGGTGGGAGTGGCCAGCATTAGGGAAGCAAGAAGAATTATAGATACTCTAAATGTCTACCTTCGGGCCTCTAATCAAGTCATCAATGACAATAAATCCAAAGTGATCTTCTTCAATATTGATCAACGGTTACAGGACAGAGTTATTGAGATTTTAGGTTTCACTCGGACCTCTCTCCCGAGAGTTTACCCGGGGTCCCTCTCCATTTCAAAAACTGAAAATAGATGTTTGGAAGGACCTATTGGATGGCATAAAAGATAGAATGAACCATTGGTCTCATAGATGGTTAAGTTATGGGGGTCGTCTAACTTTTCTCGTAGTCGCTTATTCGATGCCATGCCAATTTATAAATTCTCCGTCTTGGCTGCTCCCCAATCTATTTGGAAAGAGCTGGATAAAATGGCTAGAAGATTTCTATGGGAAGGTGCCAAGGGAGAGAGGAAATGGGCCTTGGTTGGTTGGGACAAGGTTACCCAACCCAAGGAAAAAGGAGGGTTGGGACTAAGAAGCTCCAAGTTTAACAACAAGGCTTTGGCTGGCAAACTGTACTGGAGGTGGATTTCTCAGCCAACATCCCTCTTCAACAGAATCCTCTCTAGCAAATACTTGGGTTCTGTCCATCCTAATGATGTGGGCCGCTTTCCTCTGGAAGGTTTTGGATCACCAGTGTGGCAGGCGCTCAAGCTTGGAGCTCAACTCATCAAAGATCAACTATTCTGGAAAGTGGGGAGAGGGGATAAGGCTCGGTTCTGGACTGATTCCTGGGACCAGAATCCTCCCATTATTGCTGTGTTTCCTGAATTGCAACCGATAAAATCTACTATAGAAGATAAGGGATGGATCCAAATTGAGAGCTACTTTAACACTAGTCAATTGGGGGACTACAAGATCATAAATTTTAAGCGGCTGGATGAGTGGCCAATACCAATCCCTCCGGAGTTGGTACCTACTTTGGGAAAAATCTTGGCAGAACGGTTTCTTACTGGGAGAGATGAGGAGGATGAACTGGCCTAGGGCTATGGGAGCCTTGGGGTTTATACTGTGAAAGAGGGATATGATGAGATCCTCCCAGAGCCCCCCCCACCCTTTTTCTTGGTTCATGATTGGAGAAAGATATGGCATCCCCAGGGCTGGCCGAAAGTGAACTTCTTCTCCTGGCAGTTTTTGCATAATGGAATTCTCACCTATGACAATCTCAGACTCAGAGGCATCATTGGCCCTTCTCAATGTGTGTTATGCCACAAGCAGGAGGAAACTGCGGATCATCTAATGTTTGAATGTTCTTTCACATGATAGATCTGGAAGCGCTGGTTCTCCCACTTTAAACTTCAGGCTAATGGGGTCTTGTCTCGAAACATTTGGGAAAGCTGGAAGAAAGGTAGATTTAAATCCAAAGCTCTTCGAATTGGCTGGGAGCTTGGTTTATTTTTTATCTAGTGGCAGGTTTGGTTGGAGAGAAATGCCCGTATTTTTCATGAAACCTTCTCCCCTCTAGAAGGAATATGGCAAGTCATTTGGAGCAAAGTGGTGGAAACGATTGCCATTCATGCCGAGGGGGAAATTCAATCTGCTTCTGAGCCTTTGGAAGAGGGAGTCGTTATTCAACAAAGGCAGGTGAGTGGTAGTTGGAAACCTCTTCCTGAAGGATGGATCAAAATCAATACTGATGGAGCTGCTAAAGGCAATCCGGGAAGTGCTGGAATTGGAGTAGTGTGCCATGATCATGCTGGGTCTTTGCTCTATTGGGAACTGCAGGGTCTGGGATGTGCCACAAACAATGAAGCCGAGGCCTTTGCCATTAAATCTGCCTCCTTCTGGGCTGCCAAACAGGGACACAGGAAGATTATTATTGAGTCTGACTCCCAAATCTTGGTGGGTGCTCTTGACTGTATGAGAAACTTTGTCTCGAAAGCTTGGAGGTTATGGATCTTAGTCTCCCAAATCAAAGAGCTTTGGAGGGAATTAGATGATGTGATACCTATCTATGTGAATCGATATCTCAATAAGGCGGTCGACTTCCTTGCTAAGATGGGTGCTGAAAGGGAGGTTGGGATGCAGCTGCACAGTGACATGCCTGTGGAGGATGCAGAGATCCGACAAGGCCTTGAACATTTTCTGAAATGATGTGCAGTGTTTTTATGCTAAGGAAGGTTTTTGTCGCGATATCGCGACATGTAGCGCCGTCGCTACTTCAAGTTGGAAGCTGTCGCGATATCGCGACAGGGTGCGCCCTCTCGGCCTTTGGCGGGTTTTTGTCACGATATTGCGACATGTCGCGCCATCGCGGCCCTCGGGGAAGGCGCATGGCAAACTTGTCGTGATATCACGATAGTTTTGGCAATTTGGGGCTAACTGGAAAAATTGTCGCGATATCGCGACACTTTTGCAGATGGAGAGCAAAGTGGAAAATTCATCGCGATATCGCGACAGTTTTGAGAACTGGGCACCGAAAGGAAAAACCGTTGCAATATCACGACAGTTTTGAGAACTGGGCGACGAAAGGAAAAACCGTCGCGATATCGCGACACTTTTGGCGATCTGGTGTCATAAGGAAAACCCGTCGCGAAATCGCGACCATTTTGTTGATGTGGTGCAAAGTGGATATTTTGTCGTGATATCGCGACATTTTTTGGCGATGGCTGCTGTATGAAAATCTCGTCGCGATTTCGCGACAATTTTGGCTTACCAGCGGAATGGAGAAAACTGTCGCGATATCGCGACGCTTTTGCGATCTGGATGCCATAAGGATAATTCGTCGCGATTTCGCGACACTTTTGATGGTTGGATGATTCGGAGGCTCTCTGTCGCGATTTCGTGACCTTTTTGGCGTTTTGGAGCAAGCTGGTCTTCTTGTCGCGATTTCGTGACAATTTTGACGAAGGGTTGCTGGAGGGTGCTGTCGTCGCGATTTTGTGACATGTCACGATTTCGTGACATGTCGCGATTTTGCAACATGTCGCGTTTTCGTGACTGTTGGCACCGCAGTGGAGGAGCCGGGGTTGACTGTCGCGATCTCGCGACATGTCGCGATTTCGCGACATGTCGCTTTTTCGCGCCCAGTTGACTTCTTTGCTTTGTGTTGTGCTGGGTTGACTTTGTGCTCTTCTCTTGTAGTGTTGTTTGTTGTTCTTGGTTGGGATGTGTTCTCTCCCGCTTGTAATTGCTCTTTGTATTAATACAAGTTTTTCATTTTTTACAAAAAAAAAAAATTATTTCATTATCTCACACTTTAAGATAAGGATTAGGCAATCCCAGAGGTGCAGATGTCGAGTGAATTCCCAAAAGAGTCTAAGTTACACCGCTTAAAACCAATACAAGGGGGTTCGCTTAGCTATTCCACTTTCGAATGACTATGGATCTACTCATGGGGATAGGTACTGGGGCATCATCATCCCAGACATTAACCTTGACCTTTCCAAGTGTGCATTTTAAAATTGTGGAATTTTCTTTCAAGTTTAGTTCCATGTCCCAAGTCTTTGCTAACCTAGATCTTAACCAGAGTCTACCAGTTAGCCTGGGCTCTGATACCAACTGTAACAACCCCAGTTGTCACTACTCAACCACTTTTTTTTTCCACACTTACATTTTCCATGAGGCAAGAGACATAGTCATGACCTAAGATAGAATCATTCCATTTGGATCAAAGCTTATCAAGGCATATAACATCAAGAGCTATTGAGACTTGATCAGAGTCTCTTAAGGTAGAAGTGATCAGCTTCTATGAAACCCTCAAACCCCTTTATGAGAATGTTGGCCAAGCGTAAAGTTTCATCCCATAGAAGGAAAATCACCAATAAACATACTGTCCACCAAGATCAATACGTAGGTGAATGCCTTGAAGATGGAGAACCACACCAATGGAAAACCATCATAGATGAAATAACCTTATTAGTGGTTATTCATAGGTCTTAGAGATGATCCTCTTCATCTAGAAGGGATTGCTAAGACAACAATATCACAATCATGATAAGAATCCATGGAATGTCATCTTAGATATGATTATATAACTTTAAATCTCTTAGAAACATGATGGTTCACCCTTTGTTTAGACAACCCTTTTGTTGTACACATTGAGTTTATTACAAAAGGACATTACTTGTCCAATAAGGGTGTACCCCACCTCATGCACACTCAACATATTAGTTTTTAGAATACAAGATTTATTTTTATTTTTAGTTCAAGACCAAATCTTTATTTCCTGTGGATTTTTGTTCCACTTTGAATTTCAATGTGTTCTAATTTGATCCATAATGAATGTGGTGAATATAAACTAATGGAGCCTTTTATGATAGATTCTATTCATTATAACCATAGATCAGAAATATCACATTAGAGATCCACTTAAGTAGAGATTATAATCCATTATGAATAGTTTCTATGAATTCCACACAACTATTGAATACAAGAAGTAAAACTAATTATCTACATCATTCACCTTTAATCAATTTAACCTAGAAAGTAAATGGCATAATCATATATCATTAAATCATTCACATGTTAGAAATTATGCATACATTCTTAGCATCATAAATGAAACTACTGAATGAATAGTATTCAATTGTAAACATGCATAACTAACCCGTTATATTATTTAACCATCTCATTCACATATATCATTTTTATTTTGAAAGTAAAAGCAATAGGAACAAGAAATAACACATCAACCCACAAAATAGAGTGACACAATGTTTTATCCTGGGAAAACCTTGATGGAAAAACCTAGCCTCCAAAATGTATTCTTTCCTCATAATCATAAACTTAAATACCAATATTACAAGTATAGAATGGTATCTACCGATCCCTTTCAATAAAATACAAGTCAAGGAATACCATTATTCCATCTCATGCTTATGATGCAATTAAGGAGTTTCCCAATTCCTTTCTCTAAGTCATCATTATAACATTAAGGTATTTCCCATACCAAAAAGGAATCCACCTGTTCCTTTAAGATCAATGATGCAATTAAGGAATCTACTAGATCATCTCTTTGAGTCATCATATGAATATTGATATTTTACATATGTTTATGATAATCATTGGAATCACATTTTGGAGAAGTCTCAATGACTTTGGAGGAGCCCTTATAAATTCCCTCAAGAATGAATACAAATCCATTCTTTTCTTCTCTAAGTATCCATACTAAGTGTATGAAGAGGGAAGCTTATAACTTCCTCAAGAATGGATTCTCCATCCACTCTTATTTAGAACCTTAATCATATTAAGGTAGTATTTATCTCATATTTTCTATGCATCAAACCAAGAATAGATCCTTGTCTATTCTTTCCTTAATTATTTATTATAGATTTCATGGTTTGAGAGGATTCAATCTCCTCTCATCCATTCTAACCTCCAAATATTACCAATTTCACCAGTCCATAAATCCTATATATGGTCTTTAATCGTATGATTGAGTATAGTGAGGAAACCCCATAATTCCCTCTATACATTCTTCTACAATTTGTAAGAATTTGATTACATTAAAGCATAGTAAAAAGGGTGTCATTTTTCCCTTCCCTATCAAGTGGTTATATATATATCCACTATTCATTTACTATTCACTAGTTACTATTCACTATTCACTATTCACTATTCACTATTCACTATTCATTGTTCATTGTTCACTATTCACTATTCATTGTTCACTATTCACTGTTCACTATTCACTATTCACTATTCACTTTAGAATGAATTCTACGTTCATCCTTCTACACATAATCGACATGTGTAGTCATCGAATTATAGTCATTTTGTGCTATAATCACTATTCATATTTACTTAGAATTTATTTATAATCAAAGCCTTAATGATAAAACAAAGCTGAATTATTCAGCTTTTTGTAGAAACAATAACTCCTTAGCAAAATAAAAGCAGCTACAAACACATGTATAGTTAATAGCAATAAAGTTATCCAATAAGCTTCAAACCAGCAATAAGGTTTGTCCATTAAGTTTCAACCAACTTTAATGGAGAATTATATTCCCCTTAATAACAAATAAAATTACCAACATATAAATTCAGTAGGGTTACTCATATAGTAAGCTTCTAATAAGCTCTCAATGGGAACATTATAACCTTTAAAATTATAACCCTTAATAACCATGCAACTGTAAACCTATATAAAATTGATAAATAAATTTATCCAATAAGCTATAAGATTTTAATTAGCATGGTTAATTTATCTCAGTGATGCATTCTCAACAAGAGGAATAAGAAACTACTAGCCTAAACTCATGTGAGGTTGACTTCCTCCAGGCTCCTTCTTGCTTGGCTCCTTCTTGATTGACTCCTAAGATTCCAAGGATTGTCTTCTTCTTCAACTAGGAAATCTCTTCAACCTTCTAGTTTCTGATCCACCAAGGTGGAGAGCATACTCCCTAGGTATCCAAGATTTCCTCTACCTAAAATTTAGTACTCTCCCAAAGCTTTTTGGTTTCTGATCCACCATAGTGGAGAGCATACTCCCTAAGCTCTAGGATTTCCTCGATACTCCTTTCTTCCCAAGGTTTCCTCTATTTATAGGAAAATTTCCCACTTATGGCCAAATAGTGGCCTTATTATTTTATTATTAAAATATGCCTTGGGTCCCTTAAGACTTATCATGTCACGTAGAGGGTAATCCAGAAAGTAGAAGAGGGTCCAAGGTAGGTGACCTTATCTTTTTTTGTGTTCCCTTTTCATGGGAACAAATACAAAACTAATACTATTGAGGTATAGAATAGATACAAAACTAGGACTATTAATGATAATAGGAGAGATCTCCCTTTTATTTCCACCGATGTAGGGAAGCCAAATGGGTAATTCCAAAAGGATGGGATAATTCTTATATTTTTAATAATTCTAAAGTCCTTTAAAGTTCAATAAAAATTGGGTCCACTTTGTGGACACCTAGTTATTTTAATAAAAAGGGTGGCTATCTACTACTATTTGATAGACGGGTGTTGCAATATTGAAATTGGAAGAATCCCACCTACCATTCTAGTCATCCTAAAGCTACCATGTGGAGTATAAGCCAAAAGTAGGAAAGAAAGGGTCCTACTAAGGATAAGATAGGTGGTCCCTTTGTTTTGTTTTATGTCCCCCTTTGGTCCAAATCCCTCCAAAGCATCACTAATTAAACAATAGAGGAGAGAATATCACCTTTCCCTCCACCAACCAAGTTATGTCGTGAGGGAAATAGGATAGGCTTTTAGTATTAAATAATACTAGTGCCTAATTTGGTCCAATAAGAATTGGACATTTAATTGCATTAAGATTAAATGCAATTAACCTTATTATTAAACATTAAACATGCTTAATTATTTTTATTATTTTCCCTCCTAAATTCCTTCAAAATTCCTAAATTGGAATTTTGTAAACTTCTTTAGGGTATATGACCCTTTTTGTTGAACATTAATTGATCCCAAGATCAATTAATGTCCTATTGATAGGATTCGAGGGTAACGGGTTGTGACACCGTGTTGGCAAATAAATAAGTTGGTCCATCCGATCAAACGTATTGGTGCTCTACCTGTAATGATCCATATGGTGAAGAAAATTGCTTGGTTTATTTTAACTATGTGCAAACATTTGCAGACAACTCTTCTAGTGAACAAATCAATATGATTAGAGAAGTCGATCATTATTTCATGGTCCATTCTGAAGAACAAGTTTCATTTCTCACAAGAGCTGGAAGAAATCCAGTCATAGTATATCCAATCGAAATGGAGCCATTGAAGGTACCCGCAAATCTAAAGGTATAGAATGAAAGAAAATAAGCACAAGCAAAGGTGCCTATTTTGGAACCCAAGCTAGATGCACCTATTCTATTAAAATATCTCTTGCCTTCGCAAGCGAAAGAAATATTGCAAGCAAAATATTCAACTCCACAAGCACAAGTAGAGACAAATGATAGGCCAAAGAACAGCTCAAGTATCCATCCTTAACCAAGCGATATAGGGTGGAATCCACGTAGCAATATCAGAGTAAGTTTAAAGTAGCTTCCAATGAAGGAAGGGAGTCCAGTTCGTCCATGTACAACATTGTTGAAGAATTGAAGAAGATTCCTACCAAGGTTAGTCTCTATGATGTGTTGCAATTGCCTGGATAGGTTGATTTATTGCAAGAATCATTGAAGTTTGTTAAAAAAAAAGGCAAGAATTGTAATCAGACTATATTATCCCAAACACTTACAACTTTGACTACTAAAAATAATAGGCCATCCCATTTTTATTTGTCTCTCAGAATGAAGGGTTGGATTGTGCATAACTACATGATTAATTTTGGTGTTGTGACAACTATCATGTCGAAGGAAATTTGTGAAGTTATGGGTATGGAGTATACCAGGAGCAACCTGAGCATTTTACAGTTGGATGGAACTGTTGGAACAAAATCTACCTATGGTTGTTATTTACACCTTGATTTTTTCAACATTGAGTAGACGGATCTGATCTTGTGATCTTCTATCTAATATCCAGAGGAGTCTAGTTTCTTAATTATTTTTATGAGAAAGGGAAAGATAATTACTAAAAGAGGGGGTAACATAGCCGTAGCTAGAGCTTTCTTGTGGTGCATATTAGACAACTAAGACAAATGCATATAATCTTACTATTTAAGCATTTACTATACCTTCATGCAGAAATCATAGTTTTCAAGTGTGATTTAAATATCCATATATCACATATATATATCGAATTCCAACTCCAATAGTATAATTTATATCTATAAGTCCATATTTTAGAATAGATACAATGTATAAATTAACAATGTGAATAGAAGCAAATAATGTTTAATACATACACTTGCATGCTATGAACCAAAAGCCAATAGAAGCGTAATTTTATTTCTTGTATTTAGAGTACATACATCTAGTCTTGTAAACGCTTAAGAGTCAACCTCTTTTTAGGATGTGTTTACTCCTATATACACCCTATGGTGAGTATCTTTATAATTAGTACATTTTGACATAAAATAAATTACAAGCAATCAGGCTACAATCATGCTCCAATATGTTTTACATGGCTTCTAATAATAAACAAAATCTGATAGTAGAAATCTAGGATTTGATATTTTCCATTGTCCATCATCAGTTACTAACACAAGATTTTGGAGGCATGTTTATTTATTCCTAATTATGTCTTTGCTAGTGAAAACCCGCCATGTTGTGAAATTGCAACATTTCTTCTTGCTCTGGCTCTTTGGGACTATTTGTCAGTGAAAACTCATCATGTTATGAAATCGCGACATCTTCTTGTACTTTAGCCTTTTCGAGCCACATGCTGGTGAAAACCTGTCATATCATGAAATCATGACGTCTTTTTACTTTTTGACCTCTTCGAGCTGCTTATGGGTGAACACCCATTAAATCGTGAAATTATGATGTCTTCTTACTTTTTGGTCTCTTCGGACTATTCTCTTGTGAAAATTAGTAATGTTGCAAAATCATAACGTTTTGGCATTGCAGCTTTCTCTTCTTCCTTTATCTGGCAAAAACTCATCACATCGTGAAATCGTGACCTTCCTCATGCCTTAGTCATTTTTTGTGCCTTATGTCTCAAAAATGAAACACTGGTCTCTTTCATGCAAAAATCTACTATCTATCAAGGTAGTCTTTTTAGACTAACATTCTTGGTGCCTTTCAGGGAATTTTTCTAGAAAAAATATTAGAATATAGGACCTTCATCCATTGGGAAACGAAGTCAAAAATAATATAGGAGAGGAGATTTTGGAAGAGAATATTCAATAAAAATGCATTTAAACAAGTAAAGCATTACCTTTTCAAGATACCTTTTACAACTTATGGATGATTTACTAAAAATACATTAACAACTCAAATAGTTTCAAACTTATTTTATGGTTGGCTACTGGTTCCTCCTTCTGTTAGCTGCTTTTGGTTTACGTGCTTGAAAATATTTAGTTTTTCTAACGTAGCAACCACTTCATTATAATTAAGACATACCTACTTCCAATATTCATATTCAAGATCTGAAGAATCCATGAACAACTGGTATATATACTATAATTCTTCCACTTTATCATGGGACACTATCTTATTTCTCAAAATCAACTCCTATAAGAAATACTTAATCTGTGTAAGGTTATGCACCATAGTGAATACTTGTATTTTCTCTACAGGTTCTTCCCAATTCTCTATCTATGGTTCATCTTCCATAAACATTTTTAGGGATAGTGTTAGCGCATCTTTGCTTAAAACCTTTAAATTATCATCCCACAAATATGGAAACCCACATTTGTTTTCCAGATTTAAATGCTTCACTAATCCCTTAGCCTCAAATTCTAAATATTGAAGAATTTTGTCACCTTTTACAAGTTTAAATCTCCTAAAGAAACATTTAGCCATAATCTTGGCTTGATACCATGCTTCACTTCAAATTTTAGTAGCGATGCTATCCGAAATTTTCTCTGATAAGACTTGAATCTTTGTTGCTACATCTGATCTTTCTTGAATAAAGCTTACTAAAGATTTTAGTTCTTCACAAACTACTTCAATTACCTCTTTCACCTTGGCCAGGTACAAGAACATAGGCCTTGCTTTGAGACTTAGTGTCAATATATCTTCAAGCATCTCTTTTCTTACTGCTTTGACTTTTTATTTTGAGAGACCAGATGGGGTGTTCTACTTTTCTATTATCTACTGCTGAAGTTGTTGAACCTATAGATTTAGAGACTAAATCTATGCATCTGCCTCCTCCAATTTTTCTTTATATTTGGTTGCTTCATTAGCATCTTCGCCAAACTTATCTTCCCATTTCCTTACTTCCAGCTTTAGGGCCTTTTCTATCAATTTATGTTCCTGTAGGACCGACTCTAATTCTTTCTTGGCCCCTTGTTCTTTAACAATTTTTTCTTTGAAATATTCTCCATGCAAGTAAATAGTTCCAAAATGGGCCTGAGCCTTTCCCCACTCATCTGACATATGTAACTGGGTAATGTCTTTAGCTGTATCTTCTACCTAATAATTTACAAAGGTCATATCTCATTTAGACTTCTTTGATATAGATGTCAATTTTACCTTTTTCCTCTGCATGGTGGTGGGATCAAGAGCAATTATTTCTTGAATACAAGTTGGAGTTTTGGAATCTCCAACAGAATGAGATGTCCACCAATCTAAGGCATTCTTGTTTGCCTTTCTCAAATATTTTAATTTCAAAAGAGTCATATGACTCTTAGTATGTGAAGTAAATATTGATTTAATTGTTGGGATGCAAATGCTACGAAGAAATGGATTTGGAACCAATTTAGCATTAACTTCAGATTGGATTTAAGAGTATAATGCTAGTTCTAAGGAAGAAAACCATGAATTCAAATGGAATATTATATCTTTATTTGAACTAGAAATGGAAGGGAAATTGTTTTGGGAATGAGTAGAGAGAAAAGAGTGAGTTAATAGGGAAGCCATACCTATTTATGTCTGAAGCTCTTGCTGATCTCCATCTTCTCCCTCGTGATCTGTATTCTTGACCCTCATCTTGTGTAGGAATTTCTACATCTTCTCTATCATCAATCATATTTTCATCATCTATATCTTCATCAATATTTATAATTTCAACATTTTAGGGAATTTCCCCATGTTGTTCTCTTCTATGTTCAACATTCTATTTTTTTACCACAATTTATTTGAAAATAGATACATTTTGACCTTTTTGAGAAAGGATCATCAATAGTTCTGATCTGAACATTTTCTTGTTCAGTAATATCTGGATTTAGAACATTACCCTCATTATTATAAATATTTTTCTCACCATCTGGAAAAGTTTCAATATTATCAACATCATAATATTGAGCAATTTGCTCATCATTTGAAATTTTTTCAACATTTTGTTTCTCTTTTGTTTGATTTTCTACTACAGACTTTAACCTCTTCTTCTTAATACAAAGAGGTTCTTCATCAGATTCTATAGTTGAGTTTGAAGTGGGAACAAACTTCACAGTTTTAGAAGTTGCAGCTTTAACTTTTGATGAATCAGCTCCAAGTGCCAGGTGTTTTCCTCTTTTTTCAGCCTGTAAGGGTTCAGTGATCCTGTGCCCTTATTTTCTTAGCCCTTTTCCCTCATATCCCATATTCAACATCATCTGAGCAGCTTTCCCATATTATTTTCCTTGCTCTTTTGTGAAGACATCATCAGTGGCTCTTTTATTTGAAGTTCTAAGCTTAGTTTGTGCTTGAGCTAATAGTTGCTCAACTGCAACTTTCTTACCTTTTCCCTGGTCAATATTCTGTTGTTTCATAACTTTAGTACTTGCTTCCTTGCTGTCGCAAATGCTAGGAGGTATCTTCATAGGAAAAACTCCTGACCAGGAATCTTGATAATGATCATAACGTACTAAAAATTCAAGGTCATTTTTTACAAGGTACCTTGAATCAATCATATTTGTTTGCACCCTCATAGTCCACCATTCATGAATCTTTCCCACTGTCCAATCCACACCTTTCTTTTGCATTCTAGAAATGGTGTTTTCATCTAATACATATTTTGAATTGTTCTCAAGGTCATAATACATTACATGTTCATAAAAATTGTGCCAAGGAGGCAATGATTGCATTCTTTCTACATGTCATTCCAGTGCATCATATTCATTATTATTTCTATAGGCTTCAATATCCAGTCTGATGGATGCATGATAAACTTTCATTGGAATTCTATTTAAAATTACATGTCTTTCTAAAAATCTATTTATAGGTTCATATTTCCATATCTGAGGTATTTCTATTAACCCCAAATCTCTCAGAGCCTACGTAATGTATTCATGTTGACCCCTTTTAGAAACAATAATACCTTCAAACTAAAAAAACATAGTACAAGTACCATTTTTACCTATACCTATGCCATATTTGACATTAATTTATTTAGTTTGTTGAAGAACACAAGCTTATACTGAGAGGGGGGTGAACAGTATAAGACCACTTTTTACTTTTCTTTCCCAAACAATGTTATGCAATGTATATATAGTAATATCAATAGTAGTAATCAAATCAATGTACAAATAACCACACAAAATAGAGAAACCATAATTTACGTGGTTCACCCAATGTGGGCTACTCCACGAAGAAAATATTTCACTAAAATTTTCTCAATCAATCTCTTGGGAATCCTTTCCCTATTACAATGTTTATGGACCTCTGTCCAAAGGAGACACCAATCATCTAAATCAAGTTTGTCGATCTCTAAATCAAGTTTTGTGATCCTCTAGAAGACTACTGCCTCCACTACACTAGCTTGTGGATCTCTCTCCATCGAAGACTCTTGTCCTCACTCAAAAGACCTATCCTCACTGCCCTGGCTAATGTACCTCTATCCACTAGAGACTATTGTCCTTTGTTCTATCACATCCAAAGCTCTATCTCAAATCTGTACTAAATACAATCCTTCGGTCTAGCACAAATCTTCTCAATATCTATCTCTAGTTTGGCATAAACCTGTCCTCAAATTTGCACCAAACTCTATTCTCAAATCTACACTAAATATAGTTCTTCGATCTAGCCCAAATTTTATGTCAATATCTATCCCCAAGCCTTAACTCAAAGCTTGACTCAATCTCAAATCAACTATGTTGGATCTTCCTTAAACCTTAACTCAAGGTTTGAACAAATCAGTCAATCAAATATGCTCTCAAGCCTTCTCAAAGACTTATCTTAAATTTGCCTTGTAATATTCCTCAAAATATCACACTAATCTGTTCATAAGTCCTCTCTAGAACTTGCTCAACTCTGCTCCACAAGTCTTATCTAGAACTTGCTCAACTCTGCTCCACAAGTCCTCTCTAGAAATTGCTCAAAACTGCTCCACAAGTTCTCTCTAGAACTTGCTCAAATCTGCTCTACAATTCCTCTCTAGAACTTGCTCAAATTTTCTCTACAAGTCCTCTCTATAACTTGCTCAAATCTTCTCTAAAAGTCCTCTCTAGAACTTGCCCAATCTTCTCAATAAGTCCTCTCAAGAACTTATCCAAATCTACTCTACAAGTCCTCTCTATAACTTGCCCAATCTGCTCAATAAGTCCTCTCAATAACTTATCCAAATCTACTCAATATTTGTATTGTAAGCTTCCACAAAAGCTCACACAAATTTGTCCACAAGTCTTCTCAAATACTTACCTCAAATTTGCTCAACAATTCCACACATAACTTGTCCAATATCATAGACACATAAATAGAATTGTTAGAGACTCAATATGTTCTACACTTATCACAATGCTCAATTACTTACAATCACTCTCTTGTTGAAATAAACGAACATTATTCTATTGATTAGAACCAGTTTAAATAATACATTGAGAGCCCAGATTAGCTCGTAATCCTAGGATCTAATCAACAACTTAGGTCTTCAAATAAAAAATTAAAATAGACCAAATATTATTACGCTAACAATAGCGTAACTAACCTAGGTAGTTAACTAACTACCCTATCAACATAAATAAAGTAATAATAAGAATTACTATAGTAAATCTAACATCCCCCCTTATTACATGATTTATGTAATTTAAAACTACTAACATCCCCCCTGATTACATCATTTGGCAATACAAAGAGAGCTGCGAAACAATTCAAATTTGACACGTGCAAGTGCCTTAGTGAAAATATCTACAACTTGAGCATTGGTGGGAATGTACTGAAGCTGAATTCGGTGCCTTGGAACTTCGTCTTGAATGAAGTGACATTGTGTGTCAATGTGCTTGGTTCTTTCATGATGTACTAGATTCTTGACAAGATTCAAAACACCCATGTTGTCGTAGAACAAGTGTATTGGAGATTTTGATGGAAGACCCATACTTGTTAGGATGCGATGCAACCATATCACTTCGCACACAGCTTCATGTGCGGCGTGATATTCTGACTCTATTGATGAAATAGCAACTACCTATTGCTTCTTGCTGTGCCAAGAGACAGGACCAGATCCAAGATGAAATAAATATCCTGAAGTTGATTTATGGTCATCATATGATCCGACATAGTCGGAGTCCATGTATCCCTGTAAGAAGAATTTGTTGTTCCTCTTATATTCTAGGCCATATTCCATTATGCCATGGACATAGTGAAGAACACGCTTTGCTGCCTTCCAGTGTGTAGTCTTAGGCTCCTGCATGAACCTCGAAAGATAGTTGATAGCAAATACGATATCTGTTCTAGTGTTGGTCAGATATATGAGACTACCAATTAACTGGCGATAGAGAGTACCATCTACCTGAGGTGAATCATCATATCGCGATAACTAAATTCCTATTTCCATCGAAGTTGACATTGGCTTGCAATAAGTCATGTGATATTTTTCCAATAGGGTCTTGGCATATTTTTTTGAGACACTTTGATGTAGTGCTCCTTCTGGTTGACTTCCAAACCAAGACAATAATGGAGAAGTATGAGAGCTGACATCTCAAAATATTGACACAAGTCTCTTTTGACAATAGAAATCATTATTTTTGAACTCCCTGTAATGAGCAGATCATCAACATAGAGTACAAGCAACACTATTTTAGAACCCTATTTCTTAAAATAGAGGTTTGCATCTGACGGACATCTCTTAAAACCATGCTGTAAAATGTGATGATCCATTTTTATATACCAAGCCCGAGGGGCTTGTTTCAAACCATATAAGGATTTTACCAATCTGCAAACTTTCTACTGTTGGCATTCCACTTCAAATCCTTTCGATTGAGTCATGTAGACTTCTTCTTGGAGATCACCATTTAGAAAAGCACTCTTGACATCCATTTGGTGTACTTTCCACCCATATTGTGCTGCCATAGCACAAAGAACTCGAATGGTTGTCATCCGAGCAATAGGGTGCAAAAGTTTCCTCGTAGTCAATGCCTTCTCTTTGAGCATAGTCCTTTGCAACAAGTCAGGCCTTATGCTTATCTATTGTACCATCTGCCTTATACTTAACTTTATACACCCATTTGCAGCCTATGGGCTTCTTTTCGTATGGCAGATCGACAAGCTTCCAAGTTTTGTTTTTCATCAAAGACTTATACTTTGCATCCATAGCAGCCTTCCACTGAGGCTCATCAAGAGCAACTTGCACTGATGCAGGTTCAATATTGTCTATTGAAGACATAAATGTCAAGCAATAACTTACAATCATTGTATTAAGCAATGTATAAATAATACAACTACGACTTAGATTAGCCCATAACCAACGGAGCTAACAAGTCGCTAATAGGTAGTAGTTATAACTATACTAACAACTAACCTAATAATGTAATAATAAATAGAGATACGCTAACATCCCCCCTTATTACATTATTTGGGTAATAATATAACTACTAGCTACACTATCATCCCCCCATACAACAATATTTGGGTAAAGTATATAACTGCCCCAATACAGTGAAGAAGAAGAAGAGAAATGAAATAATGGTGGCTCGTGCTTTGTCTTCGGCTCTAGCTCTGGCTCATGGCTCTGGCTCTAAGCATACCTTTGGAATTGTACCTCTGGGTCTATCTCAAGATCTTCCTGTGAATCTGCCTCTAGATTATCACCTCTGGATCTGCCTGTAGATTTGCCTCTGGAACTTTGTCTCTGGGTCTGTCTTTAGGTATGTATCTAGGTCATTATCTTTGGGACTGCCACTCGGTCTGTCACTGGATTTGCCTCGAGGTCTACCATAGGTTTTACCTTTTTGGTAGAAGCCATACAACATTTCTTTCATCATGGTCCATTGTGTGAGATCTGTCCATCCACAATCTATATGAACCTTGTTGGTTATTTTCACTTTGTACCAATAACTGGAAGAAGAGTGATTCATACATCCACATGAATCACAAGGATGTAATCTCCAACACTTAGCTGCAACATGTCCTGCATTTCCACAGTGACTACAATAATGCTTTTTAGGATATGGAGGAGATTTAGGTTTTACAAACATTGAATTACTGGTACTTGCATGTCCAGTATAGCCAAGGCCTTCATTCTTTACCCTGATATTTAGCATTATAGGAGTTTTAATGCCTTGTTCCTGTTTACCCAATCTCTCACCATTGAATCCCATTTTCTTCATCATTTTGGAACCAAATCCTTTGGTGTGTTTTTCAAAACACCCAATTTCATCATCTTCATCAATTCTTTTAACAATATTTCATTTGTCGCTATTGATGAGAGTATGGAATTCATTTTTAGGAGGTTCAATTTTTAAGTCACTAGTGTCACAAGAAAAAACTACTACTGTGATGAGATCACTTGTGCTACAACTGATATCTGCCATCATAGGCATGAGGTCGCTTGTATCACAACAAGCATTGGCCATCATGGGCTCAAGGTCACATGTGTCACAACAAGCATTCACCACCATGGGTTGAAGGTCACTTGTGTCACTACAATCATCAACCATTTTGACCTCTGTTTCCTCACTAAAGTCCCTGTAGATTTTACGTTGGGCAATATCAAGAGAAAGCAATGATATGTAGACTGCCCTTATGACGCCTATAGGGATTTGAACACCATTTTTTGAAGGTCTTCAGAATCTTCAGAATCTCTGAGAATGGATTTTACACCACTGTGTAGTGTAGAAAATTTTTCATCCTCATAAAAATCCATCCCTTCCATCTCTGATGGAAAGTAAGGACCTTTAACTGATTTTGCAACATCATCAGTTTGTTTTGGGATAGATTTCTTCTTTGATCTACCCATTCTTAAGGTGTCGGTCTCTGTTGAAAATGCACCTTTTACAATAAAATTTTGCAAAATAATTTGACTAAGGTGTCGGTCACTACCAAAAATGCACCCTTATAAGTCTTCCCCCCTTGGTTTTGCAAAATTATATATCTTCCCTATACGAGGTTCCAAGGGGCAGTGCAAATGGGCGCTCCAGAAGGCTTTTTCCACTGGTTTGTAAAAAAATACAATATTTGCCTCTTAGGCAAATTAGCACAAAAATGTCATCAAAAATACTTGGAAAATTTAATTTCTTCAACTCAGATCTGGATCACAGCGGTCTACAACATCAATGTCTACAGCACCATCGATGGCTACCAGCAAGGCCTGAATACTTATTGCATATCTTGCTTGGAAAATAGTTACAGCATCCCCCGAGACTGCTATAAATCTATAAACTATGGCGTACTGCAAATCCTGCAACAATGGTGCTTCCTCTACGATGACTTGGCTCCAAATGGACGTTCACGATGCAAGATATAGCGTCTCTGGCTGGAGAATATCTCGGACTGCAAATCCGTAAAATAATATACCAACAATCACTAAAACAGTGTCTCCAAACCTACAAATCTGGTTGTCGCCTTCCCAGATCCACTGCTGCAAATTAAAGCTCTCGACGATATGTGATCCTCCAACAAAGATCTTAAAATCTACATTTACGGTTGATCGAAACCACATAGTAGTCGATGGGTACAAAAAAAATAGCGTTGGAAATAGACTATTGTTTATTTGTTCATGGGAATATTTGTCCCACATGAGGGACGCGGGGGCTATCGAAGGTATTTAAAATCAAAATACCTTCTATATCTTAATGACTACCATAAGGTAGTCAAGCATGGGCTAAAACCTTTTGTGTCTCCCGCCAGTCTTCAAAACGGTATACATCATGAGTCCTCCATGTTCATGCTAGGTTGTCCACACTCTAGGAGTCTAGTTGAGTCACGTCCAACTTAGGACATTGTCTAGTCAGCATCTAGTTAGGTTCACCTAGGGTCCCACGGTGGCCATCGTCCACGTAGTTAGTCCCTATCATCCAACCTGATTCTACCTCATAGGTAGTTATCAGGTCAGGTCTCCCTTTAGGGGTTAGGTATACCAGGTAGGCACCCACTTGCCACATGTCGAAGGATGTTTCAATTCCATATTGGCATGTCCGTTTAACTTGTCCGCTTAGGCTAGGTCACAGTGTTGCCCGCTCAAACCAGACTCTTCCTAGGTCTTTTTTCCACTTAAAGACCAGTCTCGTCAGCCAACATGCAATTCGTGGGTCTTCCTCACCAGTCCTGTCAGCCAACAGGTTGTTTGCGGGTCTCCCTTGCTAGTCTTGTCAACCATAAGGTTGTTCACAGGATGTGATGTCTTTCCCAATATACAAGATAGACTCAAATATCCATGCCAATCAAAAAAGAAGCGAGCTCGGATATCGGGCTATGAATGAGCCCAGAGCATAGGTAAGCTTTGATACCATGTCAAGCAATAACTTACGATCATTGTATTAAGCAATGTATAAATAATACAACTACGGCTTAGATTAGCCCGTAACCAACGGAGCTAACAAGTCGCTAATAGGTAGTAGTTATAACTATACTAACAACTAACCTAATAATGTAATAATAAATAGAGATACGCTAACAATAAATACCCTATCACTATCAATATCCATATCTTCTGTATCTCTCTCTGGATCTACAAAAAGTTCCTCAAAAGATTGACACAGCTCATCAACCCCAATATTCTCTGTTGTAGCTTTCTTCTGTCGAGCCATGCTACGAGTACAAGGCCTATCCAATGTCAAATTTGGTGGAGTGGATAGCTTAGAGTCTTTGATTGTATTTGTATACCACTTTGTATTCTTCTTTTGAGGTGTTGAAGAAGATGAAGATGGACCTCCAACTTTTGATGAAGGAGATTTATCAACCTTAGTTTCCACAAGGTCTAGGTATACATCTGATGTGTTTTCTGATGTGAAAGCCTCATCAAAAACTACATCTCTACTGATGTGTATCTTCTTGGTTAAGGTATCAATCAAACGATAACCCTTAGAGTGCTCATCATACCCAAGAAGAATACACTTCAATGTCTTCTCATCTAGCTTCTTCCTTTTCTCTTTTGGTATGTGCATGAAAGCTTTACATCCAAAAATGCGTAGATGAGAAATGGAGGTTTTCCTACCACTCCATGCTTCTTGTGGAGTAATTCCTTGTAGAGCCTTTGTGGGTTCCCTATTCAACAGATATACTGCTATGGTGATAGCTTCTGCCCAATATAGTTGCTCAAGACTAGCTCCTGTGAGCATGCAACAAACCATTTCCATGATGGAACGATTCCTCCTTTTAGCAACTCCATTTTGCTAAGTATAAGTAGTAGTAAACTATCGTGTGATCCCATTTTCTTTCAAGAACTTAGAGAATTCATTAGAGGTGAACTCCCCCCCTCGATCTGAGTGGAGGGTCTTTATAGAAGTCCCTGACTCATTTTCAAAAGATTTCTTGAATTGCTGAAAGAAGCCAAATGCTTCAGATTTTAGTTGAAGAAAGAATACCCACATCTTTCATGAGTAATCATCTACGAATAACTAAAAATACCTCTTACCCCCACAAATTTTGGGAGTGAAGGGACCGCACAGATCGGTGTGAATCAACTCCAGAGGTTTCTTTGCTCTTGTAGAGATCCTTTCAAAAGGCACTCTATGTTGCTTTCCTACCAAGCAGTCAGAGCAAACTGGTAAAGTGGTAGAAAGGGAAGGAAGACCTTTTACCATTTCATACTTACTTAACTCAAGTAAGTAACCAAAACTCAAATGTCCATATCTCTTGTGCCATAGGGAAGTTGCCTCCTTTGTAGAGACTGTCATGGCTACATGTGGAGTAGAGATAGCATCTAAGGAAAATAAGCCATGCTTATATGAAGCAGTTGCAATGTTCTTACCCCTCCTGGTAATAGAACAACACTTCTTGCCTCCCTCAACACTAAATTTCACAACCATATCTTTGTCCAGAATTTGTGTGATTGACAACAAATTATTTGCCAATCCTGGAACATAGAGAACTTTGTCAATCTGACACTTGCCATCAGGAAGAGTGAATAAAATAGTACCTTCTCCCTAAACCTTGTAGGTTTTATCATCAACAATAGTGACAAGTTTGCCCTCTTTGGCCTCAAAAGACTCAAACCATGATTTGTCACCAGTCATGTGCTTACTGGCTCTAGAATCAACATACCAGATAGGATCCGTCTACTTGGACACTGTGGTAGTCATGAGAACTTTGTGGGATCTCTCAAAATCCATGTCAAATTCTTCAACAACATTCACTTGTTGTTTTTTCTTTTGTGGTTTGTTCCGGCCTTTCTGTTTTGATTGTTTATTCTTATGCCAACATCTGTTTGTATCATGACCTTCTTTGTCATAGATCTTGCAATATCGCTTTTTCTATTGAGGTTGTTGAGTTTGTTTCCCTTTTGAATCCTTTTGTGAATTCCCTCCCTTCTAAAAATTACCCTTCTTCTGGTTTTGCCCTTTCCTATTGATGTAGAGGGCAGTGTTAGAAGAATCATCTCGCTGTAGTTGGTGTGCCTCCTCCTCTTGAAGCATATTAACCAATTCTACAAAAGTAACTTTTCGTTGCGATACCTGAAGGGAAGTGATCAACACCCGATAAGAATCAGGTAAATATCTCAATACAATTGAGGTAAGGAGCTTGTCATCAACTGGTTCTCCTAAAGAATTCAACTTTGCTTTCAATTCAGACACTCTGCAAAGAAAAAATTCAACTGTCTCCCCCTACTTCATGCTTAGACTATGTAATTGAGATTGAAGAAATAGAATAGTGGAATCATTCTTTCCCTCATATATAGTATTAAGGGCATCCCATGCCTCTTTACTATGTTCACAGTCAGCAATATGGGGTTGAACTTCATCAGCCACAACAAGCAAAATGAGCACTTTTGCTTTGTTGTCTAGCTTGTCAAAGTCTTTTTGAGAAGTAGATGGAGTTGCAGCACTAGCAATAGATGAAGGTCTTTTTTTTGCTCCAGATACAACATCCCATAATTCATCCATGACTAGGATAGCCTTCATCTTGTTTTTCCATGGTGTGTAATTAGGACCTTTCAACAACTGATGAGAATCAGTCATTAATTTTGCAGACATGGTGAAGGTTCCTTATAACACCAATTGGTCCCCCTTTCGATATACTTTTTGCTAGGCCGTTATACCGTATAAAATACCTGCCCTTACGTGAGGAAAACTATAGGTATTTAGAAAGATAAAAAAAATCACCCGCCCTTACGTGAGGGAAACTATAGGTAATTTTTAGAGATCATACAATATGTGGTACTTAAGCAGTACTGAAAGGCAATAGTCTTGTTGATGGCACCTACCATAGAAAGTATGCAATCCTCATGCATGGGGCGTAACTTCCCCTAAACACTTTGGATTTCAGAACTTTCGTCAGGATTTACGCCTAAACACAAGAACTATTAGGGTAATGGATGGAGTAAAAAAATGCAAAATGGCAAACTTATCTCTCCTCGACGATTTATAGAGAACAAGCTCAGACGTCGTTTTGGCAGCTATATTAGGCGACGGATACAGTAGCGCAATCACGACAAATTTACCTGTAAGTGCTGGCCAAAGGTATCACAAATACCAAATGTTGTAGTGCAATAAATTACACGGATGGGTTTTAATTATTTCGGGGACTTAGGGAGTGAATTTCATTTTAACTTTTAATGTTATAGTGCAAAAAATGAAATATGCAACATACAACATAAAAGTGCCCACATAAATAACCCACTAGGTGTCGGGCACAGCCGAAAATGCACCTTTACAATAATGCCAAATTTGCTTTTCAAAAAATTACTCACTTTCCCCCTTTGATTTTTTTAAAAAAAATACCCCCCTTATAAAAAAATCTCTCAACAAAGCATTTTTATAATTATTTTATAGCTTTAAAGTTAAAAAAAAATTATTTTTTAAAATAAAAAAAAAAATTAATTTATATAGTTAAAAACCATTAAAAAATAAATTAAAATCAATAATTAATCTTAACTAAAGAAAAATAATTAAAAAAAACTTTTGAATTTTTTTTTTTACCTTTTTTTTTCAAGGGGGGGTCGGTGGGATTTGAACCCCCGACCTGCAGGCTCCCTGAGCCTTACCGCACAGTCCACCACCAGGTGGACTAGCAGGCTGATCCGAAAGGATCAAGGACCCCCTCCTATTTGAGGAGGGTCCCTTAACCCCTTCCCCTGCGTGGCCGCCTGGCCGCGGTGTCCTTCATGGCTGGTGGCGACGGGATGCCTACGACAACGTCCACAGTAGGTGGCCGTAGCGGCTGCAGCAGGTGGCCGCGGTGGCTAAAGGTGGTCGTGGCTATATAAAGTGGCTACGATGGCAAGATTTCATGCAGCTGTTGTTGCTATAGGTGGTCGCAGCTGCTATAGGTGGCCATGACTGCAGCAGGCAATGCATGCCGCCTGCGTCGCATGTGACGTTGGGGGGGTGGCACGATGAAAAAAATCATGGGGGGGAGTGGCGCGATGAAAAAATATCGTGCATGGGGGGGTGGCATCATGAAAAAAAATCATGCGGGGGGGTGGTGGTGGTGTCACGTGATCAAAAAAATCACATAGGGGGGGGGAAGCCGAAAAAAATAGCGACACCCAAAGCGCGGGGGGAGGGGGGGAGGGGCCGAGAAAAAAACAGCGCAGCCTGGAGCTCCAATCCAGCGGCGAAAAAAAAAATAAAAAAAAAACAAGCTACCGTGTAAGCTCCAGTCCAGCCTCGATGTTTGTTTGTTTTTTTTTTTTTTTAAATAGTCCAGCCTCCTCTGCTGTTAGGCTTTAGTGGTAGAAAAAAATGTTTTTTTAATCTCCAGCCAATCTTCCAGCAATCTTCCGCTTCCTCCAAGCAATCTTTCGCTTTCGCTTCCTATTATCAAACTGGCTCTGATACCATGTTGAAATAAACGAACATTATTCTATTGATTAGAACCAGCTTAAATAATACATGGAGAGCCCAGATTAGCTCGTAATCGTAGGATCTAATCAAAAACTTAGGTCTTCAAAAAAAAAATTAAAATAGACCAAATATTATTACTCTAACAATAGCGTAACTAACCTAGGTAGTTAACTAACTACCCTATCAACATAAATAAAGTAATAATAAGAATTACTATAGTAAATCTAACATATCTTAGAAACATAAGGATAATTGTTAGAGACTCAATATAATTGAATTTCAACTCAATGCTCAATCACTTTCTCAAATAAATTCGGAATATAGAATAGTTTGTTTTATGGAACTTGAACAATCACTTCACACATCCACTTGACTAAGCTAAACCAACTCTACTCAACCAAACACTCATTGAAACAACCCTTGCTCACAAACCCTAGACCAAGCATATGATCACTCACTCAAAATGTTTCTAACAATGCCCAAAAACAAGTCTCACATAACAATGATACTCATGTTCTTTTCAAACTCTAGTTCAAGTTCTTTGCTCAACAACTCACTTCAACAATAATGCTTATAAAACAATATTCACATAGCAATGATACTCAAACCCTAGTTCAATTTCTTCACACAAAAAATGGCTTCAACAACAATGCTTATAAAACAAGGTTTTAACAACTCTTTATTCCAGAAAACCTTGAAGCATTAACTCAACACATTTAATAGGAAACCCTAATCAAGTCCTTTTCACTCCAAACTTATTTTTAGAAAACCAACCAATCAATTTAACTATGGAATAATGTGCTCATACCTTTTTCTTGATGATGAAGGAATCTCATAAATCTGCCACAACCATAAACACTTATTTGCCAAGCTCGAAGAAATTATTAGATGATAAACTTCCCCAAAATACAATATAAATATCAAGACACACATACACCTTATCACTCCATCTTTAAGAAAACATTCAACATTTACAAAAATTAATACACTACTTACACCTTATAATCTCCCTATTTAAAATAATATTCAATGCACTCTTCTTTTAAAAATAACTCAATGTTAGAAGTTCCCTTTATCCTTTTTAAAATTTCAACAATTCAATGTGACACAACCACTTTATTAAAATAAACTAACACCTTCCTCCAATTTATCAAAAATAATTTTCAACTAACAATCCTTTAAGCAACCCTTTTAACTCCAAACTTTAGGCAACTCACAAAAATAATAATCAAAATTAATTACCTTGCCTTGGAAGGGATTTGAACTCATAGCGCAACATCAACCAACACCCTAGCCACGGCTCCAACCGTTGCATGAGCTAGACGCTTTCTTGGGGACTAACGAGCACTGTGTGCTCCAAAAACTCCCCGCCTTGCCTAGCACCAAAAACATGTGCCTTTCCTTTTGTGCTTCCAACACTAATGCAACCACCAAAAATGTTGCCACCATGTTTCGAACGCAAGTCTCCTAGCGCCCAAAAACTCTAACTATTGTCCTCTTGCCACTAGGCCACGCTGCCCAGTTGGCACTTGGTACTTCGGCACTGTTTCTCTTAAACCTTATTCACTAGCGCTAAAACACAAAAATCGCTTCTCTTATTCTGCATGAGTTCAACATAATTGCACGCTTTATTAATCGAGCAAAAGGATAATTTTTAATACCTCTAAGGCATTGGTATATATATTTATTTTCCTCCATGCATGACATCGGTGCTCGAATTTCCTCCAATAAATTAGATGTCAACGTTTTTTATTTCCCTTTGAACTTATTAATTTATAAATTATTTAAATTCATTTGAATTTAAATTTTATATATTAATTCTTTAAAATCCTTTGGTTTTATTAAGTCCATATTTCATTGTATAACTTGGTATAAATAATATTTATTTCTAAAATTTAAATTCACTTTGAATTTAAATATTTTATCAAATAAATATTAAACCTTCCTTTAGCTTTGCAATAATCTTCCTTGGTTTTTTATGAAAAACATTTTAACCTATGCTTCCACATAATATTAAAATATTATGAAGCCCTTTTGGCTTTAACCTCTGCATTGTTCCTCTTGACCTTTGACATCATCAGTGGCTTATTCCTGGAGATCAATGACAACTTTGACAACTTTGTTTCTTGACAAATTCCTTGATATTAATGATGACTTCATTCCTTGACATCAATGACAACTTGACTTAATGACTCAAAATGTCAAACAATCTCCCCCTTTTTCATTGATGACAATCCAAATTCTTTTTATTGAAAACTTAGGTTTTTTTTTGTTCTGCTCTGTTGGACATTTTGAGTCCTGTTGGCATTTTTGCCACATTGTTTTTGTTGTTATTGTTCATGTAAAAGAATGCACAAGTTGTAGAGATACTAATTCTTCTGTTTGTCCCTCCAAGCACTTTGAAAGGGAAAATGTAAAAATCTCTATAAGTTTTGTGTTAGAGCAAAGTAATTGTAACATGTCGCGATATCGCGACATGTTGCAGTTTCGCGACGTCAAATGCAAAAATCAGCTAAGTATGAAAAATGTCGCGATATCGCGACATGTCGCATTTTCATGACCTGTCGCGTTTTCACGGTTCAAAATAGTCAACGGAAGCAAGGAAGTCAAACTGTCACGATATCGCGACATGTTGGAGTTTCGCGACTTGTTGCGGTGAGGAAACATTGAAAGTTGGATATCGCGACATGTCGGTTGCGATGGCCAAGAGCAGAGTGATAGAAAATGTCATGATATCACGACAAAAAAATGAGAAAGGGAAAGCAAATGGTATGGAATGGCACGATATCGCGACATGTCACGTTATCGCGGAAGGGCTGAAAGATAAACACAAGGCAGAGAAAGATGTCGCGATATCGTGACATTTTTGGAAATGAAGCCAAGCAAGAGGAACTTGTCGCGATATCGCGACAGGAAGCGGCAATAACAGAGAAGGCAAGAAATTGTCATGATTTCGTGACATGTTGGACAGGAAGGGCAAAGCGTAGAGAAATGTCACGATTTTGTGACATGTCACGTTTTCGAGGAGGAAGCAAGGAGGCAAAAAGATAGTATGGAAATGTCATGATTTCGTGACATGTCAAACTTTCGGCCTAAAAGCATCAAAGTAGAAGAAGACAGAAAATGTCACGATTTGGCGACTTGTTGAAGATGAAAGAGCCAAATGGAAAAAACGTCGACATGTCACATTTGTAGAAGTGAAGATGTCACGATTTCGCGACATGTTTCATTTTCCGATAAGGAGTAGCGAAGAAGCCAAGAAAGAGGAGAATGTCACGATTTCACAACATATCATGAGGACAAAGCTGAACTAAGAGGAAGATGTCACGATTTCGTGACATGTCACATTTTCACGACTGGTGGCAGAAATAGAAGACAGTAAGGTAAAAGTGTCACGATTTCGTGACATGTCACATTTTTGCGACCTGTCACATTTTCGCGACCGAAGCAATAACAAAGGCCCGATACAGTTCTGTTTGCATTTTCCTTCAGAATTGCATAGGAGAACATGCAGAGAAGATAAGGATCAAACATAAAAGCTCTCCAACTGATTTTGAGATCGTGGTCAAAGAAGCTCAAAGATTAAATGTTGCTGATTACCGATGTGCGCTAGATGGAAGAACCTGAGGCAGTTTTTGATGCCACCAAAATTAAAGATGCCTCCAATATTAAAAGCTCTTGTTCGTGATCTCTTAACAACTTTCGGCTTCCCCTGATAATGGTCATTTAATGAAGAAATATGGGCCCTTGTTTCTGTTTCATTTTCAGTTTTGATCCATTAAAACAGGGACTATCATTTCTCCGAGGCAGATTAAGGGGATCATTTCTTCAAAATATGTTTCATGTATTAAATGTTGTAATACGAAAGGAAGAGGGAAGGCCTCTATAAATACCAATGTAAAATCTCAAGCAAAAGGAGGAGGACCTTTTTGCAGAAATTAAAACAGAAATCCTAGATGCATTTTGCTCTATTCTTAGTGTCTTCTGGAGTTGGTGATCCAAATTGTTGTGCATGTTTTGCTTTCTGTCTGAGTCACTTCTATTAGTCCAGTGTTAATATAAGTTAAATTCTGTTGTTCTGAATTTGGCTGTATTTGCATTTGAACATTTGGAGTACAATTGGAAGCGAACTTACGGCTAATGCGTGATCCAATTTTTGTATATGTATTCTAAGAGTCAGTTGCTGCTTAGCTTCAGGATCTAGTTGAGGTTATTTGTTGTTCGAGGTTGTTCTCCCCATCAACGATCAACTTCGGCCATATTTACATCTCTTTCTATTATTTCCCATTTCTTTTCACATTTTCCCATTTCTTTCCTGCATCCTTATCTTGAAACCAGTTTAGATTAGTTTGGGAGCCAGCCCTCTCTGGAGATTGGCCCAGGAGACTTCTCTTTCTCTCGGCCTTTCAATGTTGGCCGAGTCTAGGGTGCACAAGTGATGAAATCTTGTACTTAGGCAGATTTGTGTCCAATAGTTTTTGGCACGCCTGGTGGGATAGACTATTTTATTCTTAGAAAGATCCATAATCGGTGGGACTCACAAGTTCCATTTGTTGACACCTGAAGGAATCAAGATTTTGATGAACTGTCTTGACCTCATAGCGGAGATTGTAAGTTCATCTGGTGACTCTGTTGAAGGTGACTGTATAGTACCTGGAAATCTCTAATCCTGAAGCTGGTGAAAATTTTTGCATCTTTGCTTCATGATCATGAGATCAAGTGCCAAAGAATCGAAAGATCCAGTCGAATTCTTCGAGATTGATGTTCAAAACTGGAGGGAGCGCTCAAGATTGGTAAGTCCTATGAACCCATCATTTGTTGTTTCTTCATAGGCAGCGGGTCAGTTTGTGCCATCTCCGACTCCTCCCAGTACTGCTACGAGCTTGCTACATCCAGATCCAGTAGTCCAAATGGCTGGCCAACAACCTCCTCCATGGCGAGTTCCTGCTTGGAACTATTCGGGAGCGTTGGACCTGCCTTTTCAAAATCTAGTTCCTACTGCAGCAATAAAAGCCTTGCCTACATACGATGGGACTGGAAAGACAATGTACGAGCATGTGTCAGATGTGGCAACCTTGGCTTCAATTCATAATATCACAGACGAAGATGTCATGATCAAATTGCTCGTCCTGTCACTCCGAGGTAAGTTGTTGTGCTTGGTATAGATCCTTGTCTCCCAACTCCATAACTTCATGGGATCAATTAGCAGAGATGCTAATCCAAGGGTTCAATGAGCAAGCAGACCCATTTTCTTTAGTGCATCAATTTAATAATATCAAGAGGCATCCTCAAGAGGAGATAGTGGATTTCAATGTTAGGTTTGCCCGAACTTGGCAGAGAGTTCCTGAAGGTCTTCGCCCTACTCATGAACAAGCAACATTGTACTTTCTTAGGGCTTTCCATTCAGATATTGGTATGAATATTAGGATGTTCGGTGTTCAAACCTTTCCTGCACTGTATGCCCAGGCACAGAAGGCTGAGGCCGATCTGATTGCCATTGGGAAATTGCCTCCGAAGATGACTATGCCTATTTTTCCCGAGCTCCCACAATACCAGCATACAGGTGCAGCCCCTACATCTTACACTGCTCCATCCATGTACCCTTCATCTTCATGGAATCCTCCCATACCTTCGGTACCTATGATTCCCATTCCATAGATAACCTCTCCACTTCCAACTCCTGCATTACCTTCTCCACCAGTTCCATTACCTCTACCTGCACCACCTGTGTCCTCAAGCCCAGATCCTCAATTGGTTGTTTTGCAAGAAATTCAGTCGGCCATGAGAGCTCTCACTAACAAGGTGACATCTATGGAGTGGAGAGAGGCGGAAAGGAACTATCAGCCATGAAGATATTTTTCGGTGGTAACTAGAGAGCAACTTGCTCCTAGCAAGGCTATGGAGAAAGTACCTGAGAGGAACTCAGCGATCCTGGTGAGTGAAGAGGCTGGCCCTTCTAAAGTTTCACATGAGCCTTCTTACTGGTGTTCTTCATGCAATGATCCACATGATGAGTCCACTTGCATGGTCCACCAAAATTATTTGCAAGTTCTTGCGGGGAGCCGTGTAAACATGATTCGAGAGGTGGATCTTAATTCCATGAAGTCTCTTGAGGAACACATAGCAGTCTTGACACGCAGCGGTAAGAAACCAATGTTGGTAGATCCGGCTAAGATGGAGCCATTGAAAGTGCCTCCTGCACAAGCAACAAAGCAACAAATACCTGCAAAGACTCATGATTCTCCAGCTCCACAACAACCACCTATTTTGTCGAAGGATCCGCTTTCACCACAAGCAAAAGAGAAGGAACAAGCTTCTATCTCTCAACCGCAAGCGGAAACAAAGGAACAAGCTAGAGAGACGTTGCGGTATCCATCATTGACTAAACGACAATGAGTGGAGGCCACCCAACAATACAGAAGCAAATTTGAATCTGCCAGTGGAGGGAAAGAGCAGATCTCGATGGAGTACAACATCGTGGAAGAACTCAAATGGATACCAGCTAAGGTAAGTCTGTATGACACCTTGCAGCTGCCTGGACAGGTAAATCTCTTACAGGAATCCCTGAAGACCATACAAAGTAAGGGGAAGGCTCCAGCCCAGATAGTTATGTCTCAAACTCTGACCACTTTAGCCACTGGAAAGAATAGACCACCCCCATTTTATTTGTCACTCAGGATGGAGGGTTGGATTGTGCACAATTGTATGATTGATTCTGGTGCTGCGACAACTGTCATGCCAAAGGCAGTTTGTGAAGTCATGGGTATGGAGTATACAAGAAGTAGCCCTGGTGTCTTGCAGTTGGATGGGACTCCCATGAAAATAGTGGGTGTAATCAAGGATGTTCCTATTGCTCTACATAGTATGCCTCAGATTACAGTAATTCAGGAGATAGTTGTGGTTGATTTGGAACCGTATTTCAGTATGTGTTTATCGAGAGAATTCACTGCTAAGCTGGGAGGCTACCTTTCTCTGGATTATTCTCACTTGGAGATTCCTTTCAAAGGAAGAAGAGTCCGTATTGACAATCAGAAGCCTTCTACTTTTCATATAGAGAAGATGGAAGAAGAAGAAAAGTCCAAACATTCTGTCAATATGATAACCGAGGAATTGGAAGATCCTGATTTGATGGATGAAGTCCTGGATGAGCTTTGCTTGGAGGATGAGTTTTCAATGCTCAATTTTAATGCCATGATAGAAACCGACTTGGGGTGTTATTCTATTCTCAAGACTGAAAAGGCTCAAGAACAGAATGATGGAAGTCAAGATCAGCTCTATTTCGATGGAGCACAATGCAAAAATGGCGCTAGCATTGGGACTGTTCTAGTATTACCTTCTGGAATTCCATGATCCTATTCATACCAGTTGACCTGGAGCTGCACAAATAATACCATAGAGGATGAGGCTTTATGCCTAGGTCTCAAGAAGGCTGAGACACTTGGAGCGCGATAGTTGCAAATCTTTGGTGACTCCGAGCTGATTATCAATCAGGATACCAATGAGTGTCTGTCCAAGGTCTGGGATCCAGGAGATCATAGAGCCATGTTTGGGTACGTGTCTCTCCCGAGAGTTCACAGCTAAATTCGGGGGTTACCTTGTACATAGAAAAAAAAAAAAAAAAAAAGAAAAAGAAAAAAAAATTGTTAACTTCGGCTCCTTTTGCATGCGAGCCCACAGGTATGTTTATTTCTTTTTCTTTTCTTTTCCTTCCCAGCAGATAGTGGCTTCCATCTACTTCTTTCTTCCCCTCTACTCCATTCCCTTCCTCTCTCTCCTTCTTCTTCTGCAAATAATCAAGCCACTACTGTTGTTTCTACTCCCCTCTCTGATGTTCCCTTTTCTTCACTTCCCTTTCTTCTAATCCTTTGTCTTTTGAGCATTTTTCCACACTTCCCACCACCTCCTCCATTCCATCCACTTCCATTTCATTTTCTATTTTCATCAAAACCCAGCAGCTGGTAGCACAGTAGCACCCTCTTCAGTTGTTGTATCTACCATTTCTACTCCTCCATTTTCCATCATTTCATCATTCACCATTCCCGTTCCATGGCCTGCACATCTGCCGGTCATCCATTCCATTCATTTCCATTTTTGCAACTCAGGTGCTTTTCACTACTGCCATGGAGATCCTTGCACAGCACCTGGTGATTACCCAGCTCAACCGAGCTAGGCAAAGTGCAGTAGTTCTAAAGAAATAAAGGAAGTTCTGTTCTTCCATAAATTTTTGTTGAAGGTCCTATTTTTGAGAGCCGAGTGCCAGCAAGAGCTTGTTGCAGCAGCCCGTAGACGCGTCCAGCATCAACCAACACTCACTTTTTTCTGCTCCTCCAGCTTCTTGACTTTGTTTCCCAATGGATAAAGGCCTGAGATTCGTGCATACAACAGAACTGTATACCCCATGAGCCGCCAAGAATGTTGGCATTTTTGCCACATTGTTTTTGTTGTTACTGTTCATGTAAAAGAATGCACAAATTGTAGAGATACTAATTCTTCTGTTTGTCCCTCCAAGCACTTTGAAAGGGAAAATGTAAAAATCTCTATAAGTTTTGTGTTAGAGCAAAGTAACTGTAACATGTCGCGATATCGCGACATGTTGCAGTTTCACGACGTCAAATGCAAAAATCAGCTAAGTACAAAAAATGTCGCGATATCGCGACATGTCGCATTTTTGCGACCTATCACGTTTTCACGGTTCAAAATAGTCAACGAAAGCAAGGAAGTCAAACTATCACGATATCGCGACATGTTGGAGTTTCGCGACTTGTCACGGTGAGGGAGCACTAAATGAAAAGTTGTCATGATATCACGACATGTCACGTTTTCAGACTTGTGGCAATAGAGAGTGATAGAAAATGTCATGATATCATGACAGAAAAATAGAAAAGGAGCAAATGGTATGGAATGGCGCGATATCGTGACATGTCGCGTTATCACGGAAGGGTTGAAAGATAAACACAAGGCAGAGAAAGATGTCACGATATCGTGACATTTTTGGAAATGAAGCCAAGCAAGAGGAACTTGTCATGATATCGTGACAGGAAGCGGCAACGATAGAGAAGGCAAGAAATTGTCATGATTTCGTGACATGTTGGAGAAGAAGGGCAAAGCGTAGAGAAATGTCATGATTTCGTGACATGTCACGTTTTCACGAGGAGGAAGCAAGGAGGCAGCCAGATTGTATGGAATGTCATGATTTCACGACATGTCAAATTTTCATGGCCTAAAAGCATCAAAGTACAAGGAGATAGAAAGATGTCATACGATTTGAGGAGATGAAAGAGCAAATGGAAAAAATGTCACGGATATCGTGACATGTCACATTTTGCGGGGTAGAGAGTGAAAGATGTCACGATTTCGTGACATGTTTCATTTTCACGATAAGGAGTAGCGAAGAAGCCAAGAAAGAGGAGAATGTCATGATTTCGTGACATATCATGGAGATGAAGCTGAACTAAGAGGAAGATGTCATGATTTCGTGACATGTCGCATTTTCATGACTGGTGGCAGAAACAAAAGACAGTAAGGTAAAAGTGTCATGATTTCGTGACATGTCGCATTTTCGTGACCTGTCACATTTTCGTGATCGAAGCAATAACAAAGGCCCGATACAGTTCTGTTTGCATTTTCCTTCAGAATTGCATAGGAGAACGTGAGAAGAAGATAAGGATCAAACGAAGTAATGTAATAAAAGCTCTCCAACTAATTTTGAGATCGTGGTCGAAGAAGCTCAAAGATTAAATGTTGTTGATTACCGATGTGCGCTAGATGGAAGAACCTGAGGCAGTTTTTGATGCCACCAAAATTAAAGACGCCTCCAATATTAAAAGCTCTTGTTCATGATCTCTTAACAACTTCCAGCTTCCCCTGATAATGGTCATTTAATGAAGAAATATGGGCCCTTGTTTCTGTTTCATTTTTGGTTTTGATCCATTAAAATAGGGACTGTCATTTCTCCGAGGCAGATTAAGGGGATCGTTTCTTCAAAATATGTTTCATGTATTAAATGTTGTAATACGAAAGGAAGAGGGAAGGCCTCTATAAATACCAATGTAAAATCTCAAGCAAAAGGAGGAGGATCTTTTTGCAAAAATTAAAACAGAAATCCTAGATGCATTTGCTTCCATTCTTAGTGTCTTCTGGAGTTGGTGATCCAAATTGTTGTGCATGTTTTGCTTTCTATCTGAGTCACTTCTGTTAGTCCAGTGTTAATATAAGTTAAATTCTGTTGTTCTGAATTTGGCTGTATTTGCATTTGAGCGTTTGGAGTACAATTGGAAGCGAACTTACGGCTAATGCGTGATCCAATTTCTGTATATGCATTCTAAGAGTCAGTTGTTGCTTAGCTTCAGGATCTAGTTGAGGTTATTTGTTGTTCGAGGTTGTTCTCCCCATCAACGATCGGCTTCGGCCATATTTACATCTCTTTCTGTTATTTCCCATTTCTTTTCGCATTTTCCCATTTCTTTCCTGCATCCTTATCTTGAAACCAGTTTAGATTAGTTTGGGAGCCAGCCCTCTCTGGAGATTGGCCCGGGAGACTTCTCTTTCTCTCGGCCTTTCAATGTTGGCCGAGTCTAGGGCTGCACAAGTGATGAAATCTTGTACTTAGGCAGATTTGTGTCCAACAAGTCCCTAAGCTGAAATGTTGTCATTGATGTCAATAGAGCAATAAATGTCAAAAGGATCTATGAAGGGTTTTTGTGAAAACCAAGGCAGGGAAAATAAAAGGTTTTATTTAAAACCATGGACAACATATTTGATCTGGGTTTTTCTTAAAACCCACATTGGGCTTTCGTTTCGTCGAAAAAGGTGCCCCGATGATGGAGTTATTTGAGTTTTAATGTTTGGTTTAAATTTTAATTATTTAAAATTTAAATTCAAATTTAAATGGAAAGTTTTCCATCGACGTCATCATGCAAATACAATTTTAATATTTCTGTCGACGTCTTCAAAGTGTTATTAAACACTATATAAAGGGGTGGCAATTAAACCAAATAATCATCCTTGCTCTCGTGTGTTAATTGCCTTGGAATTCGAAAGAGCTCGTGCGAATTGTTGAAAAGGAAGCAACGAAGAAAGTGCAATGATTTGGAAATCTCAAACGTGGTATGAGGCGTGGCGCATTGGCGTATCAATTTTGCTAAGACCATGGGTAGCGCAAATATCAGGGATCGAATCCCCTTGACGGCAGCATGTGGGAAGCGCTTTGGCGCTTTGTCCTTTGCGGTAGGCGGAGGAAGATTAAAGGCCCTTTTGGCCTTTGCTTTTCCAATGAGCACTTTGGCTCAGTTGGAATCTTAGTCGTGGCTAAGACGCTCACGGTGTGTGGCGGACGGGGGTTCGAATCCCCTTGAGAGGTATTTACGTTTTTGCCTTTAATAATTTTTATTAGCCCTAAAGTTTGGAGTTATAAGGTATTTAATGGGAATTAAATTTTATCATTAGGGCTGTGATTATTATTGCAAAAGCATATTTGATTTATGTTTTATTTTGATGGAAATGGAGAATTGATTTTAGGAGAAATAAGGAGTTGTTGTTAAAGTGATTTTGAGAGATTTATTGTGGGTTATTTTTAATAAGGGTTTTTATTAAAATAGACTTTGGTGGATGTGTTTATGAAGTTGGAGTGAAAAGGGTGTAAATTAAGTTATGCTTTTATTGTGATTATTTAAAAGACCACTAACCCTTATTAATATTGAAAAGGAAAGTTGTGATTAAGTGTGGCAGATTTTGTGGACAACTTATTGGCATCAAAAAGGTATGGGCACATTCTCCTATTGATTGTTTGTGGTGGTTGATTTCTGAAATATCATTGGAGTGAAAAGGATTAATTGAAGTTTCCTTTGTGAAGATGGTTGGTTGAATGCTTCAAGGTTTTCTGATTTGTGAGTTGTATTTAAACCTTGTTTCATTAGCATTGTTGTTGAAGCCCATTGATGATGAAATGAACTTGAACATGATCTAGAAAAGAACATGAGTATCATTGTTATGTGAGACTTGAGATAAAGCATTGTTGGAAACATTTTGAGTTGGTTGATACATGCTTGAACTAGGGTTTGTGAGAAAGGGTTGTTCCTTGATGTGATTGGTTGAGTTGAGTTGGTTAAGCCTAGTCAAGTGGATGTGTGAAATGGTTGTTCAAGTTCCATAAAACAAACTATTCTATATTCTGATTTGAGTTGAGATTGAGATTGAAGAATAGGACATATTGAGTCTCTAACAATTCTCTTTATGCTTCTATTGAGTTGAGATTGGGATTTGAGTATAGAACATATAGAGTCTCTAACAATTCTCTTTATGCTTCTATGAGATTGATTTGAGTTGAGATTGAGATTTAAGAATATGACATATTGAGTCTCTAACAATTCTCTTTATGCTTCTATTAAGTTGAGATTGGGATTTGAGTATAGAACATATAGAGTCTCTAACAATTCTCTTTATGCTTCTATGAGATTGAATTGAGATATTGATTGTACTTTGAGTATAGAACATATTGAGTCTCTAACAATTCTCTTTATGATTCTATGAGATTGAACAAGTTTTGTGTGAGCTTGTTAAGCAGATTTGAGACAAGTCTTTGAGAAGGCTTGTGGACTGTTTTGAGTTAAGCTTTTGTGAAAGCTTGCTAAACAGATTTGAGCAAGTCCAAGAGAGGACTTATTGAGCATATTTGAGCAAGTCCAAGAGAGGACTTATTGAGCAGATTTGAGCAAGTCCAAGAGAGGACTTATTGAGCAGATTTGAGCAAGTCCAAGAGAGGACTTATTGAGCAGATTTGAGCAAGTCCTAGAGAGGATTTGTTGAGCAGATTTAGACAGGTTTTGTGTGAACCTGTTGAGCAGATTTAGATAGGTTTTGTGTGAACCTGTTGAGCAGATTTGAGCAGGTTTTGAGTGAACCTATTGAGCAGAATTGTACTAGACCGATTGTACTGTGTTTAGTGCAAGAGATTGAGCAGAACTATGCTAGACCGATTGAACTGTGTTTGGTATAGTATTGAGATAGAGCTTTGGAGGTGACAGAGTATAGAGGATAGAGTCTCAATGGATAGAGATCCAACAGCCAAGACAATTGAAGACAAGATCTGAGTGAGAAGTCTTCAAGTGGAGAGAGATCCACCAGTCAGAGCAGCATAGAGACAGAGTCTTCTAGAAGATCACTAGCCAGAGCAGAAGGGGAAAGAGTTCTCCTGTGGAAGAGATCCACGAACTTGAGATTAGGGGATCAACATCTCCTTTGGACCGAGGTCCATAAACATTGTAATTTGGGAAGGATTCCCAAGAGATCATTTGAGAAATATTTAGAAGAAATATTTTCTCTGTGGAGGTAGCCCACATTGGGTGAACCACGTTAAAATTGTGTCTCTATTGTGTGTGGTGTTTTGTGCATTGCTTTGATTATTGCTATTGATACTGCTATCTATACACTACATAATATTGATTTGAGAAGAAAAGTAAAAAGTGGTCTTATACTGTTCACCCCCCTCTCAGTATAAGCTTGTGTTCTTCATGCTCCCCTTGGGACATTGCTCCCCTTGGCTCAATGCTTTCTCATTTTTACTGAAATACCAAATCTCTCCACCTTTGACATTAATGGAAAAGGGTCACCTTTAGGGCTCAGTTCTAAGGATGAGCCTCTTAGCTTAGCCCCTCCCCCACCTTCTCTTGAGGTGGTTACTTTTGGGGTGGGAGTATTTCTACTCCTAGAAAGCACTGATCTTTATCTTGATCCTCTTTCCTTCTTATTTGATCCTTATGATTCCTCTAACTATTTATTTCCATGTCTATGTTCCTATCCATGTCTACATTTCTATCTCTGTTCTTGTTCCTATTCATATCCATGTTTTTGTTCCTGTTCCTATTCATGTTCCTATTCATGTTCCTATTCCTGCTTGATTCTGGAATGTTTGCTCTACACCACTTTGTTGTGTGACCATAATTATTGCACTTATAACACTTAATGTTATTATTCCTTGGAGGTACAAATATCTTAGGATTTCTCTTAGTGAAGCCATATCCTCTTCTGTCATGAACCTTGCAATTCATTGCCTTGTGATCAAACTAATTACATGAGTAGCAATACCCATGGAAAAGTTATTTGTTCCCATATTTCTGTCTTTCCTATGTCTTGCACTATGAAGCCATGTGCCCAAACCTATGACATGAAAAGAATCTTTCATTGAAGCCTCCTTGCCTTGACCTCATTGGTCTCCTAGTCTATCTTAACCTATTATGATTGTTGTTCTATCTGTATTTTCTTTGTGCATTGTTCTTGTTCTTTTTGAACTCTCTATTGTCCAACTCATCCTCAGATGACTCACTCACTTTTACTCTTCTTCTAAATTATCTTCATCTGAAGTTTCTTCTCCTCCAAAACTTGAGTTTGACTTTCCTTCCCATTTATTTTGAACCTATTCAAATCCAAGACCTATTTTTCTTGATGAAGAATTTTGTATCTTTATGAACTTATCCAAGTTCTTTGAGTTGTTTTTGAACCCTTTTATCTTGACTTTGGAGTCTTCTAAATATTATCTTAGTAGTGCCACTTCTTGTGCTAACTTTTCACATTCTAATATCTTTGTTTCTAACTTATATTTGAACCTTTTTGCCTTAGCCTTTGATTTTTCTAAATCCTCTATAAGCAATCTTCTCTCTTCATCACATTCTTGAAACTAAATTTCAAGTTTAGAGTTTTGCTTTCTTACCTTCTTTACTATTTCAAGAGCACAAATAAGTTCTCCCTTGAGATCATATCCATCTTTCTTTGAATATTCTTCTATTTTTTTGCCTTTGTACACATATTTATTTTCTATTGGTTTGTCTTCTATATGATAACCTACTTCTTCTTCTAATGTCATTAGAGGGTTTTCATCTTGTCCTTCAAGTGCATCCTCATATTCATCATCACTGAAACTATAACCATCCCTTATACAATTATCTTCAAGATGTCCAAAGTTACCACATCTAAAACACTTGAGAATTACTGGAGTTCTTTTCTTAACTTGTTCTTTTTCTTCAATCATAAATAGGACTTCATCTCTATCATTATCTAAAAAATTAGCATCACTATTAATTGAGTAATTACTTGCATTATCCACACAGTAGCTCCTCTTTTGCCTTTGGAAGAACTTATTTCCTTGTCTATTTTGTCCATCCTTGCTTTTCTTTTGGTGTCTGTATCTTTCTGATTCCCTGTTCTTGTGATCCTATTTTTCTTCATCATTGTTATTCTTAGCTTCTTGACATTCGGTTGCATAATTACCATACCTTCCACAATTGAAACATTTAACAGATCTTATATCTCTAGATCTTCTTGAATCCTTATTCCTTCTGCCATAATTTGCTTTTTTATCACTGAATGACTCATTGTTTGATTTTGACTTCTTACCCTTTGTCTTATTGATTGCTTTGAATGTTGTTTCTTTCTAAGGATTTGGTTCCTCTTTTGCTCTTATCTCATGTGTTGTAATAATACCAAGCAACATATCTCTTGTCAAAGTATCATCATCCATTGACACTTCTATAGCAGAAACCTTTTCACTTAATCTTTTTGAAAGAGTTCTTAAGACTTTATCACAAAAATTTGATTCATCAATCTTCATTCCAAGTCCTTACATAGCATTAACAACCTCATAAATTCGAAGTAGATAAGTACTGATGTTTTCCTCATCCTTCATTCTTAATTATTCAAATTTTCCTTTGAGATTTCGCATCTTTGCTTTCTTGACACATTTATCTCCTTCATATATGTTTTGCAATTTATCTCGCATTTCTTTTGTAGTTTGACAATGCATAACATTCATAGACTTTGTTCTATGCAAACCTCTCAAAAGTGCATTCATTATTTTTGAATTACAATATTATAGGAGCTTACCTTACTTATATATAGGAGTATTAATTAAGGGATTGTATCCAATTTCAACTGCTTCTCAAATTTCATTTCCAAGTGCCATTATGTAGATCTTCATTCTCAAACTCCAATATATAGTCACTTCCATCAAATACTGATACTGAATTATCCGAGGATACATTCTTAGAATCCATTGTGTTCTTGTTAGCTTTTCCTTCAAGCTATTAAACTCTTCTGAAGGAACCCACTCGATACCAAATGAAGAACATAAGCTTATACTAAGAGGGGGTGAACAATATAAGACCACTTTTTACTTTTCTTTCCCAAACAATATTATGCAATATATATATAGCAATATCAACAGTAATAATCAAAGCAATGCACAAATCACCACACAAAATAGAGACACCATAATTTACGTGGTTCACCCAATGTGGGCTACTCCATGAAGAAAATATTTCACTAAAATTTCCTCAATCAATATCTTGGGAATACTTTCCCTATTACAATGTTTATGGACCTCTTTCCAAAGGAGACACCAATCCCCTAAATCAAGTTCATGGATCTCTATCCATAGGAGAACTCCTTCTCCTCTGCTCTAGTTGGTGATCCTCTAGAAGACTACTGCCTCCATTGCATTGGCTTGTGGATCTCTCTCCACTAAAGACTCTTGTCCCCACTCAAAAGACTTGTCCTCATTACCCTAGCTAATGGATCTCTATCCACTGGAGACTATTGTCCTCTCTTCTGTCACCTCCAAAGCTCTATCTCAAATATGTACTAAACATAGTCCTTCGGTCTAGTACAAATCTGCTCAATATCTATCTTTGGTCTAGCACAAACCTATCCTCAAATCTACACAAAACTCTACTCTTAAATCTACACTAAACACTATCCTTCAGTCTAGAACAAATCTGCTCTCAATCTCTATCCTCAAGCCTTAACTCAAATCTTGACTCAATCTCAAATCAACTCTGTTGGATCTGCCCTAAACCTTAACTCAAGGTTTGAACAAATCAATCAATCAAATCTGCTCTCAAGCCTTCTCAAAGACTTGTCTTAAATCTACCTTATAAGCTTCCTCAAAATCTCACACTAATCTATTCACAAGTCCTCTCTAGAACTTGCTCAAATATGCTCTACAAGTCCTCTCTATAACTTGCTCAAATCTGCTCCACAAGTCCTCTCTAGAACTTGCTCAAATCTGCTCCACAAGTCCTCTCTAGAACTTGCTCAAATATACTCTAAAATTCCTCTCTAGAACTTGCCCAATCTTCTCAATAAGTCCTCTCAAGAACTTATCCAAATCTACTCTACAAGTCCTCTCTAGAACTTGCCCAATATACTCAATAAGTCCTCTCAAGAACTTATCCAAATCTGCTCTACAAGTCCTCTCTAGAACTTGCCCAATATGCTCAATAAGTCCTCTCAAGAACTTATCCAAATTTGTATTGTAAGCTTCCACAAAAGCTCACAAAATCAGTCCACAAGTCTCCTCAAAGACTTGCCTCAAATCTGCTCAACAAGTCCACATAAAACTTGTCCAATCTCATAGACACATAAAGAGAATTGTTAGAGATTCAATATGTTCTATACTAATCACAAAGCTCAATTAATTTCAATCACTCTCTTAGAAACATAAGGAGAATTGTTAGAGACTCAATATGCTTCAAATTCAACTCAATGCTCAATCACTTTCTCAACTCAATTCGAAATATAGAATAGTTTGTTTTATGGAACTTGTACAATCACTTCACACACCCACTTGACTAGGTTCAACCAACTCTACTCAACCAAACACTCAATGAAACAACCCTTGCTCACAAACCCTAGTCCAAGCATATGATCACTCAACTCAAAATATTTCCAACAATGCTCAACATCAAATCTCACATAACAATGATACTCATGTTCTTTTCAAACCCTAGTTCAAGTTCTTTGCTCAATAACTCACTTCAACAACAATGCTTATAAAACAATATTCACATAGCAATGATACTCAAACCCTAGTTCAAGTTCTTCACACAACCAATGGCTTCAACAACAATGCTTATAAAACAAGGTTTTAACAACTCTTTATTCCAGAAAACCTTGAAGCATTAACTCAACACATTCAATAGGAAACCCTAATCAAGTCCTTTTCACTCCAAACTTATTTTCCAGAAAACCAACCAATCAATTTAACTATGGAAGAATGTGCTCATACCTTTTTCTTGATGATGAAGGAATCTCATAAATCTACCACAACCATAAACACTTCTTTGCCAAACTCAAAGAAATTATTAGATGATAATCTTCCTCATGGTACAATGTAAATATCAAGACAAATATACACCTTATCACTCCACCTTTAAGAAATCATTCATCAACATTTACAAAAATTAACACACCACTTACACCTTATGATCTCCCAAACTAAAATAATATTCAATGCACTCTTCTTTAAAAATAACTCAATGCTAGAAGTTCCCTCTATCCTTTTGAAACTTAAAAAATTTAAAGTGACACAACCACTTTATTAAAATAAACTAACACCTTATTCCTCCAACTCATCAAAAATTAATTTTCAACTAACAATCCTTTAAGCAACCCTTTTAACTCCAAACTTTAGGCAACTCACAAAAATATTAATCAAAAATTTATTACCTTGCCTTGGAAGGGATTCAAACTCACAGCGCAGCCTCAACCAGTGCCCTAGCCATGGCTCCAACCACCATGCAAGCTAGGCGCTCGCTTGGGTACTAACGAGCACCACGTGCTCCAAAAAGTCTCCCCACTTGCCTAGCACAACAAAAACATGCACCTTTCCTTTAGCGCTTCCAATCACCAATGCAACCACCAAAAATTTTTCCATCGCATTTTGAACGTAGGTCTCCTAGCACCCAACACTCTAACCACCATCCTCTTGCCACTAGGCCATGTTGCCTAGTTGGTGCTTGGTATTTTTCACTGTTCCTCTTTAAACCCTATTCGTTGGCGCTAAACACAAACAATCACTTCTCTTTTCCACATGAGTTTCAACACAATTGCATGCTTTCATTAATCGAGCAAAAGGATAAATTTAAATGCCTCTAAGGCTTTGGTATATATATTGATTTCCCTTCTTCATGCATGACGTCGGTGCTCAAATTTCCTTCAATGAATTTAGACGTCGACGCTTTTTATTTCCCTTGGAGCTTATTAATTTATAAAATATTTAAATTCATTTGAATTTAAATTTTATAAATTAATTCTTTAAAACCCTTTGGTTTTATTAAGGCCATCTTCCATTGTACACCTTTGGTATAAATAATATTTATTAATAAAATTTAAATTCACTTTGAATTTAAATATTTTATCAAATAAATATTAAACCTTCCTTTAGCTTTGCAATAGTCTTCCTTGGGTTTTTATGAAAAACCTTTTAACTTATGCTTCCACATAATATTAAAAATATTATGGAGCCCTTTTGCCTTTAATCTCTTCTTTATTCCTCATGACATTTGACATCATCAGTGGCTTATTCTTGGAGATCAATAACAACTCTTGACAACTTTGTTTCTTGATAATTTCCTTGACATTAATGATTACTTCATTCCTTGACATCAATGACAACTTGACTTAATGACTCAAAATGTCCAACACTTGTCTTACATATTCCAATGCAAACAACTTATCAGTAACATAATGAGGAAGTAAGAAAGGTTTTTCAATAAACCCATATAACCTGATGATGACCCCTTGGATGAGAATAAACCAATCACCCTCTTCAGCATGTTTATTTTGTAAAATATTCTAAAATTTTGGGGTTAATCTTCTAATTTCTCCATACATTATTTTTAGAGATGGTTCCAAAAATTCCCTATTAAAATCATAATATGATTATGTTCTATACAATACATTGGTCCACTCATATACTGGTAAGGTTATCCATTTTTTCTCTTTATCATTTACAAAAATAAAAGCTAACTCCTTAGCCATGAAATAAAATAACAGCCACACCAAGTACAAATAAAAATGAAAATAAAACTGAGACCCCTTCTTTATCGTAGATAATCCTTTGTGAATTTCTCTAAAAAGATAGGCAATTTACTAAGGCAAACACTTTTATCCATGATTGCAGAGTCATAATTTTTCAGGTTCGATAGGCAATTTAATAAGGCAATATGCCATCCATGAACTTTCTCATCAGTCTTCAGTCCGACCACCATAGCTAATATAGAAAACAATTCTGGGTTTTTGAACTCTGCTAGGTGGATGGGGGTTTTAAGCATTTTTCCTTCAGTAGGTGGATTTTTCAACTGAGTATAGAGGAAATTCTTTATATTTTCAAAAGGCACAAAATATTTTGCTTGGTTGTTTGGGTTAAAAACCTTAGGCTCAAGGGTAGGTACATATCCAGTGGCAAAAGCAAAAATAAAAGCATGCATACTTAAAGTAAAAATCAATCTCCCTTTGCAATTTCTAACAACTTTATTTTTCTTATCATAAAAATTTGTGATTGCTTTGGCCAATTTAGGACAAGGGTGCACAAGAATGTAAACATACCAATATAGTAATGAATGGAAAGCAAAAGTGGCAGGAGAAAATGTAGTAATGCTAGTTGTCATTATGTCTTCAATATCTCTTCAAATTTTGGTTGGGTCTTTCCATGTTACCACTATGTCACTGATTCTAGCATCCCTGTCGATAAATTTCTCACCCATGTCCTCTCCATGTCTTACTACTACAGGTGTAGAAGATGAACCTACTATTGTTGTTCTCTGATTATTCTTTTTTGGGGCCATGAGAGACTATCACATTGAGCTTGTCTGAACTAAAACTCGAATTTGAAAAAACAAGAATACAAAGTAGCACATCAGATTTTACTCAGGAGCAAAATTAGTATTTTTACATTAATTAGAATGGATACACATGATTTGCATTAATTGCAGTTGGTGGACTAGATTTTCTTGAATCCTTTTGTGCCTTGTTTCTGCCACCTTTTTGAATGTTTTGAAAATCTGGCCAATGATTATACACTGTATACAAATAAATATTACGCTTACCAAAGCTTCTCACATTTGCAAAGGCGGTTCCTTTCTTCCAATCATCAAAAGGCCACGTGGAAAATTTTCAAATTTCTTTCTGTAGTTGACCATCGATCTTATTAAATGAAAATAATGCTTATCGAGACTTCTTCTATTCTTGAAAGTAATTCTTTCCCACCAATCATCAAAAAACTACGTGGTATTTTCAGATTTAAACCGTTAAAGCTGACAATATAGCACTTTCCCACTTTGTCTTCTTCTTGTTGGTAAACTCTGATTGGTTGTGGAATGATGACAAAAAACTTTCATAAACCGGAAATAATCTTAGGGAAATATTTACAAACTTATTATAATGTACATACTATACATAAAATTCTTTCTTCTTCTCTATTTGAAATAGAGCTTTAAGTGAAAAGCATTCACTATTATGGGTAAAATCATACCCTGTTGATCTTTCAGTTGAAAATAATTAAACTGCCTTTCAGCAATTATTTCAAAAGGACCTTCCCAAAAGGCATCAAATTTATCATGGTTACCTAGCTTAGCTTTTTTCACATTCCATTTCAAAACTAGGTCCCCCACTTTAAATTTTTTAAAGGTAGTCTTCTTATTAAACCATCCCTTTGTGTCTATCATATGTTTATGATGATGATTATAGGTATGTTCTCTCTGTTCTTCCAGTTGTAGAAGTTGCATCAACCAGGCATCCATTGGTTGACCTCCTTCCTCGTTCATATGATTAAGTAACTTTAGTGTTGGTATTTCCATATGTATAGGCAAAATAGCCTCTTTACCATAGACTAAAGAATAGGGTGATGTATTAATAGATTTCTTAATTGAAATCCTATCAACCCATAGTGCTTGATTGATCAAGGAATTCCAGGTTCTCTTGTTATCTTCTAGTGTTCTTTTCAGGATTTTGAGGAGGTTTTTATTTGTAGACTCAGCTAGACCATTACCCTATGGATAGTAGTTGGAAGAGGTCTTCAAATATATGCCATATCTGCTAGTAAACTCAATCATTTTAGCTTCGATGAAAGCTGATCCATTATCTGTAATTAGTGAATCTGGTACACCAAACCTTGTAATCAAGCTTTCCATAAACTCAATTACAACTTCTTGATCAACTTTCTTAGTGGGGATGGCTTCAGCCCATTTAGTGAAATAGTCTATGGTAGTAAGTATATACTTGTGGCCAGCTGATGAATTAGGTTCTATTATCCCAACAAAATCTAACCCCCACTGTTGGAAGGGTTCTTCAACTTGGATAGATTTTAAGGGCATAAGGGCATTTCTATTCCTCCCTACATATCGCTGACACTGCTCACAACTTTTAGTTACTTTGTAAGTGTCTAAAAAAATAGAAGGCCAGTAACAACCTACTCTGAGTATTTTCAAAGCAGTGGATCTTCCTGAATAATGTCCTCCAGAGAGACCTCCATGAAACTCTTTTAACACTTTTTGTTTCTCAACTTCTCCTATGCACTTTAAAAGTACACCATCTATATTTTTCTTGTACAACCCTTCTGATTGAAGGGTGTACTTCAATGCTTGTGCTCTATACCTTCTTCTTTGTGAAGCATTTAGATTATCAAGACACATTCTAGTCTAAAAGTACTTCACAATATCATCAATCCAATCAGTCTTTTCTAGACTTGGATCTGATTATGTATTCGCCATTACACTTTGGTGCTCCACATGATCATTTACAACCTGCTTGGCTAATTCTTGACACAGGGCTCTACCTCTTACTATTTTTGTTGGATGTATTTCTACATCATATTCATGTATCTTAGTCACCCAACCAGCTCTCTTTTCACCAAGTTCCCCTTGTATTATAAAATTCCTAACATCAGGATGAATCACATAAACAATAATCCTGCTCTGTGATAGAAAGTGTTTAAATTTGTTCAAGGATTTCATGATAGCATACACTTGCTTCTCGATAAAATTGTATCTCTCTTCGTGATCATGCATGGTGGAACTCAGAAAAGCTATGGGTCTTTCTTCATTGTCTGCCCCCTTTTGTGTGAGGACTATAGCATAACTTTCTTGTTCACCAACAACATATAGGATAAAACCTCGGGAGTAGTCAGGGTTAACCAGCACAGGTGCTTGAGCTATTTCTTCTAGGATCTTTTTGAAAGCATTCTTCCTTGGATATATCCATTTGAAAGGTGCATCTTTCTTCAATAGTTCAATCATTGGCTTAACAATATATGCGAAATCTACAATAAATTTTTGCACAAAATTGATTTTTCCGAAGAAATATTGCAAACCTTTCTTGTTAACTGGTAAGGGAAGTTCTAAGAGTGCTTTAACTCTATCAGGATCAATAGCTAATCTAGCTTTAGAGATGACATGACCAAGTAGGATACCTTCTTCTACGACGAATATGGATTTCTTTGGGTTCAAAGATATTCCAAATTCCCTATATATTTCAAATACTTGTTCAAGGTGTGTTATATGATCTTGCTTATGATGAGAAAAAATAGTCATATCATCTAAATAGATGACTATGATTTTATTAGCAAGTTCACCAAAAGCTACATCCATTACCCTTTGGAAGGTTGCTCCAACGTTAGACAAGCCGAAAGGCATCCTTTGATAGGCAAATATTCCTCATTTTGTGGTAAAGGTAATTTTGTATTGATCTTCGTCTCTGACCCATACCTGATTATACCTTGAAAAACCATCTAGCAAAGAGAACCTTTTTGCCCTTGCAACTGTGTGTAAAATTGGGTCTATCTGTGGGAGAGGATAATGATCCTTGAGTGAAGCTCTGTTCAAATTCCTGAAATCCACACATAATCTAATGTCTCCATTTTTCTTCCTAACTGGAACCAAGTTTGCCACCCAGGTAGAATGTTTAATAGGATACACTATTTTAGCTTGAAGGAGTTTTAACAATTCCTGCTTCATCAGAGCTTCTATTTTTGGATTTATAGGTCTCTGCTTTTGCCTGAAAGGCTTGGCTCCTTCCTCTAATTCAATAGTGTGTTGAATAATCTCCTTTTTGTACACTTTTAGATCATTGTACGCCCAAGCTATGATATCTGGAAATTTCTTGCATAATTCCCTGATTTGGTTCAACTCTTCTATTGTACAACTAACTCCAACTTTAATCATTTTTCTCGGTTCTAACTCAACTTCTTTATACCGATGCTTATCAACTTTTATTTTATGGCCTATTGCCCTATCATTATTATCAAAAATACTCTCAAGGGTGATAAGTCCCTTGGGGATATGATTATTTTTTAATTGAATCACATCTTCTTCTTCTTCATCTTGCAGCATCCTACCGCTCGAGCAGTTCATTTCATAGATTAAAAAATCTAATATTTGCTCGTCGTTTTCAAAAACTTGCTAGAAGATATTTTTGTCTGGCACTGAGGGTCTATATATGAGTCTAACCATCTTGGATTTTTGGATAACGTTGCTGATAGGACAAAAATTAGCTCCCACTAATGCCAACAAATCTGCATGGGTATTATGTTCTCTAGGAATAGACTTCATATTTAGAGCCTCAAAGGCTTCTAAAAGGTCCCACACTTTATTTCTATAAGCCTTTAAGTAATGTTGTTTACTGATACATTTCCTCGTGACTTGATTCACGATAAGTTCTGAATCTCCATAAATTAGTAGTTGTTTAACCCCTAGTTTCTCAGCTTTCCTCAGTCCTAAGCAAAGTGCTTCATACTCTGCCACGTTATTGGTGCAACTCCATGTCAACCTGTAAGAGAAAATTCTTTCCTTCCCTATGGGGGAAATCAAAACTATTCTAGCACCAGCTCCATTCTTACACCTAGCTCCATCGAAGAATAGCTTCCAAAGCTGACTAGTAGAATTGTCTTCTTTAGGAGCGGGTGCCAATTGCTTTTTTGGTTTTTCAATGGAATAACTTCCCATTTTCGTTTCTATCATGGCATTGAAATATTTCAGAGAAAACTGGTCTTCTGCTTGAAGATCTTCTAAGGTTTCTTCCATTAGATCCACTTCTCCAATTTCTTCAGTCATCATATTCATGGTGTCAGCCTCCCCTATCTTTTCTACATGAAAAGTAGATGGTTTCTCATTAAATATCTTAATCCTCTTACCTTTGAAAGGTATTTCTAAATGTGAGTAATCTAGGGATAGGTACCCTCCTATATTTGTTGTGAATTCTCTAGATAAGCACATACCAAAGTACGGTGCTAAATCTACCACTACTACTTCTTGTATGACCACCATTTGGGGCATCCTATGGAGTTGTATGGGAATGTCTTTAATTACTCCTACAGTCTTAACTGGAGTACCGTCTAACTGTAGGACTCCTAGATTTCTCCTAGTGTACTCCATCCCCATAATATCACATACTACTTTGGGTATCATTGTAGTAGCAACACTTGAATCTATCATGTAGTTGTGTACAACCCACCCTTCCATTTGAAGAGATAAATAGAAGGGAGGTGGTCTATTTTTTCCAGTGGCAGATGTTAGATTTTCCTGGACTGTATTTGAATGGGATATGTCTTTACCTTTATTCTTCATCGTCTTTAGAGATTCTTGTAGGAGGTCAATCTGACTAGGGAACTGAAGAGCATCATACATGCTTGCCTTTGAGGGAGTCTTTTTCATTTCTTCAACTATGTTGAATGTAGATGATTCAACATTTTTTTCTCTTTCTTTGGTGAAAGTGTCATACCTATTCTTGTATCCCTAAGTCACTTCCGTTCTTTGTCTCTTAGTCAATGAAGGAAATCTTAACCTCTCCTTAGCTTGATCTTGAGTCTCAGTTTCCTTTCATGGAGTGAACTCCTTACGTATTTATGGCCCTGGGCTTTGGGCAGGAACCTGAGGTCTTTTCTCATAGGAATAATCTCTTTTGGGAGTTTCTTTAGGATATGGGGGAAAACTTAGAGGTTGAAGCTCTTGAGGATCCACTTGTAGAGGTTTTTTACCTGATCTAGTTAAAACCGTAACTTGTTCTACCATAGGCATCATGAAATTATGGTCAGTTTCTCTAATCATATTTACATGACCTTTCATGTTTTTCTCTGCTTTCTCAATAGCTACATTCTGTACGTAATGTTGATGGATCATACATGAAATTTCTCCATGTGGATCATTACATGTGGTACACCAGTAATCAAAATTTGTAGGAGGAACTACAGCCTCCTCAGCTTCATTTGCATAAACGACATTTGATCTTTCCTGCCCTCTATTACTTGATTGAGCCGCATCTCTTGTTATTTGAGGAAACCTTCTTGGTTGAAAGTTTCTCTCAGCCTCTCTTCTCTTCATTGATGTCATATCATTTGCCAAATTTTTTACCGTGTCTAGTATAATAGAGAGCTGATTTTCTTGGGTTGGCTGAGGAGGTGGCATAGGTAGTGTGGGAATAGTAGGAATAGGAGGTAATGCTAGAGAATTATGAGGCATATGTATCGTAGGAATGGATGGTTGCCCATTCCATTTTGGGAGATCTGTGCTCGAAAAATGGGAAGAGCTGGAAGAACTAGTATTGGGAGCTTGAGAAATATCAAGAAAAATTGGCATTATTGCTTTTGGTGGATATCTCCCAGTAGCAATAAGATCTCTCTCTGCTTTGGATGCTTCTTGATAAATAGTAGGAAAATTAAATATTCGTGATTGTCGTATTATCATGCTGATATCGGTATCAAAAGCTCTTAAATAATAATATATTGCTTGCTCTATGGTTGGTTTCAATCCAGCGGGCACTCTTTCCCAGGTGCGGCTGAATCGAATATTAAAATCAACAATATCTTCTTGAGGATGTTTTTTGATAATTTTGAACTGGCTGAGCAGGGAGAATGGATCCGCATGCTGATTGAACTCGTCTACCAGCCTGCCAGTGAGTTCTGCCCAAGTTGCAATGGATTGAGGAGGAAGTGCTCTGTACCAATAGAGCATTTTTCCTTTCAATGAAATAACCAGCAACCTAATCATCACATCTTCTTGAGTGATGTTGTAAATTACTGCCAAGGCTACAACATCTAAGCAATGTTCATATGTCGTTTTACCCATCCCATCATATGAAGGCAATGCCTTCAAAGCTACAGTAGGAATCGGGTTCTAGACCACCAGGTTCAGTGGACCCATGTGGTTCCATGTAAGATAAGCTGGTGGAGGAGTGGCCATTGTAGCTATTGTACTTGCCTAAACTATAGCACTATTGGTAGTTATATTGGAAGATGTATTGACAATAGGACTAGGCAGAACAATGGGTACAAGGGTAGTAATACTGGTAGTAGGTGGGTTTGATCTAGAAGATAAAACTGGATGCACTCTTAGGCTACCAAGATGTAACTCGAAGAACTCAATGGGTTCTTCAGAGTTTCTTTCTTTAGATCTGGTTATCATATAGGTAAATAATCATAAGTTCTAACCAGATAAATAGATAAGGTATCTCTTAGGTCTATACCTTCGGACGGAGTCGCCAGGTGATTTGATTTAGATTTTAAAAATATCAAAGACAAACACCAAACCTTATAGAATACTGTGGGATTTAGGGTCCCATCGAGTGTGCCAAAAATTGTTGGAACAAAATCTGCCTATGGTTGTTATTTATGCCTTGATTTTGTCAACATTGAGTAGACGGATCTGATCTTGAGATCTTCCATCTAATCTCTAGAGGAGGTTGGTTCCTTAATGATTTTTTATGAGAAAGGGAAAAGAGAATTACTGAAAGAGAGGGAAATATAGTCATAGCTAGAGCTTTCTTGTGGTACATATTAGACAACAACTAAGACAAATGCATATACTCTTACTGTTTAAGCATTTATTATATCTTCACGTAGAAATCATAGTTTTCAAGTGTGATTTAGATATCCATCTAACACATATATGTATCGAATTCCAACTCCAACAATATAATTTATATTATGTATAAGTCCAGATTTTAGAATAGATACAATGTACAAATTAACAATGTGAATAGAAGCAAAGAACATTTAATACATACACTTGCATGTTGTGAACCAGAAGCCAATAGAAGCGTAATTTTATTGCTTGTATTCAGAGTACATACATCTAGTCTTGTAAACGCCTAAGAGCCGACCTCTTTTTAGGATGTGTTTACTATTATATATACCCTATGGTGAGTATCTTTACAATTAGTACATTCTGACATAAAATCAATTACAAGCAATCAGGCTACAATCATGCTCCAATATGTTTTACATGGCTTCTAATAATAAACAAAATCTGATAGCAAAAATCTAGGATTTGATACTTCTTTCACCCATCTGTCATCAGTCATTGACACAAGCTTTTGGAGGCATGTTTATTTATTCCTAATTATATCTTCGCTGGTGAAAACTCATCATGTCACGAAATCACGACATCTCCTCGTGCTCTGGCTCTTTGGGACTACTTGTCAATGAAAACTCATCATGTCACGAAATCGTGACATCTTCTTGTACTTTAGCCTTTTTGAGCTGCATGCTGGCGAAAACCCTTCATGTCGTGAAATCACGACCTCTTCTTACTTTCTAGCCTCTTTGAGCTGCTTACGGGTGAAAACCCGTTATGTCATGAAATCGTGACATCTTCTTACTTTTTGGCCTCTTCAAACTATTCTCTTGCAAAAATTAGTAATGTCATGAAATCACGACATTTTGGCGTTGCAGCTTCCTCTTCTTCCCTAATCTGGCAAAAACTCATCATATTGCGAAATCGTGACCTTCCTCATGCCTTAGTCATTTTTTGTGCCTTACGTCGAAATCACGACATTTTGGCGTTGCAGCTTCCTCTTCTTCCCTGATCTGGAAAAAACTCATCAAGTTGCAAAATCATGACCTTCCTCATGCCTTAGTCATTTTTTGTGCCTTATATCTCAAAAATGAAACACTAGTCTCTTTCATGCAAAAATTTGCTATCTATCAAGGTAGTACTTTTAGACTAACAAGAATCCCTGTAAAAATAGTAGGTGTTAGCAAGGATATCCCCATTGTCCTACATAAAATACCTCAAATTATTATAATCCAAGAGGTGGTTGTGGTTGATTTGGAATTGTATTTTAGTATGTACCTCTCAAGAGAATTCACTGCAAAGTTGGAAGGCTATCTATCTCTAGACTATTCCCATCTGAATATTCCTTTCATCAGGAAAATAATCCAAATCTATAATGAGAAACCTTCCACTTTTCATATAAAGAATATTGAGTAAGAAGAAAAATCCATGGATTCTATCAACATGATGACTGAAGAACTAGAAGAATTGGATTTGATGGAAGAATCTTTGGATGAGCTTCATATAGAAGATGATTTTTTATGAATGATTTTAATGCGATGATTGAGATCGATATCAGTTTCTATGCCATAACCAAGCCTAAAAAGGCTGAAGTTAAGGTTTCTGATGGGGATCATGTTCCATATCAGTTGTGGAAGATCTATTTTTATGGTGCAAGATGTAAGAATTACGTAGGAGCTAGAATTGTTCTCATCTCCCCTTTTGAAAGATAGTAGACGTATTCGTACCGATTGACCTGGAGTTGTACGAATAATGCTACTAAGTATGAAGCATTGTGCTTAGGCATGAATAAATCAAAGAAGCTCGAGATCAAACAACTACAAATTTTTGGAGATTCGAAGCTAATTATCAACCAAGTAACCAGTAAGTGTGACTCTAAGCAACTCTATCTGAAGGTATATCGTAACAAGGTTTATGATCTATTTGAGTCCTTCACAGTATTAAATGTTCAAGCAATTTCATGAAAATGAAACAAACACGTAAATATTTTGGCATCCCTTGGCACCAACTTTTCTTTAGCTGAGCACGTGGTGAAGAAACCAAAGATTGTGAGGTTGGTTTAAAGGCCTTCAGTTCCTAATAAGAATATTTATTGGCAAGTGTTCAAAGGTGATGAGCAGATCATAAATTTCTTGATAAAAGAAGCTAGCAATATGGAAGGAAGAACACTCGATGAATAAGAATCTAAGGGACTGATCCAGTAAACAACCATATCCTGAAAGGATTTATCTTGCTTGAAAGTCTCTTTGATAAAAATGATAGAGCTAAAAAATGTAAGATCAAAGTAGATGAGAAGGAGTACACTGAGCTGTAGTTGGGACCTAAAAACTCAATCAAAGTTGGAATTGATTGCACTCTAGAAGAACTTGAGCAAATCAACGAGCTATGTCATGAATTTCCAGACATTTTTGCCTAGAGATACCAAGATTTGAAAGGTTACAACAAGGATGTGATCTAGCACACCATTGAATTGCAGGAAGAAGTGAAACCCTTTAGGCAAAAACAAAGACCAGTCAATCCAAAAATTGAAGTTCTGATGAAAGCTGAACTGTTGAAAATATTGGAAGCAAAAATTATTTATCCAATCAGGCATTCTACTTAGGTAGCGAGTTTGGTCCCTGTGCAAAAAAAATGGAGATATTCACCTGTGTGTTGATTTCCAAAATTTGAATCAGGCATATTTAAAGGATCATTATCCCTTACCACAAATTGATCAGATTTTTCATATAGTTGTAGGAGCTTAGATATTCTCTCTGTGTAACAACCCTCCTAAAGATGGCTCTTGTCTTAATATATTTCTCTACAAGAATATGGTACTACTAATCGATCTGTGGATGCAGGAACATATGCACATGCTGGCGAGGAGCATTACAAAAGCATTGGTATCTTCCTCGATCTACGAGCAATGGGTATCCGAGGAAGGTAAGTTGGGATATGATGAGCGGTGAAGTTTTCGCCTATGTTAGGGTATTAAATCCCTACTGGTCATCCTTTCGCCAGCGGTCCATGTAGATTGCATCCACGTAGTTGCATCTTAGGGTTCTGTTTTGATTTTCAAATATTTATTATTATTATGTTGTTTAAATATTTGAAAACCATATTAAGGTAACAACAATTATAATAATAAAATAATGGTAATAATAATAATAACAAAAACATATTTTACAATTATAAATAATAATAATTATAACTTAAATAAAATGTATAGCCCATAATTATAACTTTAATAAAATGTATAGCCCTTAATAGACCTTAGAAACTATAAGGCATACAAAAAATCAAATGAATGGCGGAAGGCAATCGAATCACACCTGGAAAGCCTTGAAGGGAATAAGACATGCATGTGTTTTACAAGTGGCACCCCCCCTGAATTATCCTCGTCCTTTATTTAAAGATAAGGAGGGGTGGTCAAAAGGGGGTGTGGAAGCTTTGGCAATACGACTTGGGGAAGAATTAAGGGAAAACTGGAGCACCGTGAAACTTCTGGTCAGGTCAGACTTCCTGTGATGGTTTTTATTTTAAAATATATTTATAATAATTTTTAAAAATGAAAATATTCTTGCTTAGAACTCTGTGATAAAATGGGGATTGAGGATTTTCTTCGGCATTTGTCTGTGTCTACTTTCTATTGGTTTTAATAAGTATATTTTACTTGCTATTCGTTAGACTGTGAAAGCATCTCACGAAAACCCTAATATGGAATCCACTTGGCTGTAAACGCATATCTGGGAAAAACTTTCTAAGAAACTCCTATCTGCGAAGGCTTTTCTTGGTAACCCTAACAAGATAATTACACCTATAATATATATATTTGGTTGGGAGTGCTTGTTGCATGGCTTCTGCATTGAAATTAAGGAATGAGGAATTTGGTATTGCCTTTGTATTTTTCTTTAAATATGTATTCTGTAATGAAGGGAATTTATGTTTGCATGGTCTTTGGATGTGAGTGCATTTAGGGTAGTGTGCATTCATGGTAGTTGGCTGCTATGATCCCTTAGTTTTGATGATTTCCCCTTAAACCCCATTTGCATGGCTCCGGTTGGATGAAGACGGACTCCATTACCAAAAATTTGATGCTCAACAGTAATGCTGCCATGGTCATTATGCTTATTATGTGTTATGTATTTTCAATATCCTGTTATATGTATATTTTTTTTAGAACTCCTTTTGGGAAGATATTGAATGGGGTATCCCTTATGTCCAGTATATGAATGACTATATTTCAGTATGTCTATGGATTATATTTACGAGAACAAGAGAAAATATTGTTATGAAAGTAATATGATGACTTATGTATATTGGGTTTGCTTCCAATTGTGTATACCTAAGGTATAGGATACTGTATATATTTTTATATTATAAATCTGCCACTATTGGATGACTCCTGTGTATTAGGTTTGCTTCCAATCGTGTATACCTAAGGTATAGGATTGTATATAATTTTTATGTTGTAAATTTGTCATTGTTAAATCATGTTAAAAATATATATATATCGTTGAATATATTAACTGAGAATGGGGGAAAAATAATTTCATTTCTTGATTTTTGAACACCTGAAGCTTGTGACGAATGTTACGCTGGGTATATGGACACACTATTTTCCATTCTGTACATATTAGAGAATATTGGCTGGCAATTCTGGTATTAGAAAGGTGGATGATGTTATATGTTGTGAAATTACATTCATCGCTTGTTCAAATGAGTTTGTGTGGCATCATATATGTGACAATTAAATTGCCTTTACTTTTGTATGATCAAAAACTTAATAGTGAACTCTATCAGATCTCTGGGTTTAGTTTTTTTTTAACGTGTCTTGGATTTTTTAAAGATAGAGAAATTTGGTATTATTTGTCATAGTAGTTTTGCTGCCTGATTGAATCCCGGAAGAGACAAACGTTGACACCAATGTTATGTTGATTCCTACAAATTAGAATATGACAGTTATTAAAATCCTCCCATGGGTATGATGTTAATTTTTTTAAGACTCCCAAGATCGTTCAACGGATTCAAATTAACCATAGGAGTGGAAGTTATGGCGAATAAATCTCAAACAAAATCAAATATTAAAGAGGGCATTAAAATATTTATCGAGTCTTCTGCCACGTCCTTGTAGAATTAATTTAAGGCACACCAAATGATTACTCTTGTGGAGGTCACCTATGGTTATACTTGATTGATCGGCAAACAATATATGTTTTCCAAAATTCAAATCAAATCCTTTATGTCGTTGTGACCCAAATCCCTTGGCAATGTTTGGGAAACCAATCCATGGTGGCAGTCACTCAATTTGTTCTATATGAGTTAGTGATGAAATTTTACTACCACTTGGGGCTGTGTGCCCAAGGTTGGTGGGGAATAACAAATGAAGTTATATGCGCACATGGAAAATGTTGCAGCATCATCTTGAAAACCGTAGCCTCCCTTGCTCTTAAAATCGTCTCAATTTTGAGTCAACCTTGGGTGATATTTTATGTCTCTGATATGCATTAAATTCTGAACCATGTTGGTATTCTTGTTTAAGGTGACTAATTGAGTATCTTCAGCCAAGAGTCGGTGCTCATTTTGGAATAATGGATTCATGATTCTATTAAATCATAAGAATTATTAGGATATGTCGTATCCAGATTTGACCTCGAGTGTTTATGAAAACTAGGGTCAGATCATTCCTGAGACCTTGATAACTGCACCTTAACATAGACTCAAGATTTGATGCGTTATGAACTAAATATTTATTTTGAGTTATTTAGTGAATCGTACATGACATGATTTGATAATAATCTAGGGAATCAAAATATATTGGAATTCAAAAAGTTTAATCAAGGGCCTTTTATCCAAAATTTAGAATGATTCGGATTTATTAGATTTAAAACCTTATCATGTTGATTTGGATTTCTTTTTTTTAAATAAAAAATATATATACCTTTTTGTCATAATTATATTGAGGAAAATGTTATTTGGCTTTATGCTTTAAAGATAAAAGGAAAATGTTATTTGGCTTTATGCTTTAAAGATAAGAGGGAAAATGTTATTTGGCTTTATGCTTTAAAGATAAAGGGAAAATGTTATTTGGCTGTATATTTAGAAAAATAAGAGGGAAAATGTTATTTGGCTTTATGCTTTAATGTTATTTGGCTTTATGCTTTAAAGATAAAGGGAAAAATGTTATTTGGCTTTATGCTTTAAAGATAAAGGAATGTGTTAAATTAGCTTTATGCTTTGAATGTGTAAGGGAAACGTTATTATTTGGTTCTATGCTTTGGCTTTTAAAGATAGGTGGCTTATATGTATATGATATTTAAGAATAAGAGCATGATGAATTATTATTATTCAAATTAGTTATTGGCACTTATAATGGAACCTGAGAAAACTAGAATACACCTTAATTGACCCTTTGGAACATCATAAACAAATATCAACCATATCCCATAAACCTTAGACAAACCCTGTTAAAGATGCCTCCGAAAGTGGGAGGATAAAACTCGTTCCACAAACCCAAGATTATGGGTAGACAATCTTGACTTCAAACGATAATGGTGTTCATGGGTAGACAAACACCATGCACAGGGGTAACCACATATCTGATGGGAAAGGTCAGAACGGGAGGTAACGAAGGGTTGTATGGGCATCCCTTCTAGGTTATCCCTGCTAGTGGTTGAGTGGTAGAATGTGCTTGACTAGGTGATACCGACAACATGATGGTATGGGATATCATGTTGGTTAATCAACACATGATGTCGGGTGGTTACCAAGGTATTGGTAAGACCTTAGATGATGCTCTAGGGAGAGTGGTTGATCATCTAGCTCGAGCATGTATGCGCTAAGTCTTACATGATAAAAAAGACCTAAGATTGGGCAATCATGTAAGACATGGGAAAGTAAGTGTCACACCTCTAGGTGATATGGGCCCTAGAGGAAAAGAAACCCACTGCCTGGACTTAGGATCTCGGGAGGAGAGTGAAGTTCAAATGGTAACTATGCGGGATCTGGCCAATCTTGATCTCATGAGTATTCTGGCTGTAATGGAATGGCACTCATGAAGATAATATCAACATGCTCAAACTAGAAAAAGAAAATTGATAAGAATAAAATAAAGAAAATTTTGACACCCAAGTGGTAGTGACTTGGGGTGATTAGACAACCAAGTGGTTATGACTTGGGGTGTTACATTTGGTATCAGAGCCAAAGGTTGTGAACTATTTGATAATAAATATCTAACTTAATGATTGACAAAAAATTAATAGGCTCCTTTTTCTTTCTCATGCCATGGCTAGCTCCTCAAAGAGATCTGTGGTGGTACAGTGGGAAGGGCTGACCAAAAATCCTAGAAGGGTTCTCAGGAAGGTTGGGAGGACCGAGGATATGGGAGGAACCACAGAACCCCCTCGGGTAGTTAGGAGGGAAAAAGAACCTGCTCCTAGAGAGGACAAATTGGTCCGAATGATGCAATTGATGCGAGAACAAATGAATGAACAAAAAGAACAAATGGAGCAACAAAGAGCCCAAATGGCCGAACACATGGCTCAACAGAAAGCTCAAATGCTGGAGCATATGGAACAATAGAAATCCCAACTAACTCAGCAGCAAGAGATGATCTCCCAACAACAAAAAATAATAGAAAACCTATCCAAAGGAAAGGAAATGGTAACCACTGAGGAGGAGACATCTATTGACCCTAAAAGGTGACAAGTAGGCTCTGAGTTAGATAGGGATATGCAAAAAATAGATATAGCCAAGTTTGATGGCAAAGGGAATGGGGAAGAGGCCGAGAGATGGCTAAATAGTCTAGAAGCCTACTTTGCCATTAGAACCCTCTCATCCAAATCTAAGACTTCTTGGGTAGTATTTTGACTAACAGGAGTGGCGATAGATTGGTGGGACACCTATAAGAAAACTCATAATGTGGAGGTCATCGATGTACACTGGGAAACCTTTGTAAAAGCCTTTAAAGATAGATTCTTGACTCCACAATTTTACTTAGAAAGGACTATAAAATTTTCAAGATTGACTCAAGGCAATATGACCGTTATTGAATATTATCAATGCTTCGTGCAACTACTTAAATACATGCCTGAGTATGAGCAAAGAACTGAGATTAAGGTCCAAAAATTCCTTTTAGGACTCCACCCAAAAATTGGGCATCTGATCCTGATGTTGAAACCTACAACCCTCACTGATGCTTGTGACTTGGCTAGGCAGGAAGAGGACAACTATAAGGCCAAGAAGGCCTATTATAAAAAATCCTCTGATAGAGAAGAACCTCAAAAGAAGAAAAATATGGGTTCAGTTAAAAGAGATAGGAACTGGAAGGATCAAAATGAGAACAAAAATAGATTTGGTAAAAACAAGAATCGGTATCAAGGATCTCAGGGAAATAGAGGAGATCAATACAACCGAGGTGGCCATGATAAGAGAAATTTCAAATATAGATATGATCAAAAATCTAGAAACCCAGGGATTGGTACTAAGGATGCCAATGATGGAAATAATAAAGAAAGGGCACCATGAACTGGTTGTTGGATTTGCAAAGAACCTCATTATGCGGATAAGTGCCCCATGAGAGCTGATAAAAGAAAGGAATCAATGGAACCTACCCATAAGATATTTGCAGCCATAGGTAACCTTAAACTCAATGGGTAAGCTACACCTTTTTTGTTAAATGGAAAAATTTATGATAGGAATGTAAGTATTTTAATTGATTCAGGAGCAACCGATAGTTTTATTTCTTCTAGCCTTATGAGGGACATACCGAAAAACCTGGGTATATGGCAAATGGGTGGAAGGTTGAATATGGGTCTGGGCAAACCTATACCATTAATCAATGCTTATTTGACCCTCAGATAATCCTACCTCAAGGAAAAATAGGTTGGAATTTGTATGTAGCCCCATTACATGCTTTTGATATAATCCTAGGAGTGGATTGGCTCAAAGCTCATAAAGCATTATTAAACTTTGAAGAAAGGTGGATGGAATTCACTGATGACACTATGCAGAGGATTCAAATTTATTGTGGATGAAAATCAGTGGAACCACACCTCCTAACAACCATGCAAGTCAAAAGAGCTATAAGGAAAGGAAGTAGAGTCTTTGTAGTAAAAATTAATAATAAAGAGGACATTGAGACTGGGACAAGTCTATTTCAGACATATCCGGTACTAAATGATTTCAGGGATGTCTTTCTTGAGGATCTTCCAGGTCTCCCACCCCAAAGGGAATTTGATTTCTCTATAGAACTCCTACCAGGAGCAACCCCTATAGCCCGAGCACCTTACAGAATGACTACCATTGAGCTACAAGAACTCAAGACTCAACTTCAAGAACTATTAGAAATAGGGCTCATTAAACCTAGTGTCTCTCCATGGGGAGCACCCATTTTATTTGTTAAGAAAAAGGATGGGTCACTAAGGTTATGTATTGATTACAGGATGCTAAATAAGATGACAGTAAAGAACAAGTACTCCTTACCCAGGATAGATGACCTATTTGACCAACTGAAGGGAGCTTCAATATTCTCAAAAATTGATCTTAGGTCTGGCTATCACCAGCTCAAAATTCGAGAGGAAGACACCCATAAAACTACATTTCGAACAAGATATGGCCACTATGAATTTACAGTGCTACCTTTTGGTTTGACCAATGCTCCAGCAACTTTTATGAACTTAATGAATAATGTATTCCGGGAACAATTAGACAAGTTTGTATTGGTATTTCTAGATGACATATTGATATACTCCAGGAATAAAGAGGAACATGACCAACACATGAAAATTGTTCTCGAAAAACTTAGAGAGAATCAGTTGTATGGAAAATTGTCAAAATGTGAGTTCTACACCTCCCAAGTACGGTATCTGGGTCATGTAATTTCGGTTGAAGGGATATCAGTGGACCCAAGGAAAATAGAGGCTATCATTGAGTGGCCTACCCCAACTAATGTCTCTGAAGTACAAATTTTTATGGGATTGGCCGGATATTATCGATGTTTTGTGCAAAACTTCTCTAAGGTAGCTTATCCAATAACCAACCTTCAGAAAAAGGGTAAGGCTTTTAAATGGACTACTCGATGTGAGGAAGCCTTCAAAACTCTTAAGGAAAAGTTGACAATAGCACCAATTCTAAGAATACCGAATCCTAAACTACCATTCATGGTATGTACCGATGCCTCCATAGAAGGTTTAGGAGGGGTTCTTATGCAGGAAGAAGGCATTATAGCTTATGAGTCTCGAAAACTTAAGAAACATGAGTTGAATTATGCCACCCATGATTTAGAACTAGCAGTAGTAGTACATGCTCTTAAAATGTGGAGACACTACCTGTTGGGTAAACCCTTTGAACTCAAGACTGATCATCAAAGTTTAAGATATATTTTTACCCAACCAATGCTCAATGCTAGGCAAAGGTGATGGATGGAATTACTGGCAGAGTATGATTTTGGCATTGAGTATATTAAAGGGAAAGAAAATAAACTAGTCGATGCTCTGAGTCGGAGAAAGTACATTACTGCTATAACACAATGCCATTTTGAAATAATTGAACAGATAAGGAATCTCCAACTTTAGGATGAATTCTCGCAAAAATGTCGAGATTTGTTAAGACAAGATTCAGAAAAAGCAAGGGATTTTGAAATACGGGAAAACACGTTGTATTTCAGAAATAGAATGGTGGTGCCAAATGACCAAAACCTAAGGAACATGTTGCTTCAGGAGGCACATTGTGCCCCTTACTCCGCTCATCCAGGCTATGTAAAGATGCATGAAAATATGAGAAAAGATTATTATTGGCCAGGAATGAAGAAGGATATCACAGAATTTGTGGCTAAGTGTTTAGAGTGCCAAAAGGTGAAGGCAGAATATTTACACCCTACAGGATGCCTATATACACATGATATTCCAATTCATAAATGGCAGGTTGTGACCATGGACTTCATTGTTGGGTTGCCTAAAAATCGTTTCCAGCATGATACCATTATGGTTGTGGTTGACAAATTGACTAAAGTGGCACATTTTCTGCCTGGAAATATTAAATACGGAGCTCCTACAGTAGCCCATAAATTTTCCAGGGAAGTGGTACGGCTACATGGTTTCCTCAAAATAATTATATCAGATAGAGATTCTCGGTTCACATCCGAGTTTTGGCAAACATTACATCAAGCATGGGGAACAAAACTTAACATTAGCACTACCTACCATCCTAAAACTGATGGAAAAATGGAAAGAGTAAACCAAGTCTTAGAAGATATGCTTCGGATGTATTGCATGGACCATCAGACTAAATGGGAAGACTACCTTTTTCTGGTAGAATTTGCTTATAATAATGGTTACCACACTTCTTTGGGTATGGCCCCATTTGAGGCACTATACGGGAAAAGGTGCAGAACATCATTATCTTGGAGCAATCCGGAGGATCGGGTAATGATCGGATCGGATATGGTTAAAGAAATGGAGGAGCAACTCAGCGAAATTTTCCAAAGGCTCAAGGAAGCCTCAGATCGGCAAAAGAGTTATGCCGACCTCAAAAGAACTCCAAGAGAATTCTCTATGGGAGACAGAGTATTCCTAAGGGTTAAGCCAACCAAGAGCTCTATAAAATCCTCTAAACTAAGCCCAATATTTGTAGGACCCTTTACCATTCTTGCCAAAATCAGCCCAGTCGCCTATAAGTTGGCCTTGCCACCCAACTTGTCAAAAATCCATGATACTTTCCATGTGTCCCTCCTCAAGAAATATATTTTTGATCCTTCTCATGTTTGGAATGTTGATCACTTGCAGATGATCGACCCCCTACGCATTGAAGTCCAACCTATCAGAGTATTGGGTTTTCGAACCAAGCAATTAAGAAAATGAAATATTGAGTAATGTAAGGTCCAATGGGACCAATATTCTGAAAACAATACCACATGGGAAGATGTGGCTATCATGAAAAGACAGTTTCCATTTTTGTTTGAACAATAACTTAAAACAAGTTTTTGAATCTTATGATGATGTAAAAAGTTTGGTTTAAAAATTTTTGGGTTGATAGTGAAGACATGCTTTCATTTCAGTAATTATGATTGAGTTTGACTATATAATTATGTTGTTACTATTCCATAGTATGATTTGCTCTTGATCTTATATTTTGGTATGCATTTAAAAACATAGGGACTATGTTTAATCTTAGAGGGGGAGGATGTAACAACCCTCCTAAATATGGCTCTTGTCTTAATCTATTTATCTACAAGAATATGGTACTGCTAATCAATCTATGGATGCAGGAATAGATGCACACGCTAGCGGGGAGCATCACAAAAGCATTGGTATCTTCCTCAATCTGCAAGCAACGGGTATCCGAGGAAAGGTAAGTTTTGGGATATGATGAGCGATGGAGTTTTTGCCTATGTTAGGGTATTAAATCCCTATTGGAAATCCTTCCACCAACGGTCCATGTAGATTGCATCCACGTAGCTGCATTTTAGGGTTCTGTGTTTGATTTACAAAATTATTATTATTATTATTATTTTGTTGTTTAAATATTTGAAAACCATATTATGGGTAACAACAATAATAATAATAATGGGTAATAATAATAATAATAACAAAAATATACTAATTACAATTAATAAATAATAATAATTATAACTTTAATAAAATGTATAGCCCTTAATAGACCTTAGAAACTATAAGGCATACATAAAAATCAAATGAATGGCGGAAGGCAATCGAATCACACCTGGCAAGCCTTGAAGGGAATAAGACATGCATGTGTTTTACAAGTGGTACCCCGTAAATTATCCCCGTCCTTTATTTAAAGATAAGGAGGGGTGGTCGGAAGGGGGGTGTGAAAGCTTTGGTAATACGACTTGAGGAAGAATTAAAGGAAAACTGGAGCATCCGTGAAACTTTTGGTCAGGTCAGACTTCCTATGATGGTTTTTCTTTTAAAATATATTTATAATAATTTTTAAAAATGAAAATCTTCTTGCTTAGAACTCTGTGATAAAATGGGGATTGAAGATTTTATTTGATATTTGTCTGTGTCTACTTTCTACTAGTTTTAATAAGTATATTTCATCTGCTATTCATTAGACTGTGAAAGCATCTCACGAAAACCCTAATATGGAATCCACCTGGCTGTAAATGCATATCTAGGAAAAACTTTCTAAGAAACTCCTATCCGCAAAGGCTTTTCTTGGTAACCCTAACCAGATAATTGCACCTATAATATATATATTTGGTTTGGAGTGCTTGTTGCATGGCTTCTACATTGAAATTAAGGAATGAGGAATTTGGTATTGCCTTTGTATTTTTTGATTAATATGCATTCTGTAATGAAGGGAATTTATGTTGCATGGTCTTTGGATGTGAGTGCATTTAGGGTAGTGTGCATTCATGGTAGTTGGCTGCTCTGATCCCTTAGTTTTGATGATTTCCCCTTAAACCCCGTTCGCATAGCTTCGGTTGGATGAAGACGAACTCCATTACCAGAAATCTGACGCTCAACAGTAATGCTGCCATGGTCATTATGCTTATTATGTGTTATGTATTTTCAATATCCTGTTATATGTATATATTTTTTAGAACTCCTTCTGGGAAAATATTTGAATGGGGTATCCCTTATGTCCAGTATATGAATGACTATATTTCAGTATGTCTATGTGGATTATATTTACGAGAACAGGAGAAAATATTGTTATGAAAGTAATATGATGACTTCTATATATTGGGTTTGCTTCCAATTGTGTATACCTAAGGTATAGGATACTGTTTATATTTTTATATTATAAATCTACAACTGTTGGATGACTTCTGTGTATTGGGTTTGCTTCCAATCGTGTATACCTAAAGTATAGGATGTTGTATATAATTTTTATGTTGTAAATCTATCACTGTTGAATCATGTTAAAAATATATATGTATCGTTGATTATATTAACTGTGAATGGGGGGAAAATAATTTCATTACTTGATTTTTGAACACTTGAAGCTTGTGAGGAATGTTACGTTGGGTATATGGACACATTGTTTCCCATTATGTATATATTAGAAAATATTGCCTGGTAACTTTAGTATTAGAAAGGTGGATGATCTTATGTGTTGTGAAATTATATTCACTGCTTGTTCAAATGAGTTCGTGCAGCATCATATGTGACAATTAAATTGCCTTTACTCTTGTATGATCAAAAACTTAATAATAATCTCTATCAGATCTCTGGGTTCAATTTTTTTTAGAATGCGTCTTGGATTGTCTAAAGACAGATAAAATTGGTATTATTTGTCATAGTAGTTTTATTTCCTGTTAGGTGCGCTCATGGCGATAGATTGAATCCCATAAAAGACGAGCAATTGATGCCAATGTTATGTTGATAGTCTTATATTTCCTACAAATTAGAATATAACAGTTATTAAACCCTTCCATTGGGCATGATGTGGAGCTTAGACTCCCTATATCATTCAACGGATTCAAATTAACCATAGGAGTGGAGTTATGGCAAATAAATCTTAAACAAAATCAAATAATAAAGAGGGCATTAAAATATTTATCGAGTATTTTGCCACGTCCTTGTAGAATTAATTTAAGGCACACCAAATGATTTCTCTTGTGGAGGTCACCTGTGGTTATACTTGATTGATCGACAAACAGTATATGTTTTCCAAAATTCGAATCAAATCCTTTATGTCGTTGTGACCCAAATCCCTTGGCAATGTTTGGGAAACCAATCCATGGTGGCAGTCACTCAATTTGTTCTATATGAGTTAGTGATGAAATTTTACTGCCACTTGGGGCTATTTGCTCAAAGTTGGTTGGGAATAACAAATGAAGTTATATGCGCACATGGAAAATGTTGCAGCATTGTCTTGAAAACCGTGGCCTCCCTTGCTCTTAAAACCATCTCGATTTGGGGTCAGCCTTGGGTGATATTTTATGTCTCTAATATGCATTAAATTCTGAATCATGTTGGTATTCTTGTTTAAGGTGACTAATTGAGTATCTTCAACCAAATATTTGGCACTCATTTTGGATTCACTGATTCAATTAGATCATAATCATTATTTAGGATATGTCATATTCGGCTTTGACCTTGAGTGCTTTTATGAAATCTGAGGTCAGATCATTCCTGAGACCTTGATAACTGTGACCTAAACATCAACTTAAGATTTGATGAGTTATGAACTAAATATTTATTTTGAGTTATTTAGTGAATCATAAATGACATGCTTTGATAATAATCTAGGGAATCAAAATATATTGGAATTCAAAAAGTTTAATCAAGGGCCTTTTAACCGAAATTTAGAATGATTCAGATTTATTAGATTTAAAACCTTATCATGTTGATTTGGATTTTTTTTTTCTTTTTTTTAAATGCCCTTTTGTTGTAAGTATATTGATGAAAATGTTAGTTGGATTTATGCTTTAAATATAAAAGCAAATTGTTATTTGACTTTATGCTTTAAATATAAACGGAAAATGTTATTGGCTTTATGCTTTAAAGGTAAAGGGAAAATGTTATTTCGCTGTATATTTAAATAAGAGGAAAAATGTTATTTGGATTTATGCTTTAAATATAAAGGAATGTATTAAATTAGATTTATGCTTTGAGTATGTAAGGAAAACATTATTATTTGGTTCTATGCTTTGGCTTTTAAATATAGGAGGCTTATATGTATATGCTATTTAAGAATAATAGCATGACAAATTATTATTATTCAAATTAGTTATTGGCACTTATAATGGAACTTGAGAAAACCAGAATACACCTTAATTGATCCTTTGGAACATCATAAATAAATATCAACCATATCCCATAAACCTTAGACAAACCCTATTAAAGATGCCTCCGAAAGTGGGAGGATAAAACTCATTCCACAAACCCAAGATTGTGGGTAGACAATCTTGACTTCAAATGATAATGGTGTTTGTGGGCAGACAAACACCATGCATAGGGGCAAGCACATATCTGACAAGAAAGGTTAGAACAGGAGGTAACGAAGGGATGTATGGGCATCCTTTCTAGGTTATACCTGCTAGTGGTTGAGTGGTGGAATGTGATTGACTGGGTGATATCGACATCACGATGGTATGGGATATCGTGTTGGTTAATCAACACATGATGTCGAGTGGTTACCAGGGCATTGGTAAGACCCTAGACGATGCTCCAGGGTGAGTGGTTGATCATCTAGCTCGAGCATGTATGCGCTAAGTCTTACATGTTGGAAAGAAGACCTAAGATTGGGTAATCATGTTAAGACATGGGAAAGTAAGTGTCACACCTCTAGGTGATATGGGCCCTAGAGGAAAATAAACCCACTTCCTAGACTTGGGATCTCGGGAGGAGAGTGAAGTTCAAATGGCAACTATGCAGGATCTGTATAATCCTGATCTCATGAGTATTTCGGCTGCAGCAGAATGGCACTCATGAAGACAATATCAACATGCTCAAACTAGAAAAAGAAATTGATAAGAATATAATGAAGAAACTTTTTTTGACACCCAAGTGGTAGTGACTTGGGGTGAATAGACAACCAAGTGGTTATGACTTGGGGTGTTACACCCTGTTATATGGATTCTCTAGCTACAATCAGATATGGGTCAAGGATGAAGACCAATACAAAATGGCATTCACCACAAAATGGAGTATGTTTGCTTATCAACAAATGTCTTTTGGTCTTTCAAACACTCAAGCAACCTTCTAGAAGCAATGGACATGGATTTTGGTGAGTTATTGAATCGATTCATTGTTATTTATTTGTATGATATGATTGTATTATCTCATAACAGGGAAGAGCACAAGTCGTATTTAAGATAGGCTTTTGAAAAATATCGAGAGTTTGGGATATCCATTAACCTAAATAAGTCTATCTTTGTGGTGAAGGAGGGAAAGATTCTGGGCCACCTAATATTATAAAAATGTTTAACTGTTGATCCATATAGATTTGATGCTCTTTTGAAGCTTCCACTGCCAACTAACAAGAAGGGTTTGCAGTCATTCTTCGGTTATATTAACTTTGTTCAAAATTTTATTGTAGATTTTGCTCAAGTTGTGAAATCAATGACTGAACTCTTGAAGAAAAATGTTGAGTTCAAATGGACTGAGCAAAATAAGCAAGCATTCAAGAAAATCAAGGAAAGAGTTGATCAAGCCCTTGTCCTGATAAATCCTGATTATTCAAAAGATTTTATCCTATATGTTGTTGGTGAATAGGAGAGTTACGTAGCAGTGCTCACATAGAAGGGAGATGATGGAGATGAGTGGCCAATCACATTTTTGAGCCAAGTGATCCAACCGCACAAGGAAAAGTATAACTTCATAGAAAAGCAAGTCTATGCAGTAATGAAGTCCTTGAAGAAGTTTTGGCATTTTTTTTGCAAAGTAAAATGATTGTTTATGTTTTTCAATCGAATGTTCGAAGTTTCATTATCCAGGGTGAACTTGGAGATAAGATAGCTGGTTAGGTTTCTAAAATCTAATAATATGATGTCAAAATTCTGTAAACCAAGCTGGTTCATGGCTAAGCACTATGTTAAGATCTTGCGAAGAGTGCTACTTTTGAATTAATGGTTTGCAAGTATGAAGATGCAATAAGTGAAATAAATCATGTTAATCATTCCTCAAGCGATCATGATTGAACATAGGACCTTGCTGAATATTTTAATTTAGGAAGGTGTCTTTCACATCTCAATGCTTCACAAAGAAGGAGATTTAGACTACATATGTTGTTATCGAGTGGATTTTTTCATAAGAACATTGATGAAGTACTTCTTAGGTGTGTCAAAGAGTCAGCTAAGCAAAGAATCCTAAAATAATTTCATTTAAGATTGTTTGGAGGTCACTATGCAGGAAGACCCATGGCATTGAAAACAATCAAATAAGGTTATTTTTAGCCCACCCTCTTTTCAAATGCATTTAAGATCAGTCAAAGTTGTGATAAATGTCAAAGGTATGTCGACAAAAGTAGAATTGCATCTTTACCTCTTCATTTGATCTGTTATGAGGTAAAACCAAAGGGAATTCTATTATTCATAAAAATGTGTTACATATATAGGCAGAAGGCCTATTTGATAAACTGACAAGTGTCAAAATAGAGGCATAGTGCACTTTAACTCTAACATTCCCCCTTAAAGTGCACTGTCATAACTAAAGAAGAAACAAAAGAAGTCAACATTAGGTAACATTCCCCCTTAATGTTGACTTCTCGAAAACAAACTATCATCCTCGCTTATTGCTAATTTGGTCTAGGCTCATGCTCTGTGCTTTTGGCTCTCCAACTGTGAATAATGCTAGATTCACTGTGTATACATCTCGATCTATTGCCTCAGGGTCAGCCACTTTCACGGGTCTGTTACCACTGGGTCAGTCGTCTAAGTGCATTGGGGTCATCATGGGTGCCTTAGGGTCAGCCACTTCTGGGTCTGTTGCCTTTGCAGGTCACTGACTAAACTCACCATGAGTATGAAATCCCTCCTCATGGTGAACTCAATCTAGAAGGTGTCGGTCTTTGTCGAAAATGCACCTAATGAAAGGAAAAACGAGCCATATAAGAGTGTCGGTCTTTGCCAAAAATGCACTCAATACAATAAAATGAGCCATAGATCCAAATAGGAGGAGAGAAGAAGAAAAGAAGAGAATCTTCTGAAGTGTCTTCGTCTGTAGTCTTCAGAAGTAGATCCGAAAAAACCTCGGATAAATTCTAGGGTGTCTTTGTTTGTAGTCCCTAGTATAAGTGTCCTTATGGTGACCATGTCATCCCACCGAAATGCATGGGTAACCAGCCACTGCATTCGCCAAGTGTATAGAAAAGGTCACTAGTTACAAGGATCACATATGAAAGTACCTTGGGAGTGTCGGGTACAACCGAAAGTGCACGCCAAGGTAGAAAAATTTTGAGGCTAAAAGACTAAATTGAAATAACCTCAAAATTACAATATGACACCACCATTGTGTCCGTCATGGAAAACCGTTTCCAACGACTATAAATACCCCTATATTCCACCATCAAAGGGGCCTTCATCATGCTGAAAAACCAATGTGCCTCTCTATGCAGCAGAAAAACAATTCAAGTATACCCTTGAAAAGCAAAAAATACAACCCATTACATGAAAGTGGTGCCCTCCACTTTAAAAAAATGCCCCCATTGTTTGATAGCCATGACCATAATTTAAAAAACTCCCCTAAGACCACCCATTACAAATCCTCCAACATAAGACATTGTTTCTTGCAAATATATATACTCCCTATACTCCACTTTATATAAAGTGGTCCCCTTCCACTTTATAATATAAAGTGCCCCTTGATTTAAAAACAAACATTTCATGATTATATCTCCTCAACGCCCATGATAAATTAAAAAATAGCACTCAGGCTTGTTTTGGCAGCCATTTGACAAAAAACATAAACCATCCATCCATCGCGACATTATTCCCGTCGCCAATCTAGCATCGGCTTCGACACTAACAAATACTGATCAGTGACTTGCAGTCGGAGCCCGTCCGATCGTTGCTGCTAAATCCCGCATTAGAGTTGGTTTTGTCGATCTTCATGATTCGAATAACATTGAATCACACAATTTATCATAATTTCAAGTTTGACATGTGTAAACTTCCAGTAAGTAGCTAGAAATGAGCATCTCCAGGTGGCACCATGCTGGAGTTGGTTTTGCCGATCTCCCTGATTAGAATAATATCAAACTGGAGCAGGCTGGGAGTTGAAAGCTAACAGTTACACCACGAACAAGAGTTCCACGCAGCGTACACTATCACAACACCGCTTCTTCAACATTTCATCCCATGGGCTTATACAATGAACACAAGAGATAGACATCAAATACAGTATCTCGGGTGCGCACTGTTTCTCTGCTTCACCGCTGACAGGTGATCCACAAGAAAGAATTTTTTGTTGTGGCCTCCATCATAGCACCTTCACGACATCTATTCATTCGGTTTAACACGTCTAGGGCCACTATCGTAGAAAAAATCAACCAAGTTACCATGTGCGTGTCGGACGCAAATTCCTAAAAAAAATGCTGTTGATTGCTGCGACCTGTTACAAGGTGAATTTCTCTATTTCGTCGAACAAAGGGCCTCACAAAGGGCCCCGCTGGAAACATTTGGCATAGTTATGCTCGACTCCAAACGTGACGACCGCTATTTGTAGGCATCTGAAACAACAGCCCCGACAACAACAATGGATTTGTCACCAGGCTCACTGTAGGGCAACTCAACAACAACTCTCTCTGTTCTTCATCAGAAAAAAAAATGCTTCTTGAATACCTCCACGGCCATGTGGCCTCCACCGATGCCATCGAGCCACATTCACAACCATAGATGCTCTGTGAGGGAATGCTGCTTCTCTCTTTACGTATTTTTGGGGTATCGATCGCTGCAATGTCAGTTTCCTCTTCTGAAAGAATAGTCTTCTACAAGGAGAAGTCTGTCGAGATGTATTCCGCCTTACTGTACACCTTTGCATAGGCGGCCATAAAAGTGCCTTACATGCTTTGGCAAGCAGTCATCTACAGCGTTTTAGTTTATGCTGGGGTCTTGGACGACTCCCATGACGGCTGCCCTATGGTTTCTAGAGGTTCGAGCAGCGGTTGCTGCATTGTACAACTGAGGATAGGCCAAGCTTGTGAAGTTTGTCGTATCAATCATGCTGATCCGTTCTGTGTAACAACGACAAGATCCACTACGCCAGGAAGGCATTGGCCACCAGCTCGCCGTTAAACTACGGGCCACTCTGGCCTTCAAACTATCCTTTCAGGTAATCGTCGCGGTCCACCATTGTTGGTATTCAAAACGGCCATAGATGAAACAACATTGGCAGAATAAGGGCCACCCCCATTAAAGCCACACCATCCCAACCACAAAAAAAATAGCTCCAGCTAGCATAAGCAGCACATTGTTCGTAAAACACCACGACCTTTCAACAGTAAAAAAAATAACTATGAACGCGAACATCCACAGGCTGCGTCCGTGACTTGTCATCCGAATAAAAAAACTTCAGCTCCTCCATACTGTTGAAATCCATTTCTGCGGCTCATCCTCACAGAAGTTCACCACCACATCGCCATTGCTCGAAAAGACTGAATCACCGGTTTCATCTCCAGCAGCAGCAGAATCAACACCCGCTGCCCTAAAAAACTAAAAAAAATTCTGACCAAACCCTTATGCAAGCAATATGTATTTCAACACCATCTAAAAAAAATTGAAAAAATTTCCCAAACTTTTAAAAAATTTTACCATCTGGTTTCTGATCCATCAAATGATGGAGAGCATACTCCCTCGGTAAAAATTAAAAAAAAAAAAAATAGGAAAAAAAAATCGGGGGAGGGAGGATTTCCATGAGGGAAATCCCCCCTCAAGGGTTTCACAGGGCAAGGAAAGCCTGCTCTGATACCAAATGTTAGGAGGAGAAACTGAAGGGGATATATTATTGATAAAAATGTGTTACATATATAGGCAGAAGGCCTATATTATAAACTGACAAGTGTCAAAACAGATGCATAGTGCACTTTAACTCTAACATGATCCAAGTAGAAGCATCATTTCAATAGTGGGGCTTAGATTTTATTGGGGTCATCGATCCTAATTCATCTATTGGGCATAAATACATTATGATTGCAACTGATTATTTCACCCGATGGGCCGAAGCAATTGCAACTAAGAAGGTAGACCAAGAAATAGTCATCACTTTCCTTGAAGAATTAATCACGCACTTTGGCATCCTAGATACGGTTATAACAAACAATAAAAATCCATTCATTGATGCTAAAATTAGTGAGTTTATGGGTAAGTATGATATTTATTTAAAAAATTCATCAAATTACTATCCACAGGGAAATGGTTTAGCCGAATCCATGAACAAGAATCTGCTTAGGATTTTGAAGGGGACTCTTGGTGACAACAAGCAAAGTTGGCACTTGCTTCTAAACCAAGCTTTATGGGACTATTGCATCTCAATTAAGACGTCTATCAATATGCCCCCTATTCCCTGGTGTACATTAAGTAAGCAGTCTTGCCCATTCACATTGAATTGTTGGTCCTTCAATCCTTACAGTTGCATGATTATGAAGATGATAAATCCAATCCTATGAGCGCAAGGTTGGCTCAGCTATTGTAGTTGGAGGAAGAAAGAGAGAAAGCATATAATGTGTTCATGGAACACGCTCAGATGACAAAGAATTGGTTTAGAAAGAAGACTTTTGAGAAGGCATTTAAATTTGGTGATCTTATGTTGAAATGGAATGATAACAATGCAAAGCCAGACAAACATCACAAGTTTGAGGTAATTTGGGAAGGCCCATTTCAGATTTCCAGTATAAACCAAGTTAATTCGTATTATTTGCAGGATATGGACAATCGTGTGTTCTTGATTTTGGTGAATGGTCTTCACTTGAAGGCCTATAACCAATAAAAAATATAGGATCAAAGGTGTAAATATGTACATAGTTTCTTAATGTTTTTTGGTTTTGTTTTGTTTGAAAAAATGACTAAGGATGGGGAGCAAAATTCCTTTTTTTTCATTGGGCAAAAGTGTTTTCACTGGCAAAAATCATTTTCACCAGAGAAAGCCTTCTTCGCTTCTCCCGAGATCAAAATATATATATGAAAGAAAGCAAAATTTCTTTTCACTGAGTGAAAGGTATTTTTGCTAGCAAAAATCATTTTCACTAGCGAAAGTCCCTTTCCTTGATTTTTTGGGGAATTTTACCCAGAAGTACTTTTTTAGCACCAAAGGCGTCAAAAAGCATGCATGCTTTAAATATTTTTTGATTTCTTGGTGAATGGAGGAAAAATCACGCTTATTTTTAAAGCGGGGCACCCAAGTTGTAAAAATCACTTGATGGAAAGATACAAAAAAAAAAGAAAAAAATGATTTTCGCCCAAGAATGGAATTTTGCCCATGCATATTTTCCTTTCGAAGTGAAATTCATTTTTGCCCCATTTTTCTCATGCACATCTGGATTTTTTAGAGCAAAACTCAAGTTGACAAAAGAAGCTTCCCTCACATGCTTTTTCGAGTGGATGAGGTGGTGAAGGATATTTTTGAAAATAAATGGAGCAAAATGCCTTTTCATCTTGCATTTTTAGTGAACTCCCAAAATGCATGATAATTCACCCATGAAATCAACGAAATACATGATCGAAACTCCACTTCAACGAAACAAGGCGACCATTATGCAGTTCAAGGTGAAAATTCAACAAGGTACATTTTTCAAAATTAATTGTTAACGACAAGTTGCACCCCCAAGAAGGAAAAAGCAATTAAAAAATCGAAGCAACCAATCAGAGCGTTTGGAGAAGAGGTAGGCAAAATCATTGGAATATTGGAAAGTGTGATGTTCCCCCAAATTTAGTTGGTGCACCATAGGCATTAAATTTGGTAGGTGTGGCTGGAAAAATATAAAAGGGCGAATGGTTTAGTTTAAAAAATCAAAAATTGCAAAGCACCTGTTCAAAAAATTGTTGTGAATCATTTTCTGCTCCAAGCTTTGAAGTTATTTGCTACCTATGCAAGGGAAGCTAATGATGGGGAAGATAACTATAGAGGCCAAGAAGGAGAAAGTTCAAAAGAAGGCTAACCCAAAAAAGAGGTGGCAAAAATCCAAAGAGGAGGAAGAAGTGGAATTAATGCCTTATTACAATCGTCTGGCAAAAATCAGTGACACCACAATCACAAAAAAGGGTGTGGAGAAATTACGATAATACATTGAATTCACTCTTCATAAATTATCTACCGAGAGTTCCCACACTATGACATTCTATTCCCATATTTTTTGGTACCTGTGTACATCGGTGCATTCATCTCCCGAGCTAGTATGGGCGATTGCGCAATGTTAAAAACTTGCAATGAGAGTTGTTCAAAAATCCAAAGGAGATAAGTTGTTCATCATTTTAGCTAGTTTCACTAGGGATGCTTTTGCTTGTGGTGCAAGATCTCCATCCGATGTCATGTTTAAAAAGCTCAATCTTTCGGAGCAGGAGGAGAGATACCAGTTGAAAGTTCAGATGCGACAGTTTATGGAGAATTAGTTGCTGAAGATGCCACGATTTTGGGAGTTGCTAGATTTATCGGTGCCTCTGAGGGATTTCAAGAGCTCATATTTATATTAAATTCTAGCATGGATGGTGGGATTGTCTTCAAATTCCACAGTGCATAAGTGGCAAGCATTGCTGGCACAATGTATTTCACAGGTGGAGTTTTGCTTCCTGATTGCCATGATAGTGACCACAAATTCTATTTTTTATTGGGTGGATTTCGTAACCCGAAGAATGCACACACAATTATAGAAGGTTCAGAATGAAGAGGATTTCACCTTCAGACATTGTTCTTTCTCGGTGTGGTATTTATTTTATTACATGTATTCTTAGTTTATCTTTGTAGCAATAAAAAAGATGAATGAAGTAGGTAGAAAGCTATCAATTTATTTATGGACTCAAATTTTGTCGAAGGAGTCCTATTATAATTTTAGCCAAATGTTCTTGGGACTTGCCCTTGAACTCATTTACGAGGTGTGCAATAGAGTATCGAGAGCAATGAAAGCAAAGGAGGTAGAAAAGGAAAAATATGACATCTTTTTATTGATGCAAGGAGTGGTCATCAGAATTTTTGGCTTCATTGGAAAACCTTTCATGTTGCTATATTTTACCACGGAGCATCTTTTCACCCTAGAAGTAGCCTGACAGAGTGATTTCACAAATGACACATATGGTTCAAGTAGGGGAAAGTGAGCTCTGTGCATTATGCCTTTCCAGTTTGGTGACGTTAAGGTGACTCGGTGCAGACATAATGGATTGATTGTCGAGACATTGTATGACTATGGGTTGATTGAGCTTCCCCAATTATGGTGGTATGATCCTTTGCGTATTTTTAGGAGTTTCACCAACGCCAAGAATTTTCATTGTTACCCATGAGAAGATATCTTGCAGTAGAGGAATAATTCCAAGGAGCGCGACCTTGAATGGCATGTTGAAAATATGATGTCGCTCCCTCCTTGGCATGATTTCTTTGAAATGGAGGTCGAGTATGATCTTGTGAATCTTTCAAAGCAGGTTCCTCCTGATTTTTTTAATCAAATGAAAGTGAAATTGCCCAATTGGTCTAATGATAAAATTTCCAATTGGTGGATCATGAGGGTCCATCGAGGAAAGCTTGGGTTTGGTTACCTGCTAGTTATGGATGAGGTATTTTCACTAATTTATGATGAGCATTGTGAGAAGTACCAACCCTCTCTTTTGCTAACCTGGTGCCTCAAAGTATCCAAAGTCCTGAGAAGGAAGAAGATTGAGTAAGAAATAAGAAGACATTGATTAAAGAGAGGGTAGTTATCAAATAAGAAGAGGAGCAACCACCACCCAAGGAAAAACTTTCGCTCAGAAATAGGAGAGTGGGTATAAGGGTATCATTCCCTAGTATGGTAAATAAGCCCAAGAGTGGTACAGTTTTTGCTCTTAGCGCAAATCCATATTCCTAATTTACAATTGAGCAAATTGGTGTTAAGAAGTTACCCTCTTTGGCTCAGTAGGAAAAGCTAAGCCAGATGGTGGTAATAGTAGATCTAGAAGCAGAGGAGGAAAATGCAGAGGGAGAGAAAGATCTAGTAGTGCAACAACCTTCGTTGTTGGCTCAAATGGTGTTGAAGATCATAGGTATGCATTTCCCTTCTTCTCTCAATGATGAGCATTTAGCGACTATTGCCTCCCCATATGCATTTCCCATATCCACTTCACCTCCATTCACCATACCCATCTCTTCGGATCCCCTCTCCATTTCATAGTCATAGGTCACCAATGCTCCATCTGCTTCTTTTGTTCCCTTCATTTCTCTCTCTTTTAGTTCATTTGCATCCACCTCGAATCCATTTTCCCTTCCATTAGCCTCCATTATGTCTTCTATCTCGACAAAACTTATTATCATTGTAAGTACACAAGCTCCTCCCAAGTTAAGCGTAATTGTAGCACCTTCCACTTCCACCCCCGCTATTGAGTCAAACCCTTAGTAGGTCATTTTATCATTTTATCCAATTTTTGTAGTGCAGGAGCCACTAGCTTTGAAGGTGGAGTTGTTACCAGAGCACCTCGTGGCAGAGAATATCAATAGAGCACAGTAGATTTCCTTGTGTTGGTTGAAAAGCTGTAAGAGGAAGGATGCACAGGCCCCATCTAAGGTAATGAAAAAGGTGAATTTTTATTTAGAGATGATAGATATGCATACTATGAAGATGGTGTAGACACTAAAATCATGTCAATCCGATTAGGCGACCAAAATCATTGGCTAATTTGACATCATATGGCCCCCTAGGGCAACCCTCAAAGGTTACATAGTGGTCTTAACCACTTCTGCAAGGTTTTGGAAGGTTCTATCCCACTTTTGGGAAGTTATGGCCTCATAGGCATGACCATCCCACCCAAGGATGAATATAGATCATGATCGTCCCACCCAGGGAGAGGTCATAAGCAACCATCCCTGGGTGGGATGACCAGGGTCTTTGACCCACAAAAAGTCAAAATTGGGAAAAATGGCACCCAAAAACTACCATTTATCCCACCTATTCAAGCATGCAAGCCTGAGGGTGCAGAATCCTTATGACATGTTGCAGAATGGAGGCCAAAAAGGGAGATTCTCTTCCCCTCCAATGCATGCCAAGTTTTGGATAAATGGCACCTCTTGCCCTGCATGCCCTTGCATGCCCATTTTCCCATGAGCCTCCTTTGGCTATAAAGTGGATCCATTTTCCACCCAAAAACATAGAGAGGAGTTTTAGGACATTGCAACGAAGTGCTGCCAAGATTTCCCCTCAACCTTTTGTGCCCTTTTCCCTCAAAATCTCTACCTAGCGAAGGAGGTTCTCGAGTGATTCAAGAGGCACAATTTGTTTACAAAACCAAACCAATTGAGTGAATTTCACCCCAAAATTTGATGACAACACCTTTGAGAGAGTTTTTGACCAATTCATAGAGGAATTGGTGGCAAAAAATCAATAGAGCTAGTGGTCATCCCACCCCAGGATGGTCCCTAGTTTATGATAGTCACCACCATCCCTGCAAGGTATGAGGATATATTGAAGTATTATTTCATTACTATTTTTAAATAGGCTTATTCTAGGATATATTATGAACCTACTATCCAAATTTCATGTAATTTGGAGTTATATTGAATGAGATATCACATTTTTAAGATTTTATAGGTTTTTGGGGACCATCTGAAGATGCACATGAATCTGTGACTAATTTTGTTAATAAAATGATATGGGTCCTATTTAAATATTATTTTATGTATTCTATCCAATTTTGGTTTGATTTGGAGATGTTTAGGGCCAAAAATTACTCATTTTGGGTTTTGTAGGCTTAGTAGGTGCACTACGAATGCGACATGGATTCGGATGCAATTTCTATTCTATTTTTAATTATATCTTTCCAAAATCATATTTTATGCATGCCTATAAAATTTGGAATCATTTGGAGTTGTTTTAGATAGGTGCATTGCATATTTACACTTTCTAGTCTATAGTTGCATGTATTGCTTTTGCATGTTTCACAATTCACACTTGCTATTTAACGAATTTGGTTTCCTTGTGTGTAGGTGTAGGTTTTATAGTGCATGAGGAAGGAGCATAGGATCATAATATCAAAGAACCAAGTGGCGGCATCATAGGCCTACCCACTTCAATTGTGGGTACGAGGAAGAACATTGGAAGTGCACCCGAGTTACTGAAAGGATTTGATCCTTGGGCACCATTTTGTAAACAAGTGTATCAATCTAGAGCCCTCAAGGGGATATTTATGTAACCATGGTTTGATCCATCAAAATAATAAAAGAAAACTCCATTTCTTGCATTTATTTATCTTATCATGTTTACTTGAATGCTCCTTTTGTAATGCTTATCCAATACTAGCGATAGATGCATCTTGTTTAGCATTGTTAGGTGCACCATTTTTCCCATACTTCAGTGGTGATCATGGTGGGACCCTATCCCAATTGATTTGGTTAAAAGTTTAACCTTATTTTTTGCCTTGTTTCTATTGCAGGTATTGGTTGTTCTGGCCTAAAATGACCTCTAGACTGCTACTCGTGCCACCTAGGGATGGTTGCATAATCATCCCACCCTGGTACGGCCATCAAATTGGCAACCATCCCACCCTAGGATGGCCACAAAATAGAGAGCTTTTCTGCTCAAAATTCTAGAAACAACAAGTTCTTAGGCTATCAAGGTAAGTGCCTAAACCTTCACTTTGCTTTTCTATAGTTCAAAATTGCTTAAATTTGGTTTTTCTTGCTTCCCTTGTTTGCTTGAAAGGTAGAAAGATAGATTTCCTTTTTCTATAATTGCAAAAACAACAAAAATAAGAAGAAAAACTAAAAATAAACTAAGTAGAAATGCACTTGTATGGTTTGATTGCTTGTAGCCTACCTAATGGGTAGGTTATCATTTAGGACATGCATTTTGTAGGTTTACTTTTTATCTAACTTTTCTGAAAGTAAAACATCCTTTTCTTGCATTTAGTGAAAGATCATTGAGTGCTTCATTGTTTACTTTCTTTAAGCATAAAAGGAACCACACACACTTGCACGTATCACAATAACATTGGTAAGGTTGGATTTCATCACCAACCTCCAATTCAGACCGATGACATTGGATTTCACCTCCTTCCATCGGCTTGCCCCCTCGACACCTTAGATAGAATAGGGCACTCTCTTAATATGGAATAGGTCACTAGTGTTCAAACTACCTCCCACTATTGGAAACGCTTGTCGATTCAGAGTGGAAGAGCTAGGCGAACCCTCCACTCATTGTGGGTTTTAAGCGGTGTACCCTAGACTCTTTTGAGAACCTCATGTTTGGCACTAGTGTTCCTAGTCACCACTTTGGTTGAGTTCCCTCATTCTAAGTCCAAAACATGAACAAGAAAGCAAGAGCAACAACAAATCTAAACACACCAAATAGCTTAGGGATTCACATCTAAAACTTAAAGGAGATAATCACATTGTTTTCTTGTGTGCTTCTTTGATCATTTGATTGTGTGTTTCTAATATTTAAAAGAGATAATCATATACATCTAATCCTTAAAAGAGATAATCATATTGTCTACTTTGTGTGTTTCTTTATTGTTTGGGTAATCAACATAAGATCCTTGATCTGGGACCAAACCCTAATTTTTCAAAAAAAAAGTAAATTGCTACTTTTTTATTCTGCATCCAATGGATCGAGAATCATGCAAATCAGAGCTATAACAAAAAAGTTATGTTGGTTTTATGATTACTCTATTTTTGAGTGATTTTAAAGCCAAAAATAGGGAAAAACTACACTAAAACAGTCATAAAAAGCCCTAGACAACCCCAAAAATTGCCAAATTTATTTTGTTGTCTTAGTTAGCCCCTTGTGCACCTCTCACATAAATTTTGAGTCCTAACTCTTTATTTCTCAAAATTTCCCAAAAATTCCTAAAATTGGGCATTTTCCCACGAGCCCCGATTGGCCAAATATTCCAAAAATACAAATTTTGACCCAAAATTCAAATTTTGGAGCCCTAGCCCATTGTGATCAGCTCATCGCACTGATCATTTTGGTATATAACACTTATAACCTTTTTGGAAGTCAAAATTTTCTACTATGGTCGAGGGACCCCCTTTTATGGATTTGGTCCAAATGTGGTTGAAAACAAGACCTCCAATTCAGAGAGAGAATCAAGCTCCATAACTAGTGAATATATCCAAATAAGTCCAGAGGACATGCCCATCCCTGAATGGCATCCCAGGTTTTATCATAACAACAATACCATCCCTAGGGGGGCAAACCTTCGAGATATCCCTACTAGGGAAGCACCCATAGGTCCTCTAGGAAAACTTCCTGACTTGGATACCTTGATGGAATTCTATATAGCGAATAATCTGCCCATTAAGGGGTCTAGTAGGTCAATATCATGGATTCACACCCCAACTTGCTCTATACATCAATCAGAATATGAACATGAGAGTACACCATGGCCTAGCTTGGATGAGCAAACCACCCCGTTTGATCGAGTAAGTCACCCCCATACTCCTCATAGAGAGCACTTAGCATGCACACATCGTGCTTCTGTGCAGCTTGAATATATAGAGCTTACATCTAAAACTGAATATGAGTCTTTCCTTATAGATGAGGGAGAAGACCCAAGTCATCCTCCTACTCCTCGTGAAGAGTACTTGGTGCGACCACATTATGGCTCTACATCATCGAACTATACAAAGCTAATTCATAAGTAGGGCAATCCTTTAGGGAGCATGGAAAACAAGCAATAGATCCTACTAGGGGGAATGACATGATAAACCCATCCATATTTCAAATATGAGGGCACACAAACCCCATGCAACTGAGCAACAATATCATACTCATCAGGCACTTAGGCCAAATCTTAATAGGCAACAACATACGGATCAACTCTAGTTGGATCAACAACAATTAAATCAACAATGGGTGGACTCACAATGAGCACACCTACAAAGGTTGTATCAACAAAAGATACAAGAACAACAAAATATACAACAAGAGCAATTGCAAAATGCATTACATAAAGTTGTGCTTACACCTAGCACCTATAGGATGCAACAATGGGCAAGGCACCCAATACAATCTCAAAATCTTCCCCCTCGGCCATGCCAAAATCATGTTCAACATCAAAGGCCATTATCTAGTTATCATCAAAAGCCTCATACTCCTCAACAATACCAAGATCAATACGATGAGGAATCATATGAAGAGTCCCAATGGGAACATCAGGATCAAATAGATGCTTACCCTAAATCCAGTTATGATGAGGTACCTAATGATCATACTTATCATCCACCTCAACATAAAAAGCAGCCTCCTTTATCTAATCAAGGGTGACAATAGGATGATCATATCATGTCTTCTAGGGCATACAAAGTGCTAAATGATCGGTTAAAGGCATTATAAAAGCAAGATCAAAGTTTGGTTTATCAAAAACCCACACTAAAGCAGCTTAGTAATCAGCCTTTGCATCCATCAGTGTCATCACTAACATACCCATCAAATTTCTAGATGCCTAAACTTGAAAATTTCAAAGATGATGAAGATGCAGAAGAGCACGTGACAAGCTTCATCCTTAAGTGCTCTCATCTTCAAGACTATGACCCTTTGATGTTGAGAATATTCCTTACAATATTATTTGGGGATGCTTTAGAATGGTATAATCATCTACCACATCATAGCATAAACACCTTTGAGCAATTGGTCGATGCATTTTTGGGATGTTTTGCCTCTAGCGCTAAGAAAATGATAAACTTGACTGACTTGTCTAGCCTTCGTCAACTTGATGATGAGCCAGTCATGGAGTATGGTAATAGATGGAGGAAGGTGATGTCAAAACTACCTTTCACCCTACCCATAACGAAACTCATCCAAATGTTTACTAGAAGTTGTTCGAAGCAGATTTCACTTCTCTTACAATTACAACAATATCAAACATTCGAGGAGGCCTTAGCATAGGCCCAAATCATTGAGGACATCAAGGTCCAGGAGGGTGATGTTCAACTCCACAAAGGGGAATGGCCAAACAAGAATATTAAAGGTGGTAACACACAACAAAATGTGGCCCCAATCAATCAAGTGGTTTTGAGTATCCCTGAACCCTCAAATCGGGCTCCACCACCACAATTACCAATGCAACCTAATTACCAAGCTCAACCTCCATTGGCCAAAAATCATATGCAACAAAAGCAAAGACAATATACTCATTTTTTAGAGCCCTTAGCATCGATCTTCAATCGATTGTATGAGGCACAAGCGATCACGCTTCCCGAGATCCATCCATTGAAACCTAATAAGCATAGATCAAAGGTGCATAGGGAAAATCTATATTGTGTTTACCATCAACAAAGAGGCCATGACATCCAGACATGTTATCCCTTTAGAGATTTAGTTCAGGATATGATCGAGAGGTAAGAGCTTCTGATGGGCAATCCTCTTGCTCCAAACAACCAACCAATAGGAGTCTTCCAAGACCCTTTGCCCACACACGAAGCAAACACAACACCTGCCAACCAAGTTGAACAACCTAATCAGGTGCATAATAATCCACCTCCCCAAGAGTCTGTGGGAATGATCAGTATTGTAACAAAGGACTAAGAATATCAAAATTGATCTACGCAACCTGTGGCATCATCCAATGTTTCACCTTCACTCATATCGTCTCATCGGGACATTGGCACTGCACAAAATTACACATCACAGTAGGGGATCGGTTTCTACTACTCCCCCTAGCCAAGCCAATCATAGTGCATCAAAAACAATGCACATTTGGGGTACCTAAGGTAGCATACCTTCCCCTTAAAAACATAAAAACAAACAAAAATCATAAAATATCAAAATCCAAAAACATTCAAAATAATCAAAATTTCAAAAACAATTCAAAACATCAAAATTTCAAAAACAATTTAAAACATCAAAATTTCAAAAACAATTGAAAAAGCACTAAAATTCAAAAATATTGTAAAACATTAAAAACACAAAAACATTTGCATTTACATTTTGCATATGCATTCATTTAATTGCATTGCATTTAGGCATTTTCATCCATTGCACTTGCATTAGGATAGGTTGTGTTTACAATCTTACAAATGACACCACGTTTGTATCTTAATCATGCATCTATTCATCATCATCATCCATTCACCCTTGTGAGTAATTGTGTTTTTCAACACAACCCCTTCCTATTGCTATAAGGAATATACTAGGGTTTTCCGGTCATTCAACCATACCTAGTGATCTTCTCAAATTTTGTAGAAAGTTATCTTCACTTTCAGAAGATGAGGTCTAGTTCTGATAGTACCTTGTATATCTCAAAATCCCATCACTATTTAAACATTAATAATCCTAGTTTTGACAAGGGAAATATGAACACTACAAAGTGGTCCTGGTCACCTTAAGCGAAAGGTTTTTACTTGCTCATCTTGTGATGTGCATGGTCTAGGATGTTGATCATTGAAAAAAGGACAAGCTCCCCCTACCCAAAGAAATCCCTTGCTTTCATCAAAATAAGAAAAATCCCAAAAAGCAAAATAAATAGTGATTTTCATCACTAAACAAATCCCTTGCTCAAAGAAAACAAAATACAAAATAAACAATGATTTTCATCACTAAGCATGAGCAAGTATCCCACATCAATGTGAAGAAAATAAGGGGGTGAAGAGCTTGAATCCTTGGAATGGTCAATATTTTGAAACCATCGAGTGATCCCCAATACAACAATGGGTTGAATGAATCCCACCTGGCATTGGGGTAGTTCTAAGCAATTTACAAAGTGAGCTAGCTTTAGGTGGCTTGTATCACCTAGTGGTCTAATCCAACTAAGTCCAAACTTAGGATCATGATGAACATAGGGTGATCCTCATTACAACAATGGGTTGAATGAATCCCACCTGGCAATGAGGTAGTCTTATGTCTCATCTAATATATTCATTTGCACACATAGGGATAATGAATATCTTGGTCTTCATAACAAAAGCTTTTATCTTTCAGGAGTCCTGTATAGTCATTATACAACTTTTGATTAATCAACTAGGGTGTTTGAGTCTCATGGAAAACCTCAAAAATTCCCTAATAGCAACAAATCATTACATCAATCATACACATTTACACATCTCACAATCATCTCATTTCACATATGGATGCTTAAATGATTAATTCTTATGATAAGAGTTATCATTTTCATTCATGATTTTCATACATTCTGTGGTGTCATCCATCAGTTTTTCAAAACACATATTAATTGCATTCCTTATGTTTTAAGTGATTAAAGCATACAGGTTCATTTACATTAGATCATCATCATGTAAATAATGCATTACATACATTGCATTCACCATATCATATCAACATAACTTAAGTGCATAAACAATTGAAACAAATTTAAACATGCATTTAACATTCACCATTGCATCCATATATGCATACATAGTAGAGCATCTACACATCTAGATCACAACATCTAATCATACATTTATCATCTAGCTAGTGCATGTCATCAGTACATCGCATACATATAGCATATTGGCATCATCAATAGGCATTACATCCATTAATGCATCCATAAATTATAACACATACAATTGTCCCTCCCCCCCCCCCACAAATATAACACCCACCCCAAAATTCCCTAATGTACCATAAACCCTTTGGTCACCCAAAAAGCCCCAAAGGTATCCATAAACCCTTTGGTCAATCAAAAATCCCCAAAGGTATCCATAAACCCTTTGGTCACCCAAAATGCCCCAACGACATCCACTAAGCCCATTGGTCATAATAACAACATGTATAATCCAAATCAACAATTGATAACTTAATCAAGTTAATCGCGTTCATCTTACGAATCATTACCAAAGACAATCATGCACCCTCCTTGCTTGGGGAAAATAAGCAAAAGATAAAAAGAAAATTCAAGCAAACTAGTAAGCTTATCTCCAATTGCCATCAAGGCTAAAGTGTAGACTTGAGCTCATCTTCAAATTGCCATCAAGGCTAAAATGTAGACTTGAGCTTGTCTTCCAATTTCCACCAAGGCTAAAGTGTATACTTGAGCTTATCTTCCAATCACCATCAAGGCTAGGATTTGACTTAAGCTTATCTCCTAATCTCCATCAAGGCTAGGATTTGACTTAAGCTTGTCTCCTAATTGCCATCAAGGCTAGGATTTGACTTAAGCTTGTCTCCTAATCGTCATCAAGGCTAGGATTTGACTTAAGCTTGTCTCCTAATTGCCATCAAGGCTAGTATTTGACTTAAGCTTATCTCCTAATCACCATCAAGGCTAGGATTAGACTTAAGCTTGTTTGCCAATATCCCAAAGATTACCAAAATCAAGTTCCTTAACTTGTCGGAGGTAATGATTATGAGATGCACACCCTTTCCATGATTGGGGCATCTAGCATTGATGAGGTATTCATTTCATTTCTTCTATGAAATCTCATAAAAATAAAAAATTCAAAAACAATTGAAACATCAAAACAACTCAAAAACAGCAAAAAACACCAAAAAGGGTCCAAAACCCACCAAAAACAAGTCAAATTCGTGGCAAAATTCACTATGGATCAAGATGAAACCAAAATTGCTCATGGATGAATGGAAAGGTCTTTACTTCAATCCCTAAGAAGGCCATTGTGGCCGGACCGCCCCACGGGAACGAGGTTTTCCATTCTTTTCTTCCATGAAACATCAACAAAATCATCAAAATCCTCTCAAAACTGCTCCATTTCACAATGGGTAAAACTGAAGGAAACCCTAACCAAGTCATATGGATCAAGCGACTCATCTCTTTTATCATTGGTCATTCCCTCATCGACTCATCGCTTGAGGGGGTAGTCATACTTAACAAATTCATAATCAAAATCAACAATCAAACACTCAATCATGCAAATTGTGTTCGTTCAACGAATCATTGAAAAAGATAATCACGCCCCTGCTTGGGGTAGCAAACAAGCAAAAATTTCAATTAAACAAATACTTGGCATATGGAAGTATGAAGGATTATATTTCTCACCTCTTCATGACTAAACAATGTCCAAGATCAAGTAAGCCTTACTGGAAAGGTTGTACTTGAGTAAAGTTCCTTAGCTCGTCAGAAGCAAGGATTCAAGAACGCATGCTCTTTCCATGATTGGGGCATCTAAATTTGGTTAGGTTATTGAATAACCTTAATCATTTAACATTTTAGTCATCTATTTTTGCTCAACGTTGTGTTGCACATAATGCATCTCAAAAAGGGGTATCTATAGACACTAAAATCATGTCAATCTGATTAGGCAACCAAAAGCATTGGCTAAGTTGACATCATATGGCCCCCTAGGGCAACCCTCAAAGGTTACATAGTGGTCCTAACCACTTAAGGTTTTGGAAGGTTCTACCCCACTTTTGGGAAGTTTTGGCCACATAGGCATGACCGTCCCACCTAGGGATGACCACAGTTCATGGCCATCCCACCCAGGGACGGTCACAAGCAACCATCCCTGGGTGGGATGACCAGGGTCTTTGACCCACAAAAATTCAAAATTGGGACAAATGGCACCCATAAACTACCATTTATCCCACCTATTCAAGCATGCAGGTTTGAGGGCACAAAATCCTTATGACATGCTACAGAATGGAGGCCAAAAAGGGAGATTCTCTTCCCCCTCCAATGCATGCCAAGTTTTGGATAAATGGCACCTCTTGCCTCACATGGCATCGCATGCCCATTTGCCCATAGGCCCCCTTTGGCTATAAAGTGGATCCATTTTCCACCCAAATTATAGAGAGGAGTTTTAGGATATTGCAACAAAGTGCTGCCAAGATTTCCCCTCAACCTTTTGTGCCCTTTTTCCCTCGAAATCTCTACCTAGCGAAGGAGGTTCTCGAGTGATTCAAGAGGTGCAATTTGTTTACAAAACTGAACCAATTGAGTGAATTTCACCCCCAAATTTGACATATTTGAGAGATTTTTGGACCAATTCACAGAGGAATTGGTGGAATAAAATCAGCAGATCTAGTGGTCGTCCCACCCCAGGACGATCCCTAGTTTATGATAGTCGCAACCATCCCTGCAAGGGATGAGGACATATTGAAGCATGATTTTATTATTATTTTTTAATAGGCTTATTCTAGGATAGATTATGAACCTACTGTCCAAATTTCATGCAATTTGGAGTTATATTGAATGAGATATCATATTTTTAAGTTTTTACAGGTTTACAGGGCCCATCTAAAGATGCACATGAATATGTGATTAATTTTGCTAATCTAATCACATGGGTCCTCTTTAAATATTATTTTATATATATTGTCCAAGTTTGGTTTGATTTGGAGATGTTTAGGACCAAAAATTGCTCATTTTGGGTTTTGTAGGCTTAGTAGGTACACTACGAATACGACACAGATTCGGATGCAATTTCTATTTTGTTTTCAATTATATCTTCCCAAAATCATATTTTATGCATGCCTATATGATTTGGAATCATTTGGAGTTGTTTTAGATAGGTGCATTGCATATTTACACTTTCTAGTCTATAGTTGCATGTATTGCTTTTGCATGTTTCACAATCCGCACTTGCTATTTAACGAATCTGGTTTCCTTGTGTGTAGGTGCAGGTTTTACAGTGCATGAGGAAGGAGCATAGGATCAGAAGACCAAAGAACCAAGCGGTGGCATCATAGGCCCACCCACTTCAATTGTGGGTACGAGGAAGAACATTGGAAGTGCACCCGAGTTATTGAAAGGATTTGATCCTTGGGCACCATTTTGTAACAAGTGTATCAATCTAGAGCCCTCAAGGGGACATTTATGTAACCGTGGTTTGATCCATCAAAATAATAAAATAAAACTTCATTTCTCGCATTTTGTTTATCTTATCATGTTTACTTGAATGCTTCTTTTGTAATGCTTATCCTACATTAGCGATAGATGCATCTTGTTTAGCATCGTTAGGTGCACCATTTTTCCCATACTTGATATGGTTCCTCAGGTTCAGAAACCCCAAGGAGAGATGGTGCCCAATGATTATTCATATCAGGTCACCATTGAGGACCTCACCATGATTGATACAATGAAGAAAATGAGCAATACATACCTACATGGCAAGCATTGCAAGGACCGCTTCTTCTAGGCCGAGGCAAAGATAGCAGAGCTAGAAGATGATTTGGCTGCACAGAAGGCCCAATTGGACGCTGCACAATCAGAATCTCAGTATGGTAGCAAAAATTGATGAGCTTGGAGGGCGATATTGAGGGATATAAGTGGGCAGAAAAATAGCATCAGGTGACACAAAAGGAAGTGTAGCAACAAATCCAGGCCTTGAAGGACCAACTCCAAAATTTTGCAGAATCATTTGGCAGCAAAGGTGACGCAGTCGGTAACCCTCACGAAGGAGAAATTTAAGGAGGCTTGCAGTCAGTTTCTTACTGATGGTGCGACAATGGCAACAAAAGCAATGTTGGTCCTCATGTTCCTTTAGGAGGTGCAAACTGTTGTCTCGTACGGCTTGCACATAGTGGAGTTTTTGAAGGAGAACCTGGAGCTAAAACTAGAAATAACGATGAAGATCTAGGCGATGGCTAAGATGGATCTCGAGTTCCGCCCAATGAGCACCATGGCCCGAGCTTGGGCAAATGCCAATATTAAACTACGCAGTTATTTTTCTAGGATGGATCTGGTTAAAGAAGCCCACAAGCTGCTAGAGATATTTGAGCAGGAGAGAAGCATTTCATTGGTCTATTTTGACATGATAGTAGACAATGGTTTCTCCGATTTTATTGATGATCAAGGGAATATTCTGGTGAAGGACTTGGATGCGATATGGGCTATTTTCATATATGACGCTTCAAATATTGATGACTGGGAAGAGCCCATCATTGAAGAACATGTGCTACCTTTGATGAGGAAGCTCACTCGCATCGAGTCTAGATAGTTGGAGCTCAACCAGAGGGCCAACTACATCGACATGGAGCAGGTTGAGACTTTTTAATATATTGTGGATACGCTCAATGCTTGTGAGGTGATTAGTGTGGATGCTTGGGTCGAAGCAGTCGCGGTGTATGAGGCTATAGCTTTGCATATCAAAGAGCAGGAAGAAACTGGAGCGAGCAGCAGGCAATCAGATGCAGTCGACGGTGAAGACTCTACATCCAATGGATAAAAGGCCTTGATATCGATTACATTCAGGCGAGCTGAATACCCCACGAGCCGCTAGAAATGTTTGCATTTTTGCCACATTAAAATTTTGTAAAATTTTGCCTAAATATGAAAGCAATTTTGATAGCAAAATCCATTTTGAGCATTTTGGTCACATTAAGAGTTTTTTCAATATTTTGTCTAAGTGTTCGGTGGGTTTCATTTCAGGAAAAATTAGAGCGAAATTCCTTTTCGTCCCTAGGTGCAGCAAAAATCCTTTTTGGGCAAGATCACAGTGAAATCAATTTCTAGATAATTTTGCCAACAAAATCATTGGTTCGTAATTTCGTCCAATTTCTGGCAAAAATCCCATTTCGCTCAGTTTTTGGCGAAACTCCCATTTCGTTCAGTATTTGGCAAAACTACTATTTCGCTCAGTTTCTAGCGGAACTTCCATTTCCCCTAGTTTTTGGCGTCCCGTTTCACCCATTTTCTGGCGAAACTCCTATTCTGCTCAATTTTCCAGCAAAATGCTCCTTTAGCCCAACTTTTTAGCAAATTACATTTTCGAGTGCATTCTGAGAGAAAACATTGGCAAGAGCATGTTCTAGGCGCAAGTCCAGGCGAAAGCCCATTTTTGACACAACTTGGGGGAAACTATGATGAAGGTCCATTTTGAACGTAACTTTGAGCAAAAGCTCATTTTGGAAGCGAACGCCATCGCCCCTAATGTTTTCAGTGAAGGTTTTCTTTGGGAGAGGTGTAATTGATATGTCCGAAATCACTGCCAAAGAACTACTGAGGTTAGATACTGCGCTCTTGACTCCGATGTAATATTGTTCATTTTCGAAGCACCATCCACTTTAATGGATATTCATTTTCAAGGCACTATCATGGAGATGGAAATCTGGCCGATGATTTCTGCCAAAGTCCCGATACACCATGTGATGAAATCGCCTATCACTTCCCAATGCGTTCGTTGATTTGTTCGTTGTTGTTACCAAGGAGGAATTGTTGTTGTTTGATCTTTGACTAGCCAGCATTTTATTTAATAAACAATTAATTTTGGAGGCGAAATGCTCTATAAAAACTAAGAAACTTGATGTAAAAAAGGATGGCCATTCTGCTGAAAAACTCTGAGTTCAAATTTTTTGCTTTAATAGAAATATTGTTGGCTCTGGTTCCCGAATCAATGGTGTATGTTATTACTTTTTGCCTATCATTTCTGCTATATTCATTGACTTTGTTAGATGAATTAAAATTCTGCATTTGAATTTAATTGTTGATAAAGAAATGAATGTTGAAATGCTAATTGAAAGTTATATTTGCGATTTGTGAATGGTTCCTGTGTTATTCTTTCTGATTAAATGTTGGTTATAACTTGATCTGGTTATTTAGCTATTAGTTCATCCCCGCACTACATTTCTGGCTCACAACCATATTTCTCATTTCTTTCAGTCATTTCCCATTTCTTTCTATCAATTTCTCTCCCTAAGCTTAACATCGATTTTAGATTAGTAAGGGAACCAACCCTTTCTGGAGATTGGCCCGAAGGACATCTCTTTCCTTTGGCCTTTCAATGTTGGTCGGGTCTAGGGCGCGTATTATTACACTTAGGCATATTTGTGACCAACAATACTTCAGTCTCATTGTTTTAAGTAAAGCAACACAAGAAATAGAAAGATATTTGTTCCATGCCCTTGACATAATATAGTAGGCAATTTTTCATTTCAAAGCTTAGAATACAAAGAATCCCTTATTTCACTACGTTCTTCAGGAGAAGCACTCAGATCTGTGTAATTATACAGTAACTCCTCATTATATTCTCCATCAACGTTATGCCATTTCTTGTAATACCAGGTGTTCTAAGCTTTGGCAATATAAAACTCAGTCAAAGGTCATAGCATTTTTATGGGTGCCACTCCATTACTAAGTTTAATTCAAAAACCATAGTTATTGTATCCAACAATTCTCTTGCTCAAATACTTGTATCTACATATCATATACAAATACGGATATGATACTTCTTGGATACCATATCCAAACACACAGGTACCATATCTAGACGTTTTTCATTATAGCTTGAGTGGGCCTACCGGTGAAGGCTTAGGTACTCTAGATAGGAGGTCCAAGGTTTGAATCCAAAGGTAGGTAGATCATGTACACCCCTAGGAAGATAGCACAACATAAGTGCATGCTCCCATACAGTGGATTCAAGGAGTACGAGGTGGTTTGATATGTGTAAAACTCCTAGACCTTAAAAGTTACATTAACTTTTTAACATAACACACAGGTACCATATCTAGATATATCTGAATACATGTCCCTATTTGGTCCATATCTAATATATCCTAGAATCCCCTATGCACATCTAATTTTGTATTTAAAACATGAGATTAAAAAAAGAATATGCAATTTAAAAATAAATAAATTAATATTTAAAAAATCAATAACAATCATCTTCTTAGTTAATGAAAATTACCTATTCAAAATTGATGTGTGCAAACGTTTTTATGTTCTATCTTTTTTCTTTTCATATATAAAATATAAATGCCTTTCAGCTGCAAGCTTACTGCAGTGGTAAGGGCTTTGGCCTCTCTTAGAGAGGTCCAAGGTTCAAACCCCACTCAGAATGAGGGTACCGAGACCCCTCATAAAAACCTGTGTAAACTCATTGAAAACAAAAATATATATGCCTTTTATAGTGTGGTATCCAACTATATCCATATTAGGCAGTCTTGAAAATTTACCATACCCATATTTGATATCGTACCTGTACAAGATATCGTATCCATTTCTATGCAACATAGACAAAAACGCTACAAGGAGGATGGGGGCGTTGTATCTATGTTGAAATTATGTACAAGCAGTCTACTCCATATCTATTTTTGATGCATCCATATTCCTTAGTAATCTGGCAAAGCTCTTACAGTTTAGTGGATGAAATTCATTTTGATAAACAGAGTACTTGAATTATTCAATATTCCGACTCCTTTCATAGTATTTAGCTAAATTGAATTTCATATTGATTGGACCAGCTTTTATTTGCAAAAATAGTAGTTGTAGTGAACTCCTGAATTTTCCAAGGAATCAAACATCTTCTAGAATATATTATTGATAGACTAAAGAGTAACATTGCTATGGTGGTTAAAGCTCCTTCAGATACTAAAGGTGCTCAATTGCTGACACAAACAAAATGCCTTATATACAGCACTGACAATATGCACCTTGAGTATTTCAGTTCCCTACCTGGAGACCAATCTAAGCTCATTGCACATTGTCTTGATGGTCCATTAAAACAATGGAGTACCTTCTCCATTGAAACCACGGATTACCTTCTCCATTGTTTCAAGACGCTATCTCAGTTGATTGGAGAAGGTATGGTTCTTCATGAAGGCAAATGAATCTATTGCTAACTTTTGCAGCTAATTTTGCATATGGTACAAGCTGTGTTACTAAATGGAACAACTTTATTTGGTATGAAATTAGCTTTCAAGATGGACATTACTACTTTATATGTTGAAGATAATTGTGGAACAGTAGTTGATATTTTTCTCAACTAATCTGTTTTTTAAAATTATGCATTGGTGCTTGGATCAGTTTGTTGGCGTTTTAAGCCTTAATACCACAAAATATCACAAGTCCCAATATAAAATAGCCACAATAATAAAGGTCAAAATATAAATAATGAAGAGTAGAATAATATATGAGCAGATTTATATGTATATCAAGGCCTATATAATAAAGCAAATAACATTCATTTATATAATCAAATATGAATGTAAATGGCCTAAGTCATTCATGAACTATGCATGAAGAAAACTTACAATATTAATTGCTCAAAAATCTGTATAAAAGCTTTATTCCTTTTCTTCCTGTTACAACTCTGTAATATGATATTTGAATTGTTTTCTCATGAAGCATTGTCTCCATAATATAGCCATAGTAATGTGACTCTTCAAGTACTTGACTATTGTTCTCCATATGACAAGTCCCATGACCTTTGGCTTATCATCTTGCCACTTGCATACTAGACTCTTCAAGTTCTTCTTACATGGACACTTGACTCTAAGACACTTGCACACATCTACATGACTCTTACACTTCTACATGCACTCCTAATCTAAGACACTTGTGCACATCCTCATATTACATATTTGCATACTTACATACATGACACTTGTGCATATTCTCTCAATCTACACTTGCACTCTAACTTACATGACACTTGTGCATTTCCTACACATTGCACTCTTACATAATACTTGTGCATTTCCTGCACATTACATTCTTATATGACACTTGTGCATTTCCTGCATATTGACACTTACATAAAAGGGGAAATATAAATCACACTTCTAAACTATAGACTCAACCCTAATCTATTACATATTTACAATTGTACACGAAGGTACCATGGGGGTACTTTAGCATATACCAAATAATGTAATATTCCTAACATAGTTGTTGCTTGAGATGAAGTATATTAACTTAGCTTTCAGTTAAATTTCATTTTTTCGTATCCATAGAATTGTTATTGATTTGACAAATTTACAAGCAAAATTTTGATCTTACTCTATACACAGACAAACGATAATGTGTAACAACTGAATAAACAAGATCCCCCTCATTGCACACACAACTCATCAGCCTCATGATCATGATAAGCTTGGCGTTTCATAGCACATGATCCCATCTGTCCTCCATGTCCATCTCTGAGAACTTTCACCCTATCCAAATCTATAAAGGTAAAGGTGAATTTTTAGGTCACAACGAAGGTAGCTTGCCTCTTGTATGTATGGGACCACATTGTACAAGAAAAGGAAATTTTTCACTTTACCTTACATTATAGTTTAATTGTGCACCTCTCAAGTTTTGACATTTTGACCAAGCTCAACATAAATTGAGTCTTTCCACTCCATCTAGTCTTGAGGTAATTAGGTTTCAACCATTCGACCAAGTTATATACAGTGTGTTGCTTTTAGTTTCACAATGATTTGGTGCTTAGTGAAGCATAATCGTACTAACTTGGTCTATGATGCCTTCTAGATGAAGGTTAGAATCACATCAATACATAAAGCAAATTCTTTTTTACTAGTATATTAATGTTATGCAACTTGCACAAGATTATTCCACTCGTTCGTGCACTATTATGCTTATTAGCTCTCAAAACAAAGGCATTGGGATGGATTTAACCAGATCAAACTCTACCTTGTTTTCTTCAAGGCTAATCAATAAGTTGCAAGAGGATTAAGAGGAATGATGCAAGCCCATCCACAAGCAGCAAAGTGTAAATGGCCCTGAGGGCCCAAATTATTTCCCGACTTTGATGTCGCCAATCAATAAACCATGCAATACATGAAGATAAGTAAACATCTATGCCATGGAATCAGACCTCTTCCTTGGTAGATGTAAGACACCATTTTGTGCTTCAGCCTGCATTATGCATCCCATATTGTTAATTTGAGGGACAAGTTTTCTTGGCGTCTTCCGAGCATTCAGATGGGATTCAATGAAATTCAGGCAGGGCATTCCCAGACTAGAGTATGTATAACGCCCCATCTGTATTTTAGGCACAATTACACCATGAGATGAAGAAATAAAGCAAGTAGTAAACCTCAGTGACAAGTATGTGTGCCCATTACATGTACTTGTCACTCTGACATGAACTAAAATGCTAGCTATTCAAGATGGGAGCTGAGACTAATTGCATAGTTGGCAATTTTGCTTTGGGAGCTGAGACTAATTGCATAGTTGGCAATTTTGCTTATGTTCCGCTTGACCTGCATATATGTGTTTCATGGGTTGATAACAGATGGTATTAGAAATGGGAACTTTACACGTGTCCTAATGGTTTTTTTTTTTTTCCCAATGGGTTATATGGAAGTGAAACAGGCTCCATCTGTATTACATCATGACCATTTAGTGGTATTACAACATCTTGGCAATTATGCATGTATCATTTGGTAAGATTCAAACCTCAGTCTCCTCCTTGAAAGTTGAGGAATCTAACCAGTTAAACTAATGCCATTTGATCCTGATGGTTTCGTTATTACATGGAGAATGTATGTAGACTGAGTGTATCTTGTTTTTTGGCTCTATTATTAAGTTACAATGAAAGCTAGATCTTCCATATATATCTGTCAGTATACAGGCAGGTGGTCTTCTTCTAAATTTATTGAACTTCACTATAGCTTATTATAATAAATTTTGCAGTACCCACCACAAGAATAGGGACCTTAAGGGAAAAAAATGAGGGTTAATTATTTCAATGATCTTATTGATCTAATGATAATCTCAGACCTAAATTCAGTATTCTGAACAAGTATTGTAAAACATAGTTACCAGGTTCAAAAGTTTTGATTCGTTCAAATGGTTCAAAAAATCTGAAAATTCAGAAGACCCTTAGTTCAAAAAAAATTCCAATTCAAAATAGTTATAAAGAAAAGTCTTAATATCAAAGTAACAAGGTTTGAAACTTTGGATTCATTTCAAAGGCCAAAAAAACTGTAAAGTTGAAACTTCCAAGTAAGTTTGGAAAATCCAGATGCAGTTGAGAAAAATAACAACGTATACCAAATACAAATGCACAACAATTCATGAGCATAATTTCATTGAAATATCTTATATATAATAAGATATTATAAAGTGCAAAGTTAGAATTTTTATCAAAGCATTGTAGTTGAGCTCAAACTTGAGCACTTCTATTTGCAGGTGGCCTTTGGTGGAATCAAGGAGGATATACTGAAAATTGACTTTCTTTGTTCAAGACAAATTACAAAACAATAATCTGCAGAAATAGGCAGATTGCTAATCGTCTGTACCTTATGCACATTGTGCAAGTTTTAGGTCATTGTCCTTGTGTTTTTAGTCTAGCAATGTTAGAAATTGTTTTTAAACTTTACAAAGCGACAGATCTGGTCGGACTTCTCCAGACAGTCTGTAAAATCCGGTCTAATCAGGATTTGGTAATGATGCTTTAAAATTATTGATGTTAAATTTTTAAAATAAAGAGATATGAAACATGTGTATACGTGCGTGCACATCTTGTTTATGCATGTACATGTTGTTGTTGGGAAGGGGAGGGGGGAGACATTCTTGAATAAAAATTCATTTTTCATAGAATCAGGTGACTTGTTCAACAGCAGCTTCCACTAAGGACAATGTAATCCAATTGCCTGCTGGTCAGTGCTTGGAGTTGCACATTATAAGCTTCTTTTGGAATCAGTAAAAACACAAATATCCAAAAAGCCAGCATAAACTCTTTTGTGCTTGGCTGTCCTTCAAAACAAGTTCATCATAACAATATTTTTCTCTTGTAAGTCTGGTTTGCAACTACATCCATATTTGAACACCGAGGGCTAATGTTTGGATGGTGCTTTCAGTTTATTTTAGCAGTATGATGCAAAAAGATAATTGACTTTCCCCTGCCAACTTGAACTACAAACAGAACCTTGGGTTATTACCCATTGTTGCCCCAAAAACATCCTTTATGCTCATATAAAGAGTGATGTATAATTCAATCTGGTTTCATGCTCTTCACTATCATGTAGCTGTGCATATGCACAGGTCTATGAACATATCTAGGCGTGAGATTGAGGAGCCAAATTAACCAGAATGATTGGTCAAGTCTAGCAGCCTACAAGTTAAATTACATTGCCTTCTCTTTATTACAATTTAAAAAAAAAAAGATTGCCTTGGGAAAATACAATGTCAAATGACAGAATCATTGGAATATCCATCAGGATACAATTATTTTCTCATTGGTCTTCAACACATTACTGTCCCTGAGGTTGCTTGGTGCCAGAAAAGATCAACAGTTCTGTGTGGACAGGAAATCTAATACCTCTATGAATATCAAACAAGACGAAATGCACTAGAAGTGCATGAACGAGAAGGACAAAACACAGTCACTTACAAGAGTACATATATTTTAAAACTGGCAAAAGCCCAGTGCCTAAACATAGTGGTGTCCAAGACTCAACAATTGTTTCTCTGCTTGACGTTGAGCACATTTGTATTAATCATGAACCTGCATATGGAATTTAAGCAGATTTTACAAATGATTGACTTAATATTCAAGCCAGTCCAAGTGGAAGTGCTCTTCTGCAACTTCAACATTGAGCTGAGGAATGCTAAAGTCCTTGATAACTGACCACCATTGCCCAATCCTCTTATCACAGATAACATGCACCAGGGATTGTAACCTTCTGGCAGATTTAGGAAGTTGCCTGACACTAGAACACTCTCTCATGTCAAGTTTCCTTAAGCTTGACAACTGACCAAGCTCATCTGGGAGTTGTCTCATGCATTCACAAAACGATATATCGAGGAATTTCAGCTGTCTAAGTTTGCCTATGGAATATGGCAGTTCTTTTAAACATGGACACGCGGACAATCGCAGCATTTGCAGAGAACTGAGCTTTCCTAGATCATCAGACAACTTATAAAGATCATGGCAGCTTGTGACAGACAACTTTTCAAGGGAAGTCATATTACAAATGCTGTCAGAAAGTTCTTCCAAGTTAGGACAATGATCAATGGTGAGCTCAATTAGATGGGAGAAATTTAAGCACAAACCCTTATCTATTTCATTCATATTTCCACAACCCTCACATAGAATCAAGGATAGTTTCTCTAGTTTTTCCCAGGAGTGGCAATATTCTTGGAGGGGTGGAACGATCACTCTCTCAAGGTGAACACTTCTGAGCTTAGACAATGAAGACAATACTGAAAGTCCTTTGAGGGAAGCTCGCTTAGAATTGTGATTTACAATGATGAGTACCTTCAATCTGTGCATCGTCTGCAAAAATGGTGGAAGAAAGTATTCACTTGCAGAGAAGTTTAATACAAGAGCCTTGGCTTTAGGAAAGTTCAACTGACACCAGTCCTCCTCATTCATTATATCTTCATTCACAAAAATGCAACAATTGATGTCAAAAGACAAACTTTGTGAGCAGGTCAAAAGTAAGAGTCAATACGACATTGAGTAAATAAGCCTGCGTAAACTTAAATATTATGAAACTAGTTAGACATCACAACTTTGGACACTAGAGGAAAACTATGAACCTAACCTGTGTGGAAGGAGACAATTTCAGCATCAAATGGACAATCTGCTTGCCTTTTCCACGTTTTGGAAACAATGTTTTCTCTATGAGGCATAATAAGCCTTTTGCGCCTATTTATTGGACCTTGCTTGGTCAAATAAATGGCCAAGTCTCGCAGTACATCATGCTGAGTAAAAAGCTGACAGCTACTTCCATATTCATTCCCAAGCCAATCCCTGAATCAAAGTTACTATGTCAGCCTAAGCAAAGATGAGTTCAATGTTCAATAAATGTTCCATTCTCTTCTATCAAAGCATAGAATAAAGTACTAGACAGCTAATAAGCAGTTTTAATATATTCTCTATTTCAATTATGTACAAACCAACAAGTCAACTTTGTTTCTTGAATATATTATTTTCAGGATAAGCTTCAAACATCCTCTTATGTCAACCTACAATTCAGACACACATTAGAGGTTTTAACCATAACCCACTATTCAAGCATAAGCAAGGACACATCAAATCCATATTCATCGACTTACATTGGATTGTTCACAAGATTCAGTAGGTTCTGATCCTTAAGCATCTCCAAATTTGTGTAAGCAGCATCCCAATCCAAACCATGGACATAAACCCACAGATCCAACAATGAAGCAACAGAATTTTTTCTATCCTCTGGAAATGATCCCAAGTCTAAAAAACATTCCCGGACTTCTTCTTCCAAGATTTTTATGCTCATCTCCAAACATTTGAGAAGACCGTCTTTGTGATAATTTGATATTGATTCTGCTTGAGAAAGATTTGCCCTTGCATTCCTCCACACTGCAGGACACTTATTACGCAAACAGCTTCCGATGACCTTAAGAGCAAGTGGTAATCCTTTGCATTCTGCCACTATCTTCATTAAATTATTGCTAATTGGTCAGCATCTCTTGGATCTTAATGTCAATATAAAGCTAATTCTCAATTATACACTCAAATTTCAATATTATATATTCCAATATATTGTATGCTTATTAAAAGAAAGGGAAAGAATAATACCTGCTCGACAAGTTTTGTATCTTCTACTGTTTCAGGAATTGTTTGCTGTCTAAATGCCCAAAAGCAGAACAGGGACAGAGCATCTGCATTGCTTAATAACTGTAAATCATACTGGAATTTAGGCTCACCGATGTTACTTCTAGTTGTGATAACAATCTTGTATCCTTCTGCTCTACACAACAGATTTTCAAGGGGATGCTGTTCCCAGACATCGTCCAGCACAATCAGAGTTCGCCGATTCATTTGCTTAAGTTTTCCCTTGAATTTTGTACATGCATCTTCATCATCGTGAAAATGGGGTCTGACCTCTAAAGTTATCTTATTCCACATTCTCTCAATAATTTCCTTGAGATTTGGGGACTGTGAAACTGTTTCGAAAATTATTCTCTCTTTAAAAAATTCTGTAGACAAAGAAGAGAACAGAAATAACATCAATCAATTGTGAGATTTTGCTGTCCATCTTTTGTTGAAAGAATAACAAGGTGTGCACTAGCACAGAAACAGTGGAAACTCTGAAGGATGGCTACAGCTTACTCTGGTGCAAGAGGGACATTTGTGCTAAAACCAGATTTCAAGAAAAACAAGCATAACATCATTCATTTAATGAGAAAATTTGAGAATGAGATCCTATTAGTAAAAAAGTTTGACCTTTTTGGATGATTTCCCCCCAAAATGGGCATTTCATAATCTCTTTACGAGAGATTGAACAGAAGAATATCAATTCAAAAACTATGGACATCAGCGTGCACTGACTTCAACAACCATTTGCATTAGCTGATTTCATAGAATTAGGAAATCTAGCAACAGAAATTCCAGACCAGATAACACCATCAAATATAAAAGATTGTCGCGATACCATACCATGTACCAATAAGAGAATGCCAAATGAATACGATAACCATCTAGCAATAAGAGAATGCAAAATGAATACGATATAAATATCCTCACCTTTGACTTTAGGGTCCTTGCACAGGGCTACTGCCAAGGTGGTCTTGCCACTGCCACCCATACCTTTCACTGCAACAAGTGAATCATCTTTCGAGATGAGACGCTTCTTTAAGTCTTCAACTAACATTTCCAAGCCCAGTGTACATTCTGGCAATTCTGGAATGTCGTAGTTTGAATATGTAATCTCTTCGTCAATATGCATCTGCCTTATCTGATCTGTGATCGTGGAAATTACAATTTCTCTATATGCTTGAATTTGGTGCTCAGTAGTCTCAAACCCCGCCCTCATTTCTTCTCTCAGGTTATGAATCTGATTTGTGACCGCGGAAATTATAATTTCTCTATTTGCTTGAATTAGGTACCCAGCAGTCTCAAACCCCGCCCTCATATCTTCTCTTAGGCTATGACTAATCTGATCTGTGATCGTGGAAATTACAATTTCTCTATGACTAATCGGATCTGTGGTAGTGGAAATTACTTTTTCTATATTTGCTTGAATTAGGTGCTCCATAGTCTCAAACCCATTATGTAACCAATCTGGGATGGAATTGAAACTGGCAAGATACTTTTCCAAATAAAGAATTTTATTCCTGTACATAATTCTCTGCTCAACATCGTAAGGGCCGGCCTGTAAGCACTCCTGAAGCAGCTCCTTCCCCAGCTCCTTCCCCTTCTGCAGCCTCTCAGATAATTCTTTAAGGAGGTTTTGGCGATATTGGGACAGCTCTGAACCAGTTTGAAAGACCCCATCCAATATGGGTATGATATCATGTAATGTATTTTCTAAGCGTGTGCACTCGGCCTTGCAGATCCTATCCTTTTTGCAATCTTTCACCACAATTAGGAGTTCTTTCGCTAAATCACCTGCAGTGGATTGACCCACCAGATCCATCGTATTGCTTTCAGCTTATCAAAAACACGTCTTCAATACTAACTATAAAAATATTCACTTTGGGTCTTCAATACTAACTATAAAAATATTCACTTTGGGTATTCTGAAATGCAGCATAAGCCTTCAATCCTCATTTCGGCAGTGTAGGATCAAATGCAATAAAGTGATGTTTTCTTCGCGTCGGCAAATGCAAGAGTACTTGTTTTGGCGGAGATATCTTGTTGGCAAAAAGCAAAGAAAGCTTTTGCATTTGTCCCAAGGCGGACGGTGGTGTTTATATATAATGGCTGTTGAATGAAGGCACAACAAGGGAAAAGAGACCCATTCCCGCGTTCCCGGCGAGTTGGTACCAACTCTACTGGGTACTTTACTTTGAATTAAATTAATCACATTGTATTCGAATTTTCTGAGGAATTTGAGGTCAAATCCATGCTCTGTCCTTAGTATATCACTATAAACATGGTAAACATTCATGATGATAAGATGGTTCTCTTTTGCCATGTCCATATGAACGCATCACGATTCTTCTAAGCATAGTGGTTGTGGAGAATTCAGAATGGAGGCCTGGTCAGCCAAGTCTCTTTCGTGATTGTAGCTTTGGGGGTCCCATGCACGAATCAAAAACTGTTGCGGGACCGGGGAATCTAGACTGAGAGAGGTCAGAGTGATTTCAAACGAGCCCAAAGTGACTAAATGCCCTCATAAATCTCCAACTGTAATGGGAACGCTCCCCAAAAAAGCTCATAAGGGGGACCATGGCTGTTGGATTGAGCTTTTTAGCAGTAATCATATTCAGTTATATCGTTTTTATCCGGTAGACTGGAGTTTAGATTAACAAAGTCAATTGAACGTTGTAATAAAAAACATAGCTAAAGATGGTTAGCGACATTTTATAGACATATTAATAACATAACTATGAGGGAACCATTAAGATAGCGTCTTGTATGAGATAACTATACACGTCATTTGTCTATAATGATAACGAGAGATATGTCTTGATAATGATAACGAGAGATATGTCTTGCATTACATGGCTCCCGAGAAGGTAACCAATAATTTAGTATAATGATAACGAGAGATATGTCTTGCATTACATGGCTCCCGAGAAGGTAACCAATAATTTAGTTTTGAACAGCCATGGTGGCTAAGATGGTGGTGTTTCTTAAGTGTTTTGTATTTAAAATCTTTTGAAGGTGGTTGTTGATGTGATTTGTAAACGTTCTTCTAAAAAATAGACAAAAATAGTAAAAATACATGTAAAAGAATAATATAAGAGGCAAGTTCCTAGGAATTAAATATTGGGTCATGTATGTGCGTTCCTATATATATATATATATATATATATATATATATATATATATATATATATTATAACTTTATTTATTTTTAGCTATAGAGAAGGAGGAAGGATAAAAGAGAATTTATTATATATTTGCTTTTACTTAAATATTATTTTAGACAAATTTTATAGTAAATTATGATTAAGTGAGATTTAAAAATTTACCACATGTTACATTATAATAGTTACAAAAATAAAATATAGGTTTAAAATTAAAAAAAAAATTAAAGAAATTATTTAGAAGAATGATAGTGACGATTTTTCTTAAAAGACGTTTTATCTTTTAGAAGTCATATCTTCGCAAAGAGTTATTCGGTTTAGTTGATTCTTGGATCAACTTGTCCAAAATTTGAATAGCTTTAAAATGAGTGTTTATATGCAAAAATCCGAGCAATATTGAGGGAGATACGACCTTGTGAAGTCAACCATTCAAAACAAAGGCAGTGATGATTTTTCATGTTGCAAAAAAATGAAATTGCAAATATTTTCCAACTAGGGTTCAAATGATGGGAAGAGCAATGAAAGTCTAGGACTTTAGCGAGGCAAGACATTCTATTTGGACAAAGAATTTTTCAACGAAGTTTTTTTTCCTTTCTTTATCTTAAAAATTGTGCATAAAAAATTTATAAAGTTTTTATCAAATATTATGTTTGCTATAGGATTTTCAGATAAATTTCAATAGATTTTGAGTTTTAATTTTCTTTCCATGGATCCATTTATAGTTAAATCCTTAGAATCATATCTAGTGGTAGAGGTTAGTGAGCGCACCTCAGAGAGATCCTCATTGCTCTAAGATAATGCAGTTTTTGGTAAATTTAATGGGTATTGACTAGGGGATTCAACATTGAGAAAATGGATTGATGGGAGTTGGAAGTCTCCAGGAGTGATTCTATCATTTCTTGTTAGAGTTAGAATATATTACATCATATGGGTCATGTAAATGTACCACCTTTGGTACATAATTAGAGTAGGAGATTACTTTAGGGGGAAGTTAGCTAGTTACTTCAAGCAATGTAATAAATGCACAGGTTGTAATGTGCAAGGTGTCCACTTGTACAACTAGGTAGAGTGTTGGCCAAGGAACCTATTTTCCTATATAAAGGGCCTCATAGTGATAGATCATAAGACATGGCATATAGATATCAAGAGCATTGTAGTACAGAGTAGTAGATAGTGGTAGAGCTCCTATATGGAGCACAATGTAGTTCTTTAGCTTATAATAATGGAGTGACCATATCCTCTATACTGCATTGCATTTTTACCACTTTCTACTTATAGTATATTTTAGTCATATTGCAAACTTACTTTCTTTCATCTTTTCAAGACTTGTGTTAGATCTCTCCCACTGTATATATCCTCAAAACCTAACATTTCTTCCCAAAGGTTTCTTCCTAGCCATTTTTTGTTCTAGGGAAGAAAGAGAAAGAATCCTAAAATGGGGTCCTTGGTTTATGGGAAGAGCATGACTCTTCCTTACCCGTTGGTATGAAGGTTTTTCACCTGAAAATGTAAATCTATCCCTAGTACCAGTCTGGGTTAGGATGTTTGGGTTACCCATTGAATTTTAGGAAATATATACCTTCAAGGCAATAGGGAACACTCTAGGAGAATTCCTTAAGATTTCAAATACAACAAAAGATGGATTTTTGGCTATTTATGCTTGAATATTGGTCATGATTGATATAAGTAAAGTTTTACAAGAATCAATCATTCTTAAGTATGGGGATAAGAGGTGGACCCAAACTATAGATTATGAAAACATATCTTTTATATGTAGAATATGTCATGAGGTGGGGCATATTGAGAGATCATGCCCTAAGAAGAGCCCAACAGAATCATTTGTAGAAAATTGCAAGAGAAATTTACAAATGGTTATAGATGAAGATGGTTTTCAACTTCCAAAAAATAGATCTAGAAAAATAAAAGAAAATAAATAGTGGAGACCAATAAGGAAGGATATTAGAAGAAATATCGAATCTTTTGCAACTTTAGCCTATGAAGAAAAAGTAGATCAAAACTTAAAGGACATGGTACAATAATTTCAACATATTAGCAAGGAACCTTCTACTCAGTATGATCCTGATTTAAGGAGGAACATTCTCGATGAACCTAAGGAACATGTCTCATCAGATTTTGAAGACTCTATTGAAGTACCATGCACCATTCAGGAGAAAATAATTGGTAAATAAAATTCAATTTTAGAAGTTAATACCTCTGCCATTAATAATAAAATACCATAAAATGAGTAGGACAATTCAAAAGCTTCTATAATAGAGCCAGGAGAGGATAAATATGTTAAAAAACAAAATCATGAAAGAATTTTGAGGAATAGAATAATAAGACCTACTCTTGATATAGGCAAGGTAAAAAGAGGAAAACCTTCAAATTATCAAGCAAGATCCAAGGAAGCAAGATCTAACATAGAGAAAGAAACACAAACTAAATTGGTTGAACTTCTCTTTACCAAACAACAAAATGATATTTGTAATACGCAGGACGGGCCAAATTTTCCTAATGAGACATGATTAGCATGTCACGAAATATAAGGGATGCTAATACCCTCTCAAAGCATAGGTGTATTAGGGACATATGTTTAATTAATAAACTTGATATTCTTTGTATCCAAGAAACTAAAATAACAAAAGAAGAAGTTTCAAAAACTATGAAAGCAGTTTGGACAAGATGTGAATGGGATGTTATGGATTCTGAAGGAGTGGGGGGGGGTATTCTAACTTGTTGGAATCCTTCTAGAACCTCTTATTTAACCATTCATAAAACTAGGCATTGGATAGCCTCTTTAGTCACTTGCTACTTTGCAGATATTTGTTTCATCCTTATTAATTTCTATGGACCTACAACTCAGTCAAGTAGATTAGAAGTTTGGAGTGGGATTGAAGCCTTTATGAGAAGTAAATACCAATAAACCAAATTTATGATCTTTGGAGATTTTAATAACATAACCAAGATGAATGAAAAATTTGGAGGAATTAGGAAATTGACCCAAAGTATGAAAGATTTCTCAACTTTTATTCAAAACAATAATCTATGGGAAGTTGAGTTTGAAGAAGACAATTATACTTGGACCAACAATAGGAGAGGCCAAAACCTAATAGCAAAAAAATTAGATAGATGCATTCTCTCAAATAATTGGCTAGATGAAGGAACTTGTGCTAAAATTAATACCTTGATAAGGATTGGTTCAAATCACTGGCCAATAAGAGTTACAATGGTGGTAAGTGAATTAAAAAAATATCATATAATAAATATGAGCAAATGTGGGAAGACCATCCTCAATTTGTTGATATGATAGTTCAAACATGGAATTCTTTAGGTAATGGTGGGTTGTATATTCTTCCAAACCAAATTAAAGCTATGACATCTAGATTAAAAGAATGGAACAAGAACACCTTTGGAAATATTTTTGAGAAGAAAGAAGAATTAAAATATAAACTTTCAAAATTCCAAAAAGGTGATGATAATAATCCAAGCTCATAGGAAAGGAAGTTGCTTAGTGAATATCATAATATTTTGAGTAAGGAAGATAAATTTTAGAGATTAAAATCAAGACAGACTTGGTTAAAAGAAGGAGATAAAAATACAACTTTTTTCATAGGATGGCTATAGTACAGAGATCATATTCTAGAATTAGTAGAATTAAATCAATATAAGGGGTTTGGATTGAAGATCAAAGTGAAATTAGAAAATAGATAAAGTTATTTTATCAAAATATTCTAGGTTTAGAGGATACCGAAGTTCTTAATGATAAACTTCTTCAAGATGTTCCTTCAGTTATAATGAATGAAGACAATAGGAAACTGATGGAGCCTATTACTCTAGAAGTTCATTTAGCTCTTTTATATTTTAATAAGGATAAATACCCAGGTCCAGATGGGCTCTCTACAACTTTTTACCAACATAATTTGGATATAGTGAAGGATTCTTTATTGGTGGCAGTGGAAAAATCTAGGGTAAAACAATACATTCCTTATAAAATAAATGCAACTTATCTTACCCTAATTCTAAAAAAGAAGGATGTTGAATTGTTTGATTCTTTTAGACCCATAAGCCTATGTAGTATGGCTTATAAGATTATTTACAAAGTGATGGCAAATATATTAAGGCCATTGTTAGATAAAATCATTTCAGAAGAGCAAGGAGGATTTGTGAAAGGGAGACAAATTCTAGATGGGATCATAGTAGCTCATGAAGTTATACATTTAATAGCTTCAAGAAAAGAGAAAGCTATGATCTTAAAACTTGATATGAGTAAAGTCTATGATAGGGTTAAATGGGATTTTTTTTTGTAGTTTTAGATAAGTTTGGTTTTGGGAAGAAATGGGTTAGATGGATTAAATATTGTGTCTCTATAGTTTCTTATTCAGTTTTGGTCAATGGGTTAGTGATAGAATATTTTAAAGCCAAGAGAGGCCTTAGACAAGGAGATCCTCTATCTCCTTATTTGTTCATTATTATGGTAGAAGTTTTGAGTAGGAACTTAAAGAAGGCTTACAAATATGGGCTTATAAGTGGACTTAAGGTTAGTAATAACATCGATAACATCACCCATCAATAGTTTGTAGATGATACAACCCTTTTTGGAAGGGCAAGGATAAATGAGGCTAGAGCTTTGAATAACTTTTTAAAAGAGTACAAAAGAGCTTTAGGGCAAAAATTTAATAGGACTAAATCCAAAATTTACTTTCTTAACACTCCTACTAATATCAAAGCAAGAATTTACATGTTGCTTCAAATGGAGGAGGCAAATTTACCAACAACTTATCTAGGGATGCCTTTATTTGAGGGGAGAATGAGGATAGATTTATGGAATCTAGTTATTAGTAAAGTTCAAAATAAACTTCTAGCTTAGAAAGGTAGATGGTTATCATTAGAAGAAAGAGTGTAGTTAATTAAGTCAGTCTTACAAGCCATTCCAACATATTATATGTCATTGTATTCTATGCCAAAATCAGTTGAAAAAAATTTAATCTATATTATGTGATCCTTTTTATGGTTAGGTTTACATGATAAAAGGAAATTTCCTTTGGTGAAATGGAGCAAGTTGTGTGATGATAAAACTAGGGGAGGTCTTGGTTTAAGATTTCTTACAAATGCAAACTTAGCTCTTAGGAGAAAAGTTATTTGGAGATTGTACAAAGAGAGTCAAAGACAATGGGTAAGAATTCTTCTAAGTATGTTGATCCCAATGACCCAAGTTTAATATTTACTGCATTCTCTCTTCCAAATGGTTCTACTCTTTGGAATGGTTTAAAAAAATCTATTGATCTTATGATTAAAGGTTTAAGATGGGTGGTGGGAATTGGAGAAAAAAATTCTATTTGGATGGATACTTGGTGTGATAAAAAACCACTCAACTTAGATCTAGTTTTGAAACCTTGGATGAGATTGCTTCAAGACAAATACGGTGATAGGGTTTCAAACATCTTGTACAAGGATTGAGAAGGAAGATACAAATGGAAAGAATATTTTTTTACAAGTATACAAGACATTGATTCTAGGAGGAAATTGAGTAGAAAGATAACAACTGTGATTATTCCGAGGGGTGCTAAGGATAAATTGATTTGGGAGTTGAATAGCTCAGGAGAATACACAACTAGAAGTGGATATAATGTTCAACACCAACATAATAATAATATCACTAGAATATGGAGAGATATTTGGGATAGCCCAAGAATTTCTAAAGTTAAAATGTTTGTTTGGCTAGTAGGTCATAGAAGAATTTTATCCTGGGATAACCTTATGAAAAGGGGTTTTCATGGCCCCTCTCAATGTATTTTTTGTAAAAAGGAGGAGAGTATAGACCATCTCTTGGGACATTGCTCAATAGTCTAGAATCTATGGCAATGGATTCTTAATATGTTTGGTAAATGCATGGTGATGAATAGTATAATTGAAGATTGGTTAAAGCAATGGTAGAGCACTTATAAAAGTGAGGCTTTATAGACAATATGGGATATATCAAAAGATACAATACTTTGGACTATATGGTTAGAAAGGAATAGAAGAATATTTAAAGGAAAGGAAAGTAGTTTAGAGGTAATGAAAAAAAATATATGTTTAGCCATAGAGGAGTCTAAACCAACCCTATCAACTCACCCAGTCCCTAATTTGGAAGCAGAGAGTCTTGATAGATGGAGTCAAGTCATTAAATGGAATTATGATGTTGGGTACAAGAGAAGCAAAAAGAAGGTAAAGAATATAAAGTGGAAACCACCAGATGTGGAGTGGGTTAAATTGAATTTTGATGGAGCATCTAAAGGAAATCCAAGACCAGGAGGAGGAGGAGGAATAATTAGAAATAATAGAGGAGATATTTTATCTCATTATGCTTTAAATAGTGGATTTAAGACAAATAATGAAGTTGAAGCTTGGGCAACTTTAAAAGGGTTAAAAATATGTAAAAAAATGAAATGGAATAGAGTATGGATGGAAGGTGATTCTCTCATAGTAATAAATGCAATTTTGAGGAAAGCAAAGGCTCCATGGAACATACAAGAGATAATTGTGGAAATTCAAGATCTTACTAAAGAGTTTGAAGAAATCAGGTTTACACATATATTAAGGGAAGGAAAAAATGTGCAGATAAGATAGCCAATAGAGGGGTTTTTATTGAGGATCGTGAAGTTAAATTCTCCTTTCCATGGTTAGAGGAAGTAGAAATTTTAGTTGAAGTTGACAAAAATGTTGATTACCTAAATCAATTAATGATTAAGATTTACTTTAATGTTTTCCATTGGTAATATCTACTTTATTTTGTAACAATAATGTGTTTTCATTTAGACTATTTATTATAATTTTTGTGGTTGCACTTGTGTTTTGGAAGGAAACTAGCAATCCATATTTGGTAAAGCGACTATGATAGTGCGATGTTTTGGAAATATTACTCTACTAAGATGCAAGGCATAGATAGTAGAGGTGAAGTTTTGGCATTGTGAATTTTGTTATAGAAAAATGTCAAGAAAGATGCTAAATTCTGGAGTAATTGTATTCATACAAAAATTTGAAAAGATCCATAAAATGAAAATCAAGAATTCAAACATTTTATGTAAAATGATGTAGGTTTCTAGCTATAGCATCTCAATTGAGATGAGAAGTGTATCTATTTGTAAAATCTCAAGCTCTAAAGAAGAGAGATGTAATTTGTCAAGGGTGGGGGACCCGAGTACAACCCCTTATTATCCAACAAAAAAAAAATCTCTTTAAAGGTTACATTAATATTGTACTGCAAGAAGCTAGCTTCACAAAGGATTAGGGCATTTTTCCCTAAAGAACATCTCATATTTTAGGATTTTTTCTTAAAAAATCTCATCTTTTAAGAGCTATATTTTCACATAAGGTTATTTTATTTAGCTGATTTTTATGCAAAATCTGAATAGCTTTAAAATGAGTGGTCATATGAGGGAATTCAAACAATATTGAGGGAGATACGACCTTGTGAAGTCAGCCATTCGGAACAAGGACAATGACGATTTTTCAAGTTGCGAAAAATAAAATTACAAATATTTGTCAACTAGGGTTCGGATGATGGGAGGAGCAATGAAGGGCTAGGACTTCAATGAGGCAAGACATTCTATTTGGACATAGATTTTTTTAGCTAAGTTTATTTTTCCCTTTTTTATATTATAAATTTTGAATGCAAATTATTATAATTTTTTATCAAATATCATGTCCACTATAGGATCTGGTAAATTTCAATAGATTTTGAGTTTTAGTTTCCCTTCCATGGATCGATTTATAGTTAAATAATTAGAATCATATCTAGTGGTAGAGGTTAGTGAGCGCACCATAAAGGATCGATCATTATTGCTCCATGATAGGGAAATTTTTGGTAAATTTAATGGGTATTGGCCAAGGGCTTCAACCTTGAGAAAATGGATTGATAGGAGTTGGAAGTCTCCAAGAGTGATTCTATCCTTTCTTCCCAAAATTTTCTTCCTAGCCATTTTTTGTTCTAGGGAAGAAAGAGATAGAATCCTAAAAGGGGGTCCTTGGTTTATGGAAAGAGCAAGACTCTTCCTTACTCGCTGGTATGAAGGCTTTTCACCTAAAAATGTAAATCTATCCCTAGTACCAGTATGGGTTAGGATGTATGGGTTGCCCATTGAATTTTGGAAAATAGATACCTTTAAGGCAATAAGAAACACTCTAGGAAAATTCCTTGAGATTTTAGATACTACAAAAGATGGATTATTGGCTATTTATGCTCATATTTTGGTCATGATTGATATAAGTAAAGCTTTACCATAATCAATCATTCTTAAGTATGGGGATAATATGTGGATCCAAACCATAGATTATGAAAATATATCTTTTAGATGTAGAATATTTCATGAGGTGGGGCATATTGAGATATCATGCCCTAAGAAGAGCCCAATATAATCATATGTAGAAAACCACAAGAGAAACTTACAAATGGATATGGATGAAGATGGTTTTCAACTTCCAAAAAATAGATCTAGAAAAATGAAAGCAAATAAATAATGGAGACTAGTAAGGAAGGATATTGAAAGAAATACCAACTCTTTTGAGGCTTTAGCCTATGAATAAAAAGTAGATCAAAGCTTAGAGGACACAGTACAAATGGTTCAACATATTAACAAGGAACCATCTATTCAGTATGATCTTGATTTAGGGATACAACATTCTCGATAAACCTAAGGAATGTGTCTAATAATATTTTGAAGACTCTCTTGAAGTACCATGCACCATTCAAGAGAAAAAAATTGGTAAAAAAAATGCAGTGTTAGATGTTAATACCTCTACCATTAATAAGGAAATACCAAAAAATGAGCAGGACAAGTCAAAAGCTTCTATAGTAGAGCCAAGAGAGGATAAATATGATGAAAATAAAGTTGTGAAAGAATATTGAGGAATAGAATAATAATACCTACTCCTGATACAGGCAAGGCAAAAAGAGGAAAACCCTCAAATTATCAAGTGAGATCTAGGGAAGCAAGAGCAAACATAGAGAAAGGAACACAAACTAAGTTGGTTGAACTTCTCTTTACCAAACAACAAAATGATATTGGTAATTTGTAGGTGGGGCCAATAGCCCCTAATGAGACATGATTATCATCTCATGGAATATAAGGGGTGCTAATGCCCCCTCAAAGTAGAGGTGTATCAAGGACCTTTGTTTAAGTAATAAGCCTGATATTCTTTGTATCAAGAAAACTAAAATGATAAAAGAAGAAATTTCAAAAACTATGAAATCCAATATGGGCGAGATGTGAATGGGATGCTATGGATTTTGAAGAAGCAACAGGGGGAATTATAACTTGTTGGAATACTACTAGAACCTCCTATGTAACCATTCATAAAACTAGGCATTGGATAGCCTCTTTAGTCACATACTACTTTGCAGATATTCATTTCATCCTTATCAATGTCTATGGACCTACAACTCAGTTAGGTAGATTAGAATTTTGGAGTGGTATTGAAGCCTTTATGAGAAGTAAAGACCAAGAAACTCGATTCATGATCATAGGATATTTTAATGTCATAACCAAGTTGGATGAAAATTTGGAGGAATTAGGAAATTAACCCAAAGTATGAGAGATTTCTCAGCTTTTATTCAAAACAATAATCTATGGGAGGTTGAGTTTGAAGAAGACAACTATACATGGACCAACAATAGGAGAGGCTAGAACCTAATAGCAAAAAAATTTAGATAGATGCATACTCTCAAATCATTGGCTAGATGAAGGAGTTTGTGCTAAAATTAATACCTTAACAAGGATTGGTTTAGATCACTAGCCAATAAGAATTAAAATTGGTGGTAAGTGAATTAAAAAAATATCATATTTTAAATATGAGCAGATGTGGGAAGACCATCCTCAATTTGTTGATATGATAGCACAAAAATGGAATTATTCAAGAAATAATGGGTTGTATGCACTTCAAAAACAAATTAAATCAATGACATCTATATTAAAAGAATGGAAAAAGAACACTTTTGAAAACATTTTGAGAAGAAAGAAGAACTAAAAGATAAAATTTCAAAATTCTAAAAAGGTGATCATAATAATACAAGCTTAGAGGAAAGGGACTTATTTAATGAATATCATAATATTTTGAGTAAGGAAGAGAAATTTTGGAGATTAAAATCAAGACAAACTTGGTTAAAAGGAGATAAAAATACAATTTTTTTTCATAGGATGGCTATAGTATAGAGATCAACATCCATAATTAGTAGAATTAAAAAAAGGGGTTTGGATTGAATACCAAAGTGAAATTAGAAAAGAGGTAAGGTATTTTTATCAAAATATTCTAGGATCAAAGGAGTCTAAAGTTCTTAATGATAAACTTCTACAAGAAGTACCTTCAGTTATAACGAATGAAGATAATAGAAAATTGATGGAGCCTATTACTATAGAAGAAGTTCATTTAGCTCTTTTCTCTTTTAATAAGGATAAATCCCCAAGTACAAATGGTCTCTTTGCAATATTTTACCAACATAATTGGGATATAGTGAAGGATTCTTTATTGGTGAATGGAACAGTCTAGGGTAAAACAATATATACTATATAAAATAAATGCAACATATCTTACCCTGATTCTAAAAATGAAGGATGCATGATGTAGGAGCATCCGACGGTAGCTGAGCAATCTTGCATCAACCAAATTTTTCTAAGCCAAATTTTTCTAAGTGATTCCAATTTTTTTTTTGTTTCTAAGTGTTTAGCAGGAACAAGGCAGAAGTTGGAGGGTCGCAAAATCGCGACATGTCGCGATATTGCGACATCATGATATCGCGACATAAAAGCAGAGCATAGGCCCGAGGGCAGAATGGTCATGATATTGCGACGTAAAGAAAACACAAGGCAGAGGCTCAAAGGCAGAAAAACATAAGGCATGGGCTCGAAGGCAAAGTGGTCATGATATCATGACATAAAAATAAAAGCAATGCTCAAAGGCAGAAAGGTCACGATATCGCGACCAAAAATAGAAACGAAGGACGCAATGAAATTACGTTGCGATATCGCGACATGTCGCGATATCGCGACCAAAAATAGAAATGGAGGACGCAATGAATTTATGTCATGATATCGCGACATGTCGCAATATCACGACATGTCACGATATCGCGACCAGAAGAAGGCAATTAAGAAATGGACACGCGGACGACCACGCGTGCGAAAAAAGAGGCAACAGTCACAGATAAATATTCTGACAAAGTGACAGTTGCGGACCATGGACATTATGGATGAGACAGTAGTTCAAAAGAATAATCTAAAAAAACAATGGTTGCAGGTCAAGGGTCTCTTAAATGCATGTTTTCATGGCAGATCGGGGCAGTTGCCCATTTATGGAAAGAAAATTGAAAGCTCGGCGGAGGAAGCCGATTTTGCAGTTTTTGTAATGAATTTTTCCAGGTGGGTCATTAATGGCCTAGGGGGTCGAGACCTCGATAAAAACTCAGTGACTGTAAGAGAAAGAGATGGTGGATCGGAGATCGCACGCAGAAGTGTGAGTTGAAAGCTAAGTCGAGTGCTAGCTATTGTAAAGCCTGTGGGCTGTTATTGTAAAGATTTTTCAGATTAATGCATGAAAATTTGGGAATTGTGTGAGTGTGACTGTGTGTGATTTTTTCGTCCCCCATCAGTGGTATCAGAGTCAAAAGTTCCTGAGTGTGTAACAGATCGCCGGACGTGAGGCAGTTACACCAGGATCTGTGGAAGGGCTTGTGAGAGAGTGAGCAGAATGCCTCCAAGAAGAAACCTCGTTGGTGGGAGAGGCATGGCGTCAGCAGAAGATGTTCGAGCTTTGTAGAGGCAAATACAAGCCCTACAAGAAGAGATGCGTAGAGGATTGCAGCAAAGAAGGGAAGAAGGCAGTGAAGATGAAGTGGATGAAGAAGAAAACCAGTTTGAAGAAGAAGAAGAGGCTATAGATCCGACACAAGCCAGGTTGTACAAAGCCATCTCTCAGATTGGAAAGAAGCCGAAGATAGAGGTTTTTGTGTACTCAGGAAACCTGGATCCAGAGGAATTGATCGACTGGATCAACGATCTGGAAGAATACTTCGAGTATGAAGAAGTTGAAGATCCTAAGAGGGTCAGATTTGCCAAGACCAAGCTGAAGGGACATGCCAGCATATGGTGGAATGGAGTGCAGCTGGAGCGAAATAGAAGAGGAAAAGAATGAATAACAAAATGGACGCGAATGGTGGAGAAGCTGAAAAGATAGTTTATTCCTACAGATTACGAACTGGATCTGCTAAGGAAAATGCAGAGTTTGAGACAGATGAACAAAACTATCCAAGAATACATCGAGGAGTTTTACAAGATCTCCATCAGAATTGGCCATTTAGAGGCAAGCAAGGAGAAGGTGGCCCGTTATATCAATGGGTTGAGACCCAGTATCCAAGAAGAGTTGAGCCTAGTTCGGGTGAGCACCATTGAAGATGCTTACCAGTTTGCTCTGAAGGTTGAAGAGAAACTGAATAGAAGGTTTGAGAGCAAGTAGAATAGAAGAGGTCATGGAGGAAATACTGGTGGAAGAAAAGATGAAGGAAAAGAGGAGAAGAAAGAAGAAGTTAGCAGTAGCCAGGATCAGAAGGAAGATGAGGAACCCAGATCCAGTGGCCAAAATAACTACCCAAGAGGAAGAGGTAGATCTGGATGAGGAAATAGAGGAGTGTTTCGTGGAACCTGTTTCCACTGTGGAGAAGAGGGACATCGAGCATATGAGTGTTCCCAGCACCACGAGAGGGTGAACAAGAGACCTATGGGTCCTACCAGAGTTGCTGTAGCAGATAAAGATGCAGAATCAGAACATTCTGAGAAGACTAAGAGAGGAGAATTCATGGTCACAAGGAGAGCCATGCTGATTAAGGAAGACACACCAGAGCAGAGGAGAAGCCTGTTTCGCATGAGGTGCAAAAGTTCAGGTAAAGTCTGTAATGTTATTATAGACAATGGAAGTACTGATAACTTAGTCTTCGAGGAAATGGTCACTAAGTTGCAGCTGGAGAGGAGAAGACACCCACATCCATACCGGATTGCATGGTTGCGAAGGACCATAGAGCATGGGTCCGTGAATAGTGCTTAGTCACGTTCAATATTGGGAACTACCAGGACGAGGTCCTGTGTGATGTTTTCCCCATGGATGCTTGCCATTTGCTGTTAGGAAGGCCATGGCAGTTTGATCGAAGTGCAGTGCATGATGGTCGTGCAAATACGTACTCATTGACGAAATATGGAGTGCGCCACAAGTTAAAGCCATTACAGGCAGTGGACGAGAAGGTGTGCAGCAGTGCCAGAATTTGTCTGGTAGAAGGCAAAAAATGTTTTTGCCAGGAGATGAGGTTTAAGCGGGTTGCAGAGGCAGGTGCACGTTTGGAGATGTTACAAAAGACACGGACCGAACAACACAGAAGTGAAGGTCACTTCTCCATTTATCCCGGGTGTCTGATGCAGGAGCATTCGATGGCAGCTGAGCAATCTTGCATCAACCAAATTTTTTTAAGCCAAATTTTTCTAAGTGATTCCAATTTTTTTTTGTTTCTAAGTGTTTAGCAAGAACAAGGCAGAAGTTGGAGGGTCGCGAAATCGTGACATGTCACAATATCGCGACATAAAAGCGGAGCATAGGCCTAAGGGTAGAATGGTCACGATATCGTAACGTCGCGATATCATGACATAAAGAAAACACAAGGCAGAGGCTCAAAGGCAGAAAAACACAAGGCATGGGCTCGAAGGCGAAGTGGTCGCGATATCGTGACGTCACGATATCGCAACGTAAAGAAAACACAAGGTAGAGGCTCAAAGGCAGAAAAACACAAGGCATGGGCTCGAAGGCGAAGTGGTCGCGATATCGTGACGTCGTGATATCGCGACGTCACAATATCAAGACATAAAAATAAAAGCAAGGCTCAAAGGCGAAAAGGTCACCATATCGCGACGTCGCGATATCGCGGCCAAAAATAGAAACAGAGGATGCAATGAAATTATGTCGCGATATCGTGACCAAAAATAGAAACGGAGGGCGCAATGAATTTACGTCGCGATATCGCGACATGTCGCGATATCACGACCAAAAGAAGGCAATTAAGAAATGGACACGCAGACGGCCACATGTACGAAAAAAGAGGCAACAGTCACAGATAAATATTCTGACAAAGTGACAGTTGTGGGCCATGGACATTATGGATGAGACAACAGTTCAGAAGAATAGTCTGACAAAATGGCGGTTGCAGGTCAAGGGTCTCTTAAATGCATGTTTTCATGGCGGATCGGGGTAGTTGCCCATTTATGGAAAGAAAATTGAAAGCTCGACGGAGGAAGCCGATTTTGTAGGTTTTTGTAATGAATTTTGCCAGGTGGGTCATTAATGGCCTAGAGGGTCGAGACCTCGATAAAAACTCAATGATTGTAAGAGAAAGGGGTGGTGGATCGGAGATCGCACGCAGAAGTGTGAGTTGAAAGCTAAGCCGAGCGCTAGCTGTTGTAAAGCCTGTGGGCTATTATTGTAAAGATTTTTCAGATTAATGCATGAAAATTTGGGAATTGCGTGAGTGTGACTGTGTGTGATTTTTTCGTCCCCCATCAATGCAAAATTGTTTGATTCATTTAGACCCATAAGCCTATGTAATATGGCATATAATATTATCTCCAAAGTGATGGCGAATCGATTAAGGCCATTTTTATACAAAATTATTTTATAATATCAAGGAGGATTTGTGAAGGGAGACAAATTTTGGACGGGATCAAAGTAGCTCATGAAGTTATACATTCAGCAGCTTCAAGAAACAAGAAAGCAATGATCTTAAACTTGATATGAGTAAAGCCTATGATAGGGTTAAATGGGATTTTTTTTGCAATATTAGAAAAGTTTAGATTTGGAAAGAAATGGGTTAGATGTATTAAAGCTTATGTCTTTATAGTTTCATATTCAGTATTGGTCAATGGATCAGTTGCATAATCATTTAAAGCCAATAGAGGTCTTAGATAAGAAGATCCTCTATCACCATATATGTTCATTATTATGGTAGATTTTTTGGGTAGGAACTTAAAGAAGGCTAAAAAATATGGGCTTATAAGTGGACTTAAGGCTAGTAATAACATCGACAACATAACCCATCAACAATTTGTAAATGATACATCCATTTTTAGGAAGGCAAGGATAAACAAGGCCAGAGATTTGAATAACTTATTTAAGGAATACAAAAGAGCTTCAAGGCAAAAATTTAATAGGAAAAAATCCAAAAATCACTTCCTAAACACTCCAACTAAAATCAAAGTAGGGATTTACAAGTTAATTCCAATGGAGGAGGCAAAATTTCCACCAAATTATCTAGGGATGCCCTTATTTGAGGGTAGAATGAATATAGAAGTATGGAATCTAGTTATAAGTAGAGTTTAGAATAAACTACTAACATGGAAAGGTAGATAGTTATCATTGGTAGGAAAAGTATAGCTAATTAAGCTAGTCTTACATGCCATTCGAACATATTATATGTCATTGTATACTATGCCAAAATCAATAGAAATTTTTTTAATCTATATTATGCAATCCTTTTTGTGGTTAGGATTACATGATAAAAGGAAATTTTCTTTGGTGAAATAGAGCAAGGTGTGTGATGATAAAACTAGGGGAGGTATTGGTTTAAGAGTTATTATAGATGCAAACTTAGCTCTTAGGGGAAAATTAATCTGGAGATTGTACAAAGAGAGTCAAATACAATGGGAAAGAATTCTTCTAAGTATGTTGAGCCCAATGACCCAAGCTTAATATTTAATGCATTCTCTCTACCAAATGGTTTTGCACTTTGGAATGGTTTAAAAAATCTATTGATCTAGTGATTAAAGGTTTAAGGTGGGTTGTGGGAACTAGAGAAATATTTTTTGTTTGGGTGGAAATTTGGTGTGTTAAAAAACCATAAAATCTAGATCCAATGGTGAAACATTGGATGAGATTACTTCAAGATAAATATGGTGATAGGGTTTTAAACATTTTTTACAAGGATCATGAAGGAAGATACAAATGGAAAGAATATTTTTTTACAAGTATACAAGACATTGATGCTAGGAGGTAGTTGAGTAGAAAGATAACAACAACAATTATTTCAAGGGGAGCCAAGGATAAACTGATTTGGGATCTGAATAGCTCAAGAGAATACACAACAACAAGTGTATACAATGTAAAGCATCAACAAAGTAGGAATATTGCAATAATATGGAGAGATATTTGGGATAGCCCAAGCATTCCTAAGTTCAAAATGTTTGTTTGGCTAGTAGGTCATAGAAGAATTTTATCCTGGGATAACCTTATGAAAAGGGGTTTCATGGCCCCTCACAATGTGTTCTTTATAAAAATGAGGGGGAGAGTATAGACCATCTCTTGGGACATTGCTCAATAGTATGGAAACAATGGCAAAGGATCCTTATTATGTTTGGTAAATGTGTGGTGATGAATGGTAGAATTGAAGAATGGTTAAAGCAATGACAAAGCACTTTTAAAAGTGAGGCTTTACAAACAATGTGGAATATATCAAAAGATACAATGCTTTGGATTGTATGTCTAGAAAGAAATAGAATAATATTTAAAATAAAGTAGTTTAGAGGTTATGGAAATTCAAATTTTTGATGGAGCATCTAAAGGAAATATAGGACCAATAGGAGGAAGAATAATTATAAATAATAGAGGAGAGATTTTGTCTCATTACGCTTTCAATAATGGATTTAAGACAAATAATGAAGTTGAAGCTTGGGCAACTTTAGAAGGGTTAAAAATATGCAAACAAATGAAATGAAACAAAGTATGGATGGAAGGTGATTCACTCATAGTAATAAATGTAATTTTGAGGAAAGTAAAGGCTCCATGGAACATACAAGAGATAATTATGGAAATTCAAGATCTTTCTATAGAGTTTGAAGAAATTAGGTTAAAAAACACGTTAAGGGAAGGAAACAAATATGCATATAAGCTAGCCAAATGAAGTTAATTGAGGATCATGAAGCTAAATTCTCTTTTCCATGGTTAGAGGAAGTAGTAAGTTTAGTTGAAGTTGACAAGAAAATGTTGACTACCTAAATCAAATAATGATTAAGATTTACTTTAAAGTTTTTCGGTGGTAATATTTGCTTTATTTTATAACATCAGTATGTTTTCATATAAACTATTTATTATAATTTTTATGGTTGCACTTGTGCTTCAAGAAGGAAACTAGCAATCCAAATCTGGTAAAGCAGACTATGATAGTGTGATGTTTTGGAAATATTACTCTACTAAGATGTAATGCATAGATAGTAGAGGTGAAATTTTGGTATTGTGAAGGTTTTTATAGAAAAATATCAAGAAGTATACTAAAAAATAGAATATTTGTATTCACACAAAAAAATAAAAAAATAAAAATCAAGAATACAAATATTTTATGTAAAATAATGTAGGTTTCTAGCTATAACATCTCAATTGAGGTGATAAGTGAATATATTTGTAAATTTTCAAGCTCTAAAGAAGATAGTTGTGATTTTTCAAGGGTGGGGGACCTGAGTACAACTCCTTGTTCTCGAGAAAAAAATATCTTTAAAGGATAATCTTAATAAACTAAACGAGAAAGCTTAGATAGACTTTGAAAACTTCCCAAAATATTTGGTAGTAAATCAAAATAAAAAAAATGTAAACTCTTGTATAACAAAGAGAAGAAAAATGGTCTAGCTTCATGCTATTTGAGGCATTAGTATGCAAGTTTTTTCACAATCCATTTGTTGATCCCATTATCTTCATATATGTTTAAGCTTTATGGATTTTAGAAAATGTTTTTAAATATTCATGGCAAAATATATTTGAGTATATACAACATACTTTTTCTCTTCAATAGTTGGTCTCTCATAGATGAAATCCGTTAGAGTATTAAAAATATTCTTTAAAACCTCCTTATTGATAAGTTGATATGCAATTATAAAAAACCTAACCCACACTAGAAGCTTTTTAGTAGTTTCTATATCCATAGAAAATTCTCACTATATCATCTTAAATATAGGCCATCCCTCCTCCTAAACCATAGATGACCACTTATTGTTTTATCTCTAATTTTTATACTAGAGAATATTATGAGGAAAAATCCTTTTAAAATAAAAGTCATGGAGTAATTTGAATTCAATCCTCATTTACATTTTTATCCAATTTTGAATCTTCTAAAAAAACTGGTTGGTATTTATAAAAATTATGTATAAACCTTCTGCCTTTAATAAGCACCATTGTCATGCTTAATCATCTCATCCTTGATAATAATTTTTTGTGTAGCATCTGCTACTTGTATAAGGATTACTATAGATCCATTTTTTCTCTTTTTCATAACTCAAGCATCCAAACTTCTAGCTAGAGCTTCCATGGATGAATTTCATTCCATGCTACCTAGCTCTTCCTCAAGAATCCTTTATTTTTTATTTTTTCAAGGGTCTAGAACATACAAAGTTGAGGCTCACTTGTTGCTTGCAATTGTTTTCATATATTATTACTACCTTAATTAGGATATAAATGATTTTTTAACATGTTATTAGATCATTCAAAACAAATTGTTGTTGTCTTCACTCTTAATAAGTAATACAAAAATTGTTATAAAACTTGTAGTAAAATGAAAGCGCATCCATAAAATATTACAATAGCAATAGAAAATGAGCCTGAAATTAACAATATTGCAAGATGAAATGGAAATGCAACATATTATATTGCAAAAAGCAAGAACACATTCAAGAATTATAGGTCTCTTTGAGGGGGCAACCTCCTTGGAAGTAGAGCTTCAATATAACAAAATATGAGATGCCTTCATCTATTCCTTGGTGCCTTTTTAAATACTCTTTGTAACCCTAAATATAACATTGAAGGGTCAAATTCACATGCAAGTGGCCACCCAAGCTAAAATATTATACCAAACAAGCAGTTACATTCTTTAAAATAGTTACATTAAATGGCCCCACTTTTCTAGGAACCTCAAGTGCCACAAACACATTACAAAAATTTACATAACATCATTAATATGGGGTCCCCATGTTAGTAAGGGGATCATTACATCATAATGTCAGGATGGGGTCCTAACATACCCTTTCCCTTTAAAAATATTTGTCCTCAAAGCTAGAGATGAGAAAACTATTGTTGTAGCTACTAGAGAGGCTCCCATGTGGCATCTTCTATCTGTAAAACTTTCCACTAGACTAAGACTTCAATGATGATGTGGTTATATAGAGTGAAGGTTACTTTGTCCAAAAAAAATTCAAGCTCCAAGATGATTGAGCCTTCATCATATAACTCACATAATATCGATTGGACTTGAATGTGGTTGTCAAGTAAATTCTTGAGACAAGACACATGGAATATTGGATGAATCTTGGAAGAAGGTGGTAACTAAAGCTTATAGACCACTTGTCCAATTTGATAAAATACCTGGTAGGGTCCATAAAATCATGCTACTAATTTTTAATGAGCACAAGTTTACATTAAATATTGCTTGTAGAGTTAAAGTTTAAGAAAGACCATATTGCCTACATTGAAGATACACTCAAAAAAATATTGGTCAGTCCATTGTTGCATCCAGTTTTGAGCCATCACCAAGTTCTCCTTTGGTTGTTGCAAAATTTGGGTATGATCCTAAAGAGTTGCATCCACTGCCTAGACTTTAAAGTTTCCAAGAACATATGAAAAGGGCAACAGAGGTGGGTATGCATAAACTACCTCAAGAAAAGTCATTCTAGAAGTTGTGTGTAATGAAGTGTTGTACCTCCAACAAGCCAAAGGAAACCACTTAGCCCACTATATTGGGTGTTTAGAGGTAAAACAATAAATGATGGTTTTCAAGCACTTGTTGACAATTTAATTTTTCCCATCCATCTATAGATGGTAGGCTAAGCTCGTTTGTAGTTGTGTTCCTTGCAATTTAAACAATTCTTGTCAAAATTTATTGGTAAAAGTGGGGTCATGGTCAGAACCAATGGATTTGGAAATACCATGGTGTTTGTAAATGGAGTCCATGAATATTTGAGCAATGGTGGAGGTATGGTAATGATGGACGAGGGAATGAAAATGAGCATACTTCAAGAGACAAAATGATCAATTTTCCTTCATATTTAAGAGTCCTTTCAATAAAATCCATGGAGATATCAATCCATACATTGTATAGGATTAGAAATTATTGTAGAGTGCTTGGAGTAGAAATCATTTCTCCTTTCATCCATTGGAAAATTTTACATTTGACCATAAAAGTCTGAATATCTTTTTTCATTCCTTCCAAATAGAATAATTGTTTAGCTTGCTCATATGTCTTCAAAAATCCTTAATGGCCTATAGTATGTGAAGTGTGCAATTCCTTCATGATATCCTCATAGAGTGATAAAGTTTTGGAAACTGTAATGCAACCTTGATATCTTAACATGTCTCCATACCATGAATACTTGGCATGTGAATTGGGATCCATTTGGAGTTATTCTTGCAGAGTTTGTAAGGATGGGTCCTTAGTTGATTTTTATTGAAGTTGGGAGACCCATTGAGGAAGTGGGGATGAGAGGGCACACATTGCCACATGATACTCAAACTGATGGAAGAGGGCATCTACCACAATATTCTCCTTTTCTTATTTTAAACAATGTCATAATCATACCCCAACAATTTTGAAACCTATTTATGTGGTACTGGAGTAGATACCCTTTATTTCAAGAAATATTTCAAACTCTCATGGTCTATTTGAATAGAGTCATATCTTCCAATGAGATACAATCGCCAATGATTAATAGCATGGAGGATAGCTATCATTTCTTTTTCTTTAATTTTTCTTAAAATTTTGCCTAACAATACCTTGTGAAAGCTAAGGATCACCCTTCTTGCATTAATACGACCCCAATGCCATGACCCAAAGCATCACTTTTAATTATAAAGGGTTTGTAAAAATTAGGAGTGGCTAACATCAGGGTCAAAATCATGGTCTCCTTGAGATCTTTTGATATGAAGCAATATGGGAAAAAATATATTAAATTGTAAATTCAAATCCGAATAATTTTCATTAATGCTTTTTCATATGAATGTTACAATTAGTGAAAAGGCACGATTTGATATGTGCCCTTTATAAATAACTTTTCATAAAGTTATATTAATTATTTACTAATAATAATTAATTAAAATTTCAATTTAATTAAATTTAATTCCTCATCATTCCTCCCAACAATAGGAGCATTGGTTCCCAAGGCATTCAGAATATGAGAAAGAAAATATCTTAAGGATAAGTATTGTAGGAAGCAAAGGATCTAGTGATTTTGAAGTAGAATTTGATGCAAAAGTTGTGTGATTTGTTAAATGTGGTGTTATCTTGAGAAGTCTGGCAAGTTTTCTTGGGAAAACATGAGCCAAAGTAGACGAGCCTTGACAATAGACGATAGTATGGGAAGGACAAAGGTTGAAGTTAGGCTAGGAGCTACCAAGAATTCACTAAGAGATGAAAATATAACTTCGATGGTAGGAGATCCCTTGATGTGATGTCTATTGATCACATAAGATGGTTCATGATATTGAGGAAGTCTTCTTCCATAAGTGTCTCTCGAGTACCATCGATAGTGCAATCTATAATACAACTCCAAAATATTGAAAAGGAAACCCAAATCCTCATTAGGAACTTTGATGTACCATTATTTTGATTAGACCTTCATAAAACTTAAGGATTATGCTTCCACTGGATCTGGCTCTAAAAGATATTTTTGACAAGTATATATAAGGCTATACTCATAGTTGATTTAATGCCTCAAAACACGAGAAAGATAGAGTCCCATCAGGAAAAATAAAAGGTGAAGGTGTTTTTCCTCTAGGTAGAATCTTTAGGAAATCTTCCATAGAGGATATTCAAAGAATATTCTTAAGTATATGCTTTTTATTTTAAAATAATATATGGCCTTAACCTGCTTTGATTTATTTAAGAGGGATAATGGTATAGTATAAAGGCCTAATTATCCTTTCCACAAATAATGTGGGATAAGGAAAATTTTAATAATATTCAACACATTGCAAAGAGTGTGGAGAAGCGAAGCAGGAAAGGATCATAGTAGTGGTCGGTGAAACCTCCACATGCTTTTTTTATAGGGTGCATATATGGGATAGTGGTGGCACTTAGCTTGGTGTGCATTGGACAATGATGACGGTGTAACATAATTTGTGTATCTTAATTTATGCGATTGAAGTGGACTAGATTATTTGCAATTTAAGTATGAGTTCATAAACTCATTGTTGACATCCTCAATTGGCCTAGGGATATTTGTAGATAAATTCACAGACCTACTATAGTCCACAGACATGTAAGATCTTGCATCAATAGTAAATAGGAGTGAAGACAGAGATTTAAAGATGCTCTATGGGGGTGTAACAAATGGCAATGAAGGAACAAAATCCACACAAATAAGTGTCAGTTCTTTGGGGAATAAATACATCGACCATTTTCTTGAGAATGCTATTTTAGATTGGATAACATATATTTGACATAACATTGAAATTCTCCTACTCTTAGAAATTACACACGTCCTTTGAAAAATATGGATACCTTAGCTCACAACAAGTGGCACAACCAAGACATCGAGTGCGACGTGTGTTTGGAAAATATGTTAAGCAAACCAACACATGGTGAGTGCAAGTTCATGTTATTGAAGAAGTGTGATCAGGTTACCTGCTTAGAGTTACAAGTGGTTGTGGAGGCAATGTTTTGTAGAGGAAATTCAACAACTTTGCCATGTCTTCATTGGTCGTAGTCTTTTGTTTGCCCAAGCCCAAGGGATACAAACACTGGGAAAATCATTTTAGTCAAGATCCAAGTGTTCTATCAATTATAGATCAAACAACAGTTGCTTTGTGACCTCCATCACATGATTGAAATAAGCTTTCCATTGGTAGGTAAATCCTTCTATGAAGGAGAAAATAACAATTGAATTTGAAGCTCCAAAAATAGAAATAAAATGTGACTTCAAAGGAATGAAAGCAATAAGGAGAGGAAAATCTCCACGAGGGAGATTTCTTCTCACAAGGTAAGGTCAACTTACCCTGATACCAACTGATATGGAACAATATGGGAAAAAAGATATTAATTTGTAGGTTAAAAGCAAAATAATTTTCATTAATGTTTTTGAATATAAATATTACAATTTGTGAAAAGGTACGATTTGAGACATGCCCTTTATAAATAAATTTTCATAAAGTTATATTAATTATTAATTAAGAATTTTTTTAATTTAATTGAATTTAATTCCTCATCATCTGCAAAAGTTTTTTTTGTTGGATTTGACCACATAAATGAATTCTTTTTCAACATGGTTGTTAAAGGGGTGGTTATTTTTCCATAATTTTGTACAAATTATCATTAATAGTCCATGATACCCAAAAATCCGTGAAGTGCCTTGAGAGTTTGTGACTTAGGCCAATTTTGGATAGCTTCAATTTTCTTGGGGTCAACCTTTACTTCCTCCTGTGAAACAATATGCACCAAGTATTCGATCTCTTGCATGCCAAACGAACATTTCGATAATTTGACAAATAACTAATGGTCCTGCAATAATTCCAAATTTTGATCCAAATATTGTGAGTGCTCGATCCAAGTGTGACTATAGATGAGAATTTCTTTCAAAGAAAACCAAAATAAATTTGTGGAGGAATAGGTGAAAGACATTGTTTATGAGGCTTTGGAATGTTTAAGGGGCATTAGTTAAGCCAAAATGCATGACTAAATATTCATAATGACCCTCATGAGTTATGAATGTTATTTTTGGAATGTCTTCTTCCTTGATCTTTATTTTATGATAACTAGAGTGGAGATACAACTTAGAGAAAATTTTGGCACCATGTAACTCATTAAACAACTCATAAATCATAGGAATAGAGAATCTATCCTTAATGGTGATTTTTTTGAGTTCATTAAAGTCAATACACAACTACCATGGCCTATCATTTTTCTTTACCAATAGGATATACAAAGAATAGGGATTGTTGTTGTGCCGAATTGCTCTTGTTTTCAGTAACTCCTAAACCAACTTCTCAATTTATGATTTTAGTGCATAAGGTTATCTATAAGGCTTGATGTTAGATGGAAAACCTCCTAGTACCAAATATATTGCATGGTCATGGGAATGGCATGGAGGTAATCCCATAGGTTTTGTAAAAACAACATTATGTTTAGTCAAAATGAGTTGTAAATCCCCTTGTGGTTTGACTACTTCAATATCTTGGGGTTGAATTGCAAACAACTAAGCTACTACCCCATGTGAGGATTTTTTAAACAATTTCTCCATTTGGCTTGAACTGATAACTTGCATGGATCTCGCATGTGAACCATAAAGAGTGTATGACCTCCCATTTTGAGTGAATTGCATCTACAATTCAACAAAGTTCTAGGCTACTATTTCTAATGTACAAAGCCATTGTACCTCTAATACAACATCACACCCTCCTAATGGAAGTGTGTACGCATTTTTTTTAAGTTCATAGTCCCCTATTTTAAAGTATTATTCCCATATTTGCCACCATGACTTCAAAAGAATTGTAAGAATATATGTAGCAAATGACTTGTTTAGCTATTTGAGGATCAATACAATTATGTGTATATCCTAAATCAATAATAATTATATTTATTTTTTCCTTCAAATATCCTACTACTTTCATTATCTAGGGGGTCAAGATTATTGCAAGCGCATGAACTAAAATCTTTGGTTGTGGTTCTTTGTGTGCTTCACCCTCATCCTGGTGCTCTTATTTTGACTCTTCTACTGCTTCCTATACTTAATTTATTGCAACATCATCTACATCTAATAGGTACAATTTTTGTTGTATACATTTATGTCTTGAGATGTATTTCTCATCACAATTTTAACATAACCCTTGTACTCTTAGAACATCCATTTCCTCTCTAGTAAATCGCTTTATTTTTGGGATTTACTTTATATGTTCAATGTGATATTGGATGAAAATGAGGGTTTGGCCATTGGAAATTTAAATGATCACCTTTAAGTAGAAAAAAATTCCTCCACTAACTTGGCCAATCTTATGGCTTGCATCATGGATTGTCGTTTGAACATTTTAACCTCTGCCTTGATGTAATCCTTTAATCCATTAATAAAATAACTCTAAAAAATCCTTCACTCAAACCCCTTGTCCTGTTAGCCAACTTCTCACATTGAGTTTGATACTCTTGAATAGTATATGTTTATGTCAATTTTGTTAAGGCTCCTATAAAGTCCTCATACTCACTAGGACCAAAATGAATGAGTAATTAGGACTCAAATTCTTCCCAATAAAAGTTAGGAGTCATATTTTGTACGCACTGATACCATTGTAGGGCCTCAAATTTAAATTTTAAGGATGCCATGGTGACCCATAAATGTGAGAGGACATTATGGAGTTTGAAAATTTGATCTTTCCAACACAACCAACCATTAGGGTCCTTTCCATTAAACTTTGAAAAGTATAATCTCAACATTTTAAATGGGTATTAGTGTCAAAAAGAGCATGATGGATTTCTTAAATATCTATTTCTTGAACTGCCACTTGTTACTTCATTGTTAATCTATTGGTGTAATTTCAAGGCTCCCTTTAAACGCTCTTAAACCTCAAGGAATTTTTCCTCAATCCCTATTTTAACTTTAATTTGTTTAAATTTTATGACCTACATGTGATCTTTCAAATGTTTAACTTCTTGTTTGTGTCATTTTGTTTTGTAGGTTACTAGGTTGTTGACTTATTTGGTCCATGAATTGGTTTTGTTCCATCTTACTTATTGCTCTTCTAGTTCCTCCAACCATATACTTGTGATTTGGACCACCCTAACCACCTTACTAAAAATAGAAGTGTTGTTCTAGGGTTACTAATGTTTGGGTGCTATATATCAAAACAATTAGTTTAAAATGACAAATATACTAGACGAGGTCTCAAAATGATGTTTTTCAACACCCCAAATTTCTCTTTTTTTAGTCAAGTGTTGTTTGTTTTCCTCCTAAAGCTTTTCTTTACCTAAAAAAATAACTTTCTTCTCTTATCCCTGATAATTGCCATATCAGTTACTAGTTGGTTTTTTATCCCCAACTACCTTGTCAGACTCTATATTTTTTTTATTTAATAAATACTTCATATTAAAGAATGGATAAAAATACATCAACAAAAAATAGAGTCATTATATCAGCTTGCAAAATAAAAGCAAACAATCAAATCTAGCAATTTTATTTAAGCTAAGGTAGTATTTCAAAATTTCATCCCTAAAAACCTTAATTTGATCAAAAATAAAACTAGTTGCTCTACTAATAATAACATCAGTAGGGGCCTCCTTGTTTCTAAAAACCAAGCTGCATCTATCCTTCCAAATGCTAAAAATAATAGATATCCTGATAACATGCCAAAAAACCCTCCTATGAGATGCACAATCAAGTGAGTCACCAAAAACAATATTATTCCACCCAAGATGACCTGAGAAACACTACCATAAAGCCAGACCGCTACTCTCCAAACCTTCCTTGTTATTGGAAATTCCCAAAATATGTGCTTAATAGTTTTACTCTAGCCACAACTAGCGCAAGCATCAGAAATACACATCCATTTGACTAACCGAGCTTTGCTTTGCATACCTTGCATCATCACCAATCAAGAAAAAACCTTTAGCTGCATTAAGACCCTGATTTTCCAAACTCTAGATAATCATTTCTTCCATTTTTTGCATGTACAATTTGGACCCCATATACCATTCAATATGTCCCCAAGAGGGATACTAGGAAGCATTAGTTGATAAATTTTAGAAGCCTTAAAGCACAAAATTGGCTTCCCATAATTCCACCTCCAGTCTTTCCAAATCGGACCCGAAAGGCCACCTAAAAGCTTATATAGCTGCTCAGATAGATGAAGGCCTTGAATTTGTTGAACAATGAATTTATCAAAAGGTTTTAATTTTAACTTAATAAGCAATTGTTACCAAGGAATCCACTGCCCAACGTTCCCATCCCATAGATTAGCCCATTTAAAGAGATATTTCTTGCTAAGCCTCTTACATTGCAGATTAGGCATATCCACAACATACATATCATTTTTCTACCAAAGATAAATAGCTTTGGAAGAAAGAGTCCAACCTCTCCTATCATCCAAAAAATCCCATTTAACCATTCCAACAACCTCTTTCTAGGCCTCACAAATCCTTTTAATCAAGATGTCTCCTCTAATTTTGAATCTACTAGGATGCCCAACAATATCCTAAAAGCTGAAAGCCCCACGAATCCCATCAAGATTGATACAAGTCTAAATTTGGTATCTCAACAATCGCTGCTAGCAAAAATTACCCTCCAGGCATCTGGTAATCCACTTATAAGTAAGAACTTTTCCTTTAACCTAAATGTCCAAAAGCCCCAAATCACCCTCCTTCTTAGGAATAATGCAATACTTCAAGGAAATAAGGGGGACACGCCTGGAACCATCCACATTAGCCCACAAGAAACTCCTAATGCAAGTCTCCAACCTCCTATATTGAGTCAAGTTGGGGAGCCAACAAGAGGAGTAATACATGTGACAAGTCTGGAGAATCTTACTAACAATAGTAAGCTTCCTAGAAAAATAAATGATCTTATTTTTCCAACCCTAAAGCTTATTTTCAAACCTATCCATGCACTAATCTCACATAGATTTGAGGGAAATCCTTCTGCCAAAGGGAATACCCAAATACCTAACAGTTTCTCCATCATCAACTTTCCTCCAACCATTGTTAATCCCACCAGGCATATTCTCAGCTCCTATCAGCCAGTAATCTGATTTAGCCTCACTCACCACTGACCCAAAAGTAAGACAAAATTGTTGAAGATAATCTTGCATACCCAAAATAGAATCTCTATCCAACTGCACAGTAAGAAAAGAGTCATCAAAAAAATGACTATTTAGAATATGTCCCTCTAGAAGAGCATGCCTCTAATAAGCCCAAGTGACCTCTTTTTTTCCAACATATATCCCAAAGAATCTGTAGACAAGACAAACAACAATGGAGCCAAAGGGTAACCCTACCTGATTGATTTGAAAAGTTGAATACTTTCTGACATTCTTCCATTGAACACCACCTTGGTAGAAGCTAAGGAGAAGAGCATACAAATCTTCTTAATTATAGATCTACTAAACCCAAGCCATTCCAAAATTTTAAAGATAAACATCCAATAAACCCTATCATAGGCTTTGTCAAAGTCTATTTTTAAGAAGAGAGCTTGTTGCTGAGATTCTTCTGCCCATTCCATCATCTCCTAGACAAAAAGAACAATATCTAGGATAAATATCCCTTTCACAAACCCAGTTTGTTCTTCTCTAACAATTTTGGTAGCAATGTCTCACAGCCTCAAAGCTAAAACTTTGGCAACTATATTATACGAAACATTCAAAAGAGTAATAGGTCTCCAACCACCAATTTTGTCCTTATTACTTCCTTTGGGGATTAATTTAATCACACCCTGATTCAACCCAGAAGAAAATCCTACTCCTTCAAACACTTCCTGTACCATTTTAGTATAGTATTCCCCTATGCAATCCCACATATACTTATAAAATTCTGCTGGAAGACCATCCAGATCGGGAGACTTACCATTCTTCATTCTAGATAAAGCACCAAAAAATTCCTCCTTGGAAAAATTAGTGGCCATGCGATCACTCTCAAAGCTGAAAATATTTTTTGGAATGCAATATTTAATCAACTCCCTAGCATGTTGAACATCCATAGTACTCTCATACACCAAAAAAATCTTACTGAAGTGATTACCAAAAAGCTCCCTTATCTCTCCCTCCTCCTCAGTATGAGTACAATCTTCCCATTGCAAAGTTAATATATTTTTTGAAGCATTCTTCTTATGAATGTAATTGAAGAAGAATTTAGTCGAAGCATCCCCTTCCTTCATCCAATGGAGCCTTCTTCTCACTTGCACTCCTCTATTAATATAATATTTGATTTTCCTAATTTCTCCCTCTAGAGCAACAAATTTTTCTTGTAAGGAAGAATTAAAAGGATCGACTTCCAAATTGCACCTGTCCTCCTCAAAATTTTGCTTGAGAGACTTCATATTTCTCCTTCTTTTTATAGCCAAAAGTCTCCCCCATCCCCTTAAAAATTTAACCACACTTTTGACAGCATCATATTGCCAAGGGACCTATCCCTTCCCGGAAGGTCTTGGATCTAGATTCCAAACACAACAAATCAACTCTCTACAATTTGTAGAATCAAGATGCGAGACATTCAATTTGAAAGGTAATTTTTTCTTCTCAAAAAGCATCACACCAATGTGAACACATGTAGAAATAGAAGCGTGGTCAAATCCAGTAACTCCCAGGTCAACATCCACAAGCCTCTTTCCTTTGCCAACACAAGTAAAATTGTTGTCCACATAAAATCTATCAAGTCTTGCAAATATTATTTCTGCACTTGCTCTTTTGTTTGACCAAGTAAACCAACTTCTAGACTCATACTATTTTTTCTTGAAATTCATGTCGAACACCTAAAGAGTAGCCTTCAATTTCATCCACAAATCCTTTTCTGCGTCAACAATGCAACAACCCAATCCACCCTCTCTATCTCCTTCCTAATCGACCATATTGAAATCCCCTCCCAAAAATCAACATACCTCGAGAAGATTAAATTGCATCCAATCCCATAAATGAGCTCGATCATTAGCAGTATTAGGACCATACACTAAACATATTTCGATCACTTGGCCAACTAAAGCAAAAGTAGCCCAAACGATATGTCCCTCTGAGTCCTCACACTAATCTAGCAAAAGAGAGGCCAACCATTGTCTAACAGCCAAAACAACACCCCTAGACCCTTGATGATGAGAAGATCTCCACCAAGTGCCATTTCGGGAGTTGTTTAAGCAACCATGCAACTCAAATCCAACAATATTAATTTCTTGAAGACAAACTACATCAACAAAAATATATTTCAAAAACTACTCATAAAACTCCTACGAGTGGGGATAGTCATCCCTATCACATTCCACGAAGCAATATTGAAATTCATTGAGAACTTAAGGAATCAAGAACCTGCAACTGATTCCCTCCCTCGTCAATGCTTTCTTTTTCTATCTACAGAGTACCACTTGGAGAAGATTTGTCCTAAACCCCAAACTCAACAACATTATCCGCTTTCCTAGATCTAGACACTGGAGAACTATTCCTATGAGTCTGACTCAAGTTATCACTTGAAACTGGTCCCATCCTATATTTATTAGGCCTAGCAAGAGAGTCACGTACATCCCTTATTTTTTGAACAACTTTCCATTCCTGCTGCCCATTAGAGGAATTGGAATCATTGTTCGGAGGATTCAAACCATCTTCCATCTCATCTTTATTTTTATTTTTCTATTCTATTGAATTTTCATGTTCTTCTTTCTTAGTGTCTCCTTCCACCTCCTTAGGTTATTTCTTTTTATATGGGTAATTTAGAATCATATGATCTAGTGACTGCCACCCAAAACATGCATTAGGTAAATTCAAATTTCTTACGTCTTGAACCATCGGACCTTCTGGAGTAATAATTTTGAGCTATTGAGGAAGTTTCCTTATCAAATCCACCTCAACACAAACACACGGGCTGAACCTAAGAGACTTACTCCCTGTCGGATCCAAAAGAATATTTCCAAAATGCTAAGCCAATGAATTTAACATGAATCTAAGTTCAAATTTCATAGCCACAAACTCAATCCAAAGGGGGTAATGGGCCTAAGAAGTATCCCTCAGATCAAAATTTGTGTGCCATGTCTACACAAAAGCCATAGACCCTACAATATTCCATGTGCCAAACTACAAGATATGCCTAGCTATATATGCCCTCTCAAACAACATTGAAACATAACACCCACCCAAATCCCAATAGGATTTCATGTGTAACCCTTTAGCCTCCCAGTTAAGTCAGATCTAGTTATGAAAGTCAACTTCAGATGTAACCCTACACAAGAAAAAAAGGATGATGCCTTTTTCCTACAGATCCCTTCGAATGCTCTTGTACTCATCATAATCAGTAGTGAAGAATGTAAATTCATCATCCTCATCAGCCATGACCGAATCCAAACGATCTATTTTCAAGGCCAAATTCTCCTTTGGTTCATCTTCATTTAAATGACCAAACCCTTCACCAAACTCAATCTATTTACCTTCGTCTTCTCCTAAATGATACTTTTCGACATCCAAACCTTTGATAACCGAGTCCCCTTCATGTGCTTCCTTCAACACCTTAGCAAAGGTCCTACCTTCCCCACCCTTACCTTACGAGACTTGGTCAGAAGAAAGTATATTTGAATCCTTTGTAGACTGTGCAACAACCTTAATCAGACTCGCTAGAAAAGTAGGATTGATTTTATGAACCCTGTTGACAGGATTGGCAAAAATTTTCTTCCCACTATCCATTTCAAAACCATCCATATTTTTCTTAGTCACTGCAACCTTTAAGCCGACCTATTTAACCATTTTTGCCCATTTACTTCTAGAGTTCGCAACATTGTACTCACAAGTTTTCTTAGGTAGCCACGAATCTCCTCCTCTAGACACCTTTTTCTTTGAAGTATAGACTTTCTCATTCGACAAATTTGATAGCTCTTTCACAGTAGAAAGATTCATGTCTTATTTGAACAATTTTCTAGAGAAAAGTGGGTTTTTGAAACCTGATAGTGAAGCATCATGATCAAGTTTTGCCAAGTCCTCACGGGATCTATCATGCAACAACCTTCGTAAATCTTCTTTGAACTTTACTTTTATCTCTCTCAGTGATGAATCTCTCACCCGATCAATCACAAAGCTATTTCATGGCTCAATATCACCCATCCTAACCCCCTACCCTCGATCGTCATTCGTAGGTGTTCTCTCACGTCCTCGAGCTCCCTTCCCTCTCAACATCTCATTCTCCAATCTTTGAATCTATCTTGTTTGTCACTGCTACTTCCTTGTTTAATACTATTATTGACAACTCTCTTGTCATACTCTATTTTGATTGTTATTGACAACTTCCTTATCTAACATTGTTTTCATCTATCATTGATAATTGCCTTATCTGACTATATTCTTGATGACTACTAACCACAACAATTTATTTTTTAGCCAAGAATTTATACAGTACGATCAAATTCATGATAGATGATCTCCTTGGTATGCTCAAATCTATGGTTAGGATTTTGGAGGGATAACATATGACCGTAACAAGTAACACTAGGACAAGATTTGCACATTGTCCATAGCCCTCTATTATACTACAATGACAAACAATAATGCTCTATCCAATATTTCAAGCCACTATCCAAGGAGGGTTCCACACATACCCTTGAGCGCACTACCTACCTCTTTGATAATACTAGAGGGTAGTCTTCTCGAGTGTTGAGCTTGGTGCATTATGGATAGATACATAGTTGAAAAGCTTCTTATGGCTATAAGTATCTCCTAAAACTAGGGGGATCTCTTAGTATACCCAAAGATACATGAGAGCTCAAGTCTCTATGTGGGTGTTGTTTGAGGTTTGGTCATTGGAGTATGATCACCCCTCACTTCACTAGATGCTTTATGGGTAATCTATCTTAATCAATAACGACAACTTATATGTGATATTTTAAAACCCTTGAAACAAGGTTTCTAACCTAATTAACTAAAACAAAAAAAATGGCTTGATTTTTATTTATAAGAAAATCAACAAAAAAAATAAAAAACACAAAAAAATTATACCTAACAGGTTGAAATGGCAAGACACGAATTGTTTGTACTATAGTAGAACATGGCCCTAGAAAGCACTCTAATACCACTTGTTATGAATCTTGCAGTAAAATAAAAGCACATCCATACAATTATAGAAAATTAGCTTGAAATTAATAATATTACAAGATGAAATGGAAATGGAACAAATTATATTGAAAAAAGCAAGAACACATTACATAATCGTAGGCCTCTTCGAGGGGGGAACCTCCTTGGAAGCAAAGCTTTGATACAACAAAATATTAGATGCCTTCATATATTCCCCCTTGCCTTTTTAAAGAATCTTTGTCACCTTAATTATAACACTCTAGGGTTAATTTCACATGCAAGTGTCCACCTGAACTAGAATCTTCTACCAAACAAGAAGTTAAATTCATTTTTAACAATTACATTAAATGGCCCCACTTATCTAGGCGTCTCAAGTTCCACATACACATTATAAAATATTACATAATATTATTAAGATGGGGTCCCCACATTAGGAAGGGGGTAATTACATCGTAATGTTAGGATGGGATTCAAACATTTTTTTAAAATATAGTAAAAATTCTTCTATAAAATTCCAACTATTAAATTTTTTCTGACTTTATTTAAAATTTGTCCAAGCAAACTATGGTGATTGAAAGAAGCAATATAAGGTGTGAAATAATTCAACTACAATGATAAAATTATATATGATATGATATTAAGTGATTAAATACATAGAATTTCAAGGCAAATACCTAGGGTCAAATCTTGCCAAGTGGTGTGTGTATAGTTTTCAAATATCAATATATGGTTTATTGAAGTGTTTGTTAAAATATGTTGTGTTAAGCTTCACTTGAGCCCATGGACAACCTTTGTATTTGTTGGAAGTGTAATCTAATTTATGGCCAAGGCCAACATTGTATGGTATACACTTGTATAGGCCTCTAATAATTCATTGTACAACTTATTAAATTATCCATTTATGTAATATCTATGAGCTATGGTTAACCTTGCTATGGTTAAAACCATATTTTATTTTGTAATTAACTAAAAATTATATGTTATGTTAGCTTAATTATGTAATTGGGATTTTTGATATTGGTACAAATACCCCCACAAATCCATCTAATACATCGAAGTATCATGATCCTTGTCCATGGATAATACTATGATTATTTATGATGCTCAAGGGCACCCACAATTTCTATGTCTCTCTCTTTCTTTTTATAAGATTCAAGTGGATATATTGCTTTTATTTGTTTCTAGAAATAGGTGCGAATTCTAACTTGGTATCAAATTGAGTATGGAACTGCCTCACTTGGTCACATAGAAGTCATTTGGAGCCTTTGATATTTCTTCCAAACTCTATGATGATTTTATTCTTGAATTATTATAAGCCATTTTTGCATAAGGGATGAAAATGATACTTGACCCTATTTTTTATCATCCATTTTTAGAGGTATTGGAGAAAATATGTCTTGTTTCGATTGTAATTCATGATATTTTCTAGAAACAAATAGAAGCAATCAAGCCATTCAAATCTTATATATAAATAATAAAAGGACAAAATAAAGAAAAAAATACAAATATTGGGGGTGCTTATAGGCACCGTAAATAATAATTGTATTATCTGTAGATAGGATTCACAACACTCCAGTAAAATAAATGAGGAGTGGTGGGGGATATTTTTACAAATACCAATCCCAAAATACATAAATTAACTTAACTTTAGATTGACATAACAAGAAAGAACTTAAGAAAAATTACAAGCTTATAAGTTTGGTTTATCCATAACAAGGTTCACTACAACCCCATAGGATTATATAATATATTACAATATTATATAATGAATGCCCTTAGGCCTATCTAGTATTACATTATACAATGTTGGTCTTGTTCATGAATAAAATTTTAATTTCAACATCCCCCATAATCTGAACCGAGGGGCCAAGGAGAGAAAATATTAGTGTCAAAAATATATTCTCCCCATAATGGATGATCTAGTGGGCCTTTATAGTTGAGGAAGATCCTTTAGAAACCCCTTCATTATCTAGAATATGTACACCTATCTTCAAGAACTTAGCTTCAATCCTTTATAATTTTAGTAAAAATTTCTTCGTTGGATATCCTTCCTTCTTGCAATATGTGCAAAATATCTTTGACTTCTTTGACGACTTAGCCTAGACCTCGAGCATATGGGTCCTAGTATCCTTAGATTTGATTTCCTTTACATAATTCTAAATTTGTGAAGTGCCACTACAATTCCTCTTAACCACCTTGAAAACAAACTAGGAGAGAGAAAAGCTAATTAGGAGTAAGAGTTTTTTGGGACTTTGAAAACATTATAATCATATGAACCATGAGGTTTACCATATGAAAAGGAGATCTATTAGTAAGGACAATATTCATGTATTATACATCATCTTTATTTTAACCTCCCAAAGATACAAAATTTGCTCTTAATGCCTTAAATATCACAATATAATCCTCAATATTATCAAACTCATCCAATTTGAGGGAAGAAAGCTCTAATTCCAAGTAACTTACTTGAGTAGTATTAAAATTTCCAAATAACTAATGTAATTTTGACCATACCTTAATAGGTTCACTCTCCTCTGGATGTGGAAAAGCAACTTTTATTTATATTACAATTTCTTCTAAAATACTTCAAAATTCCAAAATGTAGGAATTAAAGTTCCATGCTATTGAATATCCTCAAGCAAAGTATGTAATTCAACATGAAAATGTTGCTAAACCTAAAAATTCTAGATGCATGGATTTGAATTTAAAAAAGGTATGTTTTCACATATTTTTCTACTTTAGCTTGGCATCCTCTCAAAGTGGAGAGCATATGCCCTTCTTCAAGGAGAAGGTGCATGCCTCAACTCAATGGATAAGGGGCTATTGTGGATAGGAGAGCACTATTGAAGAATTTAATTCACCAAAAAATATGAATTTGAATTTATGCTAGCATTTTTTGAGGCCAAGAGGAATATCATATGTTTTGAATTGATTGCTTCTACCTCAACTATTTCTACAACATGATAGTTTAGGATTTGTGTGAGAAATAGGAGGGTGCAGGTTTTAGTCACATCTGCTTCATTTTTTTGAAATACCTAGGTAAGTGACTTATCTTTTATGGAGGTAGTAGTACCTTCATCATGGTTGCATGCAATAATAGGTTGATCAATTGAAATCATTTTGGAAGGGAAGGTCTCATGTCTAAACCACGCAGTCAGTTTATTTTGCTACTTTTTGGAGATGGTTTGTGTAGGAGTTAAATTTTCATCCCAATAGTCAACTTGGTAAAATGGTTAGTGCAAATTGCTTAGCATCCATAAGACATATGTTCAAATATCTCTAAGAAAAAGTATTTTTTGGCTGATGTGGTAGTCGACATGGCTATATCTAGTGCCATGTATTATCTATTTTTTCCATATATGTACACCTTTATCCAATGGAATTTAACAAGTGTCATACTAGCAATCCAATGGCACCTAAGTGGCATATAATTAGTGGTAAACACCAAAAATCAATGAAAATTAAATAACAACCTGTGATTGGGCACTACATTTATAAGGTTTGGGGTATTAAGTTTATTTTTTCTTTTTTCTAGAGAACAAAGGGTTCTCAACTCTCTCCTTTAGAGCTTGAGAGTTTAAAAATAAATTCAATTCTCATCTCAATTGAGTTGTTATAGCTAGATACCTACATACTTTTCATAAAAATATTGAATTCTTGATTTTTATTTTTTGGATCTTCTTCAATTTTCTATGTTAATACAAATATTCCAAATTTCAGCATCATTTTTCTTAACATTTTCTTGCAACAGTCTTCACAGTACCAAAACTCCACCTCTACTATTTATGCATTGCATCTTAGTAGCGTAATATTTTCAAAACTTCACGCTATCATAGTCCCCTTTACTAGATCTATATTTTCTAGTTTCCTTCCTGAAGCATAAGTACAACCACATGAATTGTAATAAATAGTTTGTATAAAAACACATTAATGTTAAGTTGCAAGTTTACTACAGTGGTAAGAGCTTTGACCTCTCTTTGAGATATCCAAGATTCAAATCCCATTGAGTATGAGGGGACCAGGAACCCTCATAAAAACCTGTGTAAACTCATTTAAAAACACATTAATGTTATAAAATAAAGAAAATATTACCAATGGAAAACATTAAAGTAAATATTAATCATTATTTGATTCAAGAAGTCAACATTTTCTTGTTAGCTTTAACTAAACTTACTACTTACTCCAACCATGGAAAAGAGAATTTAACTTCATGATCCTCAATTAAAACCCCTCTATTGACTAGCCTATCTACACATTTTTTTCCTTCCCTTAACGTATGTGTAAATCTGATTTCTTCAAATTCTATAGCAATGTCTTGTATTTCCATAATCTTGTATGTTCCATGGATCCTTTGATTTACTCAAAATTGTATTTATTACTATTAATGAATCAACTTCCATCCATACTCTGTCCCATTTCATTTTTCTATAAATTTTTAATCCTTCCAAAGCTACCCAAGATTTAGCTTCATTATTTATCTTAAATCCACTATTGAAGGTAAAATGAGACAAAAAATATCCCCTATTATTTATAATTATTCATCCTCCTCTTGTTGGTCATGGATTTCCTTTATATGCTCCATCAAAATTCAATTTGACCAACTCCACTTCTGGTGGTTTCCACTTTATAATATTGTTAGTTTTCCATCTAGATTTGCTCACGGGAGCTTTATCTAGGATTCACAATAAATTAGATATATATATCACTCACAAACTAACAATGAATTGTTGGATTTTTAAGCCTTACTACCACAAAATATAACAGGTCCCAATCTAAAATATCCACAATATTAAAGGTCAAAATAATAACAATAAGAGTAGAATAATATATGAGAAAATCAATATGTATATCAAGGCTTATATAATACTAAAATAAACATTCATTTATATAAACAAATATGAATGTAAATAGCATGAATCATTCATGAACTATGCATGAAGAAAACTGATAATATTAATTGCTCAAAAATCCATATACAAGCTTTATTACTTTCCTTCCTCTTACAATCAGATAATGATCTATGAATATCATATATTACTTTCTCGTGGAGCATTGTCTCCATAATATAACCATAGTAATGTGACTCTTTAAGTAAGAATTATGCATAACAACGAATTATCGTTAACTAATGAATATTTGGATTTTTGAAATTTGGAATTGGTGAATATGGAGAGTTTTTATCAGGACCCATTTGCTCAAATTTTTTATAAAGCACCAGTCTTCTCACCTAAATAGTAGATATTTACCTTGAAATTATAAATAATTTTATTTACATTGACAAAATCACCTATTATACCACCAATATATATACCTAATGGGACAACGATACTCCTACATCTTAAACATTAATTCTCCTCAAGATGACCAGTAGCAGAGTAAAATGAGTTGTACTAGATATATATGTGTAGTAACAGGATTAGACGAGTCATAGTAGAAATAGATGAAAAATAGGATGAACGATATAAATAATAAACAAGTAATCACTACACCAAAAAAGGGCTTTAACAGTGCTTATAAACTACCCTTAAAGACCTTTAAAGGCGATTTTTCAACCATCATCTATGAGGGTATCGTAAAAATTTTGTGACATACGATTATGGCTAAAAACTGCCTCAAAGAACTCCCCTCTTAGGGTTTAAGAGGGTGGTTAAAACCCATCTGCCCTCTTAGGACTATGAGGGCATCTTGAACCACCATATTAGGACTAAGAGGGTGATTATTAACCACCCTCTTAGGGTTAAGCCTCTTAGGCCTAAGAGGGTAGTTCATAACCACCCATGGTGCCTAAGATATCAATGTATTGATATGAACTCATCTTTCGAATCAAAGCTTAGAAGCTACAAAGCAGACACTGTAACATGATTATTAATGAGATCATGCATTTATTGTCATCACCTTGTTTTCCTTATCCAATGGTATTTTATTATCACAATAAATCAACTAAGATGGACTGAGAGTAAATGATAATGACAGTGATGAGTGTATATTTTTAAATTAAATGTCACTCCTTGTATCTTTTAAAAAATGCATATTGAGAAAATTAAAAATTTACAAAGCTACTTGATAATAAACAAGATCTCACACATATTGCCATTTCTTAAAGAATCTGTCAATTTATACTCAGCAACAGAAAACAATTCTCTTTGTGGTCTTGGCTTACAAAACACCACCCATGGTGCCTATGATATCAATATATTGATATGAACTCATCCTCTTGATCAAGTATTAGAATTTGCTAAGCAGACACTGTAACATGATTATCAATGAGATCTTACATTACCTGTCAACACCTTATCTTCCTTATCCAATGATATTTTACCATCACAATCAATAAACTATGATATACTGAGAGTAAATCATAATGATAATGATGAACATAGCTTTTTAAATTAAACAACATTCCTTGTATCTTTAAAAAACATATATTAATAAAATTTAGACTTTACAAAGCTACTTGATAATAAACAAGATCTCACACATACTTCCAATTCTTTGAGAATCAATCAATTTATACTTAGCAATAGAAAACAAATCTCTTTATGGTCTCAGCTTGCAAAACACCACCCATGATGCCTATGACATCAATATATTGATATGAACTCATCCTCTTGATCAAAGCTCATAAGCTACCAAGCAGATACTATAACATGATTATCAATTATATTTTGCATGTACTGTCAACACCTTGTCTTCCTTATCAAATGGTATTTTATTATCACAATAAATCAACTAATATGGACTAAGAGTAAATCATAATTACAGTGATGAACATAGCTTTTTAAATTAAATGTCACTCATTTTATCTTAAAAAAAATGTGTATTGAGAAATTTTAAACTTTACAGATATTATGCCCTAAAGAACCCCCCTATGAGTTAGTAGTATGTTACCCATATATCGTCAAAACCATGTTAATCACCTCAATCACTTGTCCTAAAATTTTAAGTATATATGTCATTTCCTAGTAGTACGAAACAACTTAGTGTTCATGCTACCCTAACTTCAATAAATTTCATAGAATAGATCTACAATAGGATTATTGAATTGAGGTCCATCACCATGTGATGTTGCAGGAAGGTGAGACATTTACCATAATAATCATCCAGGTTAAAAATGTGACAAGCATCCCCTATGTTCAACTGGTTATCCAACTAATACAGTTAGGTATACATGGTAAAAAAGTTGATATTTCCATTATTCGAAGATCCTATAGATGTATAAAGAGATGGTTGATTTCTTAACTAGATGTAATAGTGCAAATACATAGTAGCCCGCCTCCATGGGCATTAAATTTTACAATTACGAAACTAAACAAAAAAATATCATTGAATAAAAATATTCATAAAGTTCATATATATGTATATAAAAAAATTGTTGGGGAGGGCCATTGCGGGAATGAAAAGCATGAATATCTTACCTGTAAGGAGCATTCTCGTCCTCAGATGGTATTGTATCTCATTTTAGGCCCTTACTTCCTCCCTATTTTTGAATGCTCCTTCTTCAACCACTTATCCTTTTCAGGTTTGTAAACTCATACATGAAGTACAAACTGGAGTGTGAGGTGAAAGTCCATTACACATCTAATGAATGCTACCTCAATGATTTCAAGATTGTAACCATAAGTTTTTAGGACCTACTTATGGACATATACTCGTAAAACCTAAAAAGATAAATACTTTTATGAAGGGAATGTGAACTAGTCATGTGTAACAAGAACCAACATTGAACAAACACAATTTTACATGATGCAAGGACTTTGCAGTCCAGTTTGACTACATCAAAATGGGACTTAGCAAAAGAGTGGATAATATTATTGTATCCAAAATTTGCTATGAATTTGAAATTGATGCTAGTTTTGTGATGATTTTGTATTTATGGCTTGTGCTGGCAAACAAAATGATTTTCTATTGCAAAGCTGAATAAAGAGTCGTAGGTTCTATTCCTACCACCTCCACCTGGTTGTATTCAAACTTCAAACTTCAATATTTTATGTGCAAAAAAATTACAATGTAGAAGAATTTAATATTTTATTCTCTTTTTCAATTAATAGAATAGTTAACATAATTTTCACATAGTTGGCTAATATCCAAAGACAAAAAATTAACAAAATCATGACAATTCCAAGCAATGTTGAATAACTCAGGATATTTTTATGATGTACCTTGGATAGTTGTTTTATTCCTCTACATCAATTAAACTCCTTCGATGCAAAAGGTAGAGCCCCAACAGTTTACAAACTCTTTCGACCATCATAACCAGGTAGTATCTTATCAAAAATGGTCTCTCTATAAATGGAACATAGACATTAGTTCTTAAAAAAATTATAACACATGAAACATACTATCATGTTCTAGGACAAAAGTAGCTGACGAACATCAATTTCTCAAGCTATTCAATCCCATGAGCCATAATAGTAGTACCAGATCCTAATATATGGTTTGCAATTAATTTTAAATAAGCAGTAAGCAACGATGTTCATGTTACCTCAAAGTATATTGACCAGTAGATAGCAAAACAACACATGCCTACAATTGGAAAAAATATAAAGAAGATGATCCATGTTGGAGGGACTAGAAGTTAGGCTAAACAGTAATGTAATTTACAATTATACCACAAATGAGAACATAATAATAAGTCCACAAGCAAATTTATCAAAAATATAAAAGATAAAAAAGATGCAATTACAAGTTTTGTTCAATCCATCTAACATAGAACATGATAAATTCCTCTTATGCAAATGCAAAAACATGTCAAAGTTCTTCAAGCCTCCAAAAAATATCTTAAAATTCTAAAATTGCAAAATTAAATTCTTCTTGCTTTTCATCATTCCATCACCTTGTATGTAGCAGTAAGTAAATTTCCATGCCACAATAAAACAATAGTAGTAAATCAATTTCCATGCAACAAATTTCCATGAAACAATAATAGCCCCAGGTGTTCCATTATTTGGTTAAATTTATGCCAAAAATATCTTCCCTCAAACATAACTAAAAGAGGTAACATCAAAAATGTTACTCATAAAGATAGATGTTAACAACTAAAAGAGGTAACATCAAATATGGAGTAGAAGTGATTTTATCCATACATAGAATATAAAACCTTTTGAAAATGGAAGAACAAAACAATAATAAACAAGTACATAAACCAAAATCAACTACAAAAATACTCAGTTCAATGCAAGCTTAAATGGACAACCTAAGCCCTCCATATGATGGGAAAATTTCTAAATACCCCTACCTACCCCAACCATCAGAGATGATGTGAGGGTATCCTGAGACTTTCATCAGATACATAAATATCCATCTATACAAATCAAGTACTACTGCTAATTAAGGACTAGGACTAAGAATCGACCATAAAACATCAATTTCATAACTAACACACACTCAACACAATAAACCTTCATTTCAACACATTACAACATGCATGCATGATTAGACTCTTAATCCTATGCCCTAGCAACACTTGTATTTTCTCTCTCTTTCTTTTTTTCCCTTTTTTTTTTTTTACCAAATTACTTTCTTGTATTTGAATGGCCGACCTCATGCTTAGGATATGTACTCGCCTCACTCTTAGCTTGCTTGTCCATTAATTATCTATTAGCATATTCTAAAAATAGAACAAAAAAAATTTAAAAACACTCATTAATTATTTCCATTAATTATAACTAATTTTGAAGTACAATAATTAGTCTTCCAACCATGTACCCTCACATTCTTCACGGGCATATTGAATGTTGCCATCATTTGCATTTTCATCTTTGGTAGTTTTAGATTCAACAAAATTTGTTGCTCCAAAGACATTGGCATATTCTGCCTTGTATGCTTCAATGTATTTTATCCTTCTTGGAGGTGATGTGAGAACCACATACCAACTGGTATCAAGTGGATAATTTACTTAAAAGACTTGTCTGGCTTGTGATGCTAGGATAAATGGATCATAATGTATTCTATCTCAGCCAAGTAATCTATTCATGTTGCAGGTGAAGCCTATTTTGTCCTTTCTACATCCATTCCTCATATCAAGAACATTTACCAATCACATTTGAATAGGAGGTATTGAAACTGATAGTAATCCAACAAGATTATTTCCCTAACAACACCATAATATATGACTGTTTGAAGCATTGGGTCTGTGTCTTTTGTGCTTGCTCTCCACCAAGTAGTAGCATCAATACACACACTGCTATTTTGAGTTGTTATTTGGTATTCTTTATCTTTGATATTAAATCTATAACCTATTAACCATTGATCAAATAGCCTAAATGTGTGGTTGTAACTTTTCGGGTGCCAACCATTATATTGTGTTGGAGTCGTCATTATGTTGCATTTCATAACCATGAAACTAAAACAAAGAAGAATAGTTTAAAGATGATTGCAAAACATTACATGATGTTCAATACATGATAATCGATATAAATGTTGAAGATCATATTCAAGAGAGCACATAATAACCTGATCTTGTAGCCAAGTGATGAAAGTTTCATCTAAATCAAAGTCTTTGCCACTGGACAAAGGTATCCCATCAATTATAGTTTCTTCGTCCTCATCACTCCATACCTCGTTGGATCAAGGTGATTGCCAATTGATTTTGTATGTCTCATGTAGTTCGCACAGGATGAAACAAATTCCTCAACATGATAATATTCAACAATACAACCTTCAGGCCTATATCGGTTATTTACATATCCTTTAAAAATATTCATAGTTCTAAGAAAGGAAATAAACAATTTAGATTAGATGAGATACTACAAAAAATAGAAAAATGGCGATTTATGAAACTGATGAAAGCATAAAAACCTCTCGAAAGGGTACATCCATCGATATTGTACAGGTTCACATAAACATACCTTCCATACCCAGTGAATAGTCAGGTGCACCATGATATCAAAAAATGAAGGGGGCAAGTACTTTTCAAGTAAACATGTCGTCTCCATGACCTCTATCGATAATTTCTATTTTATGGGATCCACCACTTTAGTGCATATATCCTTGTAGAACATGTATAATCAATAAATGATTTGTCACACTAGCTTATCAATCAAATGTCGTAGCACTACCGAAACAAGTTGTTGTATGAGAACATGGCAGTCATGTGATTTCAAGCCCTAGATCTTAAGTTCATTCATAGAGACATGTTTTATAATATTTGAACTATATCCATTCAGTACTTTCATATTGTATAATGTACTACAAAACCTTTCTTTCTCAACATTTGATAGATTATAGGACGATGGTGGAAGATATGTCTTGTTTACACCCATTACTGACCACAATGTATTCCTGATACCCATATTTTTTAAATCGTCATGGGAGTTTTTACCATCCTTTAAATTTTCATTGATACCTAGCAACGTTCCAAATAGGCTTTCATAAATATTTTTCTCCACATGAATCACATCCAAGTTGTGATGAACTAGAAGATGTTGTTCATAGATAGCACAATCAAACAAAAATTAATTGACATTGAGAGATATAACAATAGATATAGAAATAAAGTTCCATGTCATACCTTCCACAGATTGAATAATATAGATTTCTTCTTGAATTATGCTATAGTAACAAACACACTATCCTCATTTGTGTTGCATTTCCTTTTATTTGAGTTGCTCTTTCTAAAATTTAGTGGGATTCCTTGTACTATATTCAGTATTTTCATCCCATTTAAAGGTTTGGGTGGTTTATCCAGCTCTTGTTTGCTATTGAAATATGTCCTCTAATGACAAAACAAATTATTTGTAGGAAGAAATCTCCTATGGCGCATGTAAGCTATATTTCTATTGTATTTACGTTATTCTGCACATGTGTTCTCCTCGCATATTGGACATGTTGCCTTTCCATTTGTCATACATCCTAACAGGTTTCCATAAGCAAGAAATTCATGGATGGCCCACATCATTATTACTCTCATATTGAACGTAGTATTAGAAAATACATCATACATTTATGCTCCTTTAGTCCATAGTTCATGTAATTTTGTCAACCAACGACTGTAGATAAGAATCAATATCATTTCATGATTGCTTGGGACCAGGTATTAACAAGGTGAGCATTGAATGTTTCCTCTTCATCCACATCCATGGTGGAAGTTTTTAAGTGACCAACACAATGGGCTAGCAACTATAAGCAGTACTAAATTCAGCAAAAGGGTTGAACCCGTCGGTTGCCATTGCAAGTCATACACTATATGGATCCTTGGAAAAATATTTCCACCTAAAATCTATAGTTTTCCATGTTGAGGAGTCAATTGGATATCACATATTACCATATGAACTCTTGTACTAGGAATGCCACCTCATATTCTTCACAACCTTTGTAGAGCTATAGGAAGAAAGCAACTCACTTTAGTCATGTCTAACAGTTTTGAAAGTCAAAATAAACATAACAAAGCTAATGATATAATAAAATACCTTACCTATACACTCTCTTCAACCTCAGTATAATGGGGAAATATCTTAACACCTTCGCAAGAACATTAATGCATACCTTTTGTGAACAAGGGTCAACTTTCCATCGAGATGAACCATATGTTGGGCAAGCTTACTTCTTTTTATGATCTTTTCAATATAAAATAGTCATTGATGCATGAATGTATCATTACATATTCTAATCCCAATGATATCATCATTTTATTCACTGCATATGTGGACTTTAAATTGTATTATCAATTGGGATCATATCTTTCAGCAACTCCAGTAAGTCGATAAAGCTTTTATCCGACCAACCATGTTTTTGATTTGAGAATACAATTTGGTGATCACCAATAGATTTATGTACTTTGTACAACCTGGGTATAATGGTCGTTTGACATATTTAAGCAAGCTACGATATTCATCAATAGAAACTGCTCCATAATATGATTGGAACTCAACATCATTATCTAGAAATTTTGGTCCACTCTCTAGGCAATTAACATTGAACCATCCATATGCATCATTGACTATTCCAATGATGTCATCTTGTACATCTTTGGTAATTGGACCCTCATCAGTGGTATACTTGGAGGATGATGCATATTATCAAAACTAGAGGGTTCTTATCCGTGCAAGAAAAACTCGACATATGTCTTGTCAATCTCATGATAAATCAGGTGGTCATGAACCTTTAAAAAACCAAGAGTTTCCATATTTAAGCACTTTCAACATGGATATCTAGTTCTTTTAGGGCTTGTTGAATTATTTCTTACAAAATCCAAAAATTGGTGAACCCCACAATAATAGTCCTTGCTATTTCTATAAACAACCCCCCCAAAAAATAAGAAAGTATAGTTATATAGGTAGATCACATCGAATAATCGTATCGAAAACACAACTTTTCTTCATGAATGAAGATAACATAGGTGACATACCTCACTGATCCTAGCCAAGCTTTGTTCATGATACTTGATGGACAAAAAATATTAACCCAATTGACCTTATTCGAGTTGGTGCTCTTAGTCTTGTGGATGATCCAATTGTTAAAAGTAAAGATAATAATCCTGCTGCCCAAGCACAACCTACATAAGGTAAGTGGAGTTTCTTGTGTAGTTTATTACTACATAGTACACTCCAGGGAAAGCTTTCCACCTTTACTAAAGATTATGATGTAATAAAAATATTTAATATGATTTAAAGGAGCAATATTCAAATAATTTTCCAATCACTTTGTGCATGGGATCCAAACAAGAGGTCAACCACAACTAAAAGCACTCAAGCACCCAAGGAGTCTCAAAACACATGTAACTATAAGATTAAATAAAATAATGATATAATTGTGTTGAAGGTGGTGTACATGTTACTCTGCTAATGCTAAATAACAAATATAGGAAAATGATATATTACTTAAAGAAATATTTTTTTTGGTAGATTGATTGTATTAACAGTGGGTTTTTATAGAGGATCCCAAAACCTTATGTACAAAAATAGGGCTGAGCCCATTCTGTCCTTACAGGCCTCAAGGGCTAGGATCAAACAGACTTGCAAAATCTAACTAAACCTGATTCAAAATTGCCCACAGGGCTTACAAAGGGGCCTCTTCGTGAGAGGATCGATAGACAAAAACCAATCTAAAGCAAACTAAAATGGAAGCAACATAAAACCATGGGAAAAACAAGAAAAAACCACAAGGAAGGTAGCCTTGGATCCTCCTGGTCATCCTTAACATTCTGCTCCTTGATCCTGGTCAGCATCTTGATCAAAGAATTGGTGGCCGAGAGGATGCTTGCTGTTGTGTCCAACAGAAGCTGAACTGAGGCACCATCCGCGTCACTCTCCGTATCCGAACTGATCTATTGAGGAGGATTCTCCTTCTCTTTCTTGACCTTCTTTAGGCATTGGGATGCTCTGGCTGGGGTGGAAAACTCACCTCCTGCAGCTCTTTTGGTACCTTTTCCACGGGCGGGTCCTTTGAAAGGAGAAGGCTTCTCATTAGAGGGAGGACTGGTCCTAGCAAGGCTCGGGGTCCTCTCAACTCTGGGAGGGGCCTGGGTGTTCAGAGGATGGGCAAATTGCAAGGGAGGATGGTTGGCCAAGGCATGCTCAATGATGACCACCATCAAGCCTTGATGGATAGGTGCAAAGGAGGCCTTTCTAGCTCTTTCGATGGCTAGACCCAGGGAATAGGTGAGGAAATATGGTATGCAAACCTGCTTCGCATCCCGAAGGTGGTTAATGAAGCTAATATGGAAACTACGCAAGGGTTTCTCTAGGTCATCACATGTTAGGTATTGCATGACGGGGATCATCATGGATTTGTAAGGTTCAGGCAAAGCAGAATGGTACAAAGAGGATTTATCCCAACCCAGGTGTCTCCCCTTGTCTAGAAACTGTTCGAGCTCCTCGCCCCAGTTATGGTTGTCTCGTTGGATGTTCCGCCCCGACACCGAAAGCCCAGATAGTTCGCTCATAAACTCCACTGAGACTCGGATGTTAATGCCTCTGACGCAAACATCTCCTTTGTTCCAAGTGTCCATGAAAGCTTGGGTCACATCATCCTCATGGCCAGAGAATTTTTCCAGAAGGGGAAGGATGAGCTTGGCTTTCATGAAATAGTGGGCTTTCGGGCACAAATTCAACTCCATCGGCTCAAGGAAGGGAGTGGCCATAGTTGAGGAAGCAGGTTTGGCTCTGGTTCGAGGGGGCGCTGAGTAGACGATCAATAAGAGGTGTATATAAAACCCACCCAAAGCAAGGCCGCCACTCTCGAGGCCCTCGGAGACATGCACAACAATAAAAGGTTGCCTTGGGAAGAAAAATGACCTAGAAGGTGGCTTCAAAATCCGTTGGCATGGCGTCCTCCTTCCAGGAATGCCACGTGTCCCACTCCTCGGAGGTGTCATTGGAGAGCTTAATGGCTTTGTCGTTAGGATGATTGATCCGACAACAACTACTGGACAACCTTCTGGGAGGCCCAATGGAATGGCATCCGGTCACATGGCAAAAATTGCTCGACAAAAATCGAGGATTCGTCGCTGATGCCAACGTAGCGAAAACTCATGCCGAAGGGAAATATTTTGAAGATAGAAATAATGGATCATTGGTCGAGGAGCCTAGAGAGGCGATACCCACCCCCCTGCACGCCTTCGATCAGGTGTGCGTACATCTGGCATCATTGTCAATGGCTTCGCACGATTGCTGCCACCTCGACAGTACTCCCCACTCCACCCAATGATACTATCATAAACCTTTTTGGAAGGCGGTCCACACCAAACCCACCTCAAGAGGATGACATCAAGACAAAGAAACAATAGGGCATGTAGCACGAGCTGTAAGCCACCTCCGAGTGCCTTCCCTTTATGCTTATGTGTCTTCATGAGGAAACTCTGATCTGGCCATCTTCTCCACCTCATCCGAAAAGGATGACCTCCATACTACCAACACAGAGGTCAAAAGACCTTTATTAGCCATGTAATCTGCCAGCCTGTTACCCTCCCGATAGATGTGATTGATTTGGGCATCGGTCCATCTAGATAGGAGGATCCTTGCCTCAGAGACAATATTGAAAACTTTCCATGAAGGATCTTTGCCATTCGATAGATACCTTATGATATTCAGAGAGTCACCTTCGATGACCAAAGGGCGAGGATCCTCTGAGAGGAGTTGAAGCCCTCTGAGGACACCCTTGGCCTCTGCACTGTGATTAGATTGGATACCCAGGTTCTCGTAGAAGGTGAGGACAATCCTCCCCCTGTGATCTCTGACCACCCCTCCTACAACTGCTAGCCCCAGGTTGCCACGAGCAGCGCCATCAAAGTTCAACTTAAGCCAACCCTCCAGGGGGTTTCTCCATTTGACCTTGAGCCTGGGTGAAAATATGTTAGGGTGGTCTGGATCCTCCTTGAGGTTCATCCTTTTGAACACAGTTTCCTCCGACCGGATCCTGGGGAGGGGACTAGGAGTGAATTTTGAATTTTCTACTGCAAAGGCAAGAGCTCTGAAGGCTATGGAAGGGGGGTCTCTTGGAGGATTACCAAAGACTCTTCCATTCCTCTCCAACCAAATCTACCAAAGGATGTGATGGAAGGACACATCGAAAAGGAACCGGAGCTTAGGATTTTTGAACGGGTTTGGCCATTGAGCAAAGGCTTCCTTGATTGTCCTGGGAGGGCTCCAGGGGACCTGAAAGGAGGAGAGGATCACGCCGAACACCGTGGTGGTGAACGGGTAGTGAAGGAAGAGATGATCTATGGATTCACAATCTGCCATGCACAAATAACACCTACTAGGGAAGGCAAACCCTCTTTTGTGGAGGTTGTCCAAGGTTAGAGCTTTATTCTAAAAAACAATCCAAGCAAAGAAATTTACCTTCGGGATCACTCCTTTTCGCCAGACTATCTGCCACAGGAAATCCCCCTCATCCTCCTTGGAAAGGATCTCGTAGGCTGTCCTAACCGAGAAGACGCCAGTGTCAGTGCCCATCCAGATCATCTTGTCGGGTCTTCTGGCAGTCGGGATGGTAATGCCCTGGAGGATCTTATCTAGAGAGGAGACTTCAGCTTCACGACCGGTGAGGGTCGGGATGTTCCACTGAGGGCTGCCATCCTTCCTCACAATGTAGTCTTCTACCTTCTGTTGGGAGTTTGGGTCCACCAAGGATTTGAGGAGGGAAAGTTCAGCCTTCTGAGATAGAGGATCTTCTTTGGCCCATCTGTCCTTCCAGAAGTTGATTGTCTGCCCATCTCCTAAAATCCATCGGACTCCCTTGCTGAGCAGCTGCCTGGCTTGGAGGACTACTTTCCAGAAAGCGGATCCGTTGGAGGGGGCCTCAGCATCCAGGAAGGAGCAGTTGGCGAGGTATTTCTTCTTGACGATTTTGACCCACTCCATAGGCTCGTTGGTCAGGATCCTCCAAGCATGCTTGGCCACAAGGGCCAGGTTCATCAGAATAGTTCTCCTTAGCCCAAGCCCACCTTGGTCTTTGCTTTTACACACCTTGTCCCATGCCACCAAAGGGATCCTAGATTTATCTTCATTCCCAAACCACAGAAAGTTCCTCTGAATCTGTTCGATCTTGCGGTGGACAGACATTGGGAGGCTGAAGACTGACATGAAGTAGGTCGGGATCCCTTGGAGGTAAGCTTTGGTGAGGGTAGCCTTGCCTACCTGGGACAAAAACTTGCCTTTCCAAGAGGCCAACTTCCTATGAATTCGCTCCACCACCATATTCCACATGTTGTCCTTGGCCCTACCACTACAGAAGAGGGGGAGCCCAAGGTAGGTGGTAGGGAGGGATTCGATCGTGCATCCCAAGATTCTGGCAATGCGGATCTACCGCCCCTGGGGAGTATTCAGGAAGAAAATCTTGCTCTTGGTGTAGTTTACTTTCTAGCCCGCAACTCGCTCGTAAAGGGAGAGGATCCTCTTGATGTGTCTGTCCTGGGCCACAGAGGCGATAGTAGACAAGAGGGTGTCATCCACAAACTATTGGTGGGTGACTACTTCCACTCCAGAGGTGGGGATGATGCCCAAAATCCTCTGTCTTTAGAGGCTCTCCTTGAGGGTTCTACCTAGAACCTCTGCCAGGATGATGAAGAGAATGGGGGACAGGGGGTCTCCTTGCCTGAGCCCTCTGGCACTCTGGAAGTAGCCTGCGGGGGACCCATTGATTAGGATAGAGAAGTAAGGGGTGGATATGCAGCTTTGGATGAGGTCGATCCAAGAGGGAGGGAAACCAAAATTCAGGAGAACAACATAGAGGAAACCCCTATCCACCCTGTCAAAGGCTTTGTTCATGTCAAGCTTGAGAAAGAGGGCAGCCTTATTAGACAAGGACATAGAGTGGAGAGTCTCATGGATAGAAATGACACCATCAAGGATGTTTCTGCCTTTCACAAAGCTACCTTGGCAAGGGTCAATGAGCAAGGGCAAGATGGGCTTCAACTTGTTAGCTAAGACTTTGGTCAGGATCTTGTAGAAAACATTGCAAAGGTTGATGGGTCTATAGTTCGAGAAGGTCCTGCAGGTAGAGGTTTTTGGAATAAGAGCTAAGAAGGTGGCATTCAGACTGGGGTGGATGGATCCAGAGGCTTGGATCTCATGAATGGCATCACAAACATCATTCCCCACAACCTCCCACATGGTCTAGAAAAAGCGAGGAGGAAACCCATCTGGACCCGAGGTTTTGTCAGGTTGCATAGAAAACAAGGCCTCCTTGATCTCGGAAGAAGAAAAAGGATCCAAGAGCCTGAGGCTAGCCTCCTGGGGTACCAGAGAGGGGATTTTTGCCAAAATATCTCTTTGGGCCTGTAAGTCGCTTTCGGGGGAGGATCCCAAAAAATCCTGAAAGAAGCCCATCGCTTCAGTTCTTATCTCAACAATGTCCTTGGTAGTCGTACCATCACTTCACCAAATTTCCCTGATTTTGTTGGAACCTCTATGTCGGAGGGTAGAAGCATGAAAAAACCCGGTGTTGGAGTCTCCTTCCTTCAACCATAGATCTCTAGATTTCTGTCTCCAGAAGGTCTCTTCCCTGGCCAGGATAGTGTGAAAGTATGCTAGGAGGATTCTCTCTTCGTTTCTATCAGATTCGTTGAAGACACCTGCCTCCAACCTTCTTTCCAAGTTTTTGAGGCTTTTGGATATGGCTTTCTTGGATTCGAAGATATTTTCGAAGACCTCCTTATTCTAGATCTTGAGGTTTTCTTTGACAGATTTAAGCTTCAAGGCTAGGCATTTTGAGGTGGATCCTTTTGCCTCCTGCTTCCACCATCCCACTACCTACGCTCTAAAATATTTATGATGGGTCCACATGGATTCGAACCTAAAGGGTGTTTTGAAACTAGGCCCTTCGCCCGATTCAAGAAGGATGGGGTTGTGGTCTGATCCGATCCTGGGAAGAGCTAGGAGGGTCGCATCCCCCAAGAAGGGAATAGCCTCCTGGGAGATAAAGAACCTGTCTAGCTTGACCTGGATAAGCCCACTCCCTATTCTCCTATTGCTCCAGGTAAAAGAGGAACCTTTGAGCTCTATGTCAACTAGCTCGTTGGTGTCGACAAAATATCTGAAGTCTTCTATGCTTCTGGAACCAATATCAGATCCTCCCTTTTTTTGAAAGGATGTAAAGGGCAGTTGAAGTCCCCCCTATTATCCAGGGGAGGGCATTGAAATTCCTTCGCATCTGGGTGATGGTCTTCCACATCTCAGCCCTCTCAATGACCGAGTTGGGGGCGTAGATGTTGGACAGGATCCACGACCGATTGCCTGTCTTAGAATGAAAGAGGATATTGAGAATCCTGTTGGATGAAGAAAGCAGACTTCCTTCTACAAGGGTCGGGTCCCATAAGACCATGAGCCCACCTGAATATCCTTGAGCTGGACTGAACAGGAGCTCTGCTTTGGCCCAGATAGCTTTTGCTGCTTTTTTAGTAGAGACCACATCAACCTTGGTCTCTTGGAGGATAAGGATAGAGGGATTTGATCATTTTCAGAGGTCCGTAGCCATCCTCTGCTTGGTTGCTCCGGTCAGTCCTCTCACATTCCATGAGAGAACCTTCATATTGATGATTTGGAGGTTTTCTTGCCTCCCTTCACCATATGGAAGGGGGGTTTGGTTCCTTGTGCTTCGTCCCACTGAGTGTCCGAATCATCCAAAAACAACAACAGTTGGGTCCCATTCACCACATCCTCCACTGTTTCTTTGTCTCTCTGATATTTGCCAGGAGGTCTTCCTCTTTTCCTCTCATTGCCAAAATCCATCGATTGTTTCTTGCTTCTGGTGTTCCTAGGGCTGACCCTTCCTGATAGGGAGGATCCCATTTTTTCATGATGATGAGAAGGAAACTCCCCCTTTTCCCGATGGGGTGAGGTTTTCTTATTGCCTAGCAAATAATATTCCATGAGGGATTACGGGGAGTTAGTGACGGGAGATATTTGTACCTAGGAATTTGGTTCCTCTACTTCATCTTGGGGTGGAAGGCTTGAACCCGCCTCTCGGTGCTCCTTTTCCTAAAGGGAGTTTCCTCCTTGTTGTGAACCTTGCTTCGGTTGCTTGATAGACCCGTCTTGTTCCTCCTCTTGAGCTTGCTGTCTACCCGAGTCAGGTTTGGGCTTCATCGAGAGTTGGTCAATGGGAGGAGGATTCCTCTTATGTTTCTCCCTCGTCACCAGCTATGAGTCTCGAGGGTATGTGGATCCTTTGGTCAGCTCCTCCGCTCGTTGGCCCCTAGCAGCTGGACACTGAGTCTGGAGGTGCCCCTAAGTGCGACAGTGAGAACAAAAGGTGGGTCTGTTCTCATACTCGATGGCCTATCTCTTGATGAAGGTTGATCCTGACCGTAGGTTGATGAAGGAGGGGAGCTCGGAGTCCAGGTCCGCTAACACACAAAACCGAGCCTGGGTCAGTCTGGACCGGGCTTTAGTGGGGGGATCAATGGAGACCAATTCTCCAATGGACCGTGCTATCCCTCTGATAACATTTTCATGCCAGCAGTGAAGAGGAAGGCTGGGAAGCCTTACCCAAATCGGAGCAATGTTGATATTTTGGGTATCCGGGTTGAAGTCGTTTCCCCACTTCTGAAGAAAGAGGCTCCTGCGCCCCAGGAACCATGGTCCTCCCGCCAGGATTTTGCAGTAATCCTCCCGGTTGTTCAGGATGATGGCAAAGAAACCCCGGGTTAGTGCCGCAATATCCATGTTTCTAGAGATTCGCCACTTGGAGAGAGCCCATTTGTGGATGGATTCCATGTCTGGGCATCCTCCTATGAACTTGCCAATTAGGGTAAACTTTTTGAATTCCAGAAAACTATTCAGGACCTCGTTGGGGATGTCCAAATCCTCACCAGATGGAAATAGTTCTTGGGTAAAGTAGTTGTCTGGGGTTGCATGGCTCGCCACCATGTGGGCATAGGATCCTCTCGCATTAGGGTTGGGGGCCCCCCTTTGGCCTCCTTTGTCCGGGGGGTCCTTGTATTTCTTCTCCGATCCGTCTTGTTGACCTTCTGCTGTCGGGTGCACTGATTCATCCCCGTTGGATCCCCTCCGACCTCCGTCCGCCTCGCTGGTATTCTTGCCTCCTGTCGACGGGACGGATCCTTTCCCGCATTTCACTGTGCGGATCCTCTTGATGGATCCTCCTTCGCTCTCCTTCATTGTTCTTCCTCTCCAACCCTTTAACTTAAAGAAATATTATTTTTAGCTTATTGTCACAAATAAGATTTATTTTTTGTAGTTGATATATTGCTTGTATAAATTGTATATATATATTTTGGTAATTAAGGGACATAATCATTACAACTGGGTTTTACAGGTTGACCCAAAACCTATTACAACAATAGCATAACGCTAAAAAGGGACAATAACTCAAAATGGACATTCCGTTTAGCCCTCTGCTGAGGACACAAAGCCAACAAAGAGCAATACCCTTACAAAAATTTACCCACACCTTGGAACAAAGGTGGTCGACAACTCCTCCTTCTAACACTTTCTCTTTTCTTTTGGTCGCAAAACTGCGACATGTCGCAATATCGCAACACTTCTCCTTTGGTCGTGAAAATACGACATGTCGCGATATCGTGACACTTTTTCCCTCCTGCTGGTCATGAGCATGTTTGACCACGATAATGTGACATGTCGCGATATCGCGACACTTTTCCTATCTTGCTCTTTCTCTTCTCTTTTAGTCGCAAAAAAACAACACGTCGCGATATCGCGACACTTTTTCCACTTGCTCTTTCTCTTCTTTTTTGATCGCGATAATGAGACATGTCGTGATATCACGCCACATTTTCCAAGTCGCGATATCGCTACATTTTTTCTAACATGTCGTGAAATCACGACACTTTTTCCTTCCTTCTCTTTCACTTATTTTTTGGTCGTGACACATCTGCAAGTCACGATATCGTGCCCCTTTCCCTTCTTGCCCTTAGTCTTCTCTTTTGACCGCGATAATACTACATGTCGCGATATCGTGACACTTTTCCTATCTTGCTCTTTCTCTTCTCTTTTAGTCGTGAAAAAACAACACGTCGCGATATCGCGACACTTTTTCCACTTGCTCTTTCTCTTCTTTTTTGGTCGCGATAAAGAGACATGTCGCGATATCGCGACACATTTTCCATATCGCGATATCGTGACACAATTTCTAACATGTCACGAAATCGCAACACTTTTTCCTTCCTTCTCTTTCACTTATTTTTTGGTCGCGATACAGCTGCATGTCGCAATATTGTGCCTCTTTCCCTTCTTGCCCTTAGTCTTCTCTTTTGACCATGATAAGACGACATGTTGTGATATCGCAACACTTTTCCTATCTTGCTCTTTCTCTTCTCTTTTAGTCACGAAAAAACAACACGTCATGATATCATGACACTTTTTCCACTTGCTATTTCTCTTCTTTTTTGGTCGCGATAAAGAGACATGTCGCGATATCGTGACACATTTTCCATGTCGCGATATCGCGACACTTTTTCTAACATGTCATGAAATCGTGACACTTTTCCTTCCCATACTTTCTCTTCTCTTTTGGTCGCGAAAATACGACATGTCGCGATATCGTGACACTTTTTCCCTCCTGTTGGTCGCGAGAATACGACATGTCACGATATCGTGCCACTTTCCCTTCTTGCCCTTAGTCTTCTCTTTTGACCGCGATAATATGACATGTCGCGATATCGTGACACTTTTCCTATATTTCTCTTTCTCTTTTCTTTTAGTCACAAAAACACAACATGTCGCGATATCACGACACTTTTTCCCCTTGCTCTTTCTCTTCTTTTTTGGTCGCGATATCGCGACACATTTTCCATGTCACGATATCGCGACACTTTTTCTAACATGTCGTGAAATCACGACACTTTTTCCTTCCTTCTCTTTCACTTCTTTTTTGGTCGCGACACAGCTGCATGTCGCGATATCGTGCCACTTTCCCTTCTTGCCCTTAGTCTTCTCTTTAGACCGCGATAAGATGACATGTCACGATATCGCGACACTTTTCCAACACGTCGCGATATCGCGACACTTTTTCCACTTGCTCTTTCTCTTCTTTTTTGGTCACGATAAAGAGACATGTCGTGATATCACAACACAATTTCATGTCACGATATCGCGACACTTTTTCTAACATGTTGTGAAATCGTGACACTTTTTCCATCCTTCTCTTTCACTTCTTTTTTGGTCGTGACACAGCTACATTTCGTGATATCATGCCACTTTCCATTCTTTCCCTTAGTCTTCTCTTTTGACTGCGATAATACGACATGTCGCGATATCGCGACACTTTTCCTAACTTGCTCTTTCTCTTCTCTTTTAGTCGCGAAAAAACAACACATCGCAATAGCGCGACACTTTTTCCACTTGCTCTTTCTCTTCTTTTTTGGTCACGATAAAGAGACATGTCGCGATATCACGACATAATTACCATGTCACGATATCGCGACACTTTTTCTAGCATGTCACAAAATCGCGTCACTTTTTCCTTCCTTCTCTTTCACTTATTTTTTGGTCGCGACACAGCTGCATGTCATGATATCGTGCCACTTTTCATTTTTCCTAACTTGCTAAAAATTTCTTTTCTTGAAACTCGAACAATACACGAAAACTCGCCAGCGATCTTTTTCCTCAGCCATTGCCCTTAACCCCATAACACGAAGCCACCAAGCCACCTGGAACCTTCCTCTGTTGCAGAGAAAACTGAATCCATCACCATAAGGGCCAAAGCAATACTGACCAAACTACATTGAACCTACTCTCCCTTGTATATATTACTTGTATATCCAAATAATATTACGAAACATGAATAAGCCTCAAAAAAATAAATTGGTACCTTATTATTAAAAAATTATTTTCAAAAATGGTGTATATCCAACCTTGATCATATTCTGAAGGTTAAATATGCTACATAGGTCCTATACAAATATATTGTTGTTTTGAGTGTCACACATCATTATCACAAATGTGTATTGCAGATCTGTAGAGCATCTAGAGACAATAGTATGATTGATAAATGTCAACTATTATTTCTATGAATTTTCCCTCTATGGATACCTATGAATTTTTCTCTTTTGTACTTGCCACAAAATCCTTGCTTTTAAGGTAGATTTTGAAACCTAAATAATTCTAGCACTTATCTTGATCTTATTCACTTGTGCTAAGGTTAACCTTTTAGCATGAGATTATAATATAAAAGAACTATGTCTTCTTTCCCAAAATTTGAAGTTTGTGATGTATTAAAGGTCCTAGTTAAAGAACAATTTTTGATAACATAACCAACTATAAAATGATTCATGCATGGCCTTTGTAAATTGTAACAAGCAAAAAAATGTGATTTCCAGCTATTGTGGTCTTTTCCTTATAATGCTAAAATAAGAGAGGTCATATACAATGGACAACTTAAATAATATACCACTACCAACAACAAAGCATATTGTATTGCTCTTGTGTAGGGATTAGAAGCAGTAGAGAGGTCATATACAATGGACAACTTAAATAATATACCACTACCAACAACAAAGCATACTGTATTGCTCTTGTGAAGGGATTGGAAGTAGTAAAATATATCGTTATTGTTTGAATTTGTGTATTAGCACCCTTCTTATTTATTGTCAAATAAATAGAACATAGAAAATTGACGCTTACCATATGAAAGAATGCAAAAGAACTTGCTAATTACTTAATCATGTGTCATTGACCATAGTAGACCAGGAGACTATAATCCCAAATTTATTATGATATGAGGATTTCTTATATGAAGACAGTAAGTAGGTGATTTTTATTTACACTTAAACCACAAAGAAGAATGTGTGTTTATTTGCCCTACAATAACTAGTTTTTTTTAAGTTTGTTTTGTAAAGAAACAAGATTGGATGGAAATGGATATGATATCTGATACTGGTAAAAAATCAAACATGGATACGAAAAATTTTCCAGATATAATATGGATACGACTGGATACAACATTAGAAAATGCATACATATTTAAAAAATGAAAAGAAAAAATATATGACACAAAAATATTTACAAACGTATACATTTTTAATAGAATATTTTCATTAACTAGGTAGCCTTAAAAAATACACCAGGTGCCATCATATACATAAGCCCCATCTAGCGTAAAGAATGCTCTAAAAAATCAAATCTGTGGAAATAATTTAATTCTCAAGAGATGACAACTAGATGTAAGGGTATGTAAAATATCTCGTAATTGTTCTAAATATACATAAATTCTAGATCTAGAACTTAAACTAACAAAATGAATTTTGTAGACAACTGAGATATAAGTATTATATTGGTAGACCTAGAACTTAAACTAACAAGTTGTTGTCCCTTCATTGTAGCTCATCAAAACTGATAATAGATATTTTAAACATCCTAAAAACATATTACAATGCACAATATCATGTAAAGTCTTATAGTTTATTTTTCAAGATTCCATAACATGCTATACTTAAAGAAATATTATTTATAGCTTATTTTCATAAATAAGATTTCTTTTTTGTAATTGATATATTACTTGTATTAATTGTATATATTACTTGTATATCCAAAGAGGATTACCAAACATGCATAAGCCTCAAAAAAATTAATTGGTATCTTATTATTAAAAAGTCATTTCCAAAAATAAATAAATTGGACTTCTCGCTCTGCGTGGGATGTCTCGCTCTGCTTCCCTGCATCCCATTCCCCTAGTTTTACCTCATTTTTATGGCACATCCCAAGTCCTTCTCTCTAGGCTTGTTGCCGGTGCAGACAATCTCCTTTGTGTGGGAGGTCCTTGATCCACTTGTATCCTCCTTTTCTAGCCTATTTGAGGGTTTCCTGCCTATGCCCCTGACCTAGAGAATCCCTAGGTTCTCCCCTGGGGTTTTTGCTGAGCTTTCGGGATCCTCTTTCCTGGTTGCTCTCAAATATTTCTTAGTATTTTTGCAGGTTTTCTACTTGGTGCCGGATTTCTATTTTCCTCAGTAGTGGATGTGGCTTCGGACTGGGGGTTCAACAATCCTATAGTTCAACCTTGTGTGCAAGGGGATATTGTGGCCTGTGAATATCCTCAGACTTTTTGATCCATTTTCCAGGCTCTATGCGAGATGTTGCTTCTTGGAATGCCTTCTCGAGCCATCCTTGGATGGGATCTTGGTTTCATATTTTAGCTGTCCCCCCTTTCTTGTAGCTATTTCTTTATTTTCTGGGTGGGATTCCAATTTTTTTAGTTTTCTGATGTTAATCCTAGCCCTGCTTGGGCAAGATGGCCCATCCCAGTTTGACTAGCATTTTTCTCTGGTACATCTGCCTCCCCCAGGGTGGATTTTCTTTCCAGGTGGCTTTGACTTCTGGTTTCTCCTTGGCAGGATTTTGGTTTTTGATTTTCTCCTTGGACGAGATTTTTAAATTGTATTTTTCCTGCCTGGGCAGGATTTTTTTAATTTCTTGCTGGGCATGATTTTTTTAGATTTCCTACTTTGGGTAGGATTTTAATGTTTCTTTCAAAAAGACCTGCTCTTTGGCCCTCTTATTGGTTTTTTGACCTTGTGTAAAAAGGTTTTGGGGCCCTTTTCAAAACCCACTTTTAATAAATTTTTACCAATAAAAAAAGGTTATTTCTAAAAATGGTGTATATCCAACCTTTGATCATATTCAAATATCAAGTGTATATATAGAAGCTAGCAAGCTGCCTCCTACTAAGATTCTAGCCCTTCCAATGTTTAAGAATTATACTCCTGGAATTCTAGCTCTTGTTTTATATATTAAGAACTTGACAAAAGATGTAATTGTGGATGACTTACATTTCATATTTGGGTCCCTTTTTGAAAGCATGGAGGAAGCCAAATTTGGACTTGGCATAAAGTTAATGCTAGAGGGTCGGATGAAGGACCAAGCATTTGTAACTTTTCCATCTACAAAACTTTTAGACCATGCATTGAAAATGACACATCGGTATGTGTTAAAAGGAAAGCCAACGATAATCCAGTTTGGAAGAAATCCTTTAGCTGACAAAGTGAATTTAGTAGTGTAAAATCTAAGGATAACATAGGCACTCCAAGAGCTTGCTAATATGAAAAAATAACTTCAACCAATATATGGTGAATGGAGATATTTGCTTGTAGCATTGGATTCATATTCGCTGAGGATTAGGTATACAATGCAACTATATTATTACAATGTATCTGTCAATCTACTGGAAGTGCAATTTATTTAAGCAAGTAAAAATTTTAGAGGCCTTCTAAAGGTCAAATATGCTACACAAACCCTATACAAAAATATTGATGTTTTGAGTGTCATACATCACTATCACAAATATGTATTGCATATTTGTAGAGCATCTGGAGACAATAGTATGACTGATAAATGTCAACTATTAATTCTATGAATTTTCTCTCTATGGATACCTATGAATATTTTATCTTTGTTACTTGCCACAAAATAATTGCTTCTAAGGCACATTTAGAAACCCAAATAATTTTGGCACTTATCTTGATCTTATTCACTTGTGTTGAGTTTAACATTTTAGCATGATATTATAATATAAAATAACTATGGCTTCTTTCTCAAAAACTTAATTTTGTGATGTTTTAAAGGTCCTAGTTAAAGAATAATTTTTGATAACATAACCAACTATAAAACGATTCATGCATGGCTTTTGTAAATTGTAACAAGGAAAGAAAATTGATTTCCAACTTCCTTGGTCTTTGCCTTATAATGCTAAAAGAAGAGAGATCATATACAATGGACAACTTAAATAATATACCACTACCAATAACAAAGCATACTATATTGCTCTTGTGTAGGGATTGGAAGCAGTAAAATATTTTATTGTGTAGGTAAAAATGTAAGGGTTGTGGCTAGTACATATTATTACTTTTTTTGAAAGTTCTCTAGTGAAAACCATGAGTGCTAATAATTCCCCTATTGTCATTTTGTTGATGAAGGCACCTGAGAGTCTATTAGGATGGTTTGATTTCAGTGAGGATTTTTGCATGGAAAGAGAAATATGAGCCTGAACACCTCAAAAAATATCCATCAAAAGATAAGAGGAAGTATCAATGCAGGGAGAGGAATCTGCTGGTGTGGAATATGATAGATTCAATAGCACCAAAATGTAAAAAATAAAACAGAGCAAGTTCTTATTTTATTGTCATTTATGTCTCACTCTTTATTTTCTCTATCAGTATGTTAGAAGTTTCTTCAAGTATTTCTCATATCACAAGTCCTGGGAGGGTTGGATGCAGTGACAAGAGTAGTGGTTTTGAAAACAATATGTGGATCCTGCATGTAAAATGTTAGTGTGTTTACTATATATTATAGTATGTATAATATGATGGAAGGTTATCCCCATATGTTGAGGATGTATAATTGTAGGCTTTTGATCAAGGGTATTGTAAATCTACAAAGAGTGGGGGTGGTTGTGTTCCTGTATGGGAGTGTTTTTTTTTGGTTGGGCATCAGTGTTCCCTTGGCAGTCTCTTGATATATAAAATTTTAGTTTGGATCGTTCTCTACATTGCAAAAAACCTCCCTACCTATTAAAAGGTCGAGTAATGGTCCTTCTTCTGACTAGCCAACCAATATCATATATAGATAGTTTTTCACGACGATGTTTACCCCCCAATCCATGGGATTCATTTCAAAAGTTTTGGGCTTGGAATAGTATAATGAGCAAGATATATACCTTCATAGTAGTATGCCATCATGGCAAATTTTAGAAAAAACTGAATGTAATATCCTTTGAATTTATTAGGGGTACACCCCAGTGGATAGCTCCATGTTTTATCAATAATAAAAAAACATCGAGTGAGGAAATTTTGAAGAGACCTCATGCATAAACACAACATTAGGGTTTAAATTTTAATATAGGGGTTAAATTTTACAAATCTCATATGTAAACACAACATTACAAACTAAAAAATTTCAAACCCTAATTGCAAAAATACTTGAAATAATGCAAAATTCATTGAACCTAACTAACTTTGTCTTTGTATTCATACCCCATTATGTGCCTTCAGCTTTGGCCCTAATTTCTCACCATTTTAGGTAATTAGCAAAATTTTCAAAGAAATTTTAGGACAAACCCTAGCCAAAAAATGAATAACATAAATCGAAGCCCAGGAGCCCTAGAAGTTTCAGGGCAAACCCTAGTAAAAAAATGAACAACATGAATTGAATCTTAGGAACCCTAGGTTGTGCATGTGGTGTGGAGATTTTAGTAGCTAAGGCATGGTGTGGAGGTTACAATAGCTAAGGTGTGGCGTGGAGGTTGTAGTAGCTAAGGCACATCGGTTGTAGTAGCTAAGGCATGGCGATTCTAGTATCTAAGGCATGATGGTTGCAGTAGCTAAGGTGCGGTGGTTGTAGTAGCTAAGGCAAGGCATGGAGGTTAGAGTAGCTAAGGCATGGAGTAGAGGTTGCTAAGGCATGACGAACTAGTTATAGTAGATAAGGCATGACGAACTTTCTAAAGCTTCAAAGAAAAATGATGTCACTATGCGAGGTTTAAGCCTGTGTATTAAAACAACTTAAACCACCTCTAAGAAGGCGATTTATAACCACCCTATTAAGGATAAGAGGATGATTTATAACTGCCCTCATAGAGGTACCCAAAAATATTTAGGTTCCCCTAAGATGACGTATATAAACCACCCTCTTATACCTAAGAGGGCGGTTATAAAACACCCTCTTAGATCAACCTAAGATGACTATTTATAATCATCATCTTAGTTTGATCCCTAAGACAATGGTTTATAACCACCATATTAGTCCTACGAGGGCGGTTTATAGCCACCCTCTTAGGGTGACCCTAAGAGGGCGATTATCCTAAGAGGGTAGTTATAAACCACCCTCTTAGGATCTATTAGGGTGGTTTTTTACCATCGTAAAAAATTGCCTTAATTTAGCTGATATTAAAACCTTTTTTGTTGTAGTGGATAGTAGAATGAATGAATGGTAGCAAAATAAACAAATAATAGAAATAATAGACAAGTGATAGAAGATAAAAGAGAGGTAGCAGAACAGACGTGTGGTAGCAAAATGGACTAATAGTAGAAGGAACAAATGAGCGATAGTAGAATAGATGAGTGGTAGCAGAAAGGATGACCAACAATAGAGAAAATGATAGATAAAAAGTAGTAAAACAGATAATAGGTGAGTGTTAGAAAGCAACAACAAGCTATTGTAGTAATAGATGAGCGGTAGTAGGAATAGGTGATGAACGAATGATCTAAGGAATAGATGACAAAAATTTTATAATTGGAATTTATTGCTGATGAGTGGTGCAAGAAATAGATAACAAATACTCGATAGCTAGAATTTGTTTTTGACAAGTTATGCAAGAAATAGACAACAAACACCCGTTAGTTGGAATTTTTTACTGATGAGCAATGTAAGAAATAGACGATAAACACTTGGTAGTTGGAATTTATTATCGACGAGTGGTGCAAGAAATAGATGATAAACACTTGGTAGCTAGAATTTTTTGTTGACAAATGATATAAGAAATAGATAACCTATGACAAGTAGTAGAAGTACAATCAAGGTTTTGTTTTTAGTTTTGAAGGAACCTTATAGAAGGTGTGACTCTTTATCTAGAACTCTATTTTAAAAAACATTGATACCACCTAGCTTGACGATATCTATACTTCAAATGGATCTTTGATTGATTTAGTGCTTGGTAAAATCCTCAAAAAACTCTTAGAAGACCTACAAAATGAGCTCTAAAGTTGTTGAAGTGTGATACTTGAGAAAAAGCAAGTAGAGATCTAGTAAGGGTAATGTGCAGAAACCCTTAAAGGATGCTAGATCTTGGCAACCTAAAATGATGGATCTCATAAATATTATTGTCAAAATATTTGAGACTAAGCCTTATATAGAGGCTAAGTCTTATCACAAGAATATATGACAAACGAGTGGTAACAGGATTTTAAAACTGATTCACCTCATTTTATATTTTTTGGTGAAAAAAAAATAATTCACTTTTTCTTCTACATGAGTTTGGACACTACTCACCTAGATTTCAAAAATTAGTTCACCTCATTCTTATAAATACATTTTTGGACTACCCCTTATGCATAACCTTGCTTCAAGTACTTGTCTATTAGTCTCCATATGAAAAACCCCATGACTCTTGGTTTATTGTCTTGCTACTTGCATACTAGATGGACACTTGACTCTACAAAACTTGCACACATCTACATGGATCTTACACTTCTACACACACTCCTAATCTAGGATACTTGTCCACATCCTCACATTACATATTTGTACTCCTACATACAAGACACTTGTGCACATTTTCTCAATCTACACTTGCACTCTAACTTAAATGACACTTGTGCATTTTATGCACATTGCACACTTACGTGACACTTGTGCATTTCCTACACATTGCACTCTTACATAACACATGTGCATTTCCTACACATTAACACTTATATAAAGGGAAAATATAAATCACGCTTTTAAAGGTGTCGTAAATGTACCATAAATCTATTACATATTTATAAAGGTACCATGGGGGTACATTAGCATGTACCAAATAATAAAATATACCTCAACATGAACCATAGTATTGAAATAACAACAATATATAGAAAAAATATCACAAATATATTCAATATCAAAGGATTACAAGATTGATATAGAGAGATTACATTGCATGGAGCTTTGTCTCCAATATATAATTTTACATGACTTTTCAATACTCTAACTATTGCTCTCCTCAATCATCTAGGAGACACATCTTTTCGTATTTCTCTCATTAAGACAACTCTCATCTTGCCATTTATTAATGTGACTCTTCATTCTCTCTCTTGACACCTTGGACTTTCTCTCATATTGACACATACATTGTATACAATATAAATAATTCTACCCAACTAATATTTACAAGGGGGCAAATAATGTAATACTTCCAATAATTATTTGTCTTTTTTTTGTTTCTTATGTACCCAACATTATAATTCCAATTGATGACTTGATTCCATCTATCAAGGCTCTTTGCTTCAAGATTAGAGATTGGGTGAGTTGATAGGGTTGGTTTAAACTTCTCAATGGCTAAATAAATCTTCCTTTGTATTACCTCTAAATTGCTTTCCTTTCCTTTAAATATTCTCCTATTCCTTTCTAGCCATACAATCAATCTTTTGATATATCCTAGATTTTCTATAAAGACTCACTTTTAGAAGTGCTTTGCCATTGCTTTAACCATTCTTTAATTTTATCATTCATGACCATGCATTTACTTAACATATTAGTACTCAATTGCAATAGTTTCTAGACTATCGAGTAATGTCCCAAGAGATGGTTTATCCTCTCCTCTTTATTTTTATATAGAACACATTGTGAGGGTCTAAGAAAACAACTTTTCATAAGGTTATCCCAAGATAAAATTATTTTATGACCTACTAGCCAAACAAACATTTTGAATTTATGAATGCTCGGGCTATCCCAAATATTTCATCATGTTATTATTTTATTGGTGCTTTACATTAAATTTGATTCACATTTTGTTTTCTCTTGAGCTATTCAACTCCAAAATCAACTTATCCTTGACTCCTATTGGAATAATCATTGTTGTTATCTTTCTGCTCAATTGCCTCCTAGCATCAATGTCTTGTATACTTGTAAAAGATGTTCTTTCCATTTATATCTTCCTATGTGATCCTTCTACATAATGTTTGAAACCCTATCACCATATTTATCTTGAAGTAATATCATCCATGGTTTAAAAAAAAATTCAATGAGTTTACATAGGTTTTCATGAGGGGTCTCGGTCCCATCATATTGAGTGGGGTTTGAAACTTGGACCTCTTAAAGAGAGTCCAAAGCCCTTACCACTATAGTAAGTTTGCAGCTTCCATGGTTTCAAAATTGGATCAATATTGAGTCATTTTTATCACACCAAGTATCCATCCAAATAGATTTTTTTTTCTCCAAATCCCATCACCCATATTAGACCTTTAATCACCAGATTAATTGATTTTTTTAAACTAGTCCATAGTGTAGAACCATCTAGTAGTGATAATGCAATAAATATTAAGCTTGGGTCATTGGGCTCAATGTACTTACTTAGAAGAATTCTTGCCTATTGTCTTTGACTCTCTTTGTACAATCTCCAAATTACTTTTTTCCTAAGAGCAAGGTTTGTATTCGTAAGAACTCTTAAACCGAGATCTCCCCTAGTTTTATCATCACATACCTTACTCCATTTCACCAAAGGAAATTTTATTTTATCATGTAATCCCGACCACAAAAATGATCGCATAATATAGAATAAAATTTTTCTATTAATTTTGGCATAGTATACAAGGACATATAATATGTTGAAAGGGCTTGTAAGACTATTTTAATTAGTTGTATTCTATCTACTAATGATAACCATCTACCTTTCCATGTCAATAGTTTATTCTAAACTTTACTTATAACTAGATTCCATAATTATATCCTCATTCTCCCCTCAAATAGAGGCATCCTTAGATAAGTTGCTAGTAAATTTGCCTCCTCCATTTGAAGTAACCTGCATGTCCCTACTTTGATTCTAGTTGGAGTATTTAGGAAGTAAATTTTAGATTTTATCCTATTACTTTTTGTCCTGATATTCTTTCATATTCCTTTAATAAGTTATTCAAAGCTCTGACATCGTTTATCTTTGTCCTACCAAAAATGGTTGTATCATCTACAAACTATTGATGGATAATGTTGTTGATTTTATTAGTAGCCTTAAGTCCACTTATTAATCCATATTTTCTATCTTTTTCAAGTTCCTACCTAATACCTCTACCATAATAATAAATAAATATAGTGATAGAGAATCTCCCTGTCTAAGACCTCTCTTGGCCTTAAATGATTCTATTACCAACCCATTGACCAACATTGAATATGACATTATAGAGACACAAGCTTTAATCCATCTGACCCATTTATTCCCAAATCCAAAAAAATTACTACTGTAAAAATAAAATCCCATTTAACCCTATCATAGACTTTTATCATATCAAATTTGAGGATCACTAATCTCTCTTTTATTGAAGTAGTTCAATGCATAATTTCATGAACTATTATGATCCTGTCCAAAATCTATCTCCCTTTTACAAATCCTCCTTGCTTTTTTGAAATAATAAGTCTAAAAATGGTCTTAATCATTTTTCCATCACTTTGGAGATTATCTTATATGCTATATTACATAGGCTTATGGGCCTAAATGAATCAAATAATTATGCATCCTTATTTTTTGGAATTAAGGTAAGATATATTGCATTTATTTTATAAGGTATGTATTGTTTAACCCTAGATTGTTCCACTACCACCAATAAATAATCCTTCACTATATCCTAATTATGTTGATAGAATGTTGTAGAGAATCCATCTAGACCTGGAGATTTATCCTTATCAAAAAAGAGAAGAGCTAAATGAACCTCTTCTAGAGTAATAGGCTTCTTCAGTTTCCTATTGTCTTCATTTGCTATAACGGAAGGGACTTGTAGTAGTTTATCACTAAGAACTTCAAATTCCTCTAATTATAAAATATTCTAGTAAAAAATCTTACCTCCTTTCTAATTTCACTCTGGTCTTCAATCCAAACCTCTTCTATTGATTTAATTCTACTAATTCTAAATACTAATGTTTGTACTATTGTCATCCTATAGAAAAACTATGTTTTTTTCTCCTTTTAACCAAATTTGTCTCAAATTTAATCTCCAAAATTTTATGTCCTTAAAATATTATGATATTCACTAAGCAACTCCCTTTCCTCTAAGCTTGGATTATTATGCTCACCTTTTTGCAATTTGAAATGTTTGTCTTTTAATTGTTCTTTCTTCTAGAAAATATTTCTAAAAGTTTTATTGTTCCATTCTTTTAGTCTCGATGTCATTGATTTAATTTTTTTTGGAAGTGTGTACAACCTACCGTTTCCTGAAGAATTCCACGTTTGCATCATATTAACAAATTGAGGATGGTCTTCCCACATCTGCTCATATTTAAAATATGATATTTTTTAAATTGACTTACCATCAGTTTTACTCTTATTAGCCAATGATATGAACCAAACCTTTTCAAGGTATTAATTTTAGCACAAGTCCCTTCAACTAACCAATTATTTATAAATATGCATTAATCTATTTTTTTTGTTATTAAGTTCTAGGCTCTCCTATTATTGGTCCATGTATCGTTGTCCTCTTCAAATTCAACTTCCCACATATTATTATTTTGAATAAAAACTGAGAAATATCTCATACTTTGGGTTATTTTCCTAATTCCTCCAATTTGTTCATCTAACTTGGTTATGGGAATAAAATCTCCTATGATCATGAATAGGGTTTCTTGGTCTTTACTTCTCATAAAAGATTCAATCAACACTTTTTTACTTCTAATTTGTTTGACTGATTTGTAGATCTATAGACATTAATAAGGATAAACAAATATTTGTAAAGTATCATGTGACTAATGAGGCTATCCAATACCTAGTTTTATGAATGGTTGTGTAGGAGGTTCTAAAAATATTCCAACATGTTATAATACCTTGTTGCTGCTTCAGAATCCACAACATTCCATCCACATCTTGCACATAGTACTTTCATAGTTTTGAAATCTTCTTCTTTTGTCATTTTAGTTTTATGGATACAAAGAATATCTCGCTTATTACTTAAATAGAGGTCCCTAATACACCTTTCCTTTGAGAGGGCATTAACATCCCTTATATTCCATGAGATGGTAATCATGTCTCATTAGGAGTAACTGACCTCACCAAAAAATTACCAATATCATTTTGATGTGTGGTAAATATAAGTTCAACCAACTTAGATTGTGTTCCTTTCTATATGTTTGCTCTTGCTTCCTTGGCTCTCACTTGATAATTTGAGGATGTTTCTCTTTTTTCCTTACCTGTATAAAAAGTAGGTCTTATTATTCTATTCATCAATATTCTTTCACAACTTTCCTTTTCATTAGATTTATCCTCTCTTGGCTCTACTACAAAAGCTTTTGACTTGTCTTACTCATTTTCTAGTATTTCTTTATTAATGATAGAGGTATTAACATCTAACTCTACATTTTCTCTACCACTTTCCTTCTCCTAAATGGTGCATAAACCTTCAAGAGAGTCTTCAAAATCTGATGAGGCACATTCCTTAGGTTCAACAGGAATGTTCATATGTAAATCATGATCATACTGAATAGATAGCTCCTTGCTAATATTATGATCTTGTTGTACCATGTCCTCTAATATTTGATCTGATTTTTCTTCATAGGCTAAAGCTTACAAAAAATTGGTATTTCTTTCAATATCCTTCTGGTCTCCACTATCTATTTAATTTCATATGTTTGAACCTATTTTTTGGAAGTTGAAAACCATCATCATCCATATCCATTTGTAAGTTTCTCTTGTGGTTTTCTACATATGTTTTTGTTGAACTCTTCGTAGGGCATGATCTCTTAATATGGCCCACCTGATGACATATTCTACATCTAAAAGATATGTTTGCATAATCTATGGTTTGGGTCCACAACTTACCCTCATACTTAAGAATGCTTGATTATGGTAAAGATTTATTTATATCAATCATGACCAATAGTCGAGCATAAATAGCCAAGAATCCATTTTTTATAGTTTTTGAAATCTTAAGGAATTGTCCTAAAGTGTTGTCTATTGTATTGAAGGTATCCATTTTCTAGAATTCAATGGGTAACCCAAACCGTAAAAGAGATAGATTTATGTTTTTAGATGCAAAGTCTTCATACCAACAGGTAAGGAAGAGTCTTGCTCTTCCTATAAACCAATGAACCCCTTTTAGGATTCTATATCTTTCCTCCCTAAAACAAAAAATGGCTAAGAAGAAACCTTTGGGAAGAAAGGATAGACTCACTCCTAGATACTTCCAACTCCTATCAATCCATTTTCTCAAGGTCGAAGCCCTTGGTCAAGATCCATTAAATTTACTAAAAGCTACCCTATCTTTGAGAAACAAGGATCACTTCTCTGTGAGGTCCTCATTAACCTCTACTACTAGGGATAATTCTAAGAATTTAGCTGTAAATCAATCAATGAGAAGAAAACTATAACTCAACATCTACTTAAATGTACTAGTATAACCTATAACAATTATATTATTTGAAAATAAACCTATAATAATGTGCATGCAAAACTTCTAAGATAAAGAAGGGGAAAAAAACTTAGCTAAAATATTCTATCCCTAGATAGAATGTCCTGCCTCGTTGATGCCCTAGCCCTCCATTGCTCCTCCCATTATCCAAATTCTAGCTAACAAATATATGTAATTTTAGTTTTTACGACTTGAAAAATCTTCAGTGCCCTTGTTCCAAATGGCTAACTTCACAAGGTTGTGTCTCCCTCAATACCACTTGGATTCCTTCATATGACCACTCATTTTAAAGCTCTTCAAACTCCGCATAAAATAATCTAAGAAACATTTGAATCGAACAACCCTTTGTAGAGAAATGACTCCTAAAAGATGAGACGCCTTTCAAGAAAAAAATTTCCTAATGGAATCCTAGTTTCGAACGGTTATCTTCACATGATCATATCTCCATCAAAATTACTTGGATTCTTTCAAATGACTACTCATTTCAAAGCTTTTCAAATTCCACACAAAATGACACAAAAATTATTTGAATTTGACGACTCTATCCAAAAATATAACACTTAAAAGATAATTCATTTTCCAAAAAATTGTGCTAACTCGACTTATTTATAATATCACTTAATCTTACTCGTAACAATAACTTTCAAAATATATTATATAATAACTTTCAAATTTAATTTTTATCTTCGTAACAATAACTTTCAAAATATATTATATAATAACTTTCAAATTTAATTTTTATCTTAACAAATTCTACCTACTTAATAAAATCTATAATTCTTTGCAATTTGTTTCGAACCTATTGATTTAAGGGTCACTATTCATCTATTCAAACTTAAGATGTGGAAGAGTGTCCCCACCCCAGCAGCATCAAACTCCTTAAACAAGTTAAATTCTTTATGATTTCATTTTAAAATTTAGAATTTCTAGCATAAAGTGTGAGGATACAATTCAATGCTGATATAGGATAATGGTTTCAGATTTAATCAGCTCCATTTCTTCTCAAAACTGGACGGGATTTGGGCCGCTTTATTTTTCCCAATGTTTTTCTCAAGATTTGAACGAACAGGTAGCCACTTTTTTACCTATGTAATATGCATATATTTCATTAATAAATATATTTTTAATATCAAATAATATTTTTCGGCCATGAACATTATACCGTTGCAATGCCATACAATTTAGTTTGAATTACTATGAAACAAATGGCTACATTATTTTCTACTCGGTTTCAGTATAGGATTTGAGTTTCGATAGACAGACAGGGACAATGCCTACAAAGCTGTGTCTCCATCAGTCGAAATAGAGAGAACAACATGTTTAATTTCGTGAATATTTCATGCAAGTATTCTGATTATGCTATCTTGGATTTCCTTTGGGTATTTGGCTATATTCCCCCAAAAACAAAAATAAATATATATATATAAATATATATATATATATATATATATATATATATATCTTTTTTTTTTTTTTTTTTTGAATGTTTTCCATTACCTTGGTCCGTAGATGACATGAATTGATGATTGTGAAACAAAGGGATGCAAATCGGTGTTCAGAACCCTAGATTTCTGGACTGGTTTCGAGTATAAGTACTCAATAGAAAGCCAACCATAGTATCATAAAATATTTGCTCAGCTATCAAGATTCAAGGCAAAAATCAGGAATCGTAGCCTGCTATAGAAGAATGAAATTCAAAGCAAGATGGTCTAAAAGCCACAATAATCTTTCCAACAATAGATCCAACACATGGGTGGTCAATCTTGGAGTTGGTCTTGGTCTCGCTCTTTCTACAGAGTTGCCACGTTTCTTTGTTTCAGCTTTCATTAACTTTTTCATCATCTTGCTGGTGTTCTCCAGTTGGAGATTTGGGTACTCTATCTTGATGATCTCATCAGGAGGGAATACCTGAACCTCAACATATCTTTATATAATCTATAGGTTGAAGCAGTTTTCAAGAGTTTGGCACAACAACATTGACCAACATCTTAGAATGAGCAGTTCCAAGCACGATGCAAGCGTAAAGATGGTGATATTGTAATCTTTGTAGTTCGTGTCGATGATTTGGTAAGTAGTGGAAGCTCTAATAATATGATTCGTGAGGTGAAAGAAAGACGTCAAAGTGGATTTGAGATGACAAACCTAGGGTTATTTCCTGTCTAGGACTGTAAGTTTGGCAACAGAAACACAACACTTGTCATATTCGGCACATGCTAGAGAGCTGTTGGAAAAATTCGAGATGGTTGATTGTAAGCCTGACTACCCTCCTTGAAGCTGGCATGAAATTGACAATTGAATAAATTTCACAGATTGTTCATGTGACACTTTGAGTTTCGAAACCTTATTTATCTCACTAATTCTAGGCTTGATCCAAGTTTTGTAATTGGACTTGTGACTAGCAATATAAATGCAGTGAGAATGATTATAAATTATCTAAGAAGAATATTAGGTTTTGGACTTGAAGAAAACTCACTTCCAGATATATGTCAAGCCTTGGTGCAGGACTGATTGCTTAGATTTTCGAAAAAAAGGCCATCCTTGCATATTCTTCCATGGTGGACAAATTCAGAGCAATAGCGGGCAGCAGATGAGACAAAATGTTTTGAGAAAATTACTTTGATTACTTACAGCTTGAAAAGGTATCAACCATTCCATTGTCTTCTGACAATGAAAGTGTATTATAGCTGGCCAAAAGTCCAAGTGTACCATAATGTGGATCAACTCAATTGTACTATCTTGCACCAACTGCCAGACATGGATGTGATGTTACCTGTAACTAAAACAGAATCCAAGTCTACAGCCTTTTGTCCTTGAAGCATTGGACATTACTCATGTTATGATGCCCAAAGAGAATGATGAATCAACTTGAAGCTTTTTGTCCCATACTGCTATGTCATGATGAATCGACTTGAAGCTTTTTGTCCCATACTGCTATGTGATATAGTTTACATAATAAAGCAAACATTCTAGTGAATCAGCTTAAACTTATTCTTTTCACAAGTCAGTTTGATGGAATAGGGTGTTTTTTCTTGTTGGTTAATTACATATGTTGTGTAGAATCATTATTGCCAAGGAGAGTTATTGTTCTCTGAAATCTTCTCATAAGCCAGTTATGTCTACTAAACTAGATATGTATCATACTTCATGTAAAGAAATCGGGATTTATCTATGTAATCACGGTGTTGTGATTTTCATCATTCCTGTTGGGTAATAGACCGCAGATCTGTCATACAATCAAAGCAGAGCATAGATCAAAATATACAACATTTAAAGGTGTCAGACAAGTCAGATGAACAGGTTAAAAGATGCAGAAAACAGGGCTCAGGAAGACAGACTTCAGAAGGAAAAGTGACCAAAAATGTGACAAATCGGCACCAAGGTAGAAAAGTGGATAAAGGCTCGGAACAGATTGCTGATTAATTGGAAATTCGTTGACATGCGTTCTGTTGATGTGCCAACCAATCAAACTGATGTCATGCTGACGTGAACATCAATTCACTAAAAAGGGATAGAAAATGCAGGAAAATCCAGAGAAAAATAAAAAAGTGCATCTAACAGATTTAGGACATGTCCAGAAGTCACAGAAACAATGTGCAACCCATAATAACAGGATGCTAAAAACAAAATAGCCACTAAGTTGGAGATAAAGAAGAAAGCAATGCAAGTGATGATGTCGTCATACTCGATGCACTACTCTTTAAATCTGTGGATTTTTTCCTTTGTACATTCTTTTCTAGCAGCAAAGATTGTTTTTTTTTTAGAAATTTGAATAGGTTGATAATCAAAAGATTTTACCTGAATGATCTTCTTGATGCTGATGTTTGGAGGGAAGAGGCTCTCTAGAGTGATTAACCCTTTAGGAACCTGGTTAGTTTTCAGTTTTATGACATTACATTTAATGTCATCTTTATACTTATTTGTTCTTTTGTATTTTAAGCTTACATGACAAAGAAATTTATGGTTTGCTCATCTTCATTAAAAACTTGCCAATGGTAGATGTTATCTGGGATTGATGATCTGAAAAATTCAAGTTTATCGATTTTTGGCTCACATGTTTGACCTAGGGTCAAATTTCGTAGCTTGAGTAGCGAGCTAATCAACTTCCTGTTTTTGCTTTCATCGGATTGCTTCGAAATCAATGGTATCAAAGGATTTGAATAATTCTTAGACCCTATCCTTGTAGAACTTCATTGGTCTGTGTTTGGTAGTACAAACTGATCTAACTTGATTCATAACTAACACGAAATTGTCTAATATTTTTAAACATTTAATTTTAAGTCATTCTGCTTTGTGAAGTCCAGCGTAGAAGGTAAAGGTAAATTATTTTTAATGTCTGCAAGACAATAGGCCATATGAGATGACCTTCAAATGAGATGACCTTCAAAGTGATTCATATTTAGCCATGTTATTTGTGTAATCGAATGACAAACAACAAGCGCACTTGCATGGTTTTCCTTGAGTATAAGTAAGTTTGATCCTAGATTCAACACCATTTCAGGTTTGAGCTACATCAAAGTGCACAGTCCATAATACATATATCTCCAATGGTCTAGAACTCTTCTTTCTTTAATGTTGGGATATTGTTCGGTTTGCTGAGAACCACATAATTACCTAAATTTGTTTCTTTGTATGGGGTCTAAAAGTCTTCATAATCTTCTTGAAGGCATCGACTTCATTGGTTTGATCATCTTCTAATAATTGTTCATCATCTAGCTCAAAGATCCCATTCTAGTGGACATCATTAGATTCTTCAAATAGCTTGCGATAATATGAATACGTCCTTTCTACCTCAATTTGGATGATTTTGTCTTGATATGGGACCTTCATGTGTGTGTAGTCCACCAAGATGTAGTTTTTCTCATACAATTTTTGGGTCCATTCACATGATAACAACATCATGAAGTACTGTAATAAGTCAACCATGACCACTTCCTACACAACAACCAACTCTAGATGTGAATGAATGGTCATAATCAAATCCTTTGAAGCTCCTATGGTATTTACTAATGTTCCATCCATCTAAATCAGTTTGTTGGTAATATTGGTATAAGTGAGTCCAATTTGTTTGTAATTAGCATTCAACATACGACGATTTGGCTCTCAGTTATGGCATTGTTGGTTCTTTTCATTTAGCTTATTTATTTGTCGATTTTGTGTCTAAGTAGGTGCAACAGTTGGTGCTTGTGATTGCTAATGAATAGGGTTTGGCTAAACAAGTTGTTTGAACTACGACGATGACTATCCTCTTCAACGTTGTTGGATTTGGTCTTGCATCAAGCTACCTCCGAGGAATTGGCTAAGGTATGGGTGGTTGAGGTTGTTCTTCTATATTGTTCTCTTGGCCCTCCTCATTGATAGCAAAGCGAATCAATTCATTCATTGAGGCATAAGCCTATTTATTACATGCTTTAGGGTTACAAACTAGAAGATCGATACTCCCGATTTAGGAGATCATTACATGCAATGAATATATAAAAATAGTAACCCATCTAAGAATGGATGCCCTAATCATCTAAAGATGCATGACCTAATGACCTAATAATATTAAAATAATGGAATAAAATATTCCTAACATACTCCCCTTATAACATTATTTGGTAAACATATTGAATTGTGAAACATTTCAAGCTTGACACGTGTAAGTACCTTTGTAAAAATATTTGCAACTTGTTGGTTGGTAGGAATGTATTGGAGTTGGATCTCTTTATTCTAAGAATGGTCTTGGATGAAATAGCATGAAGTTTCAATGTGCTTCATTCTTTTATGAAATAATTGATTCTTAACCATTTTAAGAACACCTTGGTTGTCACATTTTAATTGTGTTGGATGTTTCTTTTGTATGTCTATTTATGATAGAATACGACGTAATCAAATAACCTCACATGCAACTCCTTGTGCACCACAATATTCTGCCTCTGTGGATGATAATGCTACTACATGTTTCTTGCTATGTCAAGAGATAGGTCCAGATCCCAGATGTAATACATATTCAAATGTTGATTCTTTGTCATCTAATGATCCGACATAATTTGAGTCTGTGTATCCTTGCAAGAACTAATCATTCTTCTTACATTCTAGGCCATATTCTACTGTGCCACGAACATAGTGCAATACCCTCTTTGCTGCTTTCCAATGAATCTCCTTAGGATCTTGCATGAATCTTGAAAGATATCTACAACAAAATTGATGTCAAACCTATTGTTATATAAATAAGACTCCCAATCAGTTGATGATAGAGAGTGCCAAATTATTGAGGAGACTTGTCATATCAAGACAATTGCAATCCTTGTTCCATTGGTGTTGCCTTAGGCTTACAGTTTGTCATCTGATATCTTTCTAGGAGTCTTGACATATTTTGTCTATGTGATTACAATGTGATTCTTCCTCTTCCAAACTTCCAAGCCAAGATAGTAGTGTAGAAGTCCCAAATTTGTCATATCAAAAGAATTTTTCAAGTAATTCATCAATCAATTCATCTAAAATGCCTATAATAATCAAATCATAAACATACAAGACAAGTATCACTATTTTAGATCCAACTTTCTTGTAATAGAGATTTGTGTCTAAGGGACTTCTTTTGAAACCGTGTTGCAATAGGTGCTCATCCATTTTTATGTACCATGCTCTAGGAGCCTACTTCAACCCATATAAGGACTTAACAAGTTTGCATACCTTTTGCTCTTTTTCTTTTACAACAAAGCCTTCAGGTGGATTCATGTACATCTCTTCTTTAAGATCACCATTTAGGAAGGTACTTTTGATATCTATTTCATGCAACTTCCAACCAAACTATGTTGCCATGGCACATAAAATGTGGATGGTGGTCATCTTTGTTGTGGGTGCAAAATTTTCTTCATAATCTATTCCTTCCTTTTGTGCATAGCCCTTTACAATGAGTCGTGCCTTATATTTGTCAAGTGATCCATCTACCTTGTACTTGGTTTTGAAGACCCACTTGCAACCTATGGGTTTCTTTCCTTTAGGAATATTAATGAGCTCTCATGTTTTATTTTTCATAAGAGAATCATATTCTACTTCCATTGCTTCCTTCCACTGGGGTGAGGTAAGGGCATTCTTTATTGCTATTGGTTATGAATTCTCCATCATTGAAGACATCAATCCCAAGTTCATTTGTTGATAAGCCATACTATGAGTTTGAGGGTGAGTGGAAGTGAGATCAAGAGGTGCATCAAGTTTGGCATCTATGATGGTACTTTGGACCCATTTCAAAGTCTTTCGTTGTTGTGTAGGAGCAATTATTGCAGGTTCATCATTCATAGTTGGAATGTCTTCTTGGACTTCCTCATTAAGCTCTATGCTTACAACATGAGATGTAGCATCTTGAGGAACTTCAACATTTGACTTTGGCTCAACTATTTCATGGGATACTACATCTCAACTTATATGTATTGGTTTTCGAGTCTATCAATAGATACCCTTTGGATTCATCATCATATCTAAGAAATATGCATGTAGGGATTTTACATCTAGCTTGGTCCACTTTTTATTTCGCACATGCATGTATGCCTTGTTTCCAAAGACTCCAATATCTTCAATGGAAGGCTTCCTCCCCAATCAAGCTTTTTCTAGTGTAACTCCTTGGAGTACTTTTGCAGGTGCTCTATTCAAAAGATACACTATAGTGGTGATTGCTTTAGCCTAGTACTATTGCTCTAGATTGGCTCCTATGAGCATGCAAAGAACCATTTCCATAATGGAATGATTTCTTCTCTCAGCAACCCCATTCTATTATGGAGTATAGACTATAGTGAGCTATCACTTTATCCCATTTTGTGCAAGAAACCTTGTGAATTTTGTGGATGTATATTCCCCCCTCGATCTGAGTGGAGGACCTTAATAGAATGCCCAATTTCCTTTTCCACATGCTGCTTGAAATGCTGAAAGTGTTGGAACGCATATGACTTCAGTTGTAAGAACACCCACATCTTCCAATAGTCATCAATAAACAACTAGAAGTATCTTTTACCACTAATACTGGTTTTCATGGGTACGCACAGATTAGTATGTGTTACATCCAAGGGACTGTTGGCTCTATGAGAACTTAACTCAAACAATACTCAATGTTGCTTCCTTGCTAAACAACCCAAACAAACTGAGAAGGTGGGTGAAAGGTTGGGTAGATAGATCACCATATGGTGTTTACTTAATTGAAGCAGACAGAATTGAAATGCCCATATCTTCTATGCCAAAGGATAGTTGCATCTATCGTACTTGTTGAGGGTGTTATATGTGGAGCAGATTGGATATTTAGAACAAACAAACCACTTTTGTAGGAACCGATGACTATATGCTCATTCTTATTGAAGAAACACCTCTTGTGGCCATTCTCAACTCTGAAATCAACCTTCATATTTCTATCCAATAGTTGGGGCACAGACAACAAGTTGTTGGCTAGTCTTGGGACATAGAGGACCTATTTGATGGTGCATTTCCCATCTAGAAGATGAATTGAAACATCACCTTCTCCTTTCACCTTGTAGGTTTTATTATCAATGATGGTCACTGGTTTCCCTTATTTTGCTTCAAAGGTAGCAAACCATCCTTTGTCCCCTATCATGTGCTTGCTAGCACTAGAATCAATGTACCAAACATCATCCTTGGGTTTAGCAACAACTTTGGTCATGAGTACTTTATGTGCTTGTTCAAATCTGAATCTAACTCTTCGTGTGCCTGTTCATAATTTGAATTTAATTCTTCAATGGTAACATGCCCTTTATAATACTTCTACTTGGCTCATTGCCTATATTTCTACTGCTTTATTGAAGTTTGCGGACTTGATCACCTTGTGGGGTGGCATGGTACAAATAATATTTTTTATCATGTTCGTCTCGTTCACAGATGTGGCAATACCTTTTATGGTGTTGAGGTTTCTATTGTGATGATGAGGAGGAAGGAACTTTGTTTGAAGAACCCCTTTGTCTTCTTTGTTTTTCAAATTTTCGACTTACATGTTTCTAGCTGATGAGTGCACTGTTGGTTTCTTCTTCCTGTTGCAACATAGTGACCAACTCCTCAAAGGAAACAACCCTATTGGAGATTTGTAAGGAAGTAATAATCACACAAAAGAAATTTGGTAAATCTCGAAGTATAATGGGAACTAAGAGCTTGTTGTCCACTTTTCACCCATAGCATTTAGTTTTCCCTTCAGGTCTATGACTTTGCAAAGAAATTTCTCCACAGTATGTGCACCTCCCACTCACAATGTATGAAGTTGGGATTAAACGTTAAGAATAGTGGATTGATTATTTCCTTCATAAATAGTTTTAAGATCATCCCATGCTTGATTGGAAGTTTCTACATCACAAATGTGGTGTTGGATCTCATTAGTTGTAGCAAGGGTGATTAGCATCAATGCTCGTTGATTTGCTTCATCATACTTCTTTGCTTGGTCCACATCTTGAGGTCATGTTGTGATGCATGTCACAATGTCCCATAGCTTCTCCACTATCAAGATAGTCCAAAAATTTATCTTCCATAGTCTGAAGTTAGGTTCTTTCAGGAGCTAAAAGTCTATAAGAAACGCTTTGGAAGTGATCATGTGTACGAAGTTGCAAAATATAACTTGTAAAACTTGGAATAAATAATAAAGGTATCAGATTCTATCAATAATACATCTTATTTACAATCCCAATTGTACAATTAAGCTTCTAACTTAAAATCCCCTCCCTAAAAAATTATTTACACGAGCTGACCAAGATGGAGTGCGACGTCGTGGAGCGAACAACGGGACAAACCGAGTCGTAGAATCCAAACCGAGTCAAATCAAATATGTGGAAGGGTTTGTCTTTGGATGGCGACGATTTGCCTGATATCTATTGTAGGTGAGTTGAGAGGGTAAAGTAATCTTTTAATGGAGGTCTTTAGTTCCAATCTCTACTTTATCAATCGTACATCAGGTATCCAAAATCCAGTTGATAATGTTGGTACCATGGTGCAACTTCAGGATGATTTTGACGATGTAGAACCCGTGGCGACGGTTTGACAAACTTCACAAGAATTTTTGGTTAAATTCAAAATAAATAATTTTTTTTTTATAAAATATACTTATATATACTTGTTTTGATATCAATGATAGTAGAACAAATCAATTTATTTATTTATTGAGACATAAGCTTCTTCAAAGATCAATACTTCTAATTTAAGAGATCCTTGCATACAATAAATATATAAAAATAATAAATCACTTAAAAATATATTTAAAATAAACTTAAATAAATTATTTTAAAAAATATTTATTTTTGAATATATTTAAAATATACTTGTTTTAATATCAATGATAATAGAACAAATCAATTTATTTATTTATTGAGATATAAGTTTATTTATTACATGTTTTCACGTTATAAGTTCAAAGATCGATACTTCTAATTTAAGAGATCCTTGCATATAATATATATATATAAATAATAAACTATTAAAAAAAATGGATGTTTTAATTATCTAAAGATACATAATCTAATAACATAATATAAAAAATAATGAAATAAAATATTCTTAACACTCGTAATTCCTTGCTATTGCGAGTGAAATGTTAAATCTTCAAAGGTAGCTTTCTTTTTTGTTTCCTATTTCGAAGTTAGTCAATACTATATTAATGCCACTTATTGTAATTCCTTGCTATTGTGAGTGAAATGTTAAATCTTCAAAGGGTAGCTTTATTTTTTGTTTCCTATTTCGAAGTTAGTCAATACTATATTAATGCCACTTATTGTTATATCGTGTGTTGTTACCAGCTGATTTACTATTGATGGATTTGATTCCAGCTACGGAGTTGGCTGATTTTGCTGGGCATGCACCATTGCTTAATATAATCCATTAGGCTGTAAGGGTCACTGTATAACACCAACATGGGTTAGGTTCCGTATTTAAATTTACTATTGGATATGTGACATTATTTTTAGGCTGATTTACTGCATTATATGCTAGCCTATTCCACTATGGGTTGGCTTGATTCCTTGCCACATACGAAATTCACTTTTGGTGGAATCCAAAATCATATCTTCTATTATAACGTTGACCTTCATGGTGAGCTTATTGGACTTCTCCCTTATGAAAGAGTGTATCTTGTCCAATATTTGTTCAGCCTTGTTTAACCTTCTCTAGTTTTGTTCCAATTCATTCTAATAAGACGATGGAGCAGGCAGACCGAATCACTATGATGATAGCAGTAGTGCCAGTAATGGTGGTTGATACTTCAAAGAGCTAGGTAGCAAAGTGCTAGGTAGAGGTGCAATATTCAATAGTGGAGGAAACTGTAACTGCTATGTTGGAGCTTGATTTATGTTTGTTGGAAAGGGCAATGGTTGGTGCTGGTGGCAGTTTTCCAACTTATACTAATATCCCCTCCACATGAGTAGCTTCTTGGAATGCTCTCCATAAGGTAGCATGATTATTATCTTGTACCATCATAGCTAGTTGTAACATTTTTATGTAATAAACCATAGCTTGTGATCTAATGTTGGCTACTTGCAATAGAACTTACGGATGAATTTCATGTTATAATCAGCTATATTCTAGCTAGAATGCAGGGCATTGCATTCAACTGAAATAGAACAGAATATGAGTCAGTAGTGCTATCGAATCTCATCACAAACGGATTTGGAATGGTTGTGCAATTAGTGACTTGTCTCTCTAAAAGGCTCTTGTACTACATTGCAACCTTTCCTCTTAGTGAAAAAAGCATCAACCTTACCATTATGTCCTCCTCTTGGATGTGGTGGATAGACTTTAGCGTAGACAACTCTTCAAATGTTCCAAGCTTGTCTTACTATCATCTCCACTTAATATTGGTAAAACGTTTAATGTTGCTTGAAGAATATCTGGGACCCTTTTCATGACTCCAATATGAGAAATTATTTTGCGGAGTTAGTTAGACATGTTGTGCATGGTGTATAGAATGAGCCATCTTTCCCTTTTGGATCTGAATTCTTTAATCTAGTGGGAGACAGATATGCAGACTACTAGTATTCTAGATGTTTTTAAACTTCTTAAAAATTTGTGGATGTTCAGGTTCCTTTATCTTGATCTTGTGATGACTTATTAGCCTTTTTGTACAACAAATCTATTTCCTTTCAAAACCCTTGTTTAGATTGGAGGAAGCTTACAGAAATCAACTGCACTCTCCAAATTGTGAAATTTGGACCTAGTGATCATAAACCTTGTGTCCCTTTTCAAAATCATCAGATTTATTCATTTTTGCCAAAATAAACCCTTAATATTTCTACTGGGTATGCCATAAGCCCTTACTGACAATACAATAGTCAAAAGACATTATGGGTATTTTAAATTTCTGGAATAGACTTGTAGGTCAAAATTTGTAGAATGGCTAAATTTAAATTAGATCTCAGATCTATTCATAAATCTTAAATAAAATTCACTGAAATTGTTGAAGATTGCTGAAAATTTTGTTGAAAACACTAAGATCCTCATATCTCTGCTCCAATGGTAGGGTCTCTCAATGAAGTAACCATAAAACTTTTAAACATTGTTTGGCTTGCGGGTTTTGCTAGATCTACAAATTCCTTTGTGAAATCAAGAAACGTCTCTACCAAATATCCTTATTAGCATTTGGGAAATGTTCTAATTTGTAAATTTGACCAGATCTATGGATATTTTCTGGAAACCCAAACTGATTTTACTGAAACAAATATGAAGGTCCCGTCGGAGTGCCAAAAACTCTTATTGTTGATATGCTTAATGTTTAAATGCACCTCATACCTTAGTAAGATTGGAAGATAGGGTTTTCACCAAGTAACCTCCAGAGAGGGCCAATTCCCTGTTAATTTTTATCTACTTTATCTAAATTTGTAAAGAAAAGAGTTAGAACAAAAAATATAGCTATGAGGCTATAACAGTGAACAATTTATCTGGGTTTCATAAAAACTCCACAACTACAATCCACCGTTAAATTGAACAATTACGAAGTAAATATTCAAGAAAAGGACTAACAAGAATTAAAAGACAGAACCACAATCATTTTTTCATTTTCATTCAGAGATGAGAGAGAAATACATAGTTCAAAAGCAAATGACCATGCACAAACCATGCATATCTATTGCAGAAGTTTCTCCAGTTTGTCTTAGAAAAAAGACCAGTTTGATTTGTTAAATTGCCAAAAGGATCCATACAAATGAGCTTCACACTTTTTTTATAGATGAAAATTCTCCAAACCAAACCTTAATATTCTATTTTAATAGTAATAAAGAATCCTATCCTAAGATTTGGTGGCAACTGGCTACTTCTTCAGCCATGTTTGTCTCTAAAACCCCTTCATACATGCGACAGTTGCTTTCTTCTTTATCTCCAACTTAGTGGCCATTTTGTTTTTAGCAACTTGTTATTATGGGTTCCATATTAATTTCTGTGACTTCTAGAAATGTGCTAAATCTGATATAGGCCTCAAATCAGCGAATTGATGCATTTTTTTTTTTTTTTTTTTTGACTTTTCTTTAGATTTTCCTGCAGTTTCTATCCCTTTTTAGTGAATCGGTGTTCATGTCAGCATGATTGGCTGGCACATCAACAAGTCAACAATGTTTGTCAGAAAGTGGATGCAATCAATGGATTGATTTTACTGATACTTGCTATGATGAACATGCATTTGTGGGTATTGTGCAAGAGAGGTAATAATATGGTTTTAAACTTGCTATAATTTTGAGATTTATTTTTAAAAATTTTATTATTCTTTTTAAGCCATAAATTTCAACAAATAATGAAAGGGCCAGTTCTCCAAAGAATATATAATGCTTTAGCTTTGAAATAATTTATCCAACATTTTATCAACTTTTTCAATGTTGATGGAGTTACCCAATATAATTTTTTTTTTTTAAAGAATAACCCTAAATGGTGTGAGCAAATAGACAATAAAAAAGTAAATGGTTTGATGTTTTTAAATCATTCTCACACAAGGCACATCTCAAGGGTCCATAATATCCTCTTCTTTGTAGACTCTCTCCTGTAAGAATCTTACTTTGAACTGCTAACCAAAGAAATGTTGAGGCCTTAGGGAGAGCCTCTAAGGACCAAATGTTCTTCCTAGGAAAATATTTGCGAGAAGAAAATTTTGATTGTTCTGAATCCTCATATCCCAACTTGGCTGAGTATCCATCGTTCTTTGATAAATTCCAAACCAACTCATCCTTTTGTATAAAAATCAGAAAACAAAACTCTCTAAGCATCTTTTGAAGTTCATTTGCAATTTTTTTGAGTTCCTCTCCTTCAACCAGGTTACTAAAGAAATCCATGATCTAGAGTTGTCATAATACTATAGTCTTGGACCTTTGGACCTTTACATGCCAGGCATGCTTGAGCCAATGGTTTCCATTTTGAGTTGGAGATAAGAGGATAAGGATTCAACCAAACATCAAACCAAAAATTTGCATAACTCCCCTCATTAACTGACCATCTAATATGTTTCTTTATCAATTGCAAACTCTCTAATATGAATTTCCATGTTGACAATCCTTTGGGTAAAGTTATTTTCCTAAATAATTTCATTGCATCAAGAGAACCTATATATTTTTGAAGTAATATTTTTACCCAATTCTTTTCTTGATCTTTGAATAATCTCCACCCAAGCTTTGCTCCTAATGTCAAGTTCATATGTCTGCAATTTTGCAAGTCTGCTCCTCCAATTTTCTTTCCTTTACAAACCCTATCCCACTTACAAAGAGGAAACCTAATTTTTTTCTCACAACCTTTCCATAAAAAGTCTCTTTGAATTTTATCAATTTTTGATGCAATACCTATTGGTAGTCTTGAAAGTGACATCATATAAATAGGAATGGATTGCAATGCAATGTTTATGAGTTATGACCTTCATGTCATGATTAAGAACTTACCTTTCCAACTTGCCAAGCAAGCCTTTCATTCTATCCAAAAAAGGGATCCAAAGATCCTTTTTATTTCCTTTATCAGACACATGAATACCCAAGTAGGTTGATGGAAAATTTTCAATTCTAAACACTAAAATATTCACAATAATTTGTTATAAATTAAGGTAGTATTAATGAAAACAATCTTGGAATACTATCAATTGTCCAATAGCCTTCTCATAGCATGATAATATTGATTTAAACTCCATGACCTCATTGATTGAGGGATGACCCAAAATAAAAGCATTATCAACAAATTGGAGATGCGATTCGGAGGGACCATTTTTTGCAATTTGAATACCCTTGATTTTTTCTTCCATATTTGCCTTTGAAAAGGCCCTCCCTAATGCTTAAGCCAAAATAATGAATAGATAAGGAGAAAGTGGATCACGTTGACGAAGTCCACAAGATGAATTGAAGTAACCAACAGGAGAACCATTGATCAAAATAGAAAATTTTGTAGTCCTATAACTCCATTTAATCGACTCACACCAACTATAATCAAAGCCAAACATTTTGAGAATAACAGGTAGAAAATTCCAAGAAACCCTATCATATGTTTTTTCATATCTAGTTTCAAAATCATACCTAGTTTTTTCATGGAATGAAGAGAATATATGGCCTCTTGTGCAATAATTATACCATCAAAAATTTGTTTACTATGAACAAAGCCACCTTGTTCCTCTGATATAAGACACCTTAGAATACCCTTCAACCTATTTGCCATAATTTTTGAAATGATCTTACAAATCATATTACAAAGGTTTATTGGATGAAAATTGTCAAAATATTTAGTCGCCTTCTTGCGAACCAAGGTAATAAAAGTAGCATTGATCTCACTAATTATAGCCTTCCTTTTTCGGGCCTCTTCAATCTCAACTAACATATCACTCTTCAATAAATCCTAAATTTTTTGAAAGAAAATTGCAAGAAATCCATCGGGCCAGGTGCCTTGTTATGATGGAAAAAGAAAACTACTTCATGGAGCTCCTCCATAGATATATTTTTCATCAAGATTTCATTTTATCCCTAAGTGATAATTGATGGAATATTTTGTAGAAATTTTTCTTGTGCCTCCTTATCTTGCCTAGAATATGATAAAATATTTTTTAAATAATTAATTGCTTCCTTCCTTATATCTTCTTCGTCCTCAATATTTCTTCCATTTGGAGTTATAATATTTTTGACATGACGAACAAAAAAATTATTTTTGTTGTAACATGATTTTTTTGTATTTCTATCTCCATTTCTCTCTAGATTTTTTGAACCAATATGACTCCTTTTTCAATGCATTATGATAATAAAAAATTAATTGTTTTTCTTTCACATAAGAATCCTAATCCATTCCATTAATTTCTACTATCTCTTGTAAATTTTTGAGCTTGGATTTAATTTCTTTATTTTCTTTAAAAATGTTACCAAAATATTTGTCATTCCATATCTTCATTTGCTCCTTTAAATATTTCAACTTTTGAAAAAACTTGTACATACATGATCCTTCAAATTTTGATTCATCCCACCATAACATAACCATCTAGAAAAAATCAAGGTCTTGGAGCCACATAGACTAGAAATGAAATGGCTTTGGATGACCATTATTAGGTAACTCACAAGTCAAAATAATGGGTTTGTGATTTGATCTTGCTCACAATAAAATATCTAAAGAGATTGTATACTTTGTTTGCAACCATTTGTTGGATAGCAAGAATCTATCCAGTCTTTCTGTTATATGATTTTTCCCAATGTGTCTATTATCCCATGTAAATTGAAAGCTTAAGGGATTAATATCCCAAAGGTCATTTGAATTGATGAAGCAAAATCTTGCGTTGATTTAGACCATCTTGGAATGCCACCCTTCTTTTCCAAAGGAGATAGAAAATATTAAAATCACCCCCAAGAATCCATAGATCACAATGAATCATCATGGTATTTGATAAAATTATACTAAGGTCCTTCCAACATCTTTCATTATGAGTAACTACAACTAGAGCATATACATTTATAACCCCAACTTTGATGTTTTCCTCTTTCCTGCAAAATAATCCAACAACCCAATTACTTTTTGCTTCTAATAGTTGTCCATCCCAGTTGTATTTTTCCCATATTATTCCAATACTGCATGAAGCTTCTATAGAAGAAATTGCTAAACAATCACCTGTCTTCCAAGTCCTCTTGAAAGCATCTTTACATTCCTCACTGTTTAATTCTGTTTCTTGTATTAAAATAAACTCAGGGCTATAAAAACCTATTAATTCCTTAATAACTCTTCTTTAGGGGTTTTATTCATACCCCTGATATTCCATGATATCATTTAGATCATCAACACTTTTTATTTTTATTAGTGGGCTTAGCCCCACTTCTTGTTAACACGTGTGATATCTTTATTTGGCTTTCGAGATTAATATCCTTTTGACTTTTTTTTCTCTTTTTTCTGGTTTGATGACCTTCCTCTCCTTCTTCCATTCCCGTAAACATTCTCATCTTCATCAATCTCTTCTATTTTTTCATATTGTTCATAATGAGACTTATCTTGTAAAGATTTATGTTGCCCTAAAAAGTCAAAAGTGCAAGAAATAACCTCATTAGCATTTTCTACTTTATGTTGCTCTGAAAACCCTAAATTGCATAAATGATCCTCTATAGTCATTACTTTCTTATGTTGGCCTTGAAACCCTAAAGTTCTTTAGATATCCTCCATAAGATTTTCTTTACTATACTGCTCTTGAAATACTAAAGTGCAAGGAATATACTTCGTACTACTTTCATTTTTATTGTAAGGAGAAGATTTTATTAATAAAGGTGATTTACCTAGATTAAGCTTGACCTCCTTCACCTCATTTGCTTTAAATTTACCTCTCCATATTACTTTGTTTTAAAATTTACCTTCCCCTCTTCCTTCTTACCTTTAGCTTCTTCCATATTTGAACTTGCACATTGTACTTCCTCATCTCCCATATCATTTTTTCTTCTAATGTCTGATTTGAGTGAATTTTAATAGCCTTTGCCATATGATGATGTAGAGATATTTTTCTAGCCACTTGTGAAAATCCTTGATTTGACCTAGCTTCTCCTGTGATATGATCTCATTTTTTCAAATTGAAGCTGCCCTCATTCCCAAAAATTTCCATCTCTTCCTCCATTTTTACTTTGGAGTCTCTTGCCATGTACCCATTTTCATGATATTTGTGACATCAAAATGTAATGTTTTCATAATCCACTTGCTAATCCCTTTCTCTTGATTCAAATTTAATCCTAATCGATTTCGATAAAGGTTTAGAAATATCCATAGCAACACATATTTGAGTGTATACAACATGCCTTCTCTTCTTAGTAGTTAGTCCCTCTTAGATGAATTCACCTAGAGTATTACCAATATTCTTCAAAACCTCCTTATTGATGAGTTGATAAGGAAGTCCAAAAATCCTAACCCATACTGAAATCCTTTTAATAGTTTTTGTGTCCACATAAATATTCACCCCAAGGTCTTAAATATAATGCATCTTTTCTCCTAAACCATAGGGTTCCATCCATTATTTTATCCCTTATTTTTGAACTAGAGAAAATAATGAGGAAAAATCCTTTTGGAAGAAAAGTCATGGAGTAATTTGAATTCAATCCCCATTTCCACTTGATCCAATTTTGAATCTTACAAAAATATTGGCCAATATCCATGAAACTCACATATTAACTCTTTGATTTTAAGAACTATTATATCATACTCAATCATCTCATCATTGATAATCACTTCTATTATAGAATATGCTACCTAGATTGGGTTTTCCATAGATTCACTCTTCCTCTTATTGCTAGCTAGGGCATCCATACTTCCAACTTGGTCATTCATACTTTCAGTAAGGACTTTCACAAATGACTTTCTTTCTATGTTACCTAGATTTTCTTCAAATGAATCCTTTAAATTCTCCTAAGATTTGGAACAAGAAGTGGCACTTATTTTTTGATCACACTTTGCTTTCTACTTTTTGTTTACTAGCTCACACTTTCTCATTCTCAGCTTGTGCTCGCACTCGATTTTGACTGCACTTACTACCAACTTGTGCTTGCACTTGCTTTTAGTTGTGCTCACTCCCAACTTATGCTTGCAATCACTTTCAGGTACACTCACTCCTAGCTCGTGTTCGCACTCGCTTCGAACTGCACTCACTCATTTCTTCTTAACCTCTTCACCCACGTAGTTGCTTTAAATTTTTCTTAATATATGATATGCCTTAATATATGTGTTATTGTTTGGCTATTAATCCAAATAAATTTAAATCTTTGTATCAAGGCATTTATAAAAGAAACATGCCAAGCATGAAGAAAGATAATGCATACTTATTCTTTAGATAGATAAGTTAATGTTCGTAAAGATAATAAATTGTTTTACACAAATCAATTTAAAAAGATTAATGATCCAAAACTCATAATTTTGACTGGTCTAAAACATATATTTTTGAGTTAAGGAAGATCATGAAAGAGTGCAATCAAAATAATAGAGTACAAAAAATTGGAACAAAGATACATATAAATAAAATAACAGATTAATTTTATTGTTGAAAAACATAGTATAATGCAAACAATATTTAAGAAGAGATGTGAGGCTATAACATTGCATCCATTAATCATGCTCGTTAAAGTCAATGGTGCATTTATTTTTATACAAGAATTAGTATGTTGAAAATCCACCGTATTAAATATACGAGGTCACCTATATGGAAATGTGGTGATTCACCTTCCATGAGTTATAAAGTGTGTATGAAATGAAAATTACATAGATGTAATTTGTCCTTTTGTTTTTTTGTCTTCTATCAATGTGCTAACCCACATTTTTAGGGAATACTGCTGTAGTATATACCAAAAATATTAAGTTTGAAAGACAAACAGGATCTCAGTCAACCAATCACTATGGAAAAACTTAAGGAGATTATTGTAGCTCTACCAAAGGACAATGCTCTCGGACCTGACGGATTTACAAATAAATTTTACCAGCAATATGTACACATCATCAAAGAATATTTGCTACACATGATTGAGGATGTTAGGGTGAAATTTAAGCTTCTTGGAGCCATCAACTCCACCTTTCTAGCATTGATTCCTAAAGAAAAAAATACCACTACTTTCTCTAGATTCAGACCAATTTCTCTATGTAACTCTTCCTATAAAATTATTACCAAACTGTTGGCCAATAGAATAAAGAAGAAACTTGAAAAACTAATATCAAAAGAGTAAGGAAGGTTCATGCATGGAAAAAAAATATATGATAATATCATAATAGTGCATGAAGCCCTCCATAGTAGTAGAAAATAAAAAAAGAAATAAATTGTTATAAAACTTGATATGACAAATTTCTTTGATAGAGTTAATATATAATTTGTAGAATAGGTCCTGCAAAAGTTTGGATTCCCACATCATGTCATCAAGTGGATCATAGCATGCATAAAACACACATTGATAAACCCCTTTTCTTTTTTAAATAAAGGGGTAAAAATTTATTGATAAAAATTTTGGATTACAGAGTACAACTGAGCTTCCAAACAGGACTCAAATAAACAACCAAACAGGCTAAAACCACTACACTAGAATGACACCTGAAAAAGACAACAATAAAAAACCACATTAAGTCTATACATCCTTGTGGATCAACTCCCACAGGCGTTGAGAGTCCTCATAAGGGAGACTCTCCCAATTATCGATACTCCAAGGATCCGCAACTCAGAAGCCCTTTTGGCTAGGTAATCAACAACCACATTCCATTCCCTTGGAATGTGCACAAAGGATATAAATTCAAACTCTTCACTCATTCTGAGAATCCGAATGGCTACAGAGGCCAACTGCCAATTAACTTCCTCCACCCTTTTACTATTTAAAATATTAACCACAATTTGAGATTCAGACTCACAGATAATCCTATGCCAGCCAAGAGAAAACCCCCTCCGCAAGGCCTCAAGAATTGCAAGAGCTTCCATAAAATTGTTGGAGTGAACACCTTTATAAATGGAAAAGAAAAATTGACACCACCAGTAGAATCTCTCCCAACATCGCCAATGCCAGCATGTCCAGGATTACCCCTAGACGATCCATCAGTATTAATTTTTAAAACTCCTCTAGGGGGTGGCCTCCACCTACCATCTCTCCTAACCTTATTGTTGAGCTGAGGAACCCTACTAGGGCTAGAAGAGTTCACACCATCCCCAAAGAGACCAAGGGCTTGTTGTACCTTCTCCTCCCTATAATCCAAAAGAGGGTCCACATCACATTTTCTATGGATGTTTTCTTGAACCATATACAGGATCCTTTGCCAGATCTTTTGAACAGCCAAATAACTGCCCTCAAATATGCATCGATTCCGTTCGAGCCAAATTTACCAGATGATGCAAGAAGGGCCCAAATTCCAAGCCACCCTAAGGAAGGGGGCCTTGGTCGAAGGTCTGCCCAGACTACTCCAAAACTCCACCAGGGATAGCACATGAAAACATGGATGGTTCCAGGTGCTCCACCAATGGTGCCAAATATATCTGGCAAAGGAGCATTAGAAAAATAAATGAGAAGAGTCATCCTCATTCTTACTACAAAGGACACAAAAAGAGGGACCCTGAAATCCCCTCTTCCTCACATTATTCCAAGTGAGGCATTTATTATGAGCTACCAACCAGAGAAAGAAGTTACATTTTGGCCAGGCAAATTTGTTCCACACCTTTTTCCACCAAGTGACAGGAAGACTCCCATACTTTTTCTTATCAAGAACCTGATAACCATAGGCTACCAAGTAGGTTCCCTTAGGATCAGGGTTCCAAGCTAGAATATCTTAACCCCTCAATGAAGAACAAGGCCTCCTCATAATAATAAGAGCAAGCACCTCTCTTTCCTTGGCCAGTCCCCCCTGGGGCCATTCTTGCGGATCTTTCCACCTGTACATCTCCATATTTCCAAAATACTAGATTTTTTTAAAGTCCTCCACACGGGACCAACCTTCTTCCAAGAAGAAAATGCTTAGGGAACGTAACCTAGGATATTGATTCAATATAGGAGGGTGGCCATCCTAAGAATCCTCCCAAAAAAGAGCATTTAATCCCTGATTGCAAATCCAGAACAAAACCTTCTTGATTAAATTAGCTCCTCTTTTCAGAGTGTCCCAGATAACTAAACCTTTCCCAACCAAGCTAAATCTAGGGATCTCAACCTCATAAATACCTCTCAAGTATTTACAAGATAATATTTTAGCCCAAATATGATCTTGAGAGGTACACCATCTCCAATAAAGTTTTGCAACAAAAGCCTGCCCAAAAAGATCTGTATGTCGCAACCCAAGGCCTCCCTCTTGCACTGACCTACATATAGAATCCCACCTAACCAAACTCCATTTATATTGATCAAGTTTTCCATACCATAAAAACTATCTTGACAAAGCATCCATGTCCTTGACGAAGTGAGAGGGAGCTATTTGTACAAAACATCTATAAATGGGTAAAGCTTGAACAATAGATTTTAAAAGCAATAATCTACCTATAGTGGATAGCCATCTGAAAGTCCAGTGATTCACCTTCCTTCTAAACTTATCAAGCATAGACTGCCAAGAAGATCTAGGTAGAGGATGAGATGAAATTGGAATACCAAGATAAATGAAGGGGGGAGTCCCAACCTGAAATCTTAGAATACGAGCAATCCTGGCTTGAATAAGAGGAGGGGTATTGAAGAAGAAAATAGAAGACTTGTCCTCATTAATAAACTGTCCAGAAGCACCAAGATATATGTCAAGAGACTGTCTAATATTGTCAGCTTCCCTGATAGTGGAAACTCCCAAAAAAGCAGTATCATCAACAAATTTAATGTGGGAAAGAGGTGGCAAACTACTATCCCACTTACACCCCTAAATGAGACCCTGCATGACTTGAGACTCGAGCAATCTTCCCAACCCTTCTGCCATAATGATAAAAAAATAATGAGATAAAGGATCTCCTTGCCTCAATCCCCTTGAGGCCTCAAACAAATTTTATGGCTCATTATTAACAAGAACAGAGAATGAGGAAGAAGAAACACAACTCATCACCCATCTAATCCATTCCTCCTCAAATCCAAAAGTAGCAAGAACTTTCTGAAGAAAGGACCATCTGACCCAATCATAGGCTTTGGCCATGCCCAAATTAATGAACATAGTTTTCTCCTTAGAAGTTTCCATTGAGTAAATAGCTTATGTAGCAATAACAACCCCATACACGATTTTTTGGCTAGCAACAAACCCTCCTTGCTCCTCAGAGATGATTTTTCTCAACCATATCTTCAGCCTCTCAGCAATAATTTTTGTGATGATCTTATACACAACATTGCAGAGAGCAATAGGCCTGAACATATCCAAGGAATTTTCTCCCTCTTTTTTGGGTATAAGCACCACAAAGGTAGCATTTAGGGCCCTTAGAATATTTTTATTCTTTTGGGACTCATGGACCACCTCCAAAAGATAAAATTTGATTAAATCCCAAAAATCCTGATAAAACTCAATCGGGAATCCATCTGGGCCTAGGGATTTTTCTTTTTTCATATTGAATACAACATTTCCCAACTCCTTAAGGGAAATTGGACCCATCAAGTGCTCATTCATCTCTTTAGAATAATCTTTTCATTCTCATCATCTGATAGGGAGTTCTCCTTGAAGAGAGAGGAAAAATACCTCTTAGTCTCTTCTGAAATATCCCTGAAAGAAGAGAGCAGGGCACCCTAAGAATTCACAAGAGAGGTAATCAGGTTAACATTACAGTGATCCTTAACTGAGTTATAAAATAATGTTGTGTTCCTATCCCATTCCTGAAGCCAATCTACTCGAGCTTTTTGTTTCAAAAAAATTTCTTCCCTCAGTTCCCATTCGACAAGGTCTTTCACACCCTCAGATTCCTCAACAAGAAGCTCCTTCGTGAATCCCTGATCTCTAATATTCCTTGAAGCTTATTCCATCCTCCTAAGAGCTGCCAGCTTAGCCAAGGAAAGGTTCCCAAAATTTAGTTTATTCTATCTCTTCAATTTATGTTTTACAAATTGTAGTTGCTTCATAAAGGAATACATAGCGGTGCCATGAGGAGGTTTGCTAGTGGTCCACCAGCCTCGTATGAAATCATGAAGCTTAGGATCACGAAGCCACATAAGTTGAAACTTAAAGGAGGGATTCTTTTTTAGCCCTAACTCCAAAGCAGAGAGTTTGATAGGCCAATAATAAGATCCCCTACCCTCTAGAATCACAAAACTAGCACTTTTGTTATTACCCATCCAATAACTGGATATCAAAAACCTATCCAGTATCTCTGATATGGAAGATTCCCCACACCTTCTATTATGCCAAGTAAATATCCCATTATCTGGATTGATGTCAACCAAGTTTAGGGCCTGGATATGAGAATTGAAGATAGAAGAAAAAGGCTCGAGACGGTCCACCCCACCATGTTTCTCCTCCAAAAAAGTGATAGAGTTGAAGTCTCCAACCAAAATCCATGGGTATAGGGGAACCAAACTTCTCACAAAGAAAATATGCTCCCAAAAATTCACTTTACCATTGTAATAAATAGGAGCATACACATTTGTAAGTAGGATGGTTTCACCAGATTCATTATCATTCCCGACCATCGAAATAGACCATCTGTTGGAAATCCAAGTAAGAGGGGATATCTTAATCGGATCCCATAAACAAGTGATGCCACCAACATATCCACATGCACCAATACATTGGCATTACCCCCTTCTCCACAACTTGGGAGCAATATTGAACATACTATCAATAGCCAATTTAGTCTCTTGAATAAACACCACATCCATAGAATGCACATGAACCAAATCACGAACAACTTTTTGTCTGGGGATGTTGTTCAACCCCCTTACATTCCATGAGAGGATAATCATTTTTGGGGTTATAAAAATTGGAGTCCAATGTTCTCACCAAACCTGACTCCACCAAAGTCTCCCCCATTAACTTAATTTTATCCTGGTCCTTCTTCCGACCCACCTTCATATTCTTATCCAAAAAACTTTTCTTAATTATTTTTTGCTACAATCCCAACACCGTAGAAGTTTTGCAGTCCAAGGATGACTGCATCAGTGCTTGAGTAGGAGAGGGCATAACTAAATCTGTACCACTTTCCAAAATAGTTTTCCTTATAGTGCTAGACCCATCCATGTCCCCTATACTCAAATCCAAAGCCCTTTGTTCTTCATTTAGACCCCCTAGATCTGATTCCTTAATTTTCCCCTCAAGAAGAGACATCTGATTTGGCCTTGTTATATTTGCATCAGGTAGTGACATTTTAGGTATCTCCATGCACTGATCAAGATCATATAATATTTCAAAATGGTTGAGTAGAGCATCTGGCTGGCTATCCTTAAGGTATTTGTTTGTCCTTCGTCCTTTGTTTCGGGTTTTTACTAAAACAAAACCTTATCTCATTCCCCTTCCTTTATCGGGGCTTTTCCTTTATCCAAAATTTATCCAAACTGAGAGGGCCCAATATTTGAAGCCATATGAGGGATAAAATTGGGGCATTTTCTTTGTAGGTGGCCATATTCACGGTAAATCCGACAACGAAATGGAATAGCTTCATAGTCAAGTTTTTGAACCCATGTAGTTGATCCAAATTGTATTTCAATAGAATCTTGAATAGGATTTCAGCACAAATACGAGCAACAAATATTACCTTTTTATCCATTGTCTGTTGTGACGGTCCAACAGGCTTCCCAAGCAGAAGGGCAATCTTATGCAAGATATAGGTTCTCTAGAATTCCAATGGGAGCCATGGAAGCCGAACCCATACTGGAACCCGAGACGACCACTCCTCTGATGGGTTGAAACCCACATGCCAGGGTTTAAGAAAGAGTCCCACTTAGTTATAGAAATAAGGACCCCTTCAAATGCTTTTTTACGATCTACAATACAAGAGAAAACCACCATAAAATAGTTGCTCGCACTCAGCATCACCTCCACATCGCCTTTAGGATTCTAAGTCTTCCTGACCTAAGCCTCCACAAAGGGGAGAGAAATTTGGATGCCCAAAAATTTGCCAATAAGGGCATGTTTGGTTTAGATACTCCACATATTCTGCCACCAAGTCTGGTTGAACCACTAGAACTGGTCTGGCTTCACATCGTTCTAAACATCCATTATTATTTAACAAGCAGTTCCTGACATGCACTGGAAAATCCCGTTCCTTCCAGTCATTTTTAGATGAAAAAACATCACGAGCATGCACTCTCTGTGCTAGACCCGATGCCATCATGAAATTCCTCCAATTTTTCAAACCTCCTTCGAAAGCTGCTGCCATCCCCATAGAGCAGTTTTTCTTCATCAAACCCTAGCAGAGTAGTTTTTCCTCATCAAACCCTAGTAGCTATATGTTTTTAGCTTTTACTATATATTTCCCATTGATAAAACCCTTAATAAATAGAGAACCAACAAATTTATTTCAGGCTACAAGAGGAATTAGACAATGGTATCTACTATCACCATTCCTTTACATAATTTTAGCTAAGACTCTTGGAAGATTAATTAACCATCTTCAAAGAGAAAAATAACAGGGATAGAGGTTGTAGTAGGATGCAAAGCTATAACACATTGAAAAGGATTGAAAATCCAACTAAGTGTTCTATTATTTACAATTCAATATATAGGCACTAATGGCCCAAAATACATAACCAACCCATTAAATCATGGATTTGATTCAATATGCTTAACCATAAGCTACAAAGGTGCAAAGGAGAATGCACGTAAACTTCTAAGTTAAGAGAAAGGAATATTGCTAACTAGAAGATCCATTTTAGCTATCTTGAAGTACACACTTCCTACTTTGAGTTCACACTTACTAACTAACACTCTAAATGACAACTAGAAGATAACTAGTGCCCACAAGTGCATGTGAGAAGGAGACTCACTTACAATATTAATTTGCTAGAAATAAACTATGCAAACCTAGCTAGGAACTACTAGAGGGGTCATATGAAAGATCTAACATCAATCCTCATCATGCCTCCCCACAATAGAAGCATTGGACTCCAATGATTTCAAAGAATAGGAAAGTCACGGGACATCTGATGAAAAGAAATCCAACGAGCTTGATGCGGCAGCTGTCCTCGTCGAGCCACAAGATATGAGGTGGTAGACCCCTGGCGAGTCTGTCGAGTCTTCGTGTCATAGATCTGATCTGCATCCAATGGTAACTGAGCTTCAGGAACCACGTCCACAGGATGACTGATAGCTGGTGCAGTCTCCAATGTAGAGTCAAAGTACAACTTCAAGAGATCTACATTGACGACGTCATGAATTCCCAAGTGTGCGGGAAGATCAAGGCGAAAAGCATTCTCGAACACCTATTGAAGAATAGTATAAGGCCCATAGCGAATTGGTTTGATTTTGCTATGAGTCTTATCAATGAAACGCCGCTTGTCAAGATGCAACCAAACTTTGTCACCAACCTGAAATGGATGAGGAATTCGATGTTGATCCATGGCCTTTTTCTCGCTGTCGTCGTGTCTTTTGCAAAATCTCAACCACCTTTGATTGAAGATTGTGCAAGTGTTGAACAAATGAGTGTGCCTTGTCTTGCTCCTTCTGAAGATGTGAAGTGACAGGAGAAGGCAAAGACAAAGGTAACTCATAAGGTGCCAAGGGCTGAAATCCCATACAAACTTCAAAGGGTGAATGACCTGTAGAAGAATGTAGGGCCCTATTATAGGCATGTTCAATATGAGTGAGACTCAAGTCCCACTTTGCTGGTGAAGCGTGATGATAGATTCGTAAACTTTGCACAAGTGTACGGTTTACCACTTCAGTCTGCCCATCGGACTGCGGATGATAGGCGATGGAAAAGTTAAGGGAAACTCCCAAAATCTTCCACAAAGAACGCCAAAAGTGACCCACAAAGCGTGAATCACGATCCGAGATAATGCTGGTAGGTAGACCAAAGGAACGCCAAATGCTATCAAAGAAAAATTGGGCTAAGTCTGATGCAGAACTTGTCTTGCGGCATGGAATAAACTTAGCCATTTTGCTGAATCTGTCAACCACCACGAACACACAATCATGTTGGCGCACTATCATAGGAAAACCACTAACCAAATCCATGGAAATGCTTTCCCAAGGACGAGAAGGAATGGGCAAAGGCATGCCTAAGCCAAACTTCCTATTAGCTGGTTTTGAGCGACAACAAACTGCACACTGTTTGAGAAATCTCAACACATCCCTCTGCATTTTAGGCCAATAGAAAAATCGTTGCAAATGATGAAGTGTTTTATGCTTCCCAAAGTGACCACCATAAAGTGTAGAATGAGCTTCCTTAAGAAGTGACACTCTAGGCTCACAAGGAACACAAACCTTGTCCAATTTGTAAAGAAGTCCTTCTTTGATGTAGAAATCTTGGAAAGGACGCAAATTGGAAGAAGAAGGCTTACTCACTTGCTCAAATATTTTTCCAAAATCAGGATCCTGAGAATACGATTAGGCCAAGTCTGAAATCCCAAGTGCGAAGTGGACATAACTGTTAAGGCAAGAGCGGTTGGAGGCCTACTCAAACAATCAGCAATAGTATTACTCTTCCCCTTTTTGTACTTGATCACCAAGTGAAATTGTTGGAGGTAAGAGGCCCACTTCATATGTCTTGATTCTTCAATTTTACTTTGAGATTGTAAAAACTTGAGAGGCATATGATCAGTGTGTACTACTGTATCTTTTCCCAAAATATAGTGTCTCCAATACTTAATAGCTTGAACTAAAGCATACAACTCCTTGTCATATGTAGAATAGTTCAACTTAGCAGCAGAAAAAGTTTCTGAATGATAAGCAACTGGATGACCATTCTGTTTGAGCACAGCTCCTAAGGCAACTTTAGAGGCATCCGTTTCAATCTCAAAAGGTTGAGAGAGGTCAGGTAAAGTTAACATAGGTGCTGTACAAAGTTTCTTTTTGAGTTTCTCAAAGGCAACTTCTTGGCTTTTCTCCCAATGAAATGGAGTTTTGGACTTAGTGAGATAATGCAATGGAGCCGCAAGGGTGGAATATTGAGGAATGAACTTGCGATAAAAATTCGCAAGTCCTAGGAAACTCCTTAACTCAATGAGAGTTGTAGGAGGGGACCACTTAAGTAAAACATCAACTTTTATGGGATCTACCTGAATTCCACTCTCACTAATCACATAGCCAAGGTAAGAAACTCAAGTATTGCCAAAAGAACACTTGGAAGAATTGGCATATAATTGATTCTTCGCAAGAAGATCAAGGGTTTGCTGGATATGCCTAAGGTGTTCCTCCCAAGTTTTTGAGAAAATCAATATATCATCAAGATATATTATGACAAATTTGTCAAGTACATCACGAAATACATCATTCATCAACCTCATGAAGGTTGCAGGAGCATTAGTAAGACCGAAGGGCATGACTAACCATTCAAAGAGACCCATCTTCGTCTTAAAAGTTGTCTTCCATGTATCCTCAGCTTGGATACGCACTTGATGATATCCACTCTTGAGATCTATTTTTGAAAAGAACTTAGCTCCTTGAAGCTGATCTAATAAATCATCAATGCGGGGTAAGGGATATCTATTCTTCACAGAAATTTTGTTCAAAGCACGAAAATCAATGCATAATCTCCAAGTGCCATATTTTTTAAGAACTAACAAAATAGGTGAGGCACAAGCATAAGTACTTTCCTTAATGAAACCCTTAGACAACAAATCTTCTATTTGCCTTTTTATTTCTTCATTTTGCAAAATAGATTGTCTATACATGGGAGCATTAGGAAGAGAAGAACCAGGAATTATTTCAATGTTGTGATTAATTGTGCGAATTGGAGGAAGAGACTTTGGCTCCTGAAATATGTGTGAATAACTTTGCAATATTTTATCCATTGAAGAGTGTTGCTTTGTAATGGATGTAGATGTAGAAGTGTTTTGAGAGCGAATGAAAATTAGAGCAACATCACCACCTTTCTTAATTACTCTTTTCGTTTGCTTGGAACTTAGAATGATGTTAGGAGTGTTGGTGCTTTTAATGAGAAAGACCTTACCATATTTTTGAAGTGTGTAGGTTATTTTGAAAGCATCATAAACAGCTCTCCTATCATACTGAAAAGGTTGCCCAAGCAAAATCCCACAACAATCCATAGGAGTCACATCACAAGTGACTTGATCTATGAAATGTGGGCCAAGTGCAAATTTTAATGTGCAAGTGTGAGTGATTTCTGAGCCTCTTCCACTATCCTTCCAACCCAAAGAATAAGGTTGAGGATGAGGCTCCATAGGTAACTTCAAACGCTCGACAATGGACCTCGCAATTAGATTTTTTTGCGAGCCATTATCCACTATACAATCAGTTGCAAAATTATGAAGCAAATGGGCTCGAGTGATGAACAAAGCATCACGAGCCCCTTCTGATGAACTTACATTTACCAAGGTAACTTCATTAAGCTTACCTCGTAATTCCGTATATACTCTACTCTCTCCTACAGACTCAAGGGGACCCTTGGAAGCATCCTCCTCTTGAGTAGTAATTACTAAACTCTTCTTTTTAAGCTTAAAGCAATCAGCTTTCTCATGGCCTTTCTTCTTACAATAATTGCAAAATTTCTTAGAAGAAGAAGAAGAAGATTTAGAAGAAGAAGAAGAAGGAGTAGAAGCGAAAGGGGAAGGAGAAGAAGGAGATGGAGAAGACACATTCTTCTTTTGAGCAAAATTCTTCTTTTGTGAGAAAGAATTATTCCCTTTTGATGAGTTTGCAACCACTTGAGTAACAAGTGAGCAGAATGCATTGCGCCTTAAACTTGTCCTCCGCAAGCTGCACCTGGTTGAAAATTGAATCCAACGTTTCCATAGAAACAAACATTAGTTCCCTGTACAAATGCTCCAACAAGCCACTTTGAAATTTGAGAATCAAACCTGGAACATCATCCTCCACATTTACAAGTATTCTGAACTCGTTAAACTGGAAAATATATTCTTGTACAGACATATTAGTACCTTGTCGAAAACGAAACCATTTAATAACCAATTCCCTAGAATAATTTGAAGGATAGAAATTGGTCTTAAGACATTGTACAAGCTCATCCCATGTAGTGAGTACATCGTGTCCTCTTTTTCGTTCAACAAGTACTTTGGCTAAGCCAGAAAGTTTTAGCTTAGCATAAGGCACTATATCATCTTCTAAAAGTTGAGAGAAAGAAAACCAAGAACTCATGTCAAGAATCCAACTATTCAAGACATCAGGGTTCCTGGATCCATCATACAATGGAACTTCACAACGAACTCTCAGACGAGAATCATGAGCGAAGTTGAAGCATTATGCAAAGAAATGTCATTTACCTTCATGGCAAGATTGCCAAGGACTTCTGCCATGGTAGTGTCATTAGCCTTATCTGCCAAAGCATTTACAACATGGGCCAATTCTGCCACTTGGGCAGCCAAGTCAAAAGCCATGTGTTCCCGGGTATAAGCCAGGAGTAAAGATAAGAAAGCACTAAATCAAGGAAATACAATGAAAATTTTCCTTGTTACAATGGAGTGCTGCTTAATTGGAAAATTTACTCCTAAGGCTATAAATTTTGAAATTTTTAAACTAATATAAGGTGCAAATTTAACATTTATTAATTTAAAAATAACTTAATTAAAAATTAAATTTCATTTAATCAAAGATTAATGAATTTAATTAAGTTATTAAAAATTAAATTAATAAAATAAAATTTTAACATGCAACCTTAAATAGTAAAAAAAAATTTAAAATTTTACAATAAAATTTACCCTGCAAGTTGCTGTTGAAACTGGAAATACACTGCACCTTGCATGAAATTTTGCATGCAATCTGTAACTTCCAAACTTTGCACGCTTCTCGAGGCACAAATTTTAGTGCCAATCCACAGACCGGGCGTGCGGCAATTGCTTTCGAGCCCTGTCAGGCTAGACGCTATTCAGCCAGGTCAGCCACTATTTTTGTGACAGCAGTGCTGTCACGCCTGACAGCCGGGTCAGGTGTGTGGCCGGACGCCCGAGCGTCGAGCGCCGCCCTGACGCTGTCGACAGACAGCATAGCGTGGCGAGCCGAAGCACTCGGCCAACGCTGTCACGCCCGACAGCAAGGTCGTGCATCACCGTCGACGAACAACGCGGCGGTAAGGCCGACGCGACTGTCGGTCAGTAACAATAGTCGTGCCGCAGCTGCTCGACCGACGCCGTCACGCTCGACGAAATGTCGGCGTCGGGCTCGACATCGCTAGTCGGATAGCGCAGGCTGTAAGGCCGAAGCGCTGTCGCTTGGACAGCCACGGTCGCAGCCCAGACGCTGTCGTGCCAGACAGCATCGGGAAGGACAGTGTCGTCAACTGCCGACCGCCCCCTGTCGCAAACGTGCACGCCGGGTGCTGTCGGGTAACGCTGGTCGGCCGCCTGCCGAACGCAGTCGAGGACTGGCCGACACTGCCGAATGCAGCCGAGGCCTAGCCGCTGCTTAAAAAAAATAACAAATTACTGTATTTTTTTTTTTTTTTACAAATGCAGCAGCAACTTTAATATATTAATAAAATAATATATTAACAAAAATTAAAGCCTTTCTAGCACAAATTAAAAAAAAAATAAAAATCAACCAGGGGGGTTAATTTTAAATTTTGAAAAGCTTAAATTGAAAAAATGCGAGCAACCAGCTCCCTCCAGTAGCTCTCCTTTCAAGATCCGGTCGACACACGACCAGCGTTTGAAAGGCACCCAGATCTAAGTCGACACACGACCTAGCTTTGATGACCTCCTGGAGCTCTTCAGTACTCAAAAATGGGGGGGGCAGCAGGGTCAAATGGCTCCCTAATCCTAATTGGACCGTAGCTACGATCCAATCCCTTCCAAGGATCAGTATACGAAGAACTCTGGGGCAAACTTTTCCTATACCTCTTGAGCATAAGCAAAAAGTTGGAACGAGGAGTTTGTCGGTGAAGGAAATTCCTTCTCCGAATGGTTTTCAAGCTCCCTTTGGGCTTAAACCGAGTCCTCAATGAGAAAATATTTCTCATAATAAAACTATCTCCTATCCTCTCACCTCACAAGCCCTAGTGCAAACATGAACTAGGCTCTGATACCAATGAAAAGGATTGAAAATCCAACTAAGTGTTCTATTATTTACAATTCAATATATAGGCACTAATGGCCCAAAATACATAACCAACCCATTAAATCATGGATTTGATTCAATATGCTTAACCATAAGCTACAAAAGTGCAAAGGAGAATGCACGTAAACTTCTAAGTTAAGAGAAAGGAATATTGCTAACTAGAAGATCCATTTTAGCTATCTTGAAGTACACACTTCCTACTTTGAGTTCACACTTACTAACTAACACTCTAAATGACAACTAGAAGATAACTAGTGCCCACAAGTGCATGTGAGAAGGAGACTCACTTACAATTATTAATTTGCTAGAAATAAACTATGCAAACCTAGCTAGGAACTACTAGAGGGGTCATATGAAAGATCTAACATCAATCCTCATCACACATACCCAATTTGCAGATGACATCATTCTTCTAGGCGAAGCCACCAAGCAAAATGTTAGACAATTCAAACAATTCCTGGATTGATTCACACAAGCTATTGTGGCTCATATAAACACTCAAAAGAGTTAGTTCTATACATAAAATGTTGCAACAATAAGAGTCAAACTTTTTTGTACTATCCTAGGATTTCGGTCTGGAAAAATAAAATACTTTAGATATCTAGGAGCACACATGAGCTGCCACCTCAAAGCCTCAGACTACTGGATCCCAAAATTGGATAAGATTTTTAGGAGGATACAAAGTTATAGTAATAGTTGGTTCAGTCTTGCAGGAAGGACAATATTGATCAAATCAGTGTTAGCTTCTCTTCTAGTCTACCAACTATTAGTATATCATGCTCCCAAGTTTATTTTATAAAATGCATATGGAATCATATGCAACTTCCTATGGCAAGGAGGTAGACAATCAAAAAGAAAAAAGTTCCACTTGGTCAATTGGGAGATGGTCACCAAAAGTAAAATTCAAGGAGGACTAGGAATCGAAAAATTGGATATAGTTTCGAAAGCATTGGGAGAAATTTTGTTCTATAATATGATTAAACACAATCGAGCATGGCAGTGCATACTAGTCATCAAGTATGTAAATAATCAAATAGGTATTCAAATGCTCAAACACATAGACAAACTTCCCAGAGCCTCATTGGTTTGAAAACATATAGTGGTTTGCAGAAAGCATAATAGATGATAGAATTTCTTGGCTACTGGGATATGGTAATTCAATTAATTTATGGGAGGACCCGATCCTAGGAAATCCACCATTAAGAGAGAGAACTCTAATCGAATAGCAGAATCACTTGGAAAGCTAGAGAATATTCAAATTAGGTGACTTGTTTTATTGGACCTCAAAAACTTTGAACTGAATCTCTCCTTCCATTCCATATTAGCTTCAAGGAGATTGGGTTTATTTTAAGTCCCACGTGGTGATAATAAGATCTTTTCATCCCATGATGCCAAACAAACTTATTTGGGGTAGCATCAACAATAATGGGGAATACTTAGTGCATTTAGGAGTTCAACATCTACAGATTGGTCCTACCAACAAAAACTATTGATAGTGTGGAAAAATAGAGCACCACCTAAACTACAAGTATTCATTTGGCTAGTCTCTCAAAATAAAATATTAACATGTGATAATCTACAAAAGATGAGTATAGCAGGGCCTCATGTTTATTATAAGTGTAGGCAAAATAGTGAAATAATTTTCCATATTTTGTTTGAATGCTCAAAGGTAATTTTAATTTGGTTAGGAATAACTAAAATTCTTAGCACTTCCTACTCTAGAAGGTTAAACATAGACACATGTTTTACCAAGTGGAACAAAGAATATAAAGGTAAACTGGTAGGTAAGCCCCTCCTGAAATATATGTGGAGCTCTATACTATATTTTATCATTGTAATGACCCTCCTCACATAGATATTTGAAGATAAGTAAAATGGTAGTAACCCCACATTTTCTTGTGAATTATGGTACTATTGATAGCTACTATGAATATAGGACCAGATTCAAAGTTATCGAGGAATGGAAGTTAATAGATGGAAAAGGTAAAAAGGGAAGTGATGATTCAGCTCACAAGTACATGGATGCTCACATACTTGCATATAATGTAGATTCCATATTTGATTGAGTCTTATGTTTGGTTTAAGCGACGATGATTATGGGAGCCACTATTTATTTCAATATGCATATAGTTTGAATTAAAGGAAAAAAAAATATTAATGCAAGTAAGTGGATGTATGCATGGCTTAAATAAGTCCAATTGCAAATATATTATTATGGATGATATGTTTCAATAGTAGCAAATATGTAAAATTAAATTAAGTGGTTTTTCTCCATCATGGAGTGGAAATCATGAGGTGGAGTAGTGGCCAACCTAACCGCATCAGCCCATGGTGATAAATGTTATAATGACTTGTACTCTCCATAACCGAGAACCGAGAAGGGATGAAACGGGCTTGAGGGGGAAGCAAGAGAAAAGGTGAGACGTATTGGGTTTGTGCATGGTGGTGCGGTGGAGGAGAAATTTTTTTTTTTTAAAGGAAGATAAAAGTGAGAGGGCAAACGTATTGGCAGTGGAGGATCTAGAAGTGTCGAGCAACTATTGAATAGGATAAGAGAAACAACAAATTCCAAGTAGATCATCCATAATTACTTTTCCTTGTATGTTTATATTTTCAAAAAAGAATGATGATAAAACCTGTAAGTTTACCTATGTTCCTGTGTGAAAATGAAAAGGGAAGAAATATGTTGATTGTGCACTATTTTAAAATAATGGTGGTCTAAGTGATTTATTCATGAATTCATATTTGGAATATTTATATTATGTCTTAGCTTTGCATGTTACTATTGCTTGAAAATAAGAATATGTTTGAAGTTAATCACACGCATTAGTTTTTTAGTATGTAGTGTGACTTCTAGTAAACATATACATGTATGTATAATGTATGCTTTAGTAATGCATTCATGAAGAGTAGAGCCGAAATTTGATCCCTTCACTCTAAAACCTTAAACCGTCAAGCTTGGAAGTGGAATCCAATGTGTGGTGTGGAGAAGATCTGCGATGGTGATGGCATCCAAGTAGGATAGATACCAAGTTGCATGTTTAACCATGTGATAGTATGATAAAATTTATACAATTGTGTTTCGGTGAGTTTTGTGGTACATGCAAGTACAGGACATGTCTGCACAATTTTTGTAAGATTGAATTGCAGTCATTGAGATGTATGTAAATTTTTTTTGGTGACACCCTACCCGATGTTAGATGTTCATATTGTAATTTACTTGAATTACAAATACAGTTGCTTTAGTTGTGAATGATGTATTGTTATAATGTGATATTGAATTCTAAACTTGTTGAACCAGCAAAAACTTATTGTAGTTATCCATTTTTATGTGCAATATATTCAAGTGAAAATCATAAGTGTGAATTTGGTTTAAATCGACTTAAGTATGTTACGCAATTTAGTAAAATCCTGTGAAAGCATGTGCGTGTGAATTTTGTGCAATAAAATTAAAGCAATGAAAACATCATTAATTAAACAACTAGTATTCTGCGAATGGTGGATGGAGAAATGTGAACTCATTTATTTTAGATAGTAATTTATTTGTTTATTTTTATATATCAGAGCTAAATATTACTTTAGGTTTGGGAACCGTTCATGTTGGTAAAACATCTCAATACTGGGTTATCATGTTTTTCTCTTATGTTGTGAGAACAACCTTAACCTCTTTTCTTAGAAAGTAAAACTTCTGCATAAGTGTATGTAGAGGGGCTAAGCTATACTGGTAAATATGTGGTAAAAATTATACCAAAAATTTGTGTTAGATGTTCTAATACTTTGGTGTATACCATTGCTTGTTGTTAAGACCTAATGAGTTGCTGACATGTTGGTTAAAGTAGTCATTGAAATTATTATTTGGATAAATGCTTTTGGTACCTTCATTTAGCAGCACACCATAAAATCATTTGTTGAATTATCCAATATTATAAGCTATGATTTAATCTCAAGCAGAAGGCTAACCGAATCCCTTGGAGTTATTGGTAAAAATGGTTAAACTTGTATTCAAATATAAAACCCCTAGAGCATTGGAAGTTGTCTAGTTGGCAGAAATACAAAGTTAAATATAGGGGTATGATTTTAATTATGCAAATTATATTCGAGACCTTGATGAATAGCAATTTATGGATAGGTTTATTTTAATCTATTTTTCTTATGTCAATAAGAGATGAAAAATTTTATAGGATTGTTATAGAAGATGAATAGTCTAATGTCTTTCTTATGCTTTGTTAAAATAATTTAAAATGATTGGGTATGATGTTATGTTAAACTTGTTCATTCCCTCCAAACCTTAGGATCAATAATATCCATGAAATGGTGGAAATTGCTTATAACCATTGTTTCTTCTAAGGCAAATAAGTGTGTAACCATTGGTATCTTTCTAAGTTATTTTTAGTTTAGATAGATATAGGTTTCCTTGAGAAGCATTGGTCTTTGCAAAAATTTAAACTTGTTGGGTTGGGTTGAAACTCTAGATTTGGGTTTAAGGTGGATCTTGAAATCAAACACTTAAGTTGGTTGTGGAGTCCTAATAATAACCATGAGATCAAGCATTGAGAATAAGGGATGCTCAAAATTCACCCAAATACTATTGAGGTGCGAGTAGGCGTTCAACAGTATCCAGAGCAACTATTGATTGAAAAAATGGGTTGATTAAATCGACTAGGTCAAGTCTGGTAACAAAGGGCAGTATGGGATGCCTTCTCCAGGTTACGTCTAGAATAGTACAAAGATAAGATCCTATGTATCTTTGACCAAGCTTGTTAAGCCTCGTTGTATGGTATGGAACATAGGAACGTGGGTCAAAAGAGCATGTGAGATGAAGACCAAGGCCAGTGTATTGGCATGGCTCTAACTAACTCCTAGAAGAGGATAATCAGCTAGACTCTATGCATAAGTATGTTATTTTCCTTTCATTTGGTATAGGAACATGAATGATGATTAGTCGAAGGTTAGGAATGATAAGGGATAGGGAAGCAAGCATTCACCCTCTAGGTGTATGGGCCCTAGAGGATAACCCATGCCATGGATTGACCCTCATTCCAAAAAATGAGGACATTAAAAGCGATAAGTCAATTTCACTAATGGCACCTTTAGAGAATTTGGCCGATCTCGTCCACTTGGGTGACTAGTCTACAACAATCTTGAACCCAAAAGCGGTGTAATATGCTAGTACTAAATTGAGCGTATGCTAATAAATATTTGGATGAAGCAAGTTTTCTATGATCTTGAATGCAACTTACGAGTGAATCGTTGTATTTAAATAAATAATATTAATTGTAGTCTTTAAATTATAATTTTTAGAGTGGTACAACCAAGTGAGCTGATTTGGGTTGTTACAATCATCTGGAACATCTGGTTAGATAAAAACCAATGGGTTTTTTAATGCAAAGGTAAGGAAAACAAAACTCTAATATGAAGGATAAAAGAAGAATTAGTCCTAAATATCAAATCTAGTTTTTTTCAACAGTATGAAGATATATCACCCACAGAAAGAAGAATGATCTACCAACTTCATCTCCAAGCTTCCCTAACACAGGGAGGCTACAGAGCAAACAATTATTTACCTGACATATGTTTTCTAGCACTCTTATTTGAGGGTGCCTCCAAGTCCAACCTCGATCAAGCAGCGCCAGGGGGACTGATTCTTACAGGAACCTATGATATCTTGCTCAAAAACATGATTATCTTGGAAACAACATCTAACAATGTGGTAGAGACTATTGGATGTGAAATCAACTTAAAATTGGTGGCAAAACAAGGAATCACTTAGGTCATATTTTACGGGGATTCTAAACTAATAATAACAACTCTTGCCAAAAATAAAGATTTTAAATATTTACAATTGAAGATTATTCAAGACAAGATTAGAAAACTAGGCAGGATAATTGGAAAAATATCATATCAACATGTAAGGTGGGAATTCAACAAAGAGATTGACACACTAGCAAATCAGGCAATAAATATAGCCCCTGGTTATTATCGCCAAATCATCAAGAAGCAGAAGGGTAGGGATGGTATGCAAGGATGATGAGGACTCCAATAATGAGGTCCTTTTTTTTCTTCATGTTCTATTTTTTAGAATGCTCTGTTCACTTTGATCTCTTTGATTAGAGAGTTTTGTACCTTTTTGTTAAGTAAATAATTTTTTTCTTTTAAAAAATAATGTAGTCTAGATGAAGGGGTCTAATGAAAGACAACCTCTTCTAGTATCTTGAATATCTCACAAGTAGTTTATAAACCAAAAAATTATAATAACAAATTACTCGTATAAAACAATTATGGGAGATATCACACCCAACACATCTGTGAAGAGCTTTTTAATTTGCTTAAAGATGTCTCAAATTGTTACAAGGTCATCTTTATATAGACTCGATAAAAATATCATAAAATCAAATCTAAGATAAAATATTATAAAATCAGATCTGGATTAAATATTCTAAAATCATATCCAGATAAAATATTATTTTTTTCAACATGCATTGCAATTCGGATAAAATATGATAAAATCAGTTTGGGATAAAATATTAATTTTTCGAACATGCATTGCAATCTAGATGTAATATTATTAAATTAGATTTAGATAAAATATATTTTTTCCCAGCATGCATTGCAATTCAAATAAAATATTATAAAATCAAATCTATCTAAAATTTCAATTTGGATAAAATAAAAATTCTTTTTCAACTACGAATTTATTTTATTTTTTTGGTGATGCAAGATTGCTCGTGAATCGAGATGCTCCTGCATCATACACAACCGTAAGATAAATATATCATGAGATCCAACTCATGAATATTATGTGAACTTTGAAACTAGACCCATATTTAGCATTTTCAGATGCTTGTCTATGTTGCTTCTTCAACTGTTTTATTCTTCCATTTCACCAAGTATTCATTGTACTTTTTGCCTCTTGTCTTAATCACTCATGACTCTATCATTGATTCTACATCATCTCATTATTTCTTCAATAACTGTTATATCCACTTCCATTGAATGGTCTAAAGTTGTACTATCTTTTCCACTTGTTGATTCCTCATAATAGGGGTATAAATACGCCACTTTGAAATTGAAGATATATCTACGCCTTCCAGAAGCTCTATCTCATAAAAATTTGCTACAAATTTCTTCAAGACCTTACAAGGTCCAATATTTTTCCATTTTAGTTTGTTATAAGTTCCTCCCAGGAACCTTTCATTTTATAAATGAGCTAAAACTAGTTCTCCAACTTCAAATTCTTGTTCTCTCCTCTTGAGATTAGCTTATTGTTTGTATCTCATTGTTATTATTTCCAAGTTTCCTTTGATGTAACTCATGCATGCACTTTTTGTTATAGCACTTGGTCTTCCTAAATTAGTTGTACTTATCAACTCATAGACCCCTCTAGGATTGTGTCCATACACAATCTAAAAGGATTTTTTGTTGCACTCATATTAATCGAGTTATAAGCAAACCCAACTTATGCTAATGTAGTATCCCATAGTCTTGGCTTCTTTCCAACCAAACATATTATAAATGTTTCTAGGCTCTTATTGACAACCTTTTTTTGCCCATTAGTTTGTGGATGATAGGATGAATTGAAACTTAACTTAGTGTCCAAATTTTTCCACAAGGTATGCCAAAAATGGTCCACAAATTTTGCCTCTACCAATGTTTTTTTGGCAATTCATGCAATCTTACCATTTTTCTAAAGAATAGTGTAGACCTGTGAGTGGCATCACTTAACTTCTTACAAGGTATAAAGTGTGCCATTTTTGAAAATATATCTACAACAACAAAAATAGAGTCATTACCTCATTGAGTTCTTGGTAGCCCAAGTACAAAATCCATACATCTTTCCAAGGTCTCTCTGATATAAGCAATTGCTGATATAAACTTGTATTTTAGATTTTTCCCTTGGCGTGTTGGTAAAATCTACAACCCTGTACAAATTTATTCACATTTGTAATTATCATTGACCAATAATGACCCTCACACAACTGTGCCAATGTTTTGTCCACCCCAAAATGTCTGACTAGGCCTCCACTATGCTTCTCTCTCACCAAGTTCTCCCTTATTGAAATACGAGGTATGCACAAACATTACCCCTTGAATAGTAAACTAACTTGAATGAGATAATCTAACCATAAAATTTTATCCTTTTCGATTGGGTTCTTACATGCTGCCCAAGCCTCAAAATCCATATTATCCTCATAACATTCTCTCATCGAGTCAAATCTAGCAACCTCCATTCACTTTTTATTCAAAAAGAGACATATTCTACTCAATGCATTGACTACACTATTCTATATACCATTGCCATGCTTCAAAATAGATGAATAACTTTGAGATAACCCACTTCATATGACTTTGTCTTAACTTACCTTGGTTGTTAATAAATTGAAGTGCTTGATGATCCATGAATATGAAAAATTCTTTTGGTAGCAAACAATGTCTTTACTTTTAGTGCTTGAACAATCATATAAAAATGTTGGTCATAAATCGAATATTTCTTCTTAGCTTCACTTAACTTCTCATTGAAGTATGCAATGGGCTTGCCTTCTTGACTTAAAACTCGACCTATTTTTGTCTTGTGTGCATCACAATCCACTTAAAAGATCTTGTTGAAATCTGATAATGCTAGAACCAGTTGCTCTATCACTTTTTTCTTCAAAAGCTAAAAAATCATTTGATGCAACTATCAAATTGAATTAATTTCTACAAGCCTTCATTGTTTACATAACTGGTGCACAAATACCACTAATTGTTTTGATGAATTTCCAGTAAGAACTTTCCAGGCCATGGAAACTCCTTACCTCAAGCATGCTTTTTGGCGATGGCCACTCCATAATGGCTTTCATTTTTTTGAGATCTATCCAAAAACCTTCTTGGGAAATTACAAAACCCAAGTAAACTAATTTCCTCTTCATAAAATTACACTTTTTAAAATTAACCATATTTTCCTCCCTTAATATTTGTAAAACAAGCCTCAAATACATCAAATGTAACTCTTATGCTAAATATCAATATATTGTCCAAGTAAACAATTACAAACTACTAAGAAATGGCTTCAACACTTCATTCATAAATTTCATGATTGTGCTTAGTGTATTTGTCAAGTCAAATAACATAACAAGCCACTCGTATAACCCATCCTTTGTCTTGAATGAGGTCTTCCACTTATCCCCTTATTTAATCTATATTTTGTGATATCTTATCTTTAAATTTGTCTTCATGAAATACTAAAATCCACTCAAGCAACCCATCAAGCAACCCATCCATGGAAATTGAAATTTGTAATTTATGGTTATCTTGTTAATGGCTTGTGAATTCATGCACATACATCATTATCCATCCTTCATGAGTGTTAGTATGGTTAGTACTGCACACGGGCTCAAATTATCTTTAATAAAACCTTTGTCCAACAACTCTTGGACTTGCCTCTTCATCTCCTCATTTTCTATAGGTGTCATTCTATATGTTGTCCTATTCGTTAAATTTAGTCCAGGATTGAAATCCATATGGTGGTTCATGCTTTTCATGGGTGGCAATCCATATAGCAACTCCTCTGATAGGATATCCACATACTCCAACTTAATTTTCACTTCATTTGGAATTTCTTCGACTTTATGTGCTGCCCTAACATCTATGGGTTTGGCTATAAAAGCAAAGCAAGATTTCTTTTTGTTCATCCCTCTTAGAAAATATTTTCTTGAGATTAAACACACTTTAGGACTATTGTCCACTTCTTTCTATTTGTATTTCAATGGAATAAATATATATTTCTTTCCATCCTTCACAATAGTGTCAGTATTCATTCTACCATCATGCACAAAATTTCTAATCTGAGCCACGTAGTTTGTTGACCCATTTGTCTATCTTATTTCTTGGTGTTGAATTGAAGTCCTAAACTCCTTCCTTCTCTTGTCCTAACTGATTATATTGCAAGTATTGAACTCATTTCTTCTTTCTATACCTTTTTTGACTACTTGTTGCATAATTTTCCTCATCTGGTCTTCCCTTGATTTAATATCTACATATTTTTCTTGGAAAACTGTTTGAATATTTTATGAGCATGTCATATTTCTCAACCTTATTCATGAAAATTTGTGGTCTATGGATACCACTTTGGTGCTTTGATATGATATATAAATCTTCTCTTGGGGTGTGGCTTGATGCAATCAATCTCATTGCATAATTTGAAGAGGCAATTGCTAGTTTATTAGGGTCAATCAAGATAGTTTCCATAAAAAGCAACTTCTTTCCCTTATTGCTAGTTTGTGTGTGTCGCCAATAGATAAGTTTTGAAGGTGTTGCAAATTTACTAGCCTTATAATTCTTCATGATATCTTTGGCCTTCTATAACCATCCTTCCACCTCATCCATGCTCTCATTTCCTGAATTGCTTATCAATTGAATGGGAGACTGTGCAAAATGAGCAAACAATCCTATCACCAGACCTACATTAGTGAATGTTGTTGCTATTCATGTTAAGACACTAGATCTGATATTTATCAATGGAGTGACAAACGTAGATAAAATTGCACTTATTAATGAGGCTTGCAAGAATCCATCTAAATAATCAAATATTGTTGATAAATATGGAATAGATGAAGAAGTGTCTAATGATTCTATCAATGTTGTTATTGATGGGACAAGCTAAGTTGATGCAATCAAGGTGAACGCCACAATGGTTGACTACATCATGATTGCTTTTATAGAGGGTGGAGTGAGGATGGTTGTGCTAGGCATGGTGGAAGTTAAAATAAATGAATATTTAGATGATATAGATTATGTGGTGGATGAAACAATTGATGCTATAAAATATGAAGTGGTAGATGTAGCATGTATGTATAGACACTACTATAGTCATTGTTGCATTGATGGAAGATGAGATGGTGAGAAGTGTAGTGGTGGAAGAAGGTGATACCATAGAAGATAGGACAAAAGAGGTGTTGATGGAAGAGACATAAGTAGAAGTGGGAATAGGGTGCATGGTAGGTGATGAAATGGAAACATGAATAGTGGAGATGGGGATCTCTAAATTTATGGCCCCTTAAATCATAGTCTCTTTATTGGAAGTGTAATTAATAGTTAAGGTCTCAAGAAGAGTGCTTGGGGCACTTCCTTTTGATTATTTTTGTTCTTTCTCTTTTATTTCTTCACTTTCTTCTCCTTCCTTAAAGGTAAACACGTTGTTAGGTATGTCTTGTGATCCTTCCTCCTCATATGGGACTAGAGAAACAATTGCAGTCTTAGGTTCAACCTTTTTTCTTCTTCTTTTCCTTGTTGAGGTCACCCCTCAACTTTTCTTTTCTCCCCCACGAATACCTCTTGACTATAATCATGAACTTCCTAAGCCTTAAAATTGAAACCTGACTCAATTATTGATCCAAAGCATTCTACTATTGAGCCTCTAAGCATTGATGTATCCACTGACTAGGAGTATTATGATGCCTCAATTGTCAAGTTGATTAAAACATGAAAATGATCACATGTTGGTCATTTGGGAACTTTGAATTTGAACTTGAGCAATGCTTTTATTTCTAAGTAGTTTTTGGGAGTTGATGAGATTTCTCTAGATAATATGGATATTGTCACTTGTTTTGTTGTTGCCAAGATGGTTTTTGACACTGGTATTATTGACATTGCTTGAATAGCCATCTGGGTGACAATATGCATCCCTATCCTTTGGTGGTCATCCCAAATTTAAGAGAATGTATTGTCCAATTTGTTTCTCATGATCACAACACCTATAGTGTTAATTTTGACTCTCATACATTGCCAAGCAATGATTTTATTGAGGATCTACTTGTGTCTATCTTGTAGTATCTTGATTTATTGGTGATTAATTCTATGTATCCATATCACATACCTATTGTCTTATGTAAAAATAAAATAGAAAAGGAAGATCCACTTGTATTCTTTTGAATTCATCTTCCCATGTGACTGACAAGTTAAACTACTTTTTAGTAGTGCACTTATCTGGGTTCCTTTCTTATTGGAAAATAGGTTGGACTTCATGAATATAAACTATCTTAATATTTAGTTTGACTATATTCTAAACAAAGATATTTTTGGATCATGGGACCAATAATATGGTAGTTTTTCTAAGCCATACTCTCTTAGTTTCATCTTTAGTTGTTGGGTGCATTTCTTGCTTGTTGGGGTAAGTGAAAAGTATTTGTCGCCAATTTTGGAGAATACCCCTTTTTTTTATCCCATAAATAATGGTTGGTCAATATGGTCTACCTGCCTCACGTTTTTGTGATCTAGGACATGATTAAACACATGCACCAATAACAGGAATGGATTAACTATAAATCCATAAAGTTAGATAAATGACTCCCTTCTATCTAGATACCAATCCCTAGTGCTACGAGACCCTCTCATCATTAAGCATATCATCTTGGATAGTCTGGTTTGAGGATTAGCTATGTTTCTAATTATAGTCTTATAGATATGCTAGTAGAACTTGGTTGAAGTCTTAATTTTCCAAGGTGCTTGGTCTAATTCACAATTAGAGTAGCTTCCATATCTAGCCCCAATTGGTCAACTATTGGTGTGTAGAGCCAACCTATATTTTGGTGCATAATTAACTAGACTAGATAAAAAGTGTAGTTGAAGATAACTTCTTTCTTATAATTCTTCAGTTGGTGCATATCATGAATGCAATAAACTTAGCATAATCAAGCTCTATGGAAAGTGATTATTGTAATTTTGCATGAACACAAGCATGGTGATGTGATGCTCTCATATATCTTTGTTGTTTATCTCCCCTCAGATGAATGCAAAGCTTGGGATAGCCTCTTGAGCATAAATTTTAAACTTCTTTATGTCTAGAGAAATCTGGAAGTCATTGGAATATTTAGGGTCTATCACAAGATGTAAAAGATCCATCTAGTCAACTTTATTATACTTGTTGTAGCAGTCGACTTAGGATTGGATTTTGAATTAGATCCATTAAATAGTCATATATTCCATCAACATCATGTTCATGATGTCTTTAGTTTATATTTTTATTGGTTCTTCATCCTATGACAACACATATTGTGTACATGGACCTATTATAAGCATCGATGCATGCTTCCCATATCTAATGTACCATTATTCATCCAATTCTTAACACCTAGTTTATGCTTTTTGGAAATGAAGGGCTTTTCTAGACAAAGTTGAATCTACTTGTGTTAGCCTCCTTGACATCATGTATGGTAGGTGCATCTACCCTCAATCATTTTTTTATAGTTCTCGAAAACTGTGTCACAATTGCTCATTTTAGAATTTTTTAGCTCTTGTACTTAGTAACAAAAGGACCCACATTGGATGTACTTGATGGCTTTTTAAGCCTTAATATTACCACAAATATCACAAGATCGAATATAATATAGCTACAATATAATGAGATCAATAAAATGATATGAATGGAATAATATGAGTAAATTAATATATAAAGTAAGGCTTATAATATATCAAATAACATTCAATAATATGAAACAATATGAATGTTAATAGCCTTAATAGACATGTACAAAGCATGTAATACAACTTACAATATTAATTGCTCAAAATGTATGTAATATTTATTACTCCTCTTTCTCTTACAATGGACTTGATCTTTTCTCTGTAATTGTTATGTTATGTTGATCCTCATCTATGAATTAGATATCCCTAGTAGTATGACTCTTTGGATACTTGACTATTCCTTTCCATATGCCAAGTCTTATGACTCTTGGATTATCTACTTGACACTTGCATACTTGATGAACACTTGACTCTATAATGTATGCAAACCTATACATGACTCTTACACTTCCCTAACTTGTACACTCTAACCTAAGACACTTGTGCATGTATTTGCATAACATATTTGCACTCTTACATATAAGACACTTGTGTACATAGACTCAACTTACACTTGCATACTAACTCACATGACACTTGTGCATTTCTTGCACATTCACACTTACATAAAGGAGAAATATAACTCACACTCTAAACTATGACTCAATCCTAATATATTATTTATAAATGTACCATGAAGGTACCATGGATTTACATTAGCATATACCAATTAATGTAATATACTCTAATAGTACTAGCTCCTAGTTGTGTTGTCTCTATTTCTTTATTTCCAGTTTGGGATGGTCTCTCCATGGTCTCAAATGGATCGACATCAGTAGTGGTGATTGGAGGCTCGATGGTTTTAGTAGGTGTTGTGGAGGATCACACTTTGGGGGCTTATTCACTATTACCAACTGCTCGAGAATCCATATTTATTTTCAAAAATTGGCAGGTTGCTGGAAAATGTGTTGAGTATTCATTATCATTATTTGATTAGTGAATTGGGGGATTAGAGGTATTGATTAGTGAGTTGACTATTAGACCAATGAATCACATTAAAATGACTTGGTTAGTGAATCGATGGACTAATTAACAAATTGATAATGATGTAAGATGACATCAACAATTATGACAAATCAATGTTGTCCAATTGATTGACATTTGATGGATTGATGCTTTCTTGCCTTGTGAGACATTAGATTTTTATTCTTATATCGTTTGCTCTTCTTCCACAAGTTAGTGACCCTTTTTTTCTTTAGTGAATTAGTGGGCTCAAATCTTGGTGAATTTTAGCTTTGCTTTGACTTGTAGATGTACAAGGATTTTTCCAAGTTGGAGTTTGTGTATTGATGACTTGGATTTTAGATGATTTTTCTTCTCATACTACTAAAATAGATTATTTTTTAGTTGACCAACATCTAATTTTTGGAAATTGAATTGTATGACTTGATCAATTTTTCCCTTTGAAATCAATTGGATGCTAAATAATCACTTGTGCTCTTGCATTTCCACAAAAAATTTTAAGGATGCTCTTCCTCTTGCTTGGTTATTCTAGAATGCCTTGGTTTTAGTCTTTGAGCCCCACTAAACTAGATAGTGGAGCTCTCCACATGAATTTCATTTACGAAGGGTTTAATCCTTAAATTTGACATAGTAAGTGGTCTTCTCCATTGGATCCTACAAATAGGTAGTTATCAATTAGTAGTTTGATGACATAAAGTGTAGGTTGTTGATAGCTCAGGCTCAATGTGCTCTTGGACACTTTGATACACTATAGTGGTTTTGGCTAGGTCCACATGTGCATTAAATATTCTCTATCAATTTCAATGTTTCATGTGCAATCATTAAGGGCTCCCTGTGTCTATTAATTAATTTAACACAAATTAATTGGTAGATGACATTGTTCATGTCCATCATCATTGTTGGTAACTCCTCTTCCAACCACCACATGCACAAAATTGATTTTTTTTATTTCTTATCAATATTCCTCGACATGCATGCAAGCTTGTTGCTTTAATTTAAAATTTGGGTCCCTCTTGATGAGAAGTCAACATTGTGAGTATTTTGAGTATTTGAATTATTATTGACTATTCAAATTTTGCTTTTGTTCATCGATTTGGTGAAGCCATTCCCTTGGGGATAGTAGTTTGATGATGTCTTCATGACTATGCCATAGTCAAAGGCAAACTATGCCATAGTAACATTAGCGCATTGGCTATAGATATTACTATAGATTCCTAAATGGTGGAGACTTTGAAACTTTGGATAGAGGTCCAAGGTTCAAATCCTAAGGGGTGTAGTGTTGTACAACATGCTTTGATAATCAAAGTATGGTTGGGGATAACCATATATTGGGTAAATAATATCCGTCTCATATGTCCTATAGCGTCATGGATATAAAAAACTGCTATATTGGGACAACTTCTACACATTGAAATAATCAATCGTTTTTAATATCCAACCATGACTTGCACTAGATGTTCGGATGATTTTATTGGTAAAGTCTAAGCCTCAACCACATCTATGTACTGTAGTGGTAGCTATGCTTTCCTTACCTTCCCAACAAACATATAGCATAGCTTGCACCTCATCTTCTATTGAAAAACATCAAAAATAATTGTGGACTAGGATTTTATGAGCTATAGTATACTATACATTAACTAATATCCTTTGCATTGTGGTATTCCTAGAGTAGATCTGATACTTTCATCTTCTTTACACACCTCAATAATATGCCATCGTATCCATTTTTAAACAAGACTCAATCTAACAATTTCTAACTGATAGTCTTCTTTGTAAAGCATATCTTTTGCATTAGTGTAAGGTCTTGTGGAATAATGTTGTTTGGCATGTACTCAATGACCTCATGCATTGGATGGATTCCTGGAATTTTGTTCCTTTCCTTGCTATCATTTCTAATCAATAAAACCAACTTGATTGTCTCTATGTGAGCTTGCCAACTATTCACATAGGGCTCTACCTATCACTATATTGGTCATTATCAAACTCCTAGATTTTACAGATCCAACTAGTCTATTTTTTCCCTAGTTCACACAACATAAAGGTTTTGATGTTTGGATCCACCACAAAGACTGTAGTTTTACTATAGAATAGATAATGCCTAAATTTATTCAATGCTTTCATCATGGTGTAGACCTAATTTTTGATGAAGATATACCTGTTGGAGATTTTTCCTGCATCCTGGGATATGCTATCATGCTACAGAAATACCTACTACCAACGAGCAATTACAAGCTCTTGTCGACCTGCCTCTTTAACCTAGAAATAGAGTTCTTCAATATTTTTTAAACAGATCATGTATGATAAGGATACCCTTGAGGTGAACTTATAGTGTTTAACATTTTATGTTCATGCTCTTCTAGATTTATGGTGGTGGATTAAAGTTTTTATAAGGTTGACCAAGCTTTAAAACAATAACAGTTCAATTATGCCTTATATATGATCGATGACTTAATCCTTTGGGCTATTGTAGCAAGATTTAATAACGATTCAATGAAATGGTAAAAATAGGAAAAAGAAAGAATTGGTGTAATTACATTCATTCAAATATCGTATTAAACATAATAGTTGACCAACGAAATAAACGTTCACTATGCATTCAAATAATGTAACTCATAATGAAGACACATATAAAACTGATAATAAAATAATTATAGGAAAGAAGCCAATAATTGTATTAATATTTGGAATTTATTACATGAAGAGTTGGCATGAATTTGCCATTGAACTCTTTAAAGGTTAATACAATAAAATCCTCATTCGAATATCATAACAAGGACTTTCTACTCTCCCATTCCAATCTGGTAACATTCGAGTCTCTAGACTTCTGGCTCAATAATATGGAAATAATCTCAACTTCTTGGAAACTTTCCTATCAAAACCTACACAAAAATGGGAAGAATAAGGGATGGAAAAAGAATAAAGACACAAATGGAATACAACAACAAAGAACGGGCACTCAAGTATACCTCTTAGAAAAAAATTTCTATGTCAAAAGCTTGATCCTCTTTTTGGATGTGGACGTCCTTATAGCTACGATGACTTGTAACTATCAAAACTTCTTTCATCAGGACTGTCCACTTGGTGCCATCTCCTACCTTGTCATTGGCTAAGTGTTGTATAGCCTTTTATTAGTTGTTTTAAACTTAAAACTTATTCTTAATGGGCTGAAGTTCTACCTAGTTGTCATCCACCTTTTCCTTTTATTTTTATCATGTTGTGGGTCCTAGGTTGTTTGTTGACTCTGATGTCTTTTGAATTTTCTTGATTGCATCTTTATTTTCTTGACTAGCACCAACCAAATCAGCCATATGTATCCAGATTTATTCATCAATTGCACTAAGCATGTCAATTCTATCCAACACCCTTATTCCTTTGGTCTTGTCTTCTTTTAAGATTGTTTTTTTGATCTGAAAAAATCTAACTATGTTAAGGGTGGTTGTTGAAAAAGAAATGAGCTAATCATATAGTTTATCTTCATCAATTTCCTCGCATGGGAATTCCTAAATGTATTTGATGACTAACCGGATGAACCTTTCAGTGTTGAGTTATTTGTGGATACTAATATTGAGGTGTTTCAACCTGTTAATTGTATCACATTCTACATTTTCCAGTTCCTTGATTGCATTATTCCATCGGGGTCTATCTTCCATAAAACTAGTGACCTTTTCATATTATATTTTGCGGCTATGACTTTTACCATCTATTGTGACCACCTATTTGGACCTAATATGCACTTCTCATACAATAGGGAAATGGTTGCCACCTTTTTATCTTTTTTTTTCTATCAAGGGTTTTATTTTTTTATTTGCTTCTATTATTGCCCCAAAATCCCTACAACAACTCTCAATAATTTATGCTTCTGTTTCTATGATTTTGATCATATTTTATTTATATTTAATTGTGAGGATTGGGGCTTGTAATTATTTACTCCCTGAAAGCACTTTTCCTTGATATTTACTGATTTCAGTTTTCAAATTTTCATTCTCTGCCTGTAACAATTTTGCTTTAGTCTTCCAGGTTGTCATTTCCCTTTCAATGGCCAGTGTAGTATGTGCATGTACTTGCACTCCATGTTTTAATAATGCATATGTATCTCCTTCCATATATGTATTTCCCATATTAGGATTTATCTGAAGTGACTATACTCCTTGAGTGGGAATGGTGATGGTGGTCTTGGATCTAGGACATAAACTTGATGAGGGGACTGAACCTTGAACATCACTTTTTGTCTGAGCTTATATCACCTTGTCTTCCATTATGGCTTGGATATGCTCTTCCTCCTCAAGGATGAATTTTGTGATATCTTCTCTTTTTATTAGATTAAGACTCACAGGTTCACTAGTACCCATCCTAATTCTAGCTCTTCTATAATAGGGAGAGTTTGAGGATTCAGGAAGTACTACCTGGTAATATTTGAAATGTCACAAAATCCCCCATTTTTTTTGCATTCTTTCTCATGCTACCACAAATATTTTGATCTCCTTATTGTTTACCTTGAAGGCCACGATATTTCCTAGGGTGAACCTGTAACCATTATTTGTAAATGTTGTGGGGCTATTAAGATTATTGCCAAGATTTCGACTGTGAACTAGTTCGGTGTAACAGAAGCAAGAATAATCTCATTTCCTTTGTTCATACTGGGAGGTTGATAAGTGGATGAGGCACCAGTAGCATATTCTATTGTTTGGGTTGCCACCTAAACCATGATCTTGATTTGCTCGGGTTCTAAATTCATAACTTCTACGATGGGATCTACAAAGTCTTCCGGGGGTATGATGAATACTTGTGGCATTATTTTATCCACTGTGGTATCCCTTATCATCTTGAGATCTATGGAGTAATTTTTCACTCCTATATGAGTATGTGCCATCATTAGATTCTTATTATTCCATATTCTTCCAAATTCACCCCGTTGTTATGGGCCCATAAAATATTTTCTTCAAACACATCCCCTTTGTGCATCATCGATTTGGGCTCAAAATCAATGTCTCTGTAATGACCTTCGGGATCATATGGACTCCAGGTGATTTTTACAAAATGGTATGAATCCATTTTGGGTAAGGCTTTCATCATACTAGGATATCCTCTACAATATTGCCCTATTTTTCCTAATGCAGTGATCCAAGGAATCTTGGTCTATTTTCTCTTCCACCTTAATCTAGATTCTTCTACATATTGCCTCACTAACTGTAAGGCAGCTAATGACTTAGTACAGAATGTGGGTAGAGCCTTGGGTGGAAACTTGGCCCCATATGTTGTGATGAAGCTATAGTGTTGGGCGAGAAATAAATCTTCATATTTATTTTCTTTAAGATATTTAACTATGCTCGGGCTCATTCTAGGGGGTTGTTTCTTAGTGATTACATGATACATAGCCATCAAAAATCTACTATAAAGTTTTGATTAAGTGGAGGTACCTTCGTATATACAAGGTAACCTATATTGAACGATTGTGCCCGTCACACCTCCTACTAAGTAATTGAACTATCTTTGAACTTCTCGATGATCAAATGGATAAGGAACGAGTAGTGGAAGAAGTAGGGCATGAAGTCTCTATCCTCCTTTATCACCTTTTACAATTCTTTAAACTCTCTATCTATTGTGTTGCATATTATGTCTTGACATCTATACATTGGTAACTTCCACGTCTTATTACACTGCACTATCAAGTACATGACCTTTGCATTGATCCAATTAAGGTCCTTGACCCCCATAACTATGTGGATCATGTAGTCATAATCTCACCCACCTATGGAGTAAAGACTTGTGAATGGGAAAGTATGTTGGCACTAATTTTTCATATTCAAACAACTTTTCATAGAAGGTGGTGCCAATCATGTGTTGGGCATGTGTGGAGACTACTACTACATCGTAAAATTGTTTCGCTACTTCTAGTTCAAATAGTTGCTCAATTATCTTCAGTATAATCCTATATATAGACTTGCTTCTGCCATTGACTATGGCCTTGGTTCTTGAGTTGTTCGAAATGGTCAGCCATGACAATAGCTCAGGGGAGAAATGTACTCTCGGGCACAAGAGTTTCACCAAATTGGTCTTCCATTTATTACAATGAGGATTGCTCTTATCTTTTTCTACATGTGCCTTCTTAAAGATGTTATTCAACAAATGCCACAGGTGTTGCCATTCCTCTATGCTATATTGAAAGCAAAACTTGATGATTTCTTCCTTACCCCACACGTGCTCTATGGGTTTCCTTGCGGTCATCTTCTTGAATGATACTTTTTCTTCTAAATTTTGTATCCTTGTCTTGGAAGAAACTGCGCTGGAGGAGGCCATTTTTTGAGTATTTTTTCAAGTAATATTACACAAAATTACTTTTTATATACCCTTGCAAAAGCACCAAGAAATTGGTTTCACTTTCATTTTGCTTATGTAGTTAGAACTAGAAATATGATTGAATTAAGTATCCAAATTGTGGATGGCTTTCAGATTTTATTGTTAAACAAATTATGGATGTTTGATGATTATTTATTTTTATTATCTATATTTTTACTTTATGTCTATATGTTTGTGTGTAATACATCCCCTAGTTGTCTCTATCATGACCCTCCCTGGTGGGCTTTTTGGCATAAAGAGATAATGTATCAATTGATGACGCTTTAATACCTAGTTTGAACAGTTGAACTAAATATACAATTTTTAGTTGATTTATAAGAGCATGGTACTTATGACATATTGCTCAATGTGCAGGATTAGATATACACATAGGTGGAAGAAGTAGAATCCTCCACCATAGGCGAGGGTACATGATATTGGGGAAATGATGATTAACACAACTCAGGGGTAACATTGATGGATACCTTCATATATTCATGTATTCAACTAGGGATAATCATCAAAATATATCCATCTTGAGCCTCATTTGATAGCATAGTAGCTATCATAAGCACTCAAACTGAGACAAATGACTAGGTTGATGGACAGATTCCCTCTTTGTCTATTGCATATGTTTGATTGTATTTTACTTCATCACTCATTGCATCATTGATTTTAAAAAAAATAACATGCATAAAATGGTTGTCTTTGAAACTCCTTGTATTGCTTAAATCCATGTAGCATGATTTTAGTATTTGAATAAAAGAACTCCTTGTTTCTATATTTGTATATAGTAATTTGTTTAAATTAAATGATGAAAGAATTTCATTTAAATAAAAAGTAAAATACTTTGTTTTCTTTAAATGATCATAGAGTTTCATTTAATAAAACAAGTGAGGTTTAATTTAGATAATTAAGAAATTTCATTTAAATAGAAAATAAAATACTTTGTTTTCCCAAGAATATTATAAATTCCCTTCAAAAAGGGGAGTTAAATAATTCTAGCATTTTCCAAATAATTACAGATTCGAGGACTATCTTGGGAAACCTAGAAGAAATTCAAGTTAAACATATTTATAGAGAGTAAAACAAATTTGTCAACAAAATGGTGAATATGGCAGTTACTTCTTGAGAATTTCAAGGTCTGGTTATATGCTTCCATGGATTTGGAAGAGATTATAAGAATTGATAATGAAGCTAGCAAATAAAGAGGGCAGAGCAAAGCAAAATACTTATTGGGATCATGCAATGAAGGATTTGAGCACACTAAATTACATTATTGTCAGCTTCTTCTTATCAGTTATGTAAAGCATTGAGCACTATATTAGCCATGCTAAATAGAAGGATAGCGGAAGGAATATTATTTCAGCTTCTCCATCAACATGTTTAGCCCAGGTTTTTTTGTTTTACTAAGATAGGGCTATCTTGGATTTGTATGATCTTATCTTGTTTGTTTTTTTTACATATTTTGAGCTCTATGTAAATATTTGGGGCCCTTCAACCCCATTTTTTATCAATACCAAAAAAAGATAAAAGATATCCATTTAATAAAACAAGTAAATGATAATAGTATTTCAAAAAAACTAATAAAGAAATTCATTTAGAATGAATAGAAACTTTATTAAAATAATAATAAAATCTCATGTAAAGATATTTATAAAAGATAAGATATCTTATTTTATTAAGAGAGAGTCTCTTTTTAAAAGATAAGGCTTCCTCTAGAATCCTGGTCCAACTTCGCATTAAAGGGAGAATTTTGTTTAGAGTGTGAAAGGATTAAAAAAAGGAGAATGTCGCTCGACCACACAAGGATATGGATAAGAAGTTATGGCAGATGGATGAGACAGTGGAAAAATATCAGAGAAGGGGAAAGAGGAGGAGGTGGTAGTAAAAGGAGAAAAAAAAAGAGAAAACGAGGAGGACGAAGAACGCAAGAAGGGGAAGGAGAGTGCAAAAGAAGAGAAAAGAGACTTGGAAAAACCCAGTTAAGATAATCACCTTACCAAGTAGTAGAAGGAAGTAGTCGACATGATTGAACCAGGTTGGGTTCTTGGAGTTAACTCTTTCCTTAAGCTCAGTTAATATTCTATGTTGTTATTGTTACTGGTTTTTCAAACCAGATTTGCTGGTTCACACTGTTATGAGTGGCTCATCTCTCTTATTTGAAATAAAACCCATAGATCATTACTAAACTCATAGCAGCCATAACTAAAAGTCACATACATTTGATGCTTTGACTAGAAGAAAACCCATAGTAGCCATAAATAGAAGTCACATAGATCTGATGGATCAAGTGAGACGAGCAATCTCAGGATGAGTATTACTAGGAAATTCGAGTTAAAATGAATAGAGACCCTAAGGTTACTAAGGAATTTGGCATGAAGGATGACCTTTTGTGTGACAAAGATAGATTCATCATACCAAAAATGGGTGATTTAAGAAAATTGATAATGCAAGAGGCCCACATATCTCCTTATTTTGCTCATCTTGGAGGAGCCAAAATATGGGAAAACATGAAAATAACCTTCTTTTGGGTAGGAATGAAGAAGGATATTATAAAAATTGTTGCTTTGTGCCTTGAATGTTAGAAATTTAAGGCATAACACAAGAATCCTACAGGAAATTTGTATCCACATGATATACCTATGCAAAATGACATGGATTTTACAGTGGGGTTTCCCAAGACCAAGTATCAACATGATGCAATACTTGTAATGGTCAACAAATTGAGTAAGGTTGCACATTTTATACCCAAGAACATCAAGGATGATTCTTAGGTAGTGGCTAATAGATTTTCCAAAGAGGTATTCCATTTGCATGGATTCTCTAAGGTGATCATTTCAGATAGAGATTCCAAGTTTACTTTTGAATTTTGGAAGTCCTTACATCATGCATTAGGTATGGAAATGAATATGAGCTCACTCACTACCTTGAGATAGATGGTCAAACTAAATGGGTAAACCAAGTACTAGAAGATATGCTTTGCATGTACTGCATGGATCGCAAGTCTCATTGGGAATACTACCTACACCTTGTAGAGTTCACCTATAATAATGGACATCACTCTTGTCTAAGAATGGCTCCTTTTGATGCCTTGTATGGGTGAAAATTTAGAATGCCATTGTCTTGGGATAGCCTAGAATATCGAGTTGTGATTGGACCAGATATGGTCAGCGAAATAGAAGATCAATTAAAAGTAATTAGGCGAAGATTTAAATAAGTTATCGATAGGCAAAAAAGTTATGTTGATCTAAATAGGACTCCAAAAGAATACTTAGTTAGAGATAAAGTGTTTTTAAGGGTCAAACCAATGAAGAGTGCTATCAAATCCACAAAGTTGGATCCTCGATTTGTAGGACCCTTTGAGATCATTGAAAATATTAGTCTGGTTGCTTACTAACTTGCTTTACCTCCTAACCTGTCAAAGATCCATGACACCTTCCATATATCCTTGCTTAGAAAATATGTTGTTGATCCTGAACATGTGTGGGATGTTTCTAAATTTCAAATGGAAAATTCGAAGGATATTGAAGTTATGTTGATAAATATTCTTGATTTCTGTTCCAAATCTATGTGGAATCAAACTCTTGAGAAATGTAAGGTCCAATGGGATAGTTTTTCAAAAGAAATGCCCCTTGGAAAAAAGTGGATGAGATGCAAACATGTTTTTCCTTCTTGTTTGAAAATACATAATGTAATAATTTTTATTTTTTAAAACTAGAAACACCCAGGACAGTGTTTAGTCCCAAGGGGTAGGATATCATGACCCTCCCTGGTGGGATTTTTGGCACAAAGAAACAATGTATCAATTGATGATAATTTAATACCTAGTTTGAACAATTGAACCAACTATACAATATTTAGTTGATTTAGAAGAGCATGGTACTGTTGATATATTACCCAATGTGCAGGATCAAGTACACTCGTAGGTGGAAGAAGTAGAACCCTACACTAGAGGTGCGGGTACTTGAGGTTGGGCAAATTATGATTAAGGCAACTCGAGTGTAACATTGATGTATATCTTCATATAGTCATACATTAAGTTAGGGATAATCATCAAAAGCTAGCCACATTGAGCCTTAGTTGATAGCCTAGTAGCTATCATAAAATATCACGCTAAGATAGATGACTAGGTTGATGGAAAGATTCCCTCTTTGTCTGTTGCATATGTTTGATTATATTTTACTTCATCACTTTCCGCATCGATGATTTAAAAAAAAAAAGCATGCATAAAATGGTTGTCTTTGAAACTCCTTGTATTGCTTAAATCCATGTAGCATGATATTAGTATTTCATTAAAATAACTCCTTGTTTCTATATTTGTATATAGTAATTTGTTTAATTAAAAAGTAAAATACTTTGTTTTCTTTAAATGATCTTAGAGTTTCATTTAATAAAACAAGTGAGGTTTAATTTAGATGATGAAGGATTGTCATCTAAATAGAAAATAAAATACTTTATTTTATTTTAAATTATAAAATATATTCATTTAATAAAACAAGTAAATGATAATAGTATTTCAAATGAAGAGAAACTTTATTAAAAGAATAATAAAATCACATGTAAAGATATTTCTAAAAGGTAAGATATCTTATTTTATTAAGAGAGAGTCTCTTTTTAAAAGATAATGCTTCCTCTAGAATCTTGGGCCAACTTCGCATTAAAGAGAGAATTTCGTTTAGAGTGCAAAAGGATTTAAAAAAGGAGAATGTCGCTCGACTACCCAAGGAGATGGGTAAGAAGTTATGGCAAATGGATGAGACAATGAAAAAAATCATAGAAGGGGAAATATGAGGAGGTGGTAGTAAAAGGAGAAAAAGGGAGATAAAATGAGGAGGACATAGAACACAAGAAGGGAAGGAGAGCGTGAAAGAAGAGAGAAGATAACTGGAAAAACCCAATTGAGACAATCACCTTACCAAGCAGTAGAAGGAAGTAGTCGACGTGAACAAACTAGGTTGGATTCTTGTATTTAACTCTTACCTTAATCTTGGTTAAGATTCTACGTTGTTGTTGTTACTAGTTTTCCAAACTAGGTTTGTTGTTTCACACTGTTATGAGTAGATCATCTCTTTTATTTGAAATAGAGCCCATAGCTCCTTACTAAACTCTTCTTAAACCATATTATGATGTCCTTATGTTGTCAATTGTTATTATACTGCCTAGTTATGGGATGCTCCCAATGGTTGGGAATTGTGTTGTTACCTGGTGACCCGATCATAACCAATCTTGCGGATGACTAACACCACCATCTCCATAAGCTAGCTCCTGCCAGTCACTAAAGATATCCACTATAAGTCATCATATATTGTGTGATAATAGGTTCACCAACCCCTTTTGTTGTATCGACGTGGTTACCCTTTGGTTGAGCTACATTCATAGGGAGTTGTGTTAGTAGCACTTGAAGCAAGATAAATCTAGGGAGAGATTTGTCCCCTTTCGACCTCTGGTTTTAGCTCTTACTCCTCTGGTCGTTCACCACCTGTTCTGACTTGGGCTTCCCAAGTGAGTTTGCCTCTTGAACGGTGTCATTACTCCTCTATACCATCGTCTGTTATTGACGATTCTTGTGTTTAAAGTTGGTAGTAAGCCATCAGTTGCTTGTGTGGTTGTACCACAGAGTAGTCTTCCAAGGACATTGATGCTTATTGTAACTTAAAATAAAAATCGAACCAAGGGAGTTTTACATTGTTGTGGGGAAGTTATGTTTAATTAATTCCAAAGAGGGAGCTTTAATTAATTGAACATAATACCTTAGTTACGTAGATCTTCAATGGATAAAGAAAAGAGTCTTGTAAATTGAATAACAACTTTCTAGCTAAGGGAATCAAAGGATTATTTATTAAATTAAATGTAGGAGTCTTTGATTTATTAAGTAAAGTAAAAATATACTATTTGTTAAATTAAAGGTAGAAGTCGTTGATTTATTAAGTAACAAAAAGAGTAATTTATTTATTAAATTAAAGGTAGGAGTCTTTGATTTCTTAAGTAAAGGAAAAGAATAATTTTATTTATTAAATTAAAGGTAGGAATATTTAATTTACTAAGTAACAGAAAGAATAGTTTATTTATTAAATTTAAGGTATGGGTCTTTGATTTATTAAGTAAAGGAAAATAATAATTTTATTTATTAAATAAAAGGTAGGAGTCTTTGATTTATTAAGTAAAGGAAAGAATAGTTTATTTATTAAATTGAAGGTATGGGTCTTTGATTTATTAAGTAAAGGAAAAGAATAATTTTATTTATTAAATTGAAGAGATGGAACTTTGATTTATTAAGTAAAGGAAATAATAGTTTATTTATTAAATTGAAGGTATGGTTCTTTGATTTATTAAGTAAAGGAAAAGAATAATTTATTTATTAAATTGAAGAGATGAAACTTTGATTTACTAAGTAAAGGAAAGAATAGTTTATTTATTAAATTAAAGGTATGGATCTTTGATTTATTAAGTAAAGAAAATGAATAGTTCATTTTATAGATTAAATGTATGGGACTTTGATTTATGAAATGAAGGAAATAGTTATTTTGTGAATTAGGTAATACGACTTGATTTATGAAATGAAGGAACCTATTTTATTTAAAGATTAAAGGTATTGGGCTTTAATTTGTTGAATAAAGGTTGGAACGGAATCTATTAAAGTAGAACTTGTGGTCTAGTTGCATTTGTTTAAAAAATCTCATGGGATAATGAGGGGGGAAATAAAAATGGTGGTTTTTATGATATCAACTATGCAATAGATGGTTACATACTTTGATTGATTTGTATAATTGCAATTTGGAAATAAGATTAATAAATGCATTTAGAAGCATGCTTAATCTAAACCATGAGTGCCCTGTCCCTTACTATCCTCAATTGATCGATGGAAAGAAATGGAGGACCAAAGATAGCAGTTGGGTCATATACATCTATTTGTCTTACTTTTGCAATAAATTACGATACTCAATAGATATGAATTGTGGGGAGATTTCCTTGATGAAATTGATGTAATATATTATTATTTAAAAGTATGGAGGACTTACCATACTTTCTTATATGTTATAATTGTTTAATTGTTTAAAGATGTACCTTTAAATTACTATTTTGATTTATCTATGTTTTGTATTTAAATCCCTTTCAGTTGATGTTTATCTTCTTAAATGTTGCTTCCTTTATGGTATCTCTTGCATGTTTAATGAGTTATGTTTTTGTTAGATTTAGTATCTAGAATTATTCTTGTTTTCCTTGCTAAAAAAATAAAAACTTAAGTATTGAGTTCTAGGGTGAACTTAAAGGGTGACCTAAGGGATTGAGACTCCCTTAGGGTGAATGTAGTGGACCTAAGGGATTAAGACCCTTTAATGAGAATGATAACTAAGTTTAGGGAAATACTACATCTGAGTTAATATAGATCATCATGGAGATGATATGGATAGCTTAACTCGTAATACGCATAGCATACCTACATATATTGACTTGTGTATGGTATGGTTATGGACGTATACCTTTGATTGATTGAAGCTGGTAAGTTTAGCTCATCAAGAGTGATGAGAGGGATAAAATTATTTATGGTAACACATAATACACCTACATATATGGACTTGTGTTAGGGTATCTAGTGATATGTAGCTCTTCAAGAATTTTGGGGGATTTAAACAATAGGTCAATTAGAAGGCAGTTAAGGGTTTATGAATCCCTCTCCTTAGTAAAAAAATTATTTTCTTTTATGTGTGTTTTCTTGTAGCTAAATTTTAGATCATTATAGTCTCACTACCATCCTGGATTATGGGGCTAACACCCCACTCTTAGAGACACATCCCATTGTCTCACCATATCAATAAAACTATGGAACATAGGTTCCTTGGGAATTGACTACCACCTTACATTAAGTTGTTCTTTTATTCAACTTATATGTAAATTTTTTAATCTCTATGGGGGTTATCATAAAATACAAATAATATTTCAATTAACAAGGAGAAAGGGTTACATATTATTGTTTGAGAAGTCTAGGGCATCACACCCTATGTCAAGGCCATCCTAGTTTTGGTGGTTATTGCATTTAAAAGAAATATAGTCTATTATTTAGACAAGGTTGTTACTTGCACTTTAGATGTTATATAAAGCATTAGGTACTAAGTTGTAGAAGACAAATATCAAGTTTATATTTTTTTATTAATGTAAATTATCATCTTGATGTCATAAGAGTCCAACGATGCAACTATCTACAAATGTTTCCTGATTGTTGTCCCTTAAATCCTAAACATCAAAGATATCACTCTTACTGTAAATGTCATTGTGTGGAAATAGACTAGAAATTATTTTGTTGATCCAAGGCTATCATTGATTACATATAGGTTTTCAACATAATAAGGGCTATCCTCATGCCCAAGATAATAATAGTAGAAAGAAGGAATGAAGTATTTTTATTTGCTAAAAACTATGATAGAGGTCATTTCAAATATTTTATACGATAAAGAGAAGGTCATTCATGGCAAGGAGAGCGATGCCTTACAAATGTCATCACTCTTAGCCACCAAAACATTGAGAACAAGCAAAATTTATATAATAAAATGAATTAATTGATGCAGGTTACTTTAAACCCTTTTGATTTCCCATACTAGTTGTTTATGACCTTTGCCTATCAAATTGGTAGTGATGTCATCAATTATACACAACATATCTATTGATCAAATAATTACATATTTTGGTATTGTACATGTATGGAATAAGAAGAAAAAAAAGGAGCATGATGAGTGTTTCAAGTAGTAAGATCAATATCTCTACCACAATTTATCAAATTTTTGGCATATTAGTGGGGATGTTGACAACTCTAAAGAAGGGGCTAGATGTAGGTAGATGAATCGATGCATAGAAGAAAATACATTTGAATAATTATAAATATTGCAAGTATATCAAATGAGTTGTATATAGTCATGTTGTATCCCATATTTTTCTATATCATGTAGTTATGGGTCCCTTTATCTTTTTACATATACAAGTAATTAACTAGTTATGGTAGTTTCAAACTACCTACCTATTCCCATGATACCAATATATGTAAAACATCTATATTAGTTGAGATATTTCATCATCTATGTTAATCATGTTTGTAGTAGTCAATATGGATGTGTGGTTTGTATGTTATATACTTTTTTAGACCATGAGTATTGCAAATGATTATTTTAAAGCTAAGTTACTATGTTTGAGTTTGACAAAGACAAAATTTGGATAATATTATCATTGAACAACTAACAGTTTGACATTAAGTTTGTGAAACTATATATAGATATATAGATAGATATATAGATAATGTATTACATTATATTATTATAAATATAAATATAATATTTTGTTGGAATTCATAATAGTTTCTAGAAACATAATGAATCTTACATTCATCACACTCATATGCAAAATAATAGAAGAGCAAAAATAAAGAGAGCATATAGAAAACATAGATATATAATCAAAATAAAAAGAATGAGGGATGGGTTCCCATAGATATACCCATGATATAATATCACAAATTGATATAATGGATTGGTCATTAGGGGGAATTTATAGTAATATCTAATCCCCAGTTAATTGCCAACCTTGAGCTGAAATAACCTGACTTGAAGGTTAAATTACAATATAATAAATGTACTATACCCTTTATCAAGATTAACCATAGAGGTGGTTTAACCAATAATACTAAGGGTGAATACATTAATACTTCTTGTAGTCTTACATAGAATAATTCTCATAGTATTACATAGAAGGATGAATGTAGTCTTACATATAGAATACCTAAAGGATTACATAGCACTTGCACATAAGCTAAAGAGCACCTATAGACACTTAATCATTGTTGTCCTTGGCTTAATAAGTTAGATTATAGATATTTCAACACCCCATATAATCAAAATTGAGGGACCAAGGAGAGGAGACACTAGATATGATGACCCTCCTCCCCCCCCAAAAAAAAAATGAATGCTAGAATGGGCCAAACAATATTAACCCTTATGCAAACATAAAGTTGTGGTTCTACCTTCTTGATCAAGATGTTGAGCTTCCTAGGAGAAGATCTTTAACATGCAATATGGTTACCATAATTTATCCTCTAAACTCAAAATAAAATAATTGAATCATGAAGCAATAGGAATGTCTTTGAATAATCAACCTCAATGGTTAGAATGGGACCCATAGGAACAAAGTGTACCTTATGCTAACCATCCAAAATCTACTCCTTTTGTAACCAAAATATTACCAATTACCATACTAATAGGCCATAGTACACCATGTCTTATACATGGGAAAGAGGCACACTATGAGAGAAGTGTATAAAAAGATAAACATAGGGAATTAAATTCTCAATCTCTCAAATATAGTACAACTAGCCAACCACTACACCAAAAAGCTTAATTGGATTTAGATGTTTGGTGTTTCTTGAAGACATTAGACCTTTGAGTGTTATGATAAAAGAAATGAGTTTTAAACCTATGAACTTATTATTGAAGAAGGATTGTAAAAGAATTACATTGGATGAGGTAGCAAGGAATTATGTTGAGTCTGTTATGCACAGACAATTTGAAAATTCTATCAATGATCCAACTAGAAAAATTGTTGTGTAACTTGAACCATAGATCTGATGGATGTAAGTGATCTTACAAACTTCCATGACAATGGGCATGTTGAAGTTAAATTTGCACTAAAGTAAAGAGGAGAATGCCAACTAGGTTTTATTTTTAAAAAATGGTCCCATAAAGCTATAACAAGTACTTAAACCAATATTACTAATTTATAGATATCTGAAAATTATGCAATCTAAAAAAATAGGGGCCCAAAACACTCTTGTATAACAAGTTATGGCCTCTAAAATTTTAGGCATATTAGTGCTTAAAAAATAAAAAAAATAAATTGTAAAACTTTGAGAGAGAATTTGACAATATTGGACTGCCACGTGTTGCATATTAAACCACTATACTAATGTTATCATTCTAACTATATTGCCAACTCTACAAGATCAATGAATAAGAAGTCAACATGTAACAAGAAATGATTGGATTATTATGCTGATACCTATACATACATACATATATATCTCAATCAATCTATCTATCTATCTCTCAATCTATCTATCTATCTCTCTCTCTCTATATATATATGTATGTATGTATGTGTATACAGGTTTTATAATGTTGCCATGGAGTGTTGCCACATCATTAAATACACCCAAGAATTAAAAAATATTCTCATACATGGATTTGAGCCTAGGTCATATTATTGGCAATGTCAAATTCTAGCTAAGCTAGCCATTCTTCCCAACATCACCATTTAAATCAATAGGAAATCCCTACCTCTTGAGGTTTACATAATAATTTTCTTAACAAAAGGACTAATGTTGATGATTACTAAATGGAAAACCTTTTGCTCATGATCTATACACTCATCGACACACCAATAGTGTGTCATCGAAATAATTTTCCCCACAAAATTACTTAGTAATGGAGAATCAAACGTACAATCCCCATTTCATCCATCAAAGGCAAGAGTAATCCTATCAAAAAATACTCATATCAATCATCAAAGCAAGATTGAACAATGGGGATTAATCCTGAAATTCTTTTCAATCCAAGACTCCATAAAATCACTCTCCAACCATCCTACTATGAGCATGAAAGTGTTAAGCAAGGATGGGGTGGTCCTCTAAAGGAAGTGCCATCATTGAGAAACCTTCAAAAAATATTATTGCTTGCAAATAATAGTGCTAGAATGTTTTATATGCCAGCCTTCCTAAGAGCATGGGCTTTGGCTCAATCGAGGAACTCTAAGAGTTTTTTACATGGTTGGATCCTTGTTATGATGTGACCTTTAAGTGCACTTAAACTCAGGGGGAGAAAAATGGATGAGAGAAAAATAAAATAACTCAACAAAAGAAAAGGATGGTGATGCACCAAAATATTCACTAAGATATCCCTGCATAATAGGCCTAGATGCTATGTGCCAATGATGAACACTTCCTCTCCTTGACATAATTAAGCAATATGAGAGTTAATTATACATATATATGTGCATAAATAAATGGGTCAACAGATAACCAAACATGGCTAGTCCAAAAATTGACACAAGCCTCCCACACACACGTAACCAAAATCCAAAAATCACATAAAAATTGCAAACACGTACATACACACAGAAACAAGTCAGTAGAGAACCACAAATGGTTATTCCAAAAAATGATATATACCTCCATATGTGTGTGTGTTTGTACACACACAAGTAATTTTATACAAATATTATGCTAAAAGTGGGGGTTCGATTTGTCCACTAGTTGTCGAGAAACCGACTACTCTATAGAAAGAAATGAAAGGAAAGCTTACAAAATAAAACAAATTCAAACTTGTTGATCCTTTACAAATCTAATACTACTCCTATTTATATATTACAAATAGGAGGGTTTCCCTCCAAAACTATGCAAATATTTCAAAATAACTGTTCATATGTATGCTAGGTCATGTCTTTACTAAATTCAAAGTGTCCTAAGATGTTCAAATCCAAAATCATTAATGCTAAATCTTCTAAGTCCTTAGATGATTTTGACCTCTACTATTACCACCTACCATTTATGGGAATTCCCAATATCTGAAAACTAATATCACCTGGCTTGAGGTTTCTCCTAGTATGGCTCCCATCACTTCTACCTTTAATGTACCAATTGCTTACCTCAATTTCCACATATTCTCCATAGGAAGTGATATTTTTATCTAATACTAGGGATTTTCTTTTTGTTCAGGACTTTTCCTTCAATCCTAGCGCATATTATATGCTTAGTCTACCATTGGGACTTTTTTTCCCTTATTTTCTTTAGACCTTCAAAAACCTTCAGTATTTGGAGTTTTGCCTTCTTTGCTCTTTGTCAAAACTTTTCATCTAGACTTCTAACCTCATATTTTGCTTTACCAATTATTTATCTTCACTTAGGCCATCTCAAGATTTCCCATATTTGAGTGTAGTGAGAATTCACTATAGTTTTGGCGACTCATAAGGGATCTTCAGCTTGATAAAGATAAAGAACCTAGAAGGAAAAAATTTCTTTGTCTATTGGACATGGAGTCAAAAGAAGAGGGTTGGGGAATAGTATTTTAGTCTTCGATTCTTCTTCATCCTAGGTATTGAGGGTTGGGTCCAAGCTTAAGACATGTATGGTTGATCAAGGATTTTCTCTAGGAATAATGTGCAAGCTATGTGTGTCTAGAGGTGGGTGATAATGGATAGCAATATCTTCCTCATTTTTATCCTAGGGAAGAGTAGACTCCTCAACAAGGTCCATTGGCTGAAGAGGAATTGGTACCAAGGTCCTTTGTTGGTCTTGATCATGGGCTTGTGTTGGAAATTTTGAGTAGTTGTGTTGTCATTGATGTCAAGAGTCAATGTCAGTGATGTCAAAAGTCAGTGCAAGGAATTGACAAAAGGAGGGTTAAAATATTTATATTTTAAGCCCAAGATATTTGGTTTAAAGCTTCACATGATTGGTCAAAAGGTTGGCTAAATACCCTGAAGGAAGGAGATACCTAGGCCTAAAGGAAATAATATTATAATATTTATTATTATAATATTAAAGGTGTTAAGATAAGGCCTAAGGTTAAAAAGGAAAACACCTAGGCCCAAAGGAAATAATATTATAATATTTTATTATTATAATATTAAGTATAAAGCCTAAGGTTACTTATAAATTAATTATAATATTTATATTATAATTAATTTATAATATAAATTAATTATAAACCCTAAGTAAGGGTTGGGCGCAAAATATTAAATTTAAATATTTTTCCCCATCGACGTCGAAGCAAGGAAGGGATATGGTATTTATACCATAATGTTTAATGGCATAAGGTAAGTCTCCGATATTCATATGCGAAAGGTTAAGAAATAATTTGATGCGATTTTCGTGAGCAAGGCATAGACGAAAGTTTTTTAAAAGCTAAAGGTGGACTGTGGATGCATAAAGGGAGAAGAGTGTGCATCCCTATTACCATCCACTTGGGTGGCCTAGTGGCAAGGCTTGGCAGCGTAAGGCATTGGCGAAACAGAGGTCCCGCATTCGATTCCTGGTGGCAATAGAGGGAAGAGTTTTTGTTTCAAATATTTTGCGCCAATGGAGGTTATAAAAGGTGGGAAGTGCATAGTGGTGTTTGTGTGGGTGCGTAGCCCAAGTGGCAGCCTAGCCATGGCTAAGGTGCTAGGTGGGCGGTGAACGTGAGTTCGATTCACGTGGAGTGCATGTTAGTGTTTATGAGGTGCAAAATTATTTTTTGATTAAAGTGGCTAAGGTATGATTAAATATTTTTATTTTTGCCATATGTTGGAGATTATAAGGTGTGTGCAAGGAATTTTATTTGTGTAATTTGATATGTATGTTGGGTTAAGAATTGGAGAGTATAAGGTGTATTCAAAGGACTTTATTATTGTAATTTGAAATTTATTTTGAGTTAGAATATTAAAGTGTTTGGAAGGTTGAAATTTGGATTGAAATATTTTATGTTGAGTTGGAGTTAAAAGGAGTTATAGGGATATTGTCATTTTTCTTGATTGAGTGAATGATCTATTGATTGGAGTTATTTTTAAGGAAGGAGTAATAAGGTGTATTTGTGTCTTGACATTTTATTGTATTTCTTGTATGGTGAAATATTTATTGAGGTAAAATATTCTTGTGGAGATTTTGAGATAGATTGTTGCTATCTAACCTAGAATTGGCAAAAGGATTTGGTTGTGAGTAAAACAGGTTTTGAAGACATATCTCCATCAAAACAAAAAGGTATGGGCACATCATCTTTTGATTGAAGTATTGTTGGATTGAATGTTGTGAAATATAAGGTGGAGTGAAAAGGATTGTTTGATAAGTATTGTTGGAAATATTTGAGTGAGTTTTTATATGCATGATTGGTGAATGTTTAGAGAACATTTGAGATAGATATTGAAGATTATTTGAGTTAGGGTTTGAGACCCACATTGTGCTCTTTGTTTGAAGAAGTATGAAAACACTTGTTTAGGGTTTGTGAGCAAGTTGTGTTTCATTGATTGAATGATTGAGTGAAACTTCTTGAGCATTGGTTTTGAGTGATATTGAAAGTGAATGTGCAAACATTAGAAATCAGATTTGTGAAAGCGACAGACTTAATGATTGAGTAGAACATATTGAGTTTTTGATAGAGTACATCATTCTCTATATGTTCCAGAGGTTAAACGAATTCTGAATAGAATATGTCTAAACTGCTTCAAGTTAAAGGAATTACTTTGAAGATTAGACAAAGCAATTGATAGCATTGTGTGCAAGATTTGAGATTGATTGAGCATATCTTGTGAGCTGTATTGAGCATGTGTTTGAGCAGATTTGAGTAAGATTTTGTTAAATCTTAAGGATAGATTTGAGTAAGCTTTTGTGAAAGCTTAAGGATAGAGTTGAGTAAGCTTTTGTGAAAGCTTGTAGGCAGATTTGGGTAAGTCTTGGTGAAGACTTGTAGGTAGATTTGAGGTAAGTCTTGGTGAAGACTTGAGAGTATATTGAGCAAGTTCTTGAGAGGACTTGAGGGTATATTTGAGGTAAGTCTTGGTGAAGACTTGAGAGCAGATTGAGCAAGTTCTTGAGAGGACTTGAGGGTATATTTGAGGTAAGTCTTTGTGAAGACTTGAGAGTAGAGTTGATTGATTGATTTGTTCAAGATTTGTGTTAAGGCTTGGGGTAAATCTAAGCAGAGTTGATTTGTGATTTGATCAAGCTTTGTGTTAAGGCTTGGGAAATTAGTTGTGGTTGAGGATATATTTGAGGATAGATTTTGGTGCATATTTGAGAGCAAATTTGTGCTAGACCTGAGATAGAGTTAGAGCAGATTTGTACTAGATCGAGGATAGTGTTTGGTGCAGATCTAAGATAGAGTTGAGAGTAAGCTTTGGAGGTGATAGAGTAGAGGATAGTAGTCTCTAGTGGATAGAGATCCATTAGCTAGGGTAGTGAGGATAGAGGTCTTCTGAGTGAGGATAAAGGTCTTCTATGGAGAGAGATCCACAAGCTAGTGTAGTGGGGGTAGTAGTCTTCTAGAAGATCACCAACTAGAGTAGAGGAGAAAGAGTTCTCCTATGGATAGAGATCCATGAACTAGAGCAAGGGGAAAGAGTTCTCCTATGGAGTGTGATCCATGAAGTAGCTGGGAAGATAGAGTTCTTCTGTGGAGAGAGATCCATGAACTAGTTGAGGAGAAAGAGTTCTCCTGGGTCAAGTTCCACGAACTAGAGAAAAGGGGAAAGGTTTCTCCTATGGAGAGAGATCCACAAATCAGAGCATTAGGGGATTGGTGTCTCCTTTGGATAGAGGTCCATAAACATTGTAATAGGGAAGTGATTCCCAAGAGATTTGTTGAGAAAATTTTAGTAGAAATATTTTCTCCATGGAGTAGCCCACATTGGGTGAACCACGTTAAATTGGTGTCTCTATTGTGTGTGATGATTTGTGCATTGCTTTGATTACTATTTTTGATATTGCCATTGATTATATTGGATAATATTGTTTGGGAAAGAAAATTAAAAGTTGATCTTATATTGTTCACCCCCCTCTCAGTATAAGCTTGTGTTCTTCAATTGGTATCAGAGCGGGTTCCTTCGAAAGAGTTTAACAGCTTGAAGGAAAAGTATATAGGAACACAGATGGCATCTCAGAGTGGATCTTCAACAAATAAGGCACCATTGTTCGATGGGAACAATTATGCATTTTGGAGTGTAAGAATGAAGATTTACCTAATGGCACAAGGAAATGAGATATGGCAAGTAGTTGAGGATGGATACACACCGCCAGCTACTCCTCCTACAGATAAATATGGTAAGCTCTTACATCTGCATAATTCAAAGGCAATGAATGCAATATTAAGTGGTTTATATGAAGCAGAGTTTGTAAAAGTTATGCATTGCACATCAACAAAAGAGATTTGGGAAAAGTTGAAGAAAACATATGAGGGAGACAAAAAGGTCAAGATGGCAAAATTGCAAAATCACAAGAAAACATTTGAAGACTTGAAGATGAAGGATGAGGAAGACATTGCTACATACTTACTTCATGTGGATGAGGTTGTTAACTCCATGCAAGGACTTGGGTTTAAATTTGAAGAATCAGATGTTTGTCAAAAGGTTTTAAGGTCACTCCCTATGAGGTATAGTGAAAAGGTTTCAGCCATAGAAGAAACAAGAGATATTGAAACTTTGACTAGGGATGAGTTACATGGAACTCTCACAACTTTTGAGATGAGAATAGGAAAGGATCCTATCCCCAAGAAAGAGGTAACCTTCAAAGTAGCAAAGAAAACAAAAGATAAGAAGATAGATTCAAGTGATGAGTCATCCAATGATGAAGAAGCAAACTATGGCAGAAGGAACAAGGACTCAAGAAAGCACAAAGGTACAAAAATAGTTAAGTGTTTCAATTATGGTAAATATGGTCACTATGCATCTAACTATCCAGAATCTGGAAGTAGCAGTGGTGAAGAGAAATAGGATCATAAGAATAGGGAAGCAGGAAAATCCAGGTATCAAAAGAAAAATAGGTATGGATAAAACAAGCATGAAAAGAAGTTTTTCTAGAGGTATAAGAAGAGTTTTTATGTAGATAAGATAGGCAAGAGTTCAAGTGATAGTGATGGAAGATCTTTATATAATGAAGAAGAAATTCTCTTCTTGGCAATAGAGGAAGAAGGAAGTGCTTCTATTGAAGATAAATCTAAAAGATATGAAGATGCTCTTGAAGACAAAAAGGTAGAGGAAGAATCATAAAATGAAGAGGAAGGAGTAGTTGATCTAGAAGGTGAGCTTATTTCTGCTCTTAAGGAATTAAGAAAAGTTAGAAAGCAGAATTCAAGACTCAAGGTTCAATTTCAAGAATGTGATGAAGAGAAAGGAAAGCTTATACAAGATCTGACAAACTCAATATCTAAGACAAGGAGATTTAAAGAAAAGTTAGAGGTAAAAGTCTTAGAATGTGAAATATTAGAGCATGAGGTAGCTTCACTAAGGAAGGAAGTGAAAGAGTCTAAAGATAAGCTACACAGGTTTGGGAGAAGCTCAAAGACCTTGGATAAGATTATCAAGGTACAAAGATCTTCATCAAACAAGACAGGACTTGGTTTTGAAGAGGAACAAAGAGAATAAGGAGAGGAGTCAATCTCAAGCTCCAAAGAAGAAGAAGCTTCAGAAGAAGAGAGTGAAAGAGAAAGTGAGACTTATGAGGATAAGTTGGAAAATAGAAGGTTCAACAAGGAAAGGAACAATGCACAAATGAGGAATATGAAACATCATAGGGAAGAAAGGACTAAGAGACCAATGGGGTCAAGGCAAAACTTCTTCAATGGACGTTGCTTCTCATGTCATAGGTTTGGTCACAAGGCTATGCAGTGCAGGACACATGAAAAGAAGGAATATGGTTTCACTAAGAGAAATTTTAGAAATGGACATCTCTTTCAAGGGTATTGTCACTCTTGTAATCAGTTTGGTCATAAAGCAATTCATTGCAGGGTTCATGATAGGAATGGATATGGCTTCACTAGGAGGAACTTCAAGATATTTGCACCTTCAAGGAACCACAACATTAAGTGTTATAAGTGCAATAATGTTGGGCATATGGCTAAGTGGTGTAGAAAAAAATTTCCAGAGACAAGCAGGAACATGAATACTCAAAAGAATCAGAAGGATCAATTGAGGAAGAAGGTGGACAAAGAAAAAGAGCATTGTATGTTGGGAGTAGAGATACTCCCACCCCAAAATTAACCACCCCAAGGAGAGGAGGTGGGGAGGGGGTTGAGCTAAGAGTCTTATATTTAGCCCCAAAGGTGTCCCTTTGCCATTGATGTCAAAGGGGGAGAGATTTGAGTTAGGGGGAGAGCATTCAGTTAGGAGGAGCAGTTTCTCAGGGGAGTAGAATTGAAAAAGGAAAAAGGAATGGTTAAAGAAAAAGGGTTGCCATCAATGACAAAGGGGGAGATTGTTGGAAATTTTGAGTAGTTGTGTTGTCATTGATGTCAAGAGTCAATGTCAGTGATGTCAAAAGTTAGTGCAAGGAATTGACAAAAGGAGGGTTAAAATATTTATATTTTAAGCCCAAGAGATTTGGTTTAAAGCTTCACATGATTGGTCAAAAGGTTGGCTAAATACCCTGAAGGAAGGAGATACCTAGGCCTAAAGGAAATAATATTATAATATTTATTATTATAATATTAAAGGTGTTAAGATAAGGCCTAAGGTTAAAAAGGAAAACACCTAGGCCCAAAGGAAATAATATTATAATATTTATTATTATAATATTAAGTGTTAAAAAAAAAGCCTAAGGTTACTTGTAAATTAATTATAATATTTATATTATAATTAATTTATAATATAAATTAATTATAAACCCTAAGTAAGGGTTGGGCGCAAAATATTAAAATTAAATATTTATGCCCGTCGATGTTGAAGCAAGGAAGGGATATGGTATTTATACCATAATGTTTAATGGCATAAGGTAAGTCTCCAAAAATTATATATGCGAAGGGTTAACAAATAATTTGATGCGATTTTCGTGAGCAAGGCATAGATGAAGCTTTTTTAAAAGCTAAAGGTGGTGTATGGATGCATAAAGGGAAGAGAGTGTGCATCCCTATTACCATCCACTCGGGTGGCCTAGTGGCAAGGCTTGGCAGTGTAAGGCTTTGGTGGAATAGAGGTCCCATGTTCGATTCTCGATGGTAGTAGAGGGAAGAGTTTTTGTTTTGAATATTTTGCACTAGTGGAGGTTACAAAAGGTGGGAAGTGCATAGTGGTGTTTGTGTGGGCATGTAGCCCAAGTGGTAGCCTAGCCATGGCTAAGGTGCTAGGTAGGTGGTGAACGTGAGTTCGATTCATGTGGAGTGCATGTTAGTGTTTTTGGTGCATAAAATTATTTTTTGATTAAAGTGGCTAAGGTATGATTAAATATTTTTATTTTTGCCATATGTTGGAGATTATAAGGTGTGTGCAAGGAATTTTATTGGTGTATTTTGGAATGTATGTTGGGTTAAGAATTGGAGAGTATAAGGTGTATTCAAAGGACTTTATTATTGTAATTTGAAATTTATTTTGAGTTAGAATATTAAAGTGTTTGGAAGGTTGAAATTTGGATTGAAATATTTTATGTTGAGTTGGAGTTAAAAGGAGCCATAGGGATATTGTTATTTTGTTTGATTGAGTGAATGATCTATTGATTGGAGTTATTTTTAAGGAAGGAGTAATAAGGTGTATTTGTGTCTTGACATTTTATTGTATTTCTTGTATGGTGAAATATTTGTTGAGGTAAAATATTCTTGTGGAGATTTTGAGATAGATTGTTGCTATCTAACCTAGAATTGGCAAAAGGATTTGGTTGTGAGTAAAACAGGTTTTGAAGACATATCTCCATCAAAACAAAAAGGTATGGGCACATCATCTTTTGATTGAAGTATTGTTGGATTGAATGTTGTGAAATATAAGGTGGAGTGAAAAGGATTGTTTGATAGTATTGTTGGAAATATTTGAGTGAGTTTTTATATGCATGATTGGTGAATGTTTAGAGAACATTGGAGATAGAGATTGAAGATTATTTGAGTTAGGGTTTGAGACCCACATTGTGCTCTTTGTTTGAAGAAGTATGAAAACACTTGTTTAGGGTTTGTGAGCAAGTTGTGTTTCATTGATTGAATGATTGAGTGAAACTTCTTGAGCATTGGTTTTGAGTGATATTGAAAGTGAATGTGCAAACATTAGAAATCAGATTTGTGAAAGTGACAGACTTAATGATTGAGTAGAACATATTGAGTTTTTGATAGAGTACATCATTCTCTATATGTTCCAGAGGTTAAACTAATTTTGAATAGAATATGTCTAAACTGCTTCAAGTTAAAGGAATTACTTTGAAGATTAGACAAAGCAATTGATAGCATTGTGTGCAAGATTTGAGATTGATTGAGCATATCTTGTGAGTTGTATTGAGCATGTGTTTGAGCATATTTGAGTAAGCTTTTGTTAAATATTAAGGATAACTTTGAGTAAGCTTTTGTGAAAGCTTAAGGATAGAGTTGAAGCAAGCTTTTGTGAAAGCTTATAGGCATATTTGGGTAAGTCTTGGTGAAGACTTGTAGGTAGATTTGAGGTAAGTCTTGGTGAAGACTTGAGAGCATATTGAGCAAGTTCTTGAGAGGACTTGAAGGTAGATTTGAGGTAAGTCTTGGTGAAGACTTGAGAGCATATTGAGCAAGTTCTTGAGAGGACTTGAGGGTATATTTGAGGTAAGTCTTTGTGAAGACTTGAGAGCAGAGTTGATTGATTGATTTGTTCAAGATTTGTGTTAAGGCTTGGGGAAATCTAAGAGAGTTGATTGATTGATTTGTTCAAGATTTGTGTTAAGGCTTGGGGTAAATCTAAGTAGATTTGATTTGTGATTTGATCAAGCTTTGTGTTAAGGCTTGAGGATATATTTGAGGATAGATTTTGGTGTATATTTGAGAGCAGATTTGTGCTAGACCTGAGATAGAGTTAGAGTATATTTGTACTAGATCGAGGATAGTGTTTGGTGTATATCTGAGATAGAGTTGAGAGTAAGATTTGGAGGTGATAGAGTAGAGGATAGTAGTCTCTAGTGGATAGAGATCCATTAGCTAAGGTAGTGAGGATAGAGGTCTTCTGAGTGAGGATAAAGGTCTTCTATGGAGAGAGATCCACAAGCTAGTGCAGTGGGGTAGTAGTCTTCTAGAAGATCACCAACTAGAGTAGAGGAGAAAGAGTTCTCCTATGGATAGAGATCCATGAACCAGAGCAAGGGGAAAGAGTTCTCCTATGGAGTGTGATCCATGAAGCAGCTGGGAAGATAGAGTTCTTCTGTGGAGAGAGATCCACGAACTAGTTGAGGAGAAAGAGTTCTCCTGGGTCAAGTTCCACGAACCAGAGAAAAGGGGAAAGGTTTCTCCTATGGAGAGAGATCCACAAATCAGAGCATTAGGGGATTGGTGTCTCCTTTGGATAGAGGTCCATAAACATTGTAATAGGGAAGTGATTCCCAAGAGATTTGTTGAGAAAATTTAGTAGAAATATTTTCTCCGTGGAGTAGCCCACATTGGGTGAACCACGTTAAATTGGTGTCTCTATTGTGTGTGATGATTTGTGCATTGCTTTGATTACTGTTGTTGATATTGCCATTGATTATATTGGATAATATTGTTTGGGAAAGAAAAGTAAAAGTTGATCTTATACTGTTCACCCCCCTCTCAGTATAAGCTTGTGTTCTTCAACTTGATCTCCCTTTTGATTAGTCTAGACCTCTGCTTTGCTTACCTTTTATTCAAACCCCCATTAGGAGGGTATAAATTTTGTCCCAACTATCAATAAAGTGTGGGGAGAGGGAGCCATACCCTTGGCAAGCCTTACCTCTTAATAAAACTACCAACAATCAAACATCCTGCTTTATGACAGTGCGTTTGGTAGATGAATACCATCTCTCATAGGTGCTCCAACGGGGTTAATAGGCCTTCATTAGTGTAATTTGAAAATATGTCCAATAGTGACTCTAGGATCTTTCCACAAATAATTGGTGGTTCTAGAGGTCGTAGCAGGATTTTGTTGTCCTGGGCAGGGGATATTTTGGGTGGTAGGACAACCATATTTAGATCAATGGGTCCTTTGGTTGCAATGGAGTCACTAAGTGAATATGTCCTACACTCTAAAATTAGATAGATCAATGCCTTTACCACATCCTTAATCTATTATCTTCAAATAGTGGCTTTTTTGTTCATTCTAGAGCAAATTTGCCAAGTGAGTGAAGAGGTGCTTCATCAAGCAGGGATAGGCATAGACCCTCACCAAGTCTAGCCTAACTTTTTGTAATAATGGGATCAATGATCTATCATTGGGGTCCCATAAAGCATGTCATTAAACTAGTTTCATCTTTGATTATCCTAGTTAGAACAATTATGTCTTGTGAGGAGTGACACAATAGGGCCATAGGCTAGAGCATGTGGTTTGGCTCAATCGAGGGCCTCCAAGATTTTTTTACAATGTTGGTTTCTTGTTATGATGTGATCTTTAGGTGAACTTAAACTCAAGTGGGAGGAAAAGATATGAGAAAAATAAAATAACTCAACAAAATAAAAAGTATGGTGATGCACCAAAATATCCACTAAGATCTCTCTACACAATAGGCCTAAACACTATGTGCCAACAGTGAACACTTCCTCTCTTCAAAACGTTAAGCACAAATGAGGTTACTGACATATATACACATAAATAATGGGTCAGCAAAGAACCACATATGGCTAGTCTAAAAATTAATGCAAGCCTCCCACACACACATGTAAGCAAAACCTAAAATATCATGTAAAAACTATAAACACATGCATACACACAAAATGGCTCAGTAGAGAACCATAGATGGTTAGTATTAAAATATTTATATAGGCCTCCATATATATGTTGGCTTTTAAGCCTTACTACCTCAAAATATCACAAGTCTCAATATATATAAGCCACAATATTATAGGTTAAAATATCAATAACCAAAAGTAGAACTATATATGTGAGCAATCAAATAAATATATCCAGGAAAATATAATAATGAAATAACATTCACTTATAATATCAAATATGAATGTAAATAGTCAAAATCATTCATGTACATGCATGAAGAATATTTAAAATATAAATTACCCAAAATTTGTATACAAGATTTATTATCAATGATTGCTATGTGGTGATCATTACAGACTGTTTTCCCTTACATTTTATGGAGCTTTATCTCCATAATATATACATAGTAACGTGACTCTTCACTTACTTTACTATTATTTTCCATATGACAACTCCCATGACCTTTGGCTTATCATCTTATCACTTGTATAGTAGACTCTTCACTCTCTTCTTACCTACTTAATTTAACTCTATGATTCTTGCACACTTCATGACTCTTACTCTCCTACATGCACTCCTAATATAAGACATGTGTGCACATCCTCACATTACATATTTGCACACTTACATACATGACACGTGCATATCCTGCACATTACACTCTTACATGACACTTGTGCATATTTTGCACATAGAAACTTACATAAAGAGAAAATATAAATCACTCATATAAACTATAGACTTAACCCTAATCTATTACATATTTACATTTGTACCATGAAGGTACCACGAGGGTACATTTGCATGTACCAAATAATATAATATTCTCCAACATCCCCTTGTATTACATTATTTGGTTATTGAATACTTTAGTCTTCACTATTCATGTGACATTGCATCATTCATGAACCTCTACTTTAAATTCATCTTCAACTTCATTCTTGAGTTTTGCTTTGAATTCTCCTTCGTCTTATATAAACACAAACCTATTTGGTGATCGTTATAGACCGTTTTCCAAGCTTATAGCTCTACTCTACTCTATTACTTTTCTAGCCATGCTTATATATCTTAGTTAGTTGAATGATAACACTTTATGGTTATTTGATAATCATTGTATAGTAGTGCTTAGGGATCTTAGATAGCCATTGCATAGTAGAAATGATTCCTCAAAGAATACTTCTTTAGAAGAACTAATCCAAGATCAAGACTATAGTGAATGTAGTATTTCCAGTCAACCTTATCTTTTTGGCTGTTAACAAAAACTTAAACTTTTCTCTATACCTATATTTTCCTTATTTGAAGGCTTCTTCTCTATACTTCTCAATACTAAAATCTTATCTATTCTTAGGAATATTAGATGCTTCTCAATATCTTCACTACCTCTATACTTAGGAAGCTTAGATGCTTCTCAATCTCTTCTCTTCTTTGTCCTCAGGAAGCTTACATTCTTCTCAATATCTTCTCTTCTTTGTACTCAGGAAGCCTAGATGCTTCTCTATCTCAAGTATATTTGATGCTTCTCAATCTTCTCAATCTATCTTCAATATTTTAGATCGCACAAAAATGATTCTCCTATTTTCTAGAGAACCTAAAATCAATATTAGGATGACTATGAATGTCATCACACGTCCAACTTTCTTCTAAGTTGGACCTCAATTTGTTCAAGCTAAGTCTTAGTCTTCAATAGCTTTCCTTGAACCAAGTGAAAATACCCTACCATCCAAACCAGGGTGACTTTTACTTGTCCCCTCAATATCTACTCAATTAAACCTTCAAAAATAGAGTCCATGTCTTCATTACTTTCAAAGTGGACATACTCCAATGTAATGGTGGCTAATAAAATATAACTCTATAAAAAATGGACAGATTTAAGTGATAACTTTGATACCATTATTGGCTTTTAAACCTTACTATCTCAAAATATCACAGGTCCCAATATAAATAAGCCATAATATTATAGGTCAAAATATTAATAATCAAGAGTAGAATTATATATGTGAGCAATCAAATATATATAGTCCAATATAATAATGAAATAGCATTCACTTATAATATCAAATATGAATGTAAATGGTCAAAATAATTCATGTACATGCATGAAGAATACTTACAATATAAATTATTCAAAATATGTATACAAGCTTTATTATTAATGTTTGCTATGTGGTGATCACTATAGACCATTTTCCCTTACATTGTATGGAGCTTTATCTCCATAATATAGAAATGGTAATGTGACTCTTCACATACTTGACTATTGCTCTCCATATAATAGCTCCCATGACCTTTGGGTTACCCTTCACTCTCTTCTTACACGCATACTTTAACTCTATGACACTTGCACACTTCTGCATGACTCTTACTCTCCTACATGCACTCTTAATACAAGATACTTGTGCACATTCTCTCAATACACACTTACATGACACTTGTGCATATCCTCCACATTGCACTCTTACATGATACTTGTGCATATCTTGCACATTACACTCTTACATGACACTTGTGCATATCACATGGACACTTACATAAAAAGGAAATATAAATCACTTATCTAAACTATAGATTCAACCCTAATCTATTACATATTTATATTTGTACCATTAAGGTACCATGGGGATACATTTGCATGTACCAAATAATATAATATTCTCCAACAATATGTGTGTGTAATTTTATACAAAGATTGAGCCAGAAGTAGGGGTTCAATTTTCCCACAAGCCACTTAGAAATCAACTACTCTATGAAAATAAATGAAAGGAAATCTTACAAAAGAGGGCAAATGTAAACTTGATGATCCTCTACAAAGATAATACTACTTCTATTTATAGATTAAAAATAGGAGGGTTTCCCTCCAAAATCATGTAGATATTTCAAAAGGATTGTTCATATGTACATCAGGTCATATCTTTACAACATTAGCAATGTCCTAAGATCTTCAGATCTAGAATCATTAGTGTTGAGTCTTCTAAGTCCTTGGATGCTTTCCTACCTTTGCTATTGCCACCTACCCTTTCTAGAAATTCCTAATATTTGAGCATGGAAAATTAATATCACTTAGCTCGAGGTTTCTTCCAATATGGATCCCATCACTTCTATCTTTAATGTGCCAAGTGCTTACCTCAGTTGCCTCATATTCTCCATAGGAAGTGATTTGTTTATATAATCTTGGGGTTTTTCTTGTCGATCAAGACTTTTCCTTTGATCCTAGGGCATCTTATATGCTTAGCCAATCATCAAAACTTTTTGTTTCTTCTTTTATTTGGACCTTCAAAAACCTTCAATCTTCAAATTTTTCACCAATTTTTCTCTTTATCAAAACTTTTAATGTGGACTTCTAACACCTCATATTTTGCTTTTCCGATTGTTTATCTCTACTTAGGCCATCTCAAGTTTTTCCACTTTTGAGTATAGTGAGAATTAACTACAATACCAAAACTCTTCAAGCACAAAAATAGCCATCAAAACAATGAAATCACAAAAAGTATTGAATTGGAACCCCCTAAATATTTAGAATAAATCCAAAAGAATTTGCTTTGTATAGTAATTTTATGTGATTGAGTGAAGTTGTTTGCATCAACTTTGATACCATGTTAGAATTTACAATGCTTTATAGAAATATTATAAAGCATACAATCAACACAATCATATGCAAAATAATAGAAGAGTGAAAATAAATAGAGCATATAGATAAAATAGTGGAGATAATCAAAATAGAAGGAATAAGTGATGGGTTCCCATAAGCACCCCCATGATCTAACATCACAAATTCATACAATGGATTAGTCATTTAGGGGATATTTATAATAATACATATTCCTCAATTAAACGCTAACCTTAAGTTGACATAACCTAACTTGAAGGTTAAATTACAATATAATAAGAATATTAGACCCTTTAATCAAGGTTAACCATAGAGGTCATTTAACCAATATGGAGAAGGGTGAATAAAGATGGTTCACCAAGATGGATTGTAAGAGATTTTTAACCGACTTTTCTTTAATTGTACTATCCTAATATTGAATGTTTGTTTTTCTTTTTATTTGCTTTGTTTTCACAGTTGCCATGTTGTGTGTCTTGTCTTTGATCAATCTTCAACTTTAATTTCCTTCACATAATAATTAATTTCTTTGTTGTTGAAATTTTTATTACTTCCAAATGAATAATTCAAAATTTCTTCTTTTTTCTACTTAGTCTTCAAATATAATTTTTTTATTGTTGAAATCCTTTTAACTCCAAAATTAATATTAAAATTTCTTCAATATGATTTTCCTTCAAATAACTATTTTCTTTCAATCTTCAATATTCTTAATAATATCTTCTTTCAAATAATTTATCCTTCAATTTTCAATATTCTTAACAATTTTCAAATAATTTTTCCTTCAATCTTTAAATTAATTCAATTTTTTTTTGAGTTTACATGGTGGAATCATTAGCCGCCACGATGATCCGAGCACACTGTCACTCTTTTATGGCTGCCACAGTATTTTGCACTGTCCGCCTTGGAAGCTACCACACACTACTCGCACAATCATTTTAAACCTTTTACGTTATTGAAAGCATCGGGAAAGGGACAAGCATTTAGTCCGACAAGGCCCGAGATTTGAACCTTGGACCTCCGCCTCCCTTACCGGTTTGGAAGAACCAATTGATCTACACCTCAAACCTAATTTCTTCAACTTCAATATTCTTCTTCAATTCAATTTCTTCAATCTTCAACTTAATATCATTTATTTCTTTCTTCAATTTAATATTCTTCCTTCAAATAATATTTTCGTTAATTTTCCTTTTAAAATAATATTTCTTATTATTTATTTTCTTCAATTTTCAAATAATCAAAATATATTTTCTTTAAATCAACTTTCCTTCAATTTTCTTAAATCTTTCTTCTTCAAATATGTATTTCTTCAGCATATTAACTTCTTCTTATAACCCTCATTAATTATAAATTTCCTTCCTCCAAAATAAAACTACTCTCTTCTACTTTCACTTAAATAATTGCCTCTTTAATCTTTGCTTTCAAATATGCTTAATATCTTCCTTCACCTTATAATATATATTCTTTCAATTTATTATGCGCCTTTTTCATTCGAATAATAATTAGAGGCAAAACTAAATGTACCTTACGCAAATTTTAATTTTTGAATATGGCACTTTCAAATTAGGGCAACATTCCACCTGCACATCTTGGGCGTTTCACCTTCTAATTCCACCTTCCTAAGCGTTATGTTTTGTCTGCTTTGACCAATCTATTCTCTGCATGCCTGACATTCATTGTAGCCTTAATACTCTCTTTAATTCCAACCTTCAGCTCTCATCGCCTTGGCTAACGTCCATTGCTTCTTCTTGCACATTTTGCATTACGTCCAAACTTTCTTCTTTGTGTTTACCTTATGCCAATCCAGCGCCTGTCTATTTGCATTCTTCTAGCGTTTGGTGTACTTTCTAGTCTTGCTTTCACAACCTTGCCGTCTCCAACTTCCGACTCTAATAATCCATTTTGCTCTTATAGGCTTGACTTCTCTGATATCCAACTTGAATAATCTTTCAATGGCTTTGTCAACTTCTTTTCCCATGTATTGCTTCCTTCAACACTTCCGTTGCATATTGATTTCATCTTCAACAAATCTTGGACTCTCACAGACAACACTTTCTTTCTTATAGCTTGACCTCTATAAATATGGCCCTACCAACTACAAAAGTGGCTCTACCTTCTCAAACTAGGTCTCTCACTAACACAATCTCTCTCAACAATATACTCAACTTGGCTCTCACTAAGCACACCCAATGTGGCTCTGATAACACTGTTAAAAATTCAATATTCTCTACAGGATCTCACAATAAATCAACACAAAATACTCACACAATTCAATCCATAATAACAATGAACAATGTCTCAATATATTATTGATATACCTACTTAAGTAATGCAATACTTATTCGATTATAATTACAATGCTTTGTCTTCAAAATATATATATATATATATGGATATGAGACTCCACATTTACAAGACTCTTGACCTTTCTTCTTACACAAACCTTTCATCTCCTCACACACATAGAGATCTAGCACTTCATATTTCTCATGGGAGAAATATCACTTATTGACCCCACATATCCACATAAGACTCTAATAATTATACATTCTAATTAACAAACTCTTAAATAACTTGTGACTTCACACTTATTAATATGACACCTCACTTACATAACTCACACTTACTAACATGACACCTCACTTACATAACTCCACACTTACATGACACCTACTATATACTCAAATATTAAACACACTCTAGACTAAACTATTTACATGGTACTTGCATTAATCTTGCAAGTTACCAAATAATGTAATACTTCCAACAGATTTTACAAGTAACTGACTCAATCTTCAAGGCAATCCAAGTGGAAGTGCTCTTCTGCAACTTCAACATTGAGGTGAGGAATGTTAGAGTCCTTGATAGCTGACCATCCTTGCCCAATCCTCTGATCACAGATGACATGCACGAGGGATTGTAACTCACTGGCAGATTTAGGAAGTTGCTTGACATGAGAAAACTTTCTCATGTTAAGTTCCCCTAAACTTGACAACTGACCAAGCTCATCTGGGAGTTGTCTCATGCATTCACACAACTATATATCAAGGAATTTTAGCTGTCTAAGTTTGCAGATGGAATATGGCAGTTCTTTTAGACTTGTACATGCAAACAATTGCAGCATCTGCAGTGAACTGAGCTTTCCTAGATCATCAGACAACTTATAAAGATCAGGGCAGTTTGTGACAGACAACTTTACAAGGGAAGTCATATTACAAATGCTGTCAGGAAGCTCTTCCACGTTAGTACAGTGATCAATGGTAAGCTCAATTAGACAGGGGAAATTTAAGCACAAACCCTTATCTAACTCATTCATATTTCCACAACCCTCCATAGAATCAAGGATAGTTTCTCTAGTTTTTTCCAGGAATGGCAATATCCTTGGAGGGGTGGAACAATCACTCCCTCAAAGCGAACACTTTTGAGCTGAGACAATGAAGACAATACTGACAGTCCTTTGAGGGAAGCTCGCTTAGAATTGTGATTTACAATGATGAGGACCTTAAATCTGTGCATCGTCTGCAAAAATGGTGGAAGAAAGTATTCACTTGCAGAAAAGTTTAATACGAGAGCCTTGGCTTTAGGAAAGTTCATCTGATACCAGTCCCCCTCATTCATTATACCTTCATTCACAAAAATGCAACAATTGATGTCAAAAGACAAACTTTGTGAGCAGGTCAAAAGTAAGAGTCAATACGACATTGTGCAAATAAGACTGATTAAACTTAAATATTATGAAACTAGTTGGACATCACAAATTTGGAAACTAGAGGAAAACTATGAACCCAACCTGTGTGCAAGGAGACGATTTCAGTATCAAATGGACAATCTGCTTGCTCTTTCCACATTTCGGGAACAAAGTTTTCTCTACGAGGCATAATAAGCCTTTTGCTCCTATTTATTTGACCTTGCATTGCCAAATTAATGGCCAAGTCTCGCATTACATCGTGCTGAATAAAAAGCTCACAGCTACTTCCATATTCATTCCCAAGCCAATCCCTGAATCAAAGTTACTATGTCAGCCTAGGCAAAGATGAGTTCATTGTTCAAAAAATGTTCCATTCTCTTGTATCAAAGCATGGAATAAATTAGTAGACAGCCAATAAGCAGTTTTAATATATTCTCCATTTCACTTCTGTACAAACCAACAATTCAAATTTGTTTCTTGAATATGTTATTTTCAAGAGAAGCTTCAAACATCCTCCTATGTCAACGTACAATTTAGACACACATCAGAGGTTTTAACCATAACCCACTATTCAAGCATAAGCAAGGACACATCAAATCCATATTCATTGACTTGCGTTGGATTGTTCACAAGATTCAGTAGGTTCCGATCCTTAAGCAATTCCAAATTTCTGTAAGCAGCATCCCACTCCAAATTGTGGACGTAAACCCACATATCCAACAATGAAGCAACATAATATTTTCTATCCTCTGGAAATGATCCCAAGTCTAAAAAACATTCCCAGACTTATTCTTCCAAGATATCTATGCTCATCTCCACACGTTTGAGAAGACCATCTTTGTGATAATCTGATATTGATTGTGCTCAAGAAAGCCTTGCCCTTGCATCCCTCCACACTACAGGACGCCTATTACGCAGAGAACTTCCGATGACCTTAATAGCAAGTGGTAATCCTTTGCTTTATGCTATTACCTTCATTAAAGTATTGCTAATTGGCCAGCATCTCTTGGATCTTAATTCTCGATTGCACACTCAAATTTCAACATTATATGTTCCAATATATTCTATGCTTATAAAAATAAAGGGAAGGAATAATACCTATTTGACAAGATTTGTATCTTCTGTTTCAGGAATTGTTTGCTGTCTAAATGCCCAAAAGCAGAACAGGGACAGAGCATCTGGATCTCTTAATAACTGTAAGTCATACTGGAATTCAGGATCACTGATGTTTATTCTAGTTGTGATAACAATCTTGTATCCTTCTGCTCCACACAACAGATTTTCAAGGTGATGCTGTTTCCAGACATCGTCCAGCACTATAAGAGTTGGGCGATTCATTTGCTGAAGTTTTCGCTTGAATTTTGTACATGCATCTTCATCATTCTGAAAATGGGATCTGACCTCTGAAATGATCTTATCCCACATTCTCTCAATAATTGCCTTGAGATTTGGGCACTGTGAAACTGTTTCGAAAATTATTCTCTCCTTAAAATGTCTGTAACCAAGAAGAGAACACAAATTACATAAATCAATTGTGAGATTTTGCTGTCAGTCTTGGTTGAAAGAATTACAAAGCTGTGCACTACCACAGAAACAGGGGAAACTCTAAAGGATGGCTACACCTTACTCTATGCGAGAGGAACATTTGTGCTAAAACTAGAGTTTAAGAATTACAAGCACTGCATCATTCATTTAATGAGGAAATTTGAGAATGAGATCCTATTTGTAAAAAAGTTTGACTTGTTTGGATGATTTCCCCAAAATGGGCATATCATAAAATCTCTTTAAGAGAGATTGCACGGTAAAATATCAATTCAAAAACTATGGACATCAAGCATGCACTGACTTAAACAACTATTTGCATTAGCTGATTTCATAGAATTAGGAAATCAGAAATTCCAGACCAGATAACACCATCAAACATAAAAGATTGTCATGATACCATGATCTAATAAGAGAATGCAACACCATCAAACATAAAAGATTGTCATGATACCATGTACTAATAAGAGAATGCAAAATGAATACGACACAAATATCCTCACCTTTGACTTCAAGGTCCTTGCACAAGGCTATAGCCAAGGTGGTCTTGCCACTGCCACCCATACCTTTCAATGCAACAAGTGAAAAATCTTTCAAGATGAGAAGCTTTTTCAAGTCTTCAACTAGCATTTCCAGGCCCAGTGGACATTCTGGCAATTCTGGAATATCCCAGTTTGAATATGAGATCTCTTTGTCAATTTGCATCTGACTCGTGTGATCTGTGATCATGGGAAATACAATTTTTCTTTTTGCTTTGGTGCTCAAAAGTCTCGAACCCCACCTTCATATTTTCTCTCAAGTGTTGCACATCAGACAACTTGCCTGAATTGAAATTGGCAAGATACTTTTCCAAAGAAAGAATTTTCCTCGCGTACATATTTTTTGGTAAACATTGTAATGGCTGACCTGGGAGCACTTCTGAACCAGCTCCTTCTCCTCCTTCAGCCTCTCAGATAATTCTTTAAGCAGGTTTTGGCGATGTTGGGACAACTCTGAACCAGTTTGAAAGACCATCCAATATGGGTATGATATCATGTGATGTCAATTCTAAGCGTTGCAGTAGGCCCTGCAGAAAATGCTTTCTTTATGCAATCTTTCACCACATTTAGGAGGTCGTTCGCTACAACACCTCCAATGGATTGACTCACCAGATCCATCGTATTGCTTTCAGCCTATAGAAACCCATCTTCAATGCTAACTATATAAATATTCACTTTAGGTATTCTGAAACGCAGCATTAGGCTTCAATCCTCCATTTGGGCAGTCTAGCGTCTAATGCAATGATGTTTTCTTCATGTAAAAGCAAATGCATGAGTAGATGTTTTGGCGGAGATTTCTTTTAGGCAAAGAAAGGCTGTTGCATTTGTCTCAGACTCTCAAGGTGGACGGTGGTGTCTACATATAGTGGCTGTTGAATGAAGCTGCAACAGGGGAAAAGCGACCCATCTTGTTCCCGCGTTGCCGCGGAGTTTGTACTGACGCTACTGGGTACTCTGAGGCTTTTACTTTGAATCAAATTAATCCCATGTGCTTGACTTGCTAACTTAATGATTAAGTTATATAGTCAATTTGTATTCTAAATTTCTGTAGGTTGGTGAGATCAAATCCATGCTCTGTCCTCAGTATACAACGATAAACATTCATGATGATAAGATGGTTTTCTTTTGCCATGTCCATACGAACACATCACGATTCTTCTGAGCATGGTGGTTGTGGAAAATTCAGAATGGGGCCCTGGTCAGCCAAGTCTCTTTGGTGATTGGAGTTTTGGAATTGTTGTGGAAAATTCAGAAAGCAGCCCAAAGTGATTACGTGCCGCCAAGACATTGAACTAACTGATAAGACTTAGTTACTTATTAAAAAAATATTTAGATTTAAACTTTAGGCATAGTTAATAAAAATAAAGGTAGTCTGACTTGAGTCGTTTATCAACTTTGAGTTATTGAAGGTTTCCTTCACTCGAAACATGTTATAAAGGCATCTTCAATGACTTAACCTATGTTGAAAATAAACCCGGAGAAGAATGTCTGACCCCATACCCAACTGTTAAAGATTTAGGGATGTTACCTATATCTATGATATTAAAAAAAATCACAATGAAATATAAATTAGACTGTAAGTCACTTTATTAATATATTAATAATATACGTAGCAGGTAACCATCAAAACAGAGTGTTGTGTGAGATAACCATCACTGGCTATATGGCTTGTATTACATAGCTTCTAGGAGTAGGAAGGTAACGAATAATTTAGTTTTCAACATCACTCTAAATATATTTGCAAAATAATAGACAGAAATGGTACAAATATTAAGCAAGTTCTTAGGAGTTCCTAGGAAGTAGGAATTAGGTATATTCACAAGAATGAAAAATTTAAGAGGCTAAGTTCCTAGGAATTTTAAAAGGAATTTTAATGGTTGATGCAAGTTTAAAGTGGAACGAAATTGGAATATGTTATTAAAAAATGAATTGTGATGGTATTTACTATTTGGACTGATTCAAAGGAATTTTTTTCATCAAAACTGTTTTATTACTCTCATTTTTATCTCCAATTAGAGCATGGATTGATCACTACTCCAAATTATAATTGGATACATATGTCACACAGCCTCAGGTTTTCTCTAGCTCAACTACGAGTTTGCTCCCACCAGCTACGTATTGAGACAGATCATCACCTCCCCAGAGATCAGCGTCTTTGCAGATTGTGCAGTCTTGATGTGGAATCCGAGGAGCATTTCATTTTCACTTGTCATGTCTACTACGAGATATGAGGTAGATATTTTTGCTTATTCAGAGACACCCATACACTAAAATCTTGGATTAATTATGAAGATCAGAGGTGCATTGCCCTTTTCATACATTATTCAATCTCAGGAAAGAACTACTTAGTAACAATTTGTAGAAGATAACAGGATCCCGACTTATCACTTCATTCTTCTAGCCTCCAAAGGCCACGAACAGGAAGCGCCAGGGTGATCACAGAGATACAACAAGATCAATTCGTCGTCGCCTCCAACAAGGAACATCTACGACGACATCCAAATATTACATCACTCACTTCTCTTCAGCCTTGAATGTTGGGCGCAATCCTTGATCCACATATCTTGTATATCATATGTCATCTTGTTTATTGTTTTTCTTACTTTATTTTCTCTGGAGCTGCATTAGGCACTCTTGTTGCTTTGTATATGTCCTACTTTATAGTCCTATTGACCTCTTTTGGTCACCGATGGACATTAATACAAATTCAAATTCAAATTCATATTCATATATGATATTGAAAAATGAATTGCGATGGTATCTATTATATGATATTGTAGAAGGTTTTTTTACCAATTTTTAGAAAATGGAATTTTTTTATTTAATGCATCTTTTTTTATAATATGTTTTTCTTGTTTGGATTAATTATAAAAACCTCCTTATTGATAGGTTGATATGTAATTGTAATAAAAAATTACTCACAATAAAAGCTTTTTAGTAGTTTCTATATCCTTATAAATTCTCACTATATTGTCTTATAATAGGTCATTTCTCCTCCTAAATCATGGATGATCACATTGTTTTATCCTTGAGGAAAAATCCTTTTTAAAAAATACCCATGGAGTAATGTGAATTCAATCCCCATTTACATTTGATCCAAGTTTGAATCTTCCAAAAAAAACTAGCTTATATCCATAAAACTTATGTATAAACCTTCTACCTTGAAGAAGCATTATTATCATGTCCAATCATCTCATCATTGATAATCACTTTCTATGTAGCATATGCTACTTGGACAAGGATTACTATAAATTCATTTTTCCTCTTGTTTATAACTCAAGCATCCAAACTTCTAGCTAGAGCCTCCATGGAGGGATTTTGTTCCATGCTACCTAGATCTTCCTTGTAAGAATCCTTTATTTTTTGAGTTTTCCCAAGGGTCTAGAACATAAAAAGCTAAGGCTTACTTGTTGCTTGCACTTACTTCCTACTTGCACTTGCTTTTTCATAAATTGTTACTACCTTAATTAGTATACAAATGATTTTTTTTGAACATGTTATTAGATCATTCAAAGCAAATTGTTATTGCCTTGACTAAGTAATACAAAATTTTCAAAATTTAGTAAAAAATCTTCTATAAGATTCCAACTAATAGATTTTCTAACTTTATTTAAAAGTTGTCCAAGCAAACTATGGTGGTTGAAAGAAGCAATATAAGTTGTGAATCCATTCAACTAACATGATAAAATTATAAAATGATATGATATTTAGTGGTTAAAAACATAGAATTTCAAGGGAAATACCTAGGATCAAATCTTGCCAAGTGATATGTGTATAGTTTATAATATTAATATGTGGTTTATTGAAGCATTTTTTTGAAATATGTTGTGTTAATCTTCACTTGAGTCCATGGACAACCTTTGTATTTGTTTAAAGTGTAATCTAACTTATGGCGAAGGCTAAAATTGTATGGTATACTCTTGTATAGACCTACAATCATTCATTGTACAATTTATTTAATTATTCATTTATGTAATGTTTATGGGCTATGGTTAATCTTGTTATGGTTAAAACCATATTGTATTTTGTAATTGACAAAAAACCCTCTTGTTGTGTTACCTTAGGTTAACTTAATTATGTAATTGGGTTTTTTGGTATAGGTATAAATACCCCCACCAAACCATCCAATGCATCAAAGTGTTGTGATCCTTGTACATGGATAATACTATGATTATTTATGATGCTCAAAGGCACCTACAATTTCTATGTCTCTCTTTATTTTTAGTTCTTTTATGTTTCTTTTTATAAGATTTGAGTGGATGGATTGTTTCTATTTGTTTCTAGAAATAAGTGTGAATTCCAACTTGGTATCAAAGTGAATATGGAACTACCTTACTTGGTCACACAGAATTCATTTGGAGCATTCGATATTTCTTCCAAACTCTACGATGATTTTCTTCTTAAAGTATTATAAGTCACTTCCACATAAGGGATGAAAAGGGTGTTTAACCCTATTTTTTATCATCCATTTTTAGAGGTATTGGAGAAAATATGCCTTGTTTCGATTGTAATTCACAATATTTTTTAGAAATGAATACAAGCAATCAATCCACTCAGATCTTATATAGAAAGAGTAAAATGGTGAAAGAAAAATATATAGAGAGAGAGATTAGGGGTGCCTATGGGCATCATAAATAATCATTGTATTATCCATAGATAAAATTCATAACACTCCAGTAAAATAAATGAGGAATGGTGGGGGATAATTATACCAATACCAATCCCAAAATACATAAATGAACTTAACCTTAAATTGAAATTGTTAGCTTTTGATGTAATGAGCAATAGGAGATAGCAATCACAAGATGCAAAATAATATAAAAGAAAGTAAATCTGCAAGATGACTAAAGTATGCTTGAATAGAAATAACATAAATGAATACAACGTAGCTATGGAGGAAATGAACACTCCATTAATGAAGCTACTGAACTACATTGCACTCATCACCAATATATGGTGATATACACATCACTACACTACTACCTACGACTATGCTATAAGCAACTCTATCTATCCATGTCCCCCTTCTCATATATATCTGACAATGAGGCATTTCTTATATAGGAAGACATGTTCCTTGGCCAACACTCTACCTAGTTGTACAAGGGACAACTTGCACATATACAACTTTCACATTGATACTTGTGCATTTATCACATTGCATGAAGTAACTAGATAACTTCCCCCTAAAGTAATCTAATGTCCTAAGTATGTACCTTGGAAGATAAATTTACATAACCCAAATGATGGAATAGACTCTATTTCTAACACCCCCATATATTACATTATTTGGGTATTGAAGACTTTAGTCTTCAATATGGATCTTCCTCCAATGGATAATGGAATTTGTATTCTCCTTCATTGCTTACTATATTCAGGTTCTACAGGTAATCTGTGTCTTCTATCCAGCCACCATTGTAGTTATCTTTGCAAGTATTTTCATTTGGTTTTGATTGTTGATGAATGAGTAAAGCATGGTGTAATTGTCCTCTCATATTCTTGATTTTTATTCTTCTATGCTTACCTTTTTGGTGTACTAGTTCTTCATTTTCTTCAACATGTTCCTCTGTAAATGTGTTAGCATCATTTTGAAACACCATAATATCTTGAGAGATTTCCATTGAGTCTAGGACGTATGTATTTTCATGGATTGATCCTGTTGCTTTTATTCCATCTTGATTCATAATGAGACATGTATTGATCCCATCCATATATCCAAAGTTGATCATATGGATGTACTACAAAAAGTATTGTATGTTCCTAGATTTATTTTCAATCTCATTTCAGTAAGCAAGCTAGTAGAAAATGATTTGCTAGGTGTCATACATCCATATCCATGTATAGGATAGGTTTGGCTATCTACAATTCTTAGTTTGTATCCTCTAGCAACTTCAAGATAATCAAACCATTGTATATTTTTTGTCATATGATGACTGGCTCCTGAGTCAATGTACCACATGTTTTCATGTTTTGTAGATTGGTTCTTGTTGGAGCAAGTTTTACATTCATTGTATGATATTTCTTTTCCCATTTGAAGAAGTAGAAATGAAGAAAAAAAATAGAATTGTAGTCTACCTTATGGCTCCCAATATTAGAATATATGATCCCTTATTAAAGTATATAAGCTTGATTTGATAAGACCTTTACTAATCCTTATGTTTGTAGACTTCCTTATGTCTCCCTAGTAATGAGAGTATGAATACCTAATTTTTAGGTTTTTGTAGAAAGCTTATATCTTCCCAACTTGATAATATTTGAAGGATATTATTATCATCAATTTTTGTAGAATTCCTTATGACTCCCTAGAGATTTTTGGAATATAATATAGTGCTTTTGTAAATATATAGTTCAATTTTGGTTGATTTTGTACAAATTTTATAAAGATCAAAAATCAACTTCTTAACACCTTATTACTCCTATTGAACTAAGCACTTTTTAATTTTGAAGAGGTTTTAATGTTGGATTTCTTTTGTCCCTTTAGAGAAGTTTTTTGAGACAAGAATATTATAATTTTCCAACCTTAGTAAAAAGCTTTAATAAAGTCTTTTTATAGCCCTTGGATTGTTTCTAATTTCCATTAACCTAGTTTGGAGTTGTAGCCCTTATGACTCCCAAATTGGTTTTATAAGGCGAATCCTAATCAAAATCAATATGAATCATAGATCAAAGCATAAATAATATTTCACACTAAATTGGGCATTTGAAGCCAAAAGTAAGGACTTTGGATTTGTTACCTTTAATACCTACAAAAAACACCATAAACAAGACACGCCCAATATAGGGATGCCCAAGAAACAAATACAAAATGGGGGCTATTCGCCAATTTTTAAAAATCAATATAGCAAATTAGTGAATATCACTATGATAACTCCCAAATTTGGAAAATTAGAACACATTAATATTTGCAAACTTTAAATGGATTAATTCCAAGTAGTATTCCTTATTTCTCCTAGGTTATGCTTTGCAAATATTAGACAACTTTAATATTTAATTTCCCTAAGTTTTGCTTTCAAATGAAGATTGATTCCTTTCAATAATTCAACCTTATAATATAACCTTATAACTCCCTTTTTATGGAAAGCAAATTAGATGGAAATTGTACCTTTATGAAACCGACGGTAGACTGTCCTTCTTGGGCATTATGAGTAATGGAAGATTCTTCCACTTGCTATTTGCTTCAACACTCACTTCAATGCTTCCTTGACCCGTTTGACCAGGAGTAATGTGCTTCACCATTTTTAGATACTCAAAATTACTTTCAGATTGTTCTCCAAGTTGCTATCGATCCTCTACCATGTAGCTACCAAGCTACTATCATGATATAGCTGAGATGCTACCAAGTTGCTTCAGACTCTCTTGTTGTCGTTGCTACTTTGCTTTGACTATGCTTTCACCTCCTTGACCGCCCTTTTTATGGAAGATAAATCTTGAATTTTGTGACAAGTGTCACACCTGTTACGTATGAGCGCTCACTCCTTTTGTAACGTACCAACTTCCTTGTCTAACATTTCTTGGGCACTTAGTAACGTATGAGCACTCATGTGGGCACTTGTGTGAGGTTTGTGGATGATAACAAGTGGCACCACCTCCTTAATATTCCTTGTAACTCCTGCGTGAGGTTTCTTGAGCATTGAGAGATATAATGATGCTTTAGAAAGTTTATGCCAAGTGGCATTCAAATGTTTTGCATGAATACTTGTGCTATAATGCTTCCAAGGAGAATATAACGCCTTTCCTATGCCTTCCCTTAGCTTGCTTTGTTTCTTGGATAGCAAGAAACCTTCTCTTTTACAGGTGATTTGATGAGGCATTATGGAGCTTCGAATGGCGATTCTGAAAGTGATATTGGTGCTTCCTTTGGTGGATGATCTTCACCAAGTTTAAGACCTGAATGTAGCACCTTTTATCCTTGTCTACTATACCTTCAATGTGCTATTTTTTATGCTTCTTTGTAGTGTAGATAGTCGCTTGCTATGTTGTATGTCCCACGTTGGTAGAAGTAGATTTGATGCCTTCTCTTTGTAGATGAGCTCCCTTTCTATCTACGTAAATGCAACTTGATAACAACCTTGTGTGGGCTTTGATATTGCAGGTTCATCCATCCAAGATATGCTGAGAGTGAGCCCTTTGAGTGGCTCCTTTTGTTGTGGAAGAGGAGTGCTAACGTTTGTCCTTCCTTGGTTGGCTTACCCTGTAGATATTGTGCCTTTTGAGGCACCTTCAAATATACTCTCTTCCTACATATAACATATTGTATAAGTGCAATACCATGTAACCTTACATGTATATAAAACTTTCTTTATTGCACCTTTTCTTGCACTCTTTTGTAGGTCTAAAATTCTAGCTTTGTAGAAAATGTTTTGAATGCAAATATGAGGGTTTTGAGGATGTCTCTTTGGCTAGAATCCTTACCCTTTTTGCTTGGATACTTTGATGATAAATCCAAGCCCTTAATGATGTAGATAGAAGCTTCTTTGTAGCTGTAATTTTCTGCCCTTTGTAACAAGCAATTAACCCTGTAATGCTTTGGATTTGAGACTCACCAAGTCTCAATATTTGAAGCTTCTATTTTTTTTTTTGGTTAGTTGTATTCTTCTCCAAGTTTTTGAGGATTCTAACCTGATTTGGTGGCTTCACTTGGCCACTATGTGTTGCAAATTTTTGTGCACTAATAGTGTCTTTAGACACTTTGACAATTTTGATTTTGTGCCCTTCTCAAGTACACAAAAGCTAATCTTTTGAGAGCAATAGAATAGTGCAAATGAATCTAATAATATTTCACTTTTAATGCACTAATAATTTCACCTTATCACTCCAATCAACTCTCAATAAAATGCACTTAATAAAATTTATTGCAACTAATCAAGAATAATCTGAAATGAACCTTCAATATTTATTCTACAATTTCACTACAATCAATATTGTAGGACTTAGTCTTCTTTTTCTTTTTCTAAAGTAGATGATAGGTAGTTGATAGAAGTAATTCAAAAATCTAATCAACTCCTAATCAATGTGCAAATGAACCTTAAAAATAACCTTTCTTTTTGCACTTTTGAAGACTGTAATCCAATTTTCTTCTTGCAACTTTAATCCAAATTTAGGTGCTTTAACAAATCTGATAAGTAATCCAATTAATGAATCTACTTGCACCAAAAGTTGCTTACCTTTTTTAAAGTCTCTGTAGCTCTTTTTCCACTTCTATAGAGGATGTAGATCTTGGTGTCTAGGATCACCAAGTTGTTTCTTTGAGTAGGATCTTGCATCTCTTTGTAGACTATCTTGAACAACTCCTTCTTCACCAAATGATGGTCTCAAACTTTCTTTCATGAGCCTAGGATTTGGTGGCTTGTTCTCCTCTTGTGTTCTCCTCCTTATGCTATATATTTGGAGAAGTCTTTATCTCTAAAGTGGTGCCTTCTTGCTATGAGAGGTAATATTCAAATCTCCAAGATTTGGTGAGCTTCTTCTGTCTTCAAGTCTTCTTGTCAAATTTTGACTTCAAGCAGGATCTTCTTCTAGGATTTGGCACTCCTTGCCAAATTCTTCTTTTGATATTTGGCACTCCTTGCCAAATTCTTCTTCTCTTGGGCTTGTTGTCGGATGGCGAAAATTATCCCAAGTCCTTCACTATCAAGGGCTTCTCCTTGGTAGTGGATTTCTTCAATGAGTTCTCCTTTGAGAATTTCTTCAGTCAAGCTCTCCTAGCATTTTTTTGGATGCTCGATGAGACCTTCCCAAGGTCTTTGATCTTGCAACTTCTGATGGTCTTCCTTGAGACCTTCTCTTCAACCTTCTACTCCTGGAAGTGTTGGTGGTGAGATCTTCTTTTGGATCTCTGATTCTATTGCTTCTGACTTCTAGTAGGACTCACCTAGTCCTTCTTCTTCTTTCTTCCAAGACTAGAAGTTCTTCAATGAGATCTTCTCTTGATCTCTTCAATTTTGCTTTAGGTGTTGAATTGATTCTGAAGAAGATACCCTTCCTAACTTTCTTGTAGGAAGTTTCCCAACTCACTGAATCTTCTTTCCCTACAACAAAGATATTAGTACTAAAATATTTAGTCTGCTTCTGAATTAGATATTCTCTTTGAATTCTTCTTCAAGATCAAGGCTTATGTGGCCTCTTTTCAGTATCAAGGCTTTTGTGGCCTTTTTCAAGACCAAGGCTACTATGGCCTTTTTCAGTATCAAGGCTTTTGTGGCCTTTTTTAGTATCAAGGCTTCTATGGTCTTTTTTGTATCAAGGCTTTTGTGGCCTTTTTTAGTATCAAGACTTCTGTGGCCTTTTTTAGTATTAAGGCTTCTATGGCCTTTTTCAATATCAAGGCTTCTGTGGCCTTTTTATTCAAATGTGAAGTTCTTGAATCTAGAAATGGAGATATTTAGTCTCTTGACTTCACCACGACTCTTCACCAGAAGTCTTATTTCGTAGTATTCTTCTCTTGCACAAGGAATAAATATCTGCACTATGAGGGCATGTCGACCTTCGGGCAACAAAGTTGGAATCTCCTAGTTTTCTGTTGTAGGAGGAATACCAATCCTCTAAGAATTAATTTTCTGCAACAAAAGAAACTTTAGGTAATAGTTAGCAAATTCTAGATATCTTGGATGATCTTCACTAGATGATTTGTCAATCTAGTGGATTGAATGCTGAGTCCTAGTCTTCATGAGTTCTTTCTACAACTCTATGGAAAAGACTCTAGTCAAATGTAATCTTAGTATTTTTGAAGTTGAGATTTCTTTCAGTACTAACTTTGTGACTCTCCCTAATTCTACCACCTAGATTCTTCTGAGATCTTTTGATAGTGGTTGGTCCAACAACACGTCAGATTGACAAAAAACTCAAGCTCAATAATAATGGTGGTTTCCCTATTGATCTACATAGACTAGATCTACCGTAGCTCTGATACCACTGTTAGCTTTTGATGTAATGAGCAATGGGAGATAACAATCACAAGATGTAGAATAATATAAAAGAAAGTAAATCTTCTAGATGACTGAAGTATGTTGAATAGAAATAACATAAATGAATACAACGTAGCTATGGAGGAAATGAACACTCCATTAATGAAGCTACTGAACTACATTGTACCCATCACCAATATATGGTGATATACACAACACTACACTACTACCTACGACTATGCTGTAAGAAGCTCTATCTATCTATGTCCCCCTTCTCATATCTATCTAACAATGAGGCATTTCTTATATAGGAAGACAGGTTCCTTGGCCAACACTCTACCTAGCTTTGCAAGGGACAACTTGCACATATACAACTTGCATATTGATACTTGTGCATTTATTACATTGCATGAAGTAACTAGATAACTTCCCCCTAAAGTAATCTAATGTCCTAAGTATGTAACTTGGAAGATACATTTACATAACCCAAATGATGGAATAACCTCTATTTCTAACAGAAATAACAAGAAAGGCTTTAAGGTTAATTTCAAGTTTATAAGTTAGGTTTAACCATAACAAGGTTAACTACAACCCCAGAAGAATTACATAATAAATATTATAGTAAACTTGATACATTATATAATGAATTCCCTTAGGTCTATCTAGTATTACATCATACAATATTGGTATTGGCCATGAATTGGATTACAATTGTAATAACCAGATAATCTAAACTAAGGGACTAAGGAGAGAAAACATTAGTGTCAATAATAGCTTCTCCCCATAATGAATGCTCTAGTGGGTCTCTATAGTTGAGGTAGATCCTTCATAATCCCCTTCATTATCTAGAATATGTACACCTATCTTCAAGAACACAACTTCAATCCTTTATAATTTTAGTAAGCAATTATTCATTGGATGTCCTTCATTCTTGCAGTATGTGCAAATAATATTCAACATATTTGAGGACTTAACATATCCCTCAAGTCCTTTGGTCTTAGTCTCCTTAGATTTAAATTCCTTTACATGAGTCTAAATTTTTGAAGAGCCACCATAATTCCTCATTACCACCTGAAAACAAACTATGAGAGAGAAAAGTTAATCAAGAGTAAGAGTTTTTGGGGATTTTGAAAATATTATAATCATATGAATCATGAGGTTTAACATATGAAAAGGATAAAGATTAGTATGGACAATCTTCATGTATTCTACATCATCTTTATTTTTACCGCCCAAAGATGTAAATTTGCTCTTAATACCTTCAATCTTGCAATATAATCCTCAATGTTATCAAACTCATCCAATTTGAGGGAAGAAAGCTTTAATTACAACTGATGTACTTCAGTAGTATTAAATTTTCTAAATAACTATTGTAATTTTGACCATACCTTAATAGGTTCACTCTTCTCTTTGATGTAGAAAAACAACTCTAGTTCAGATTACAATTTCAATAATTTCTTCCAACAATGTCAAAATTCTAAAATGTAGGAATCAAAGTTCTATGCTATTGAATATCCTCAATAAAAGTATGTAATTAAATTTGAACATGTTATTAAACCTAAAAATTTCTAGATGGACGAATTTGAATTTGAAAAGGGATGTTTTTGAACATTTTTTCTACTTTGTCTTAGCACCCTCTCAAAGTATAGAGCATGATCCCCTTGTTCAAGGAGAAGGTGTATGCCTCTACTTAGTGGATAAGGGGCTATTATGGATAGGCGAGCACTATTGAAGACTTTCATTCAACAAAAAAATAAATTTGAATTGATGCTAAAAAAATTTGAGATCGAGAGGAATAGCACAAGTTTGAAAGCAATTGCTTCTACCTCAACTATTACTACAACATTGTAGTTTAGGATTTGTGTGAGGAATAGGAGCAGGGGTTATGCACAAGGGAAAATTTTGCAATTTATAGCAAATTTTAGGATTTAACATTTTTTATTTTGCTAATTTTGGGACCCTAGAGATCGACCCATTCACCCGAAAATTACGGAATTAATTTTTTTTAAGGGTAAATTCGCTCCGGTACAATATGTATTCCTGCCTAATATTCGCCCTAAAATTATTTAAAAAAAATTATCTCGCCAATTCGCCTCTTGTACCCCCATTATATATAGGTAACCTTGGGAGTGACACTCATAGTCTCAAGATGACTGTCACAAGGCGGCCGCAAAAAGTGACTTGTAGAAGTGAGTGACAAAATGCGACTGGCAGAAGCGAGTAACAAAAGGCGATCAGTAGAAGCGACTGATATTGGGCTACTGACATGTCATGACTGTCACAAGGTGACTGACATGCTACGACTATCATAAGGCGACTAACATGCTACGATTGTCATAAGGCGATTGACACACCACGACTATCACAAGGCGATTGACATTACGCAACTGACATTGGATGACTGACATTGGGTGACTGACATCAAGCGACTGATATAGGGCAACTGACACTAGGCGATTGACATAGGGTGACTAACACATCATGACTAACATAGGGTGACTGACAAGTTATGATTATCACAATGCAATTGACACGTCGTGACTGTCACAAGGTGACTGGTACGCCATGACTGTCACAAGGTGACTATCATAGGGCGACTGTCAAATGACGACTGTAACACAGTGACTGACATACAAGCCAACCATTTATCGGTAAGTTTATATTATCAATTATGTTTCTTTTTTATACTTTTTTATTCATTAACGCTCAATAAGTAGGTTTTCCTATTATTTGGGCACCAATCTCAAGCTTCCTTGGGTCATATATTCTGTTGTCTTGAATAGTAGTTCTCTTTAACCAATTATTTCCATTTTTCAAAATGATTTTCTTGTTACTCTTCTGTTTATATAGGTAAAATGTCACTTGTTGGTAGTGGAAAGAAGAGAGGTCAATCTTCCAGTTTCGATAAAAGGAGTATCATCAAATACTTTCATAATATTTTGAAATCCAATCAACCATCAACATCTGCACAAATTGAAGGTATGAACACCTTTACTTACTAACCAGTTAATTTTTGTTCATTGTTAATTTAATATATAATGTCTTCATTCATTAAGAAGGGTGATTTTTGGTGTATGGCTTTATCCATTGTTTATCTGTATTTTTCAAAAGAAGGTATGCTTTTAACATAATGTATGCTTTTAAAAAAATAATAATAATGACCCTGGTATTGACCCTAGTATTATCTTTACAGAAAACATTGTTGACCCTCGTATGAATCCACTTCCACATAACTACGATAATGAAAAGTCCATAGATGAAAATTTTCTTAAAGAAATGGAAGAAGAACAACAGAAAAAAATTTCTGAAATAAACACGCCAAATGGAAAACAAAGTAATAGTTCTTATGTGGTACCCGCTTTCAGAGAATCTTCTTCTAAAAAATATAAACATGTTAGGTCATCTAAATGGACAATTAACAGATCATTTCAACTTGATTGGGTCTCAGATTTTCCATTTGTTAAGCCAATGCTGCCATAGAATAGTAATGAGGTAATAAAATAATTGAGATGCATAATTTGCAATTGGAAGCATAGAAAAGATCATAGATTGCAAGTTAAGAAAGATACAGTAGAAAAATATTATGGAAAGGTTTATATAAAAATAAAAGAAAGTGATGTACCAATACAAAAAAATTATAAGTGGAAGGATGCATCAGAGTGTGCCCATATCATATATGCACAATAAAATGATAAAGCAATGAAATAAAAACAAATTTTGGTTGAGAAAGGTGCAATGATTCAAGCCCAATTTCAAAAAGTGGAAAAGTTCACTTTAGCTTCAAAAAATTTATAGTTTATTGTTGTACTCACTATTCTTAAAAAGGGTAGACCTATGCCAGATTTCATTGATTATAAATCTTTATTTCAACTAGCTGATGTGAAGAACTTACCCAGTGTTCATTGGTCAGATCGAAGTGGTTGGAAAATTGCAAAAATTTTATCATCGATTGAGCAAGATGACCTCAAAGAGAAAATAAAAAAATCCAAATTCATATCACTTTCAATTGATGAGGTGACTATTGTTGACAACATATATTGGATTTGCATGCATGTTTATACATTGTAAAATCATTTAAGGCAACGTCATTTACTTGGACTACGCAATATGGTGGAAAATTACAATGCAAAAAACATATACAATGTTGTTGTTTCTAGTTTAAAGGAAATTGCAGGAATGAATGAAATAGAAATAGCCACTATGTTAATATGTGTCGAATCCAATGGTGCTGCTACAATGCAAGGACACAAGAACGGTCTTCGTGTTAGACTACAAACATTTGTTGCCCCATATATGATCCCTATTCATTGCATGGCTCATAGAATTAATCTTGCATATAAAATTGTGTATACATTTACAAATGTGGCTAGAGTGGAAGACCTTGTCCGTGAAATTCATGATTTTTTTTGCGTAGTCCAAAAGTATTTTCAGATTTTCAGCAGTTTGCACTTGGAGTTACTGATGGTAAAAAACTCTTAAAAGACATGGATACTAGGTGGATTTCAATGTATCAACTGGTATATAAAGTTTTCAAAGAATATCAATCCTTGGCAAGGTTTATGTATGCAAACCATAGGGCAATTGATAAGGCTAAGGATTTGCTATTACGAATGAGTAATTTTGAAACATTTCTCACATTGTGTGGTATTCTTCCAATGTTGGAAGAAATGAATACTTTGATCAAAATTGCAAGAAAGATCGATTTATATTGTGGATTTCATTAGGGCAAAAAAATGAATTTGCTTACATATTGATATGATGTACGCATTTGGTGAAAGTTTTATGGATCCCATGTTTGAGAGTTGGAGAGCATTTACAAACATTAATGATCCTCGAAACTTTTTGAAGTTTAATATAAACGATCATCTTTGTATTAATGTCCATGAAAAGAAAATTCCTTTATATTATTTTTGTCAATGAATGGATATTGCTACAAATGAAGTTGTATAAATACCCATAACATACAACATATTTCATGTAGTTGTAACAAATACAAAAATTAAACTGAAACAAATAGTGAAATCATTGATAAAAGAGATCAGATACCATTTTCAAAGAGATGAATTGCTTGAGGCTATGGGTGTAGTTAACCCAATATTTTGGAATCCTAGTAGTGAATACTAGAATACAAGTGGCTTGTTTCAAAAATACATGGGCAATATTGCTAGCCATTTTGCTAAACCTATGCTATTCAATGGTATTGAAACCAACGTAATTCTCAACAAAGATATTTTGACAAACCAATAAAACTATTTTGGAATAACAATGTCTTCTCAAGTTTTACAATTTGCTAATCACCATGAAAAGGGTTCTATTTTACATTTCTAGAAACATTTATATCCTAGTAGTATCTTGCAACATACTATGAGTGAATATTTTAGTTTGTATGAATTATGCTAAATGATGATTTTAGGATCTATTGAGGATGAAAGGGTATTTAGTGCATTATCATATGTAAAATCTAAAGTTTGGAATAGATTGGACAAAAATTTGGAAAATTGTTTGATAGTATATGTGTCGACCTATGAGGTTGAGAAGTTTCCTTATGAAAGAGCATTGTCATATTGGAAATCTTTGGCAGAGAGAAGAGGTGTCATGAATACTCTGGATGATCAAGATAATGGTAACATTGATGACACTGTGATGACAATTTTTTTTGGAATGAGTGCAGAAGAATTTGCACAATCTGAAAAGTGTTTGTTCTAGCTTTCACCATTATGATGCAAAGATGCTTTCATTTCTGAATATTATATTGGGATTTAATTCATTTATTTGATTTGATTTCAAATATTAAGATTTGATTATATTTTGAGATAATTTTCATGTATTTTGGAACATAATATTGATTACTGGATCACATATATTACTATTTTTTACATGTATTTTGATTTCATATATTATGCTATCAGTTGTCAACATAATATGTGTATATTATGATTTCATATATTTTTAAAACCATGTATTGAATAAAGTATAGACCATGTATTAAAAACCATGTATTGAATAAAGAATAAACCAACTATTGAATAAACCATGTATGGCAATTGCAAACCATCTATTGAATAAACCATGTATTGAAAACAATGTATCACAAACCATGTATTGAATAAACCATGTATTGAAAACAATGTATTGCAAACCATGTATTGAATAAACCATGTATTGAAAACAATGTATGGCAAACCATGTATTGAATAAACCATTTATGGCAAACAATGTATTGAATATACAATTTATTGAAAACAATGTATGGAAAACCATGTATTGAAAATAATGTATGGCAAAAAATGTATTGAATATCAATTTGATTGAAACCATGTATTGAAATCATGTATAAAAACCATTTACTAAAACCATGTATACAATAAACCATATTTTGAAAACAATGTATGACAAACCATGTAATGAAAACCATGTATTGAAAATAATGTATGGCAATCCTTGTGTTGAAAACAATGTACTGAGTAAACCATTTACAACAAACTAGATATTGGTGCTCCATTATTGCATCCACATAATTCAAAATTATTTATTGCATCCACACAACTGATCAAAACATTACAACATTGAAAGAAAAACTAAAAATTAATATAAAATTTATGTAATACAAAATAATATGTTTTAAAAGATGTTAAAATACGAGTCTTTGAAACCATGTTTCTTTTCACCACAATGCCACATTCCAGAATCATCAAATAAGGAAACAACAATTTTACTTTTTTTAAGTTTTCTTGTTGCAAAGTGTTTGAAGTGTCAGCTGCATCTACCTCAATATCCTTTGCTTCCAATGCACCAGACCATACCAAACTATCAGTTGTAGTGTTTATCCTTGATAGCATTAAACCTTCTTCCTTCGCGAGATCTTCTTTAAACAGTGCATTCAGCTCTTTCTCATTTTCTTTTATTGCAACATACACATCCTGGCCCTTTTCTTTGATAAGCTTCTTCAGTCAATTGTTTTGTCGAAGTGTATTGTAGTCTCTTCTTCAATTCAATAGCATTAGTCACACTAATTTTTGCAGTCTTGATCCACATTTTCATAACTGACACCTGCTGCTATAAATGCTAATAATTAGACTGCAAATACAAGAGAAAAAAATTAATATTAATTAAAATATATATTAAAGAAAAAATGGTTTTCAGATATGTGTAAAACTTACATCTATTGTAAGTCTTGCAGTTTCTGCCACTGCTACTTTCTTCTTATCTAGTTCCCATTCATTGAAATATGATTGGGCTTCGATATTCAGGTTCTCTAATCGGTCAAGTATAATGACCACACCTTCATCATTGCTTGTAGAATCGGCCTTGACGGTGCCAGATTTGACCTTTAGTAACAGAGCATCGAGCTTTTGTGGCTCATTCTCTACCTTTGAAAATAGCTCCTTTCTATGTTCGAAGTTCTTGTATCGACCATTTATTGCTTTGATCATAACCTTGGCCTGATATTCTCATTGTCTTAATGTATCAATGTCTATAAGAAGATTATTAGTAACATTAGCCCTACATGAGTTTGCTAATAAAATATTTTCTAAGAAGTTTATTTTATCATCATCGGTCGGATGATGATCGGTGTCGACATGCTGGTGGGGGGAAGAGGAAACATCAGCGGCATCTCCTTCAACATTATCTTGTGCTTCATCACCTAATCCTAGACCATGAAGTAGATCACATGTTTTTAGTGGTAAATTCAAATTATTCATATCTTGATACATAAAATCATCATCCAAATTGGCATATGGAGGGGGCATCTAAGACGCACTTTCTACATTTAATAAATTATCAAGTGTTAAAATTGGGAACCTCATCCCTAAAACAACAGACTGACCCACAGTCTAATTCTGTGTATTTAAGTGACTACTGGTTCCCTAAAGTGGCTGATGCGGAGGTGTGAGGAACTTTTTCCCACGCATGCAAGATAGGTTCCTCACCGGTGGTGCATGTTGTGGTGATTGTTGGACTTGTTGTAGATGAACTTGGCATTTCGGTAGGATTGGTTGCTTTTCATGTTGTGCACCCGGTGGAAACATCTATTTTTTGAGTCTTTTAAATCTAGTCGGTCCCTCTGCAAAATTTAACATAACAATTATAAATTAAAACTAGTTTTAAAAACAATGTCATTAAAATATAACAATTTTAACTAAACATACCCGACTCAAACTCTGCAATCGTTGTCGTTGATGGTGCAAGTGTTGTCATTTTATCTGAAAAATAGTTAAAATATTTTCTCAAACTAAATATAATTGAATATTGTTAAAATACTTTATTAAAATTAGAACTTTTGAAAAATATGTTTACCTTGTGAGTTGGAGCTTTCATCTTCAATGTTCACTGTAGGAGATGCATGTCCAGAAGTAAGAGGAGCAACACATGTATGTTGTCCATCGGGAGACCTCCTATGTTTACAGGTGGAAGGTACCAATGACGATTGCGACTGCGAGTCAGAATCACCAAACGCTTCTTGAATCCTCATGGCGGTATCCCTTTTACTGGAAGAGTGAGCTGCTCTTCTCTGTTTTCAAAAGAAAATTATAAAATAACAAGATTGATTGAAATTTGAAAAAACAAAAAAGAGAGACTATTCCAATATATAATTTTACCTGTATTTCATTCTCATTTAACCCAATACGCAACAAATTTGGGTGTAATGTAGTTGGAGAACTTTTTTGTTGAAGATTGTAATATGCTTCATAAAAAAGATAAAGAATATAGTTGTTGGAGGATATTATATACGCAAATTGAATTTTTTGCGCAGAAAGGAGGTCCTATTTTAGGCGGTTTGAAATGAGTGTGGACCAATCATATCTCCCTCCATCAATACAACAAATCAACAATGACAAAGCCCAAAAGGGTATTTTTGTAGGTCACCCCTGCAGAATAAGCCTTCCCAAGAACAATTCAATATAGACATAAAGAAATTTATCTGTCACATTGGAAAAGTTCAAACCCCTTTTTTATTTTGAAGAATTAACTGAAAAATAGAGAGAACATTATTAGAGAATGTATATTGAAAACAACAATACATCAAAATTAAGGATAAAAAAATGAAATTTTCAAAAACTTACCTTTCAAATGGTTTGGATTCATGCCATATTTGGATGCCAATGTTGATTTTTTAGTTTCAATCAATACGTATTGGTTGTTAACAAGGAGACCATCTAAAAATGATAGTCATGTTAATCACTGCACATCCGAGGGGTTCATAGTAAAAACAACATTCTTATTATCAAATTGGATCTGTATAGTGGACACATCATGGTCGTAGGAACTAACAATACATTGCATCTAGGAGATGTTGACGTCCAACTGTGGCATCTTAATGACTCCAACAACTCTAGAGGTGTAAAGCCATTTGGAATCTCTCCTAGGAATGTTAAAAATATTCTTGACGTTCGAGCAATAGTAGCTCTTGAATGATACCTTGGAAGGGAGAGGAGAGGAACTGCTGGCCATTTCTGATAACGCTAGAAAAATACCCTGAAAAAAATCAGAAAACACTCAAAAAATTACTTTAAAAAGGTCTAAAAATGCCCTAAAAATGATAGGAAAATGACCTGAAAACAATTAGAAAATGCTCAAAAAACAACTTGGAAAAGGTCTAAAATCGTTGTAGAAAACGCACTAAAAAAACTAGAAAAAGCTCTAAAATTGCTCTGGAAATTATCGTGCGAAAGGTGAAAAATAATGTTGGTATTCTATTTATAGAATTCTGCATGTCTAAATTCAATGGATGCGTGACACGTGGCAAAGGAGAGGACACATGGCAACATCTTATTGATGGTATTTGGTGGTCGTATTCTTCCTATCACCATGTGACAGTCACCACGTGACAGTCATTATGTGATAGTCGTCCTTGACAGTCGCCATGTAATAGTCACTTCTCATAAGTCAACACTTGATAGTCACAACATGACAGTCACCACTTGATAGTCGCATCCTTGTCATTCACCTCTTGGCAATCGCTCTATGGCAGTCGCCACTTGACTATCGCCCATGGCAATTGCCTCTTGACATTCGCTACTTGATAATCGTGCTTGGCAATCGCATCTTGACAGTCATCGTATGGCTTTCACCATTTAACAATCACCCTTGGAAGTTACCCATTGAAATTTGCCTCTTAACAGTCACCATATGGCGGTCGCCATTTGACAGTCGCCCTTTAACAGTCGCCACTTGACAGTCATGCATTGTCAGTCGCCTCCTAGAAATCGCACCTTAACAGTCGCTTCTTGGCAGTCGCTTTTGTCAGTCACCTTGTGACAGTATTTTCTATTAGTCGCTATTTTTAAGGTTGAAAAATTTGCTGCATAGTTTTCAAAAATTGCCAATATTTGAAAAAAAAATTGTAAAAATTTGAAAAATTCGCTATACAACTTAGGACTAGATTCACCCTGATTTTATAAATATACTTAGGGGCCTACCCCTTATGCATAATCCTGAATAGGAGGGCATGGGTTTTAATTACATATGCTTCCTTTTTCAAAATACCTAGGCAAGTGGCCTATACTCTGTGGAGGTAGTAGTACCTTCATCATGGTTGTATGCAATAACAGGTTGGTCAATTAGAGTCATTTTGGAAGGGAAGGTCCCATGTCTAAACCATGCATAGTCATTTTTTTGCTACTTTTTGGAGATGGTTTGTGTAGAAGGGAGTTCAATTTTCATCCCATCAATCAACTTGGTAAAATGGTTAGTGCAAACTGCTTAAAGTGCAGGATACATCGGTCCAAATCTCTCTAATATTATTTGCTTGCTTTGTAAGGAAAAGTGATTTTTGGCTAATGTGTCAGTTTACATGGCTATATCTAGTGCCATGTATTATCCATTTTTCCATATATGTACAACTTTATCCAATTAAATTTAACAAGTGTCATACTAGCAGTCCAATGGCACCTAAGTAGCATAGAATCAAAGGCAAACACCAACGAATAAATGAATATCAGATAGCAGCATGTGATTGGGTACTACATTTATCAGGTTGGGGTGTTAAGTTTTTTTTCTTGGAGAACAAAGGGTTGTACTCGAGTCCCCCACCCTTGAAAAATCACAACTCTCTCCTTTAGAGCTTGATATTTTAAAAATAAATTCAATTCTCATCTCAATTGAGTTGCTATAGCTAGATACCTACATCATTTTCATAAAAAGTTTGAATTTTTTATTTTCATTTTTTGGATCTTCTTCAATTTTCTATGTGAATACAAATATTCTAAAATTCAACATCCTTCTTCTTGACATTTTCCTGCAACAACCTTCACAATACCAAAACTCCACCTCTACTATCTATGCATTGCATCTTAGTAGAGTAATATTTCCAAAACTTCATGCTATCATAGTTTGCTTTACCAAATTTGGACTACTAGTTTCCTTCTTGAAGCATAAGTGCAACCACAAGAATTGTAATAAATAGTTTATATGAAAACACAATAACATTATAAAATAAAAAAATATTCCCAATACAAAACATTAAAATAAATCTTAATCATTATTTGATTCAGGCAGTCAACATTTTCTTGTCAGCTTTAGTTAAACTTACTACTTCCTCTAACTATGGAAAATAGAATTTAACTTCATGATCCTTTGCACATTTGCTTATTTCCCTTAATGTATGAGTAAACTTGATTTCGTCAAACTCTATAGCAATATCTTGTATTTCCACAATCTTGTATATTCCATGGAGACTTTGCTTTTCTCAAATTTACATTTACTACAATTAGTAAATCATCTTTCATCCATACTCTATTCCATTTAATTTGTCTATATATTTTTAACCCTTCTAAAGCTAACCAAGCTTCAACTTTATTATTTGTCTTAAATCCATCGTTGAAGGAGTAATGAGATAAAATATCCCCCCTATTATTTTCTAATTATTCCTCCTCCTCATGTTGGTCTTGGATTTCCTTTAGATTTTACATAAAGATTCAATTTGACCAACTCCACTTCTAATGGTTTCCACTTCATATTCTTTGTCTTCTTTTTTTTCTCCTATACCCAACATCATAATTCCAATTGATGAATTGAATCCATATGTCAAGGCTATCTACATCAAGATTATATATTGGGTGAGTTGATAGGATTGGTTTAGACTCCTCTATGGCTAAAATATTTTTTCTTTTCATTACCTCTAAATTGCTTTCCTTTCCTTTAAATATTCTTCTATTCCTTTCTAGCCATGCAGTCCAAAGTATTGCATCTTTTGATATATCCTAAATTTTCTATAAAGCCTCATTTTGAAGAGTGTTTTGTCATTGCTTTAACAATTCTTGAATACTATCATTCATCACAATATGTTTACCAAATATATTAGGAATCCATTACCATAGTTTCTAGACTATTGACCACTGTCCCAAGAGATGGTCTATACTCTCCTCATTTTTACATAGAACACATTACGAGGATCCAAGAAATCCCCTTTTCATAAGGTTATCCCAGGAGGAAATTCTTCTATGACCTACTAGCCAAACAAACATTTTAGCTTTAGGAATGCTTGGGCTATCCCAAATATCTCTTCATATTATTGCGATATTCCTAATTTGTTGATGCTTTGTATTATATCCACTTCTTGTTGTGTATTCTCTTGAGCTATTCAACTCCCAAATCAACTTATCCATGGCTCCACTCAAAATAATCATTGTTATTATCTTTCTACTCAACTACCTCCTAGCATCAATGTCTTGTATACTTGTTAAAAAAACTTCTTTCCATTTGTATATTCCTTCCTGATCCTTGTACATAATATTTGAAACCCTATCACCATATTTATCTTAAATTAATATCATCCATGGTTTCAAAATTGGATCTAAATTGAGTGTTTTTTTATCACACCAAGTATCCATCTAAATAAAAAAAATCTCTAGTTCCCACCACCCATATTAGACCTTTAATCACTAGATCAATTGAATTTTTTAAATCATTCCATAATGTTAAACCATCTGGTAGTGAGACTATAGTAAATATTAAGCTTGGGTCATTGAGCTCAATGAACTTAGAAGAATTATTGTCCATTGTCTTTGAATCTCTTTGTACATTCTCCAAATTACTTTTCCCCTAAGACCTAAGTTTGCATTCGTAAGAACTCTTAAATTGATACCTCCCCTAGTTTTATCATTACACAACTTGCTCTATTTTACCAAAGGAAATATCCTTTTATCATTTTATCCTAACCATTAAAATGACCACATAATATAGATTAAAATTTTCTATCTATTTTCGCATAGTATACAAGGACATATAATATGTTGGAATGGCCTGGTAGGTTGATTTAATTAGTTGCACTCTTCCTGCTAATGATAACCATCTACCTTTCCATACCAAAATTGTATTCTAAAATTTAATTATAATTAGATTCCACAATTATATTCTCATTCTCCCCTCAAATAAGGGCATCCCTAGAGAAGTTTTTGGTAAATTTACCTCCTCCATTTGAAGTAACCTGCATATCCTTACTTTGATTCTAATTAGAGTGTTTCAAAAGTAAATTTTAGATTTTTTCCTATTAAATTTCTTCCTTGATGCTCTTTTATATTCCTTTAATAAGTCATTCAAAGCTTTGGCCTCGTTTATCCCTGTCCTCCCAAAAAGGATTGTTCCATCTATAAATTACTAATGGGTGATGTTGTTGATGTTATTAGTAGCCTTAAGTACACTTATTTACCTATCTATGTTAGCCTTCTTCAAGTTCCTACCCAATACCTCTACCATATTAATGAACATATATGGTGATAGAGGATCTCTTTGTCTAAGACCTCTCTTGGCTTTAAATGATTCTATTACTAATCCATTGACTAGCACTGAATATGATACTATAGAGACACAAGTTTTAATCCATTTGACCCATTTTCCAAATCCAAAATTTTCTAATATTGCAAAAAGAAAATCTCATATAACCCTATCATAGACTTTACTCATATCAAGTTTTAAGATCATTGTTCTTTTTTCCTTGAAGTTGTTGAACATATAACTTCATGAGCTACTATGATCTTGTCCAAAATATATCTTCCTTTCACAAATCCTCCTTGCTATTTTGAAATAATTTTGTCTAACAATGGTCTTAACCAATTTGCCATCACTTTGGAGATTATATTATATGCCATATTACATAGGCTTATGGGACTAAATGAATCAAACAATTGTGCATCCTTATTTTCCTCGAATCAAGTTAAGATATGTTGCATTTATTTTATAAGGTATGCACTATTTAACCCTAGATTATTCCATTGTCATTGATAAAAAATCCTTCACTATATCTCAATTATGTTGATAGAATTATATAGAGAGCCCATCCAAACCTGGGGATTTATGCTTATTAAAAGAGAAAAGAGCTAAATAAAATTCTTATATAGTAATAGTCTCCATCAATTTCCCATTGTCTAAATATATTATAACTAAAGGAACTTCTTCTAGTAGTTTATCAATAAGAATTTCAAACTCTAATCCTAGAATATTTCGGTTAAAAACCCTTACCTCCTTTCTGATTTCACTTTGGTATTCAATCTAAACCCCTTCTACTTATTTAATTCTACTAATTATAAATTTTGACTCTATATTATTTCCATCCTATAAAAAAATTTGTGTTTTGACCTCCTTTTAACCAAGTCTACCTCAATTTTAATTTCCAAAATTTCTCTTCCTTACTCAAAATATTATAATATTCACTAAGAAAATCCCTTTTCTATGAGCTTGGATGATTATGTTCACATTTATGGAATTTGGAAAGTTTCCCTTTTAGTTCTTATTTCTTCTCGAAAATGATTTTAAAAGTATTCTTATTCCATTTTTTTAATCTATATGTCATTGATTTAATTTGTTTTGGATGTGTATACAACCCAGCGTTGCCTAAGAATTCCATGTTTGCACTATTATGTCAATAAAATTAGGGTGATCTTCCCACATGTTCTCATATTTAAAATATGATCTTTTGAATTCACTTACCACCATCTTAACTCTTATTAGCCAGTGATTTGAAACAATCCTTGTCAAGGTATTAGTTTTAGCACAAATTCCTTCATGTAGCCAATGATATGAGAGTTTGTGTTTGTCAATTTGTTTTGCTATTAGTTTTTAGCCTCTCTTATTTTTGGTCCATGCATAGTTTTCCTCTTCAAACTCAACTTACCATGAATTATTTTGTTAAATAGAAGCTGATAAATATCTCATACTTTGGGCTATTTTCCTAATTCCTCAAAAAAATTCATCTAGCTTAGGTATGGCATTAAAATCTTCTATAATCATTAATGAGGTTTCTTGGTTTTTGCTTCTCATAAAGGATTCAATCCCACTTTATACTTCTAATATGTCTAACTGATTTTTTGGTCTATAGATATTGATAAGGATGAAATAAATATATACAAAGTAGCATGTGACTAATAATGTTATCCAATGCCTATATTTATGAATGGTTACATAGGAAGTTCTAACAGGATTCCAACATGTTAAAATTCCCATTACCACTCCTTTAGAATCCATAACATCCCATTCACATGTTGCCCATATTGCTTTCATATTTTTGGAAACTTCTTCCTTTGTCATTTTAGTTTCTTGGATATAGAGAATATTAGGCTTATTACTTAAATAGACGTCCTTGATACACCTCTACTTTGAGGGGGTATTAGCACCCCTTATATTCCATGAAATGGAAATCATGTCTCATTAGGGCTTATTGTCCCTACCTACAAATTACCGATATTATTGTTTTTGTTTGATAAAGAGAAGTTCAACCAAATTAGATTGTGTTCCTTTCTCTATGTTTGCTCTTGCTTGATAATTTGAGGGTTTTTTCTTTTTCTTTTTTTTTTGTATTAGGAGTAGGTCTTATTATTCCATTTGTCAATATTCTATTACAACTTTCCTTTTTTATAGATTTATCCTCTCCCATATCTACTATGAAAGCTTTTGACTTATCTTACTTTTATTCTGTTGAAGGGTGCATGGTACTTCAAGAGAGTCTTAAAAATATGATGAGGCACATTGCTTAGGTTTAGTGGGAATATTCAACCCTAAATAATGATCATATTGAATTGATGGTTCCTTATTAATATTCTAATCATGTTGTATTGTGTCCTCTAAGATTTGATCTACCTTTTCTTCATAGGCTAAAGCCTCAAAAGAATTGTTATTTCTTCCAATATCCTTCATTATTGGTTTCCACTATTTTTTATTTACTTTCATATATCTGGACCTATTTTTTGGAAGTTGAAAATTATCCTCATCCATATCCATTTGTAATTTTCTCTTACAATTTTCTACATAAGTTTCTATTGGATTCTTCTTAGGGCATGATCTCTCAATATGCCCCCTTCATGAATTCTTCTACATCTAAAAGATATATTTTCATAATTTATAATTTGGGTACACAAAATACCCCCATACTTAAGAATGATTATTTTTGGTAAAGGTTTACTTATATCAATCTTGACCAATATCCAAGCATAAATAACCAACAATCCATATTTTGTAGTTTCTAAATTCTCAAGGAATTCTTCCAAAGTGTTTCCTATTGCATTTAAGGTATCCATTTACCATAATTTAATGTGTAACATATACATCCTAGCTCAAATTGGTACTAGGGATATATTTACATTTTTAGTTGCAAAGCCTTCACACCAGCAAGGAAGAGTCCTACTCTTCCCATAAACCAAGGACCCCTTTTAGGATTCTATAAATTTCCTCCTTAGAACAAATAATAGATAGTAAGAAACCTTTGTTAAGAAATGATAGACTCACTTTTGGAGACTTCCAACTCCTATAAATCCATTTTCTCAAGGCCTTTGAGCAACAAGGATCACTTCTTTGTGAGGTCCTCATTAACCTCTACAACTAGGGATGATTCTAAGTATTTATCTATAAATCCAATCCATGGGAAGGAAACAATAAATCAAAATCTACTAAAATTTACCAGTATATCCTATAGTGATTATATTATTTGAATATAACTATAATATTTTACAAGCAAAACTTCTAAGATGATGAAAGGGAAAAAGCAATTTATCTAAAACATTATATGTCTAGATATAATGTCCTACCTCGTTGATGTCCTGTCATGACCCTCTCTTGGTATACCTTTTGATTTGATGGTTTAATGCTTAACTATGTTATTATGTTATGGATGGTTTGAATATTTTGGGATTGGTTGTAGCAACCCAAATTTCCAACCCAACTCGAGAGAGTAAATTTTTTTTGGATCATAACATGTCAATCATCAATGTAGAGTTAATGATAAAGTATGTTTAAACCAAAATCAATCAAGGTAGGAAGTAACCAAGACATTTACCACATATTCAGTATCAACTCTTATGATAGGAGTGACCAACTCCTATCTAAACTTATGTTCTGTCATGACATTATTATTGTTTGTTTCTCTCTCTTTTAACTAGAAAGTTTAATTAAGTCTACACACTTAATTAATGGATCAATAAACCATTATTTCTATTTGTAGTAGGATACATACATTTATAGCCAAAGCATAAAAATTGTTTCATCCATTCAAAGACCAATTCATGTACCGTTGCATAAATATCATAATCCATTGCATCATATTCAATAACCATTCCTTGGAAAGTAAATGTAACATTCATTATTAGATTTAATAAAACTCAAGTGCTAATATAAACAATCTTAAATATGGAACATTGCTTGTTAATAAAAATCATTGCATAAATAATATTCTAGAAAACACATTATATATATTGAGAGTTAACAAGAGTCAGTAATAGATTCAAATAATAAGAACACATAACACCACATATATCCTGGAAAAACCCCAATGGGGAAAAACCCAGCCTCAAAATATGCATCCTCATATTTCATTAATCTTTTTATCTCAATTTACAATGATATAAAGAATCCCAAAGATTTTTTTGAACCATCATTAAATACATGGCTATAGGATAATCCCATACATTCCTATTTTCAGGTCATCATTACAATTGAAGCACATAAATGAAATGTTCACTAGATACATATACATTGAGAATGAAGGAAACCTCATGGTTTCCTCAAGAATGAATCTTACATTCATTATTCAAACCTAGATATCATTAATTCATTCAATCCAAAATGGAATGGAAACTATCTAAGGTTTAGTAATACAAGAAGAGACCCCATAATCTCTTCAAGATTAGATTCCATATCTAATCTTCCTACATTCATTCATGTTTCCACATAATGAATTCTTTAGCACACACATGCATTCATCATAAAATACATTTCTAAAGTACCATGTAGTTTTCAATGTAATCTACATAAGTACACATTAAAAATGAAACCCCATATTTTCCTCAAGAATGGATTCCTCATCCATTCTTCCCAAATTAGACAATTTTCCACCATATTGTCACTTGGTCTATAGTTCTCATAATCTATCAACAATATAATTCTATGGTTATCATCAAATGCTATCAAATATCTCTCAAATTTGGTCTAAGGATAAGTTCCATTATTACATCAATTGTTATCAATAAATATCCTTTTGCATCATTTCAATGTTCATTATTATAATTACTTTCTTATATTGATTAAGGGGTAAATTCCATATTTTATTTTTGAGTTTAGTCATCAGAGTCTCCCCTAATTCTTTACTTTTTATACTTACAAAAGGGCCCATTTATCTTAGTCTCAAAGGACCTAGTTATTTCTTGAACCTCTCTTTTAAATTTAATATTTCTAAGATCTCTTTTAAGTTTACTATTTCTTTCCACTGTCCATGAGGACCGGGTTTATCCATATAATCTAACAATCATTTCAAAGAGGATTCTTAAATATTCAATGATTGTTCTAGATTAATTTACCCCAACGGTCATTTCAAAGAGGATTCTTAAACACTCAACAATCGTTCTAGAGTAATTTACCCCAACGATCATCAAAAAGAGTTTACATTCTCACCTTAAGCGATCGGTGGTCAACCGACTACAACCAAACACACAAACAGACCCATGGTGGTAGTAAGTCGATAGGTCAATTAGCTCAATCAATTAACCAAGTTAGTCAATCCAAAAAATTAGAGCAAACCACAAATTAGGTGTCTACATAGGTTGAAATTCATGATAAACAAATATATATTTAGTAGCCAAGCCAAGAGCTTGTCTATAAACAATAAGAAGCTTTGGCTTCCATGAATATTCATTGATCCATAACATAATGAGTGTGGGATAATTTCCCATCAGCATTTTTAAGGAATTGATCAAAACTTGTTTAAACACAACATAAACCCAACCAGGAGCAAGCACATGGTGAAAGGTTTGATGGATCAAACATTGAGCAAGCTAAGTAGATCAGTCTCATGTCCTAAGAAGTGTCTCCAACCGACACGTATGCAATCCCTAGTCAATGGCACTGTAGATCACTGAGTGGTGGTCGAATACAATAGGGTAATACTTCTTTTTTTTAAGGTACCTTGTACCTACCACATTGTATGTGTGGGATAAAGGGAAGTAAAAACCTTCCCTAGCCTGCCCAATCGTAGGTATTGCAATTGTGATATCGTGCTTGCGATGACTCAAATACAAGCAAAATAAACCCTCCAACCTTATAGAAGAATATAGGGTAATAATTATTAAGTCAGTTTTAAAGTCCAATCTATTGTAGAGATCTTCGAAGGGGGTGGATGCAGATTCGATTTCAGATTGAGCTAGAGATTTGTAGGGTTGAGATAGCCATGGAGGATTATCCAATTCACTAACACCTATAATTGGGTATACTTTCAACATAGTGCATAGCTACCTATTTCATACAATGATTATAGGGGGTTTTTCAATGAAGTCTACACAGTGTCTAATCATAATGTGCAAACATTAAATATGGGGGTTTTTAAATGAAGTCTACACATATTCTAATAATGATGCACAAGTATCAAATTTGGGGGTTTTCAAACGAAGTTTACATAGAGTCTAAGCATGATGAACAAGCATCAAATTTGAGGGTTTTTAAATGAAGTCTACATAGAGTCTAAGCATGATGCGCAAGCATCAAATTTGGAGGTTTTCAAATGAATTCTACATAGATTCTAAGCATGATTTGCAAGCATCAAATTTAGGGGTTTTCAAATGAAGTCTACATAGAGTCTAAGCATGATGCGCAAGCATCAAATTTAGAGGTTTTCAAATGAAGTCTACACAGAGTCTAAGCATGATGCGCAAGCATCAAGTTTAGGGGTTTTCAAATGAATGAAAGGATGGAGAGTGCACAAAGGTCCTCTATGGCATAATTTGCAGGTTCATAGTGAGGATTAACCAGAGGTATGAATACGCTCATCTTATGAAAATAATTATGAGTACCTAGTTTAAAATGGACATAGAAGGTTTAAATCACCCTTGAAAATTTATTTGTTCACTGGCATATGCAGATGACGTAAATAGATCATGAATTAAACCTCATTTCTTAATATAGAATATGTTTGGATAAAGGATACTCGGTGTTTGATATCTGTGAACGGTGCTTACCAATACAAGCACTTCTAATTTCCAATTTTCTATATGACAACACCCTTCTAAACAACCAAAAAATCCACTCAAAATGACCTATCTAAGGCAAGAATTTGAATTGAATTTCCCTTCAAAACTAGAATAGGGAATTATCTCAGGCATATAAGAGGGGCTCTTACTTTGAGTGCATTGCAAAAATATTAACAGTAAGAAGAATGCCAAAATCCAATAGAGGGTAGAATTGTTTATAGCTTCAACAAGCCGTCATATTATAGTTTTAAATGAAAGCTAACTAGATTATTTTAATCAAGAACAATTATCTATAATGATGTCTTATTAAATATAAGAAGTACAAGAAATCACAATAGATACATTGCACTTTTATTAACAACACCAGTATGAAGCATTGAAATCGAGGGAATTCAAGATAAAACACTTCACCCAGTGTAAATTTAAAATTAAAACATAGGTAGGAGACTTTTGACCTTAAGCTCCTACAATTTCTTCTTAGGCATCCAAGTATCTTCCCTCCTAATTACTTTCTCCCTTGCCTCCCTTGCTTGACTCCTACCACATGCTAGCCTTCCCTCCCCAATTGCTTAGTTTCCTTCAAAAGCTAAATCCTCTTTATTCGTGCTAAATATGCTGAGAACAAAAGTCTTGAAGACCTTGTTTGCTATCAACTTCCTACCAAAGATTCTCCCATTTTAGCATTTCTTAATACTAGTGAGGATTTGATAAAGAAAACATTATTTTGGATCATTCATAATGGTCAGCAAGAAAAAATTTGGACATATTCTTGGGATGGTCACAAGCCTTTGATAACTCAATTTCCCGATTAGAGGCCTTGGATGGAGAAGCTTCACCAAGCTAATTGGATAAAGGTGACTAATTACTGTCGGTACCATACTGGTAATTCAAAGGTTGGTAGATATTGGATCCCTATTGAGTACTGGCCTATTCAATCCCAGAAAGGCAAAGACAAGATATCCAAGACATCCTTCATATGATATCTCTCTCTTGGTCCCATGAAAAATATTGTTTTGGATGGAACAACACTACTAAGGGTGAGTATTCAGTTGCTCAAGGTTATTTGACCTTATGCCATAATAATCCCAACAATTATTTCGACATATTTTCTCGATTGTGGGCTCAAAAGCTCTGGCCTAAGGTGAGGTTCTTTAATTGGCTTTTATTGCATCGTAGGGTGCTTACTAGTGAGCAACTTATGAAGTGTGGTTTTCATGGTCCTTTTCGATGTGAAATGTGTGAAGAGAATGTAGAAACTATCAACCACATTTTTATTGAGTGTACTTTAGCCTCTAAGCTATGGAGGAGAATGGCCACTTTACTTGGCTTACAGTGGTCCAATTTTTTTACTTTTGAACAGCTTTGGAGGGATTGGCCTAATCAAGAGGGTGTTGATCATTTTCTTAGGCAGTTTGTTTGGATGGGTTCTACCATTCTTCTTTGGAATATTTGGAATGAAAGGAACAACCAAATTTTTAATCAAGATAAGAAGGATATTCACTATATTTGGCAAAAGACCATAGCCAACTTAGTTGAATGAGTCCATCAACTCCTTAATCACCCCCAAAACTCCCACCAAATATGGGATCAAGTGATGCAAATATTGAAGATTAAATCTTCTAAGGGCAACCAACTTAAAGGGAATGTGAGTATTAGTAAGATGGATAGGACTAGAAATTGACAACCTCCTCCTAAGGATTTTGGAAAAGTTAATGCTAATGGAGCCTCTCGAGGGAACCCTGGAAAAGCTAGTGTGGGAGGAATTTGTAGACTTTCATATGGCTCCCTAGTTTTTACTTTTGCTAAGAATTTGAATATTCTTTCCAATAACCTTGTTGAGGGGTATGGTATCCTCAGAGACCTTCAGGAGGCTACTAAGGTTGGATGGGAAAAGGTGTTAGTTGAGTCTGACTCTCAACTTATGATTAATCTCTTGAAGACTCCTAAGAATCATAAGGTGGATTGGAGAATAAAAATAATTATTGAGAAGATTCAATTAATCCATATGGGATTTTTGAAAGTTGATTACAATCATGTGGTCAGAGATCAAAACAAGATTTTTGATGCTTTAGCTAATTGGGCTTTGGAAAAAGGTGATATTACTTGTTATGGCCACCCTCTTATATGGTGGGCTTCTCAAATTAGGGAAGCTCTTCTTTCTATCATTTTTTTGGATGGCTCCAATTCTGAAGGTACCTAGTTTCTTCTTGTTTTTTTTTTTTTTGTTTCTCTTTGGTTAATTCAGTTTTTTTTAGTTCCCTAGCTCATTCTATTCTTTATTTTGTTTCCTCTGTTGATTCTTGCCTTAATAGTCTTCTGGTCTAGATAGGTCATTGTTATGTTCAATTTTTTTTTCTTTTTTCTTTTTTGTTTTTTTTGTTTAGTTTTTTAAGGTGGGTGGGTTCTTTTGTTTTGTTTTATTTTTGTGTTCTTTGTGTTATTTTTTGTTGTTCATGTGTTTTTGTTGTTTTGTGTTTTTTTTTTTTTTTTTTTTATGTTTTTTGTTATTGTTCTTGTGTTTTTTTCGTTCTTGTTCTTGTGTTTCTCTTTGTTTGTGTTAATTCGTGTTTTTATGTGTGAGTGTTTTCTATGGTTTTTTTTTTTTTTTTTATTGTCTGTTGTTGGTTGTTTTTTATTTTTTATTTTTATTTTTTAGGTTTTGGTTGTGTTTATTTTTCATGTTTTTTTTTTGGGTTATGTCTTTGTAGTGTTATGTTATTTTTGTCTTGTTTGTGTTTTGTTATGTGGTTCTTGTGTTTTTCTATGTGGTTTGTGTTTTGTTATGTGGTTCTTGTGTTTTTCTATGTGGTTTGTGTTTTGTTATGTGGTTCTTGTGTTTTTCTATATGGTTTTTGTTGTGGTTTATTTTATTTTATTGTGCGTGTTTGGTTGTGCTTTTATTTTTGACACACTCAAGGAGCATGTTTTTTATTTTATTTTATTATTTTTGTTGTTATTTACTTATTTTTAAATTGGTTTTGTGTGTTTGTTTGCTCCTTGAGTATGTCAAAGGTGGTAGGCCAGGTCCGAGTCCTGGGCATTTTTGACGGAATGGATACCCCTGCCTCCTTGGGTCTTACCCGAAAGTGGCATCCCTTTTGGGATGTTTTCCAAAAATAAAAATAAAAAATCCTCTTTAATAAAAGATTCCTCTCAATTCACAAGCCCAATAGTGGCCTTAATATTTTAATATTATAAGATGTCATTTAATTAAATAAGACATTTCAACCCATGTGGAGGGGAATCCTTATATTATTTAAAAATTAGAAAGATGTCAAGAGGAGATAAGGTGAATGACCTTATCATATTTTGTGGTTTCCCCTTATCTCAAGTCCTTCCAAACTTTACACTATTAGGAATTATGGAGAATACAAAACTAGAGCTATTTAAGATAAGGAAGAGAATCTCTTCCCAATTTTAACCATCATGGAGCAACCATGTGGAAGGAAGAATAGTTCATTAACTAATAAAATAATCTTTTTATCATTAAATAATGATATTGCTCTTTTGGGTCCAATTAAAATTGGATAGGTGTGATAAGGGCATATGCACCTAACTACCTTTCTAATTAGTTGTAGTTGGACTAAGTAAACATGTTAAATTTAATCTCTTTTTGCAAAAGATAAATCCTTAAATTAATCTTTCACAAAAGCCCTATTTAGCTTCTCCAAACTATTCAAAATCCCCTAATTGCCCTCCAAAACTCTTCAAATCAGTTTTGTAGAGTGCAATTAGTTTAATTAAGGGTTTTGTAGGAAGAATTAGGGTCTACAACCCTCGAGTTAGGTATTAATTGATCCCTCAAATCAATTAATATCCTTTTTTTTTAATTCCTAATTGGGCAAACTGTGACATTGGTAAAATAGAACATGTATGACATGAATAATGTAATGCTAATTATTAGTGAAATGATGGATTATACCATGTTAATCCATCCAAACACATATTTATCATGGAAATAATATGACATAACTTGTTGTGCAAATAATAGATTAATTCATGTTTAAATTCTACCAAACATTTATGGTAATACTTTATGGGAATGTTAATGAGATTACTTGGATTTTTGTAGGATATTTATGATTGACTATTAAACAAAATATTGTTGTCGACTTTCCAAACATGTTTTAGTATGGGAATAGTTGGATTTATGCCTTGACTTGTATGCTACTGCAAGATATCGTGCGCTATTATGTAAAAATAGTACTATCATTTAATTGTTGGGGCATCTTCCTTAGATGAGGGACTGATCCAAGTATTGGTTTTATGATTATGATTTTTAAGTTAATAATGAATGGTTGAGTTTCCTTGTTTTCTATGATGTTAGTTCGTATTTGACAAGGGTGACTGGCAGAGACAGAGTGGAAGGTTAGGAGAAGTGAAGTTGAGATCACAAACGATGAACGAAGGAGAGATGTGGGAGGTTTTGGCCACCAAAAAGGAGAAAAAAAAGAGAGAGAACAGGTTGTTGGGCAGGAGAACCAACAGACGGAAGGGGATTTGGATCGAGAGTTTTTGCACTGGTGATAGTGCTAGGAAAAAATATTGAGGCGACTTGCGATGTGAAAAACCAGGGATATATCGTTGCTTTACGGTAAGTGATAAACTGGTAGACCTGCTATGTTTTTTCTTATGAATGTAATGGAACTTTTATTTAATTTTTTCTGAGATAAGAACATTGAAAGAGATATTTCGTTAAAGCTCTTTGAGAAGAAAATTTAGCATGATAGATTGTTTGCAGTCAAAAATGTCAAAAATGTAAGATGTTGAACAAAAATTACCTTTCATATTCTGCAAAATAGAGATATTTTGTTATGGGTTCGAGTTTGTTGGAAAAATCAAATAATAGTGAAACTATCATTATGTGTTTGAAGATGAAACCAGTTATTTAGCTATGTTTTGAGGTAAGAGAAAGTGATTTTGAGAAGGAAAACCCTGTTATGTTCCTGAGAGTGAAGTTTTTTTTATTGGTGTTTGTGATTTGTTAGTCTTAGATGAGGTATTTTCCGATTGGATACCTTAATACCGAAACCTTACTGAGTATCGAATAATATTACAGCCAATAAAAGTTACAGTTATGCAAGCATCAGTTCTTCTTATCCGCAGGTGTGCGTAAGATATGTACTATCATGGGAAAGGTGGTGTAACTAGGTTCCAAGGTCGTCTTTTCTCAGTTTATGAAAACTTGTTATGCTAGTATGCTTTGGGAGAACGATATTGTTTTTCCTTTTTTCATGTAGTAGCTGAGATATTTATCGTAGGTGTAATAAATGGAATGATATTGTGGTCAAATTCAACCTTCGACTAACTTAGAGATGTCATGATAAACATTAGATAGAATTGTCTCCTTAGTTGTTAGTGGGGCAGTTCATATAGAGATTAGTAAAAATATTTGGTCTTACCGCTTTGTACTAAGTAAAGAGGGAAAGAGTACAGAAGTTGAGAGCAGCACCATATGTGGGATGGGAGTCACCATGATTCCCTGATGGGAGTGATCTATGTTGGTCCACTATAAAATGTATTGATGGATCAAATGGTTGCTTCTTTAGTAACTTAACTCCCTGCGCTTTTCCTCTAAATTCTTCAAGCTTTAAATAAAAAGTCTTGATTATTTGATTCAGTGTTTTAGGCTGAGTGGAATTCATGAGAAATGGTAGTTGATATAAGAGGAGCAATACGAGTTGCTTGTGGCTGGTTCGACAAAGGCTTAAAACTGAGCACGACAAAGGTAGTTTTGAATCGTGGCTTTTTTTTTTAAAGTATACTTATTTTATCCTTGTTGTTGGATGGAAGTACCTTTTATAGAGGTAAAAGCTAGTGATGTTAATTGGAAACTACAACTACACCCTTATCTGGTTATGCAGCTAACATGTTCCTTGAGTATTGGTTTTTGACTTTGCTTATGAAATGATTGAAAACAAATAAACATGTTCATTTTGTAAAATTTTATGTGTTGATGGACTCATTGGAGAATGTAGAATTAACAAGTTGAGTTTCTATCCAGTGATTGAGATGTTAAAGAGATTTGGAATGGAATAGTTCATGTTGCAAGCTTTACAAGCGTTTTTGAAAAACTCTTAGGAGATATCAAGAGCCTATGATGAGGCCTGACTCAATGTATAAAACTAAACTTTATGGAATAAGAATTCAAATTTTAAAGGTTGGATTTTTCCTTTGGAGTTTCTCCCAGGGTAATCATGTTGGTATATGGATTATTGTGGTTTTTGACTTTATGGGAGCAATTGTTCCATTTGTATATGTTTAAAGAAATATGTTGTGAACATGATATTGCAATTAAAATTAAGTATTCTATCATGTGTTTAGTCATATTAGTGTTGCTTAGCAAATATGAAAATATATCATGAGATGCTTGTAGATTTGAATGTTTTATTATGCTTCCAAATGGAAAAAGATGCACTTTAGTCTTGGTAAAAGATGCAAGTATTGGGCATGCTAGTGTTTCTTTAAAGACTTTCAATAAAACAAGCATTCCATTTTGTCCTACTTTTATTTGGTATTATGTTAAGCAATTAATTTTAAAAAAGGAGGCTTGACTAAATAAGTTGGGTAATTCACGAATTGCAATTAATTGTACCTGTGTTTTATTTTTTTAAAAACAACATCAAACATAAGGGAATCTTAGACGTTTGGCAAATAAATTAGTATAAAGAAATGGTAGAGGAAAGAAAGCTTCATGATGTAGTATGAGACACTTTGTATAATGATAACCCTAGCAAAATATTAGTTAATAGGGCTACCAAATTATAGGTTCCATGAAGAAGGAATTGAGAATGAGGCATATTGGAATGTCTAGCTCATATGGATATGAGATGGATAGTCAATCCCCTCATGATCATACCACCTGCATAGAAAAACTTGTGTAGAGTGTGAATTTGATGTGCACCTTTCAAAAGAATGAAGGGGAGGTCAATGCTAGATCATTGGATCTATGAGATGGATAGCTTGATCCATTGAGTAGAACACCTAGTGCTCTTACATATATGGATTTATGTAAGGTGTAAATATGGATGTGCCTCAAATAATATCTAGTTAGGAAACTATTGGTGACATTAATAGTCAATCCAGAGCATAGATATTAGAACCTTTAGAATTGAAAAAAAATAGGATGGGAAAATTGGGTTATGACATGTCCTAGCCCTCTATTTCTCCTCCCATCATCCAAACCCTAGTCCATAGATATCTGCAATTTCATTTTTCATGACTTGAAAAATCATCATTGCCCTTGTTTCAGATGGTTGACTTCATAGGGTCGTATCTCCCTTATTACCACTTGTATTCCTTCATGTGACCACTCATTTTAAAGCTCCTCAAATTGCACATAAATTTATCTAAGAATCATTTGAATTGAACAACCCTTCGCAAAGAAATGGTTCCTAAAATATGAGACATTTTTCAATAAAATTTTACCCTAATGTATCCTAGTTTCAAATGGTTGTCTTCACATGTTTATATCTCCTTCAATACTACTTGGATTCTTTTGAATGACCACTAATTTCAAACCTTTTCAAATTTTACACAAAATGGTACAAGAAACATAAAATTTTATATTGTAAACTAAATTTTAAATCCCATGGATAAACCTTCACATTTAGTCCATTGTAAGTGGTTGAAATATATCATCTTCCACATAAAATACTTATATCTGAACTTTAGTAAACATGGAAGCCTTATATAAAAATTAGGGTGTTAAGTAATTTATGAGGTCCATTAGGATAAAAAATTTAGAGGCCATATCATTTGCATACATAATTTTTTTGAGCCTTTTTTAAAATCACATAATTTCAAGCTCTTCACATTGGTGACATCATTTCAAGAATCTATTATATTATTGGGGATCAAGTTGTGTAATATGGGTCCTCAAGCCTTTGTTATTAGACTCAATGGGAAAAATTATAGCGTATGATCAACACAAATAACCAATTTAATAATCAATAAGAACCTAAGGAGAATATTTTAGGAGGAGAAAGTAGTAGCCCTTGATGAAGAGACTTTACAATATAAGCATAAATAAGCTCTTGGTCTATTATTCTTATTGATTGAACCAAAATTGCTTTTCTATATAAAATAAGAGAATGAACTTATCAAGGTAAATATATAAAACTAAAGTAAGTCACATGGAATTAGATCTCTCTCCTCCCAATTGGCTAGGTTTAATAATGTTGATGACTATACTATGATATTCAATGTATTTAGAGTAAATATTACATCTTCTGGATGCAATAAGAAAGATGCATCTTGCATAACCTTTATTCATGATGCATGAAAATAATAAATTCTATCTCTCTTATTTTTAGATGTTGAAACTCATGGTTCATGGGGTTCCTATGTTTTTGGAAACACAAAAAATTTGTATATCAATAATATTTTTTCTCTCTTAGTTCATTTAAGGTAGCAACGAGGAGCTATGGTGGTGCTTCACAATTATAGATTCATGCAAAATAATTTAAAGTTAAAGATACTAAGACCCATGGGTCCAAGGGTAGGCTAATTATTTAAAGAAATTGAAGGTCATTTGTGGATATTATAAGAAGGAAGAACATCAAACCAAAAATTGCTTGTTCAAGCTACAAATTATTAAAGTTGAATTTCTTAAGATGGGTGGTTGTCTTCTAGGTGATGAGGGGGATTCAAATGGATCTTCCTCAATTGAAAAATCCTACAAGAGTATATGTTATGGGGAGAAGATATTATTATCACTAATGCCTTCTCTCCTTGACCCCTCAGTTCAAATTATGAGGGGGCATTGAAAGTGTAATTTGACTTATAACCAAGTTTGACATCGTATGGTGTACTTTATTTAGTTCTACGAGCATTCACTATACAATGCATTTAATTATTCATTTATGTAAGTGTAGTGATAATTCACTACCTTGAAGAATTTACAATTTTAGAAGATCTCAAAATAGTGAAATTAGTTCATAAATGCCTTCTAAAACACTTCAATTTTGGCTAAGTTAAATATAAGTACTTATTCATTTCATAAATGTTGATTTTTTCAAGAGTTATTTTCTAGCAAATTGGAGTGATTGGCTTGTAGGAGGAAATTTCAAGAGAAATTTTGGTAAATTAATTACAAATTAGAGTGATTCTCTCACATCCTTGGAGTGAATCGCTCAAAAACTAATGAAGGGGTAAAAGGACAAGAGAAAATCTCGAGGAAGATCTTTGCAAAGTGATATTTTAGCATGTGATGGTGCTATAACTTATTTTAGAAGCCTTCTAATCCTTTTAGAGGCATATGTAAAGGCATGCAACAGTTGTAGGTGCATCATTTTGTTAGAGATACCCCAAAAACTTTACTTTTACTAGGTGCAATAAAATTTCACCTCTGTAACTCGAGGGTAAATTTCTCCAATAAATTGGAACCATGGGCTCCATTGTAAACATATTTTAGCCTTGTGGAATTCATATCTACACTTTATGAGATCCACATTGTGTTCTTATAATTCATGAAATTGGTAGGAATATAGATAAGTCTTCTACTCTCCATCAATGCCATTGCCCTTCTTGATTGTAAAATATGAAATGATTGAGGCATAACCCTTTTGTTTATTTTCTCATTCCTTGTATAGTTACATCTCAGTTGAATGGGAACATTGTTGTTATTCAAATTTCTCATGTGTTTATTAATCGTACACTCTCCTTGCTATAGTTTCAACTATATTTACATTAAATCTCGCACACCGTAAACTTAATAATTTACTTTCATGCATTTTATTTTTTGTATTTACTTTCCACATTTTAATTTTATGTAATTAGATTAGGTTAGTTTAGAACTTAGCAAGGATGGTGGGAAGACATCCTAAATCTAAATGTTGGAAGAGGCTATAAACCCTTCCATCCAACTATCATTAAAACCAAATCTATGTGTGCTTAAGAAGTCAGAATTTTCCATAATTCAACATATGTTTTTGGCATACCTAATGGTATGAATCCCCATTATTAGCCCCATAAATAAAAACATTATTGATTCATTATTTGGAAAATTTCTCAATTTTGGCACCAAATTTACATTTTGTCACAGGTGAAAAGCATTGTGGACCTACTTTAAGGATTTTTTCCAAGTCCCATATTGGGTATTGATTCACTCCAAACTTGGAGTGAGTTGCTTCACTTGGGGCCAATATTCTAAGAGATAAAAAATCCTAAGTCTAATTTTGGGAGTGATTTACTCCGCTTAGCTAATGATTCACTTTAAATATACAAAAATTTTACACCTTGAGTCCAAAGCAATTCATTGATACCAAGGACTTGATTTATTAAGCTGGTCCTAAATTGACCTTGAATTTCACATATTTTTCATCATTTATGTCCAATTTTATAGGTGCTTTGTTAATGGTAGCTCTGTTACAAACTTTAAAATCATAAAATTTCCATAAAGCAAGAATCAAATCAACATCAAATGAGCAACATCTCTCAATTTAGGATCTAATTTTACATTTTCCATAAGCAAAATGTATTTAGAATAAAATTTGGAAAAAAATTCCAAGGTCCAACTCAACTAGTGATTCACTTTAAGACAATAAATTTTTTAAGTGCAATTCAAAAAGCAATTCACTCAAGTTTAGAGGAGTGATTCACTTAGAAAGACAAGATTCTTCTCAACTCTTTCAAGGAGAGAAATTCACCCTAAAACCAAAGTGATTCACTCAAAGTGATTTGCTTGGCCTCTACTTGTGAAAAATTTCAAAAACAATTTAAACAATTTACTTGAGTTTGCTAGTGATTTGCTTCACTTTTTTGGCGGGTAATCACTTCATAGATCAAAATTTGAAAATTTTTAGATTTTTATCCAAAAAAAAAATTGTACAAGTACATACAAGCATGGCATCAAGCTTATGAATACATACATGAAAAATAAATTATTAGTTAAAGAACAATAGTTGCTTGAGCTAATTGCATATCAAAACTATTGGATAATTATTACATTATGTAATGATAGATAAATGTTACACATCACGGGAGGTTACATAGAAGTAAAATAAACTACTTATTGATCTTAGTCTATTTTAATTTATTGTAACTAATCTAATGTATTAAATATGCAATTTTGAAGTAATGGAAATATAGAGGTTTGTTTGCCCGAACCAACATTGGTATCAAAGCAATCCAGTGAGGGATGGTGGTTGGTTGGGATGATGGTCATACTTTTGGGTGATGTAAGGACTTAAGAAGATGATTATAGGAACTAACAGGTCTGCCCTACACCAAAATACCTATGAGAAGCACCATAGTGATTCCCTTGAGCATCCTAGGTCCATGATGTACTTGGACCACTTTCACCTCATACTCTTTAAGGCCAATGATTAGGTGGCATGAATGTCAAGGTACTTGTATCTCTACATCAGCACTACTTCTAGGACCATAAGGTAATATATCATCATGATGGCTGACATGAAATCTAGGAGCCCTAGGGGAATGTCCCTCTAAGGGTTCTTTGTATCCTCTGATATGGTGATGATGGTGTTAAAGCTCATGTACATAAATTAGACCATGGAGATCATCTTAAAGATGTCCTTCATGCTAAAGGGGAGGAACAAATTTAGGTTTGTGGGGTCCATGTTGGCAAAGACCATGAAAATTATTAAAATAATAACAATTGTGTTGGCTATTGAGGCCACCCAGTTGAGGTAGGATGTGAGGTGCATGCTCAAACTTATCATCAATGTTGCTATTAGGAGCACCACCATGGATATGGGGTCTAGTAGATTGAATTTGCTTAGGAGTTTAGTGTGGATGCAAAAGTAATATAGCTTGTGGTTGAGTAGTGTGGTGAAGTAGGAGGTCTAAGATCGAGCCATGATTGTGTTGCCTACCTAGGACTCAAGGATGATGTTGGCTACCACTATGAAGACCACTAGGTATCCCAGTTATATGCTCAAGTATGTAAATGATATGCCTACAAAGAAGCTAAAATAGATAGCCCCACCTTAGATAGGTTATTTTCAAGGCTCCATATAACCACAAATTTATGGTTGAATTAGACCAAAAAATACAAGTATAGTTTCTAAACACAATCACAAGCATGTTAAGAAAATTGTTGACTCTATTTTATTTTTCATGGCTATACTTTTAAGATGTTCATTGTGATATGGTGTAACAAAAAAATAGCTTTGAAAATAGTACCTATATAGAGCAAGAAGCTAATTAGGGAGTTCAAAATCCTTTTTTAAACTTAGGAACCATATTGTCTTTAAAAACAATTCAAAATTTAAAAAACTTTACCATTGTAAAAATATGAGAAGCTCATGATGGAGTTTAAAGAGATGTCTTGAGGCCAAGGAGGTTCACATCAACAAGAAGAGATAGATCGCCCATGTCAGGGACCATGACATCATCCAAAAGAGTAAGACCATCTATGACAAATATTGTGACATTAGCTAGAAGAGGAAGGTCACCTATGACAAGGATAAAAAAAATGGGACCTAGCTGATACATGACTAGACAACTAGATCAACTATTTCATACTTTTTCTACATGAGAGAGAAGATGGGTCATTGACAAGTTGGACCAAAAAGCACTTGCATGTGTTACATTTGAATTATTTTGTAACCCTCTTTGTATACCAAATAATGTAACAAGGGGGATGTTAGATAATTATTATATTATTTAATGATAGTTAAATATTACACATCATGGGAGGTTACATAGAAGTTATATCAGTTACATCTTAATCTCGATCGGTTACAACTTTTTGTAATTTATCTAATGTATTAAATATGTAATGTTGAAGTAATGGAAATATAGAGGTTCTTTTACTTAAACCAACAAACACAAGAACATTAAAAGAAAAAGCAAGAAACAAATTATCGCATGGGTGCATCAAGATGACAAGATTATGGAAATTCCTACATCTAATCCTACTTTCTCAAAAGTAAAATTCCAATGGCCAAATAAGTTAGTCAAAACCCTACATCCCAAGAAATTAGTTTCCTTAATTACTAGTTTAGTTATTCATATGCTATCATAAACCAAACATGGGCAACTATAACTTCTTTGACTCATACCAATCCTCTTTATAGAATGAATTTTGATGTAAATAATCATATGAACAATCCATTTACTTTATGGACTTTCATAATGCAATTAATGTGTGTCAACGTCTGGTATCCAATGCATCAATTACCCCACTTGCTAGTATGATTTCATCTTAAAATCCACCTAGAGCTAGCATGTCTAACATAATAAAATTTCTACCTATACCTCCATATGTAGGATACTTAGGGTAAATCTTCATTCCTAATCAAAGAGAGGGTTTTACTCAAAACTTGGAAGTATCATCCAATCAAATTGGGGTACAAAGTATGAAAGGAAATCCTTGTCAAACTATTGGCAAATATGCCTAATTATCTCACAAGTAATTATTTCCAGGATCAAATATCAATCACGTAAAATCACATTTAATAGTATCACCAATATTTCATAAAATAACAATCTTTATTGATCAACATTCACATACAATAATATATTCAAAAACCATTACATTGCATGGAGCTTTGTCTCCAATATATAACAATACTCGTGACTTGTACTCTTATCAAACTCCTAAAAGATACAACCTTTCACATGCCTTACATTATGACAAATACTCTCATGATTACCTAACCTCCTACTTCACATCTTGACATATTTTATATGACTCTTCACTTACACACTTGACACCTAACACTCATGACTCACACTTGCACACTTGACACCTACTATTGACACACTCTTAATCTAAATATTTACAATTATACAAATAATGTAATACTTCCAACACCCCCCCATATTACATTATTTAACACCCCCCATATTACATTATTTAGTATGAAGCTCTTGTGTTGTCCAAAGGTGGATTTGAAATAATTTATATTTATTTCATCCAAGTGCTTTTGTGAAAATATCTACAAGTTGATCATGTTAGGACAGAGAAAAAATGAGATGAGATATATTACACATGAAAAGAGTACAATATATAGGCATAAGCCTATATGAAAAACATGACAAGTGTCAAGGTGAAGGTATAGTGCACATTATAATATTCTAACATTCTCCCTTAATGTGCACTATCCTAACTATAGAGAAAAAAAACAAGTCAACATTAGATAACATTCCCCCTTAATGTTGACTTCTCTAAAATAACCCTAACATCCTCCTTTATTACATAATTTGGTCTAGGCTCATGCTCTTTGCGCTTGGCTCTCCAACTGTGAATAATGCTAGATCAACAATGTATACATCTTGATCTGTTTCCATAGGGTCAACCACTTCCACGGGTCTATTACCTCTAGATCAGTTGTCTAAGTGACTCAGGGTCATCCTGGGTGCCTCAAGGTCAGCCACTTCTGGGTCTGTTGCCTTTGCAGGTCATCCTCTAGGTATTTTGCCTCTCGTAGGTCACTGACTAGGTTCACCATGAATATCATTCCCCATCATGGTGAAACACAATATAGAAGGTGTCGAACTCTGCCAAAAATGCACCTTAATACAAAAGAAAAAAATCATGGCCCCAAGCATTGAAGCTTCATGGGCAACCATGAAATCCTCTCCTTATTCCTTTGGCCTTCTGGTTTCTGATCCACAAAAGTGGAGAGCATACTCCCTAAGCCTTTTGGAGAAGGAAGGAATGGAGGAAAAAATTAGGATGAGGGAAATCCCCCCTCAAGGGTTTACACAGGGTAAGAGAGCACCTGAGCTTTGATACCAAATGTTAGGAATGAGAAAAAATGAGATGAGATATATTACACATGAAAAGAGTACAATATATAGGCATAAGCCTATATGAAAAACATGAAAAGTATCAAGGTGAAAGCATAGTGCACATTATAATATTCTAGAACTCCCCCTTAATGTGCACTATCCTAACTATATAGAAAAAAAATAAGTCAACATTAGATAACAGATCTTTAGTAGGAACAAATTTTATTTGAATATGATGGCCTAGAACATGATCCCTAATGAAGTGATACTAAGCTTCAATGTGTTTTGTTATTTTATGAAACACGAGATTTTTTATTATTTTTTGAATTCTTTGATTATCACAATTCAGTATTACAAATTCTATTTTTATTCCCATACTTGATAGAATATATTATAACCATTGTGTCGCATATATATCATCTTTTGATGCATGATATTCTACTTTTGTCAATGAGAGGGCTACTAAATGTTTATTTTTACTATGCCATGAAATTGGTCTTGATCCAAGATGAAATACATATCCTGATGTTGATTTCCCTTCATCTATTGATTCAGCATAGTCAAAATTAGAATATCCCTATAGGTAGAAATGATCATTTTTCCTATAATCTAGAACATATTTCATAGTTTTACTAACATATTTTAGTATTCTCTTTGTCTCTTTCCCATGACTTTCTCTAGGATCTTGTATAAATCTAGAGAGAAGTTACAATAACGACAATGTCAAGTCTAGTATTTGTTAAATATTTTAGACTTCTAATTAGTTGCCAATACATATTAGCTGAAGCTTGTGATGATTCATCATATCTTGATAATTGTAGTTCTAGTTCCATTGGAGTATCTTTAGGTTTGCATTTTGTCATTTTGTATTTCTCAAGTAAATATTTTGCATACTTTGTTTGGGTTATTGTGATATTATTTTATCTCTGACAAATTTCTAACCGAAGATAATATTGTAGAAGCCTTAGATCTATCATCTCAAAATATTTTTACAAGCCATTGTTTACACTATCTATTAGTGATTTTATGCTCCCATTGATTACTATAGCATCAAAATATACTATGAGAATTATTATTTCATATCCAATATTTTTATATAAATACTTTAAGTTGATGTACTCTTTTTTGAAATTGTATCGTAGTAGATGGTCATTAATTTTAATGTACCATGCTCTAGGAGTTTGTTTTAGACCATTTAATGATTTTTTTTAAATTTACAAACCTTTTATTCATGTGCCTTGATAATGAATCCTTTTGGTTGAATTATATATACTTCTTTAAGTTTACCACGAAGAAATGCAGTCTTAATTGCCATATGATGTACTTTACAACCAAATTGAGTTGTTAATGCACAAATTGTATGTATCTTAGTCATCTTTGTTGTAGGGTAAAATGTTTCTTCATAGTCAATTCCTTTTATTTGAGTATAACCTTTTGTAGTTAATCATGTCTTGTACTTGTCGAGAGATCCATCTACCTTGTATTTTATATTGTAGACTCATTTACAACCCATAATTTTTTTTCCTTTTGTTAGATCAACCAAGTCTTAAGTTTTGTTCTTCATGAGTGTTGCATATTTTTTTTTTTATTGGTAGAAAGGGTGTTGAAAGGTCCCTGAACCTTGTACAAGAGGAATTACATGAATACCAGATTGACCGAGGTGGTCCAAGAAATAAAGATCAAAGGGCGAGCAAACCTCCACATGAGGAAAGGTGTCACAAAATCGTGACCAGTTTGGTGATGTCACGAAATCGCAACAATTTTCGTCGTTGCAGCCAAGAGAAGAAGGGATGTCGCGAAATCGTGACTAGAAGCGCCGTCGAAGCCGAAGGAGGGAAGGTGTTGCGATATCGTGACAAGTTGCAAGGTTGCTACCAGAAGAAAGGAAGTGTCGCGACAAGTTGCTAGGTTGGAGCCAAAAGAAAAGAAGAGTCACGAAATCGTGACATGAAGAAAACCCACGATCAGACGAAAAAGGTGTTGCAAAATCGTAACAAGAAGTAAGACCACTTCAAAAGAGAAGAGGTGTCACGAAATCGCGACAAGAAGTAAGACCGCTGCCGAAGAGAAAAAGAGTCACGAAATCGCGACATTTATGGAAGACCACTGCCGAAGAGAAAAAGTGTCGCGATATCGCGACAAGATGGAAAACCGCTGCCAAAGAGAAAAGGTGTTGCGATATCGTGACAAGATGGAAGACCGCAACCGAAGAGAAAAAGTGTCACGATATCGCGACAAGATGGAAGACCGCAACCGAAGAGAAAAAGTGTCGCGATATCGCGACAAGATGGAAGACCGCAATCGAAGAGAAAAAGTGTCGCGATATCGCGACAAGATGGAAGACCGCAGCCGAAGAGAAAAAGTGTCATGATATTGCGACAAGATGGAAGACCGCAGCCGAAGAGAAAAAATGTCGCGAAATCGCAACAAGATGGAAGACCGCAACCGAAGAGAAAATGTGTCACGATATCGCGACAAGATGGAAGACCGCTGCAAAGAGAAAAGGTGTCACGAAATCGCGACAAGATGGAAGACCGCTACCAAGGAAAAAAAGTGTCACGATATCGCGACAAGATGGAAGACCGCAGCTGAAGAGAAAAAATGTCGCGATATCATGACAAGATGGAAGACCACAGTCGAAGAGAAAAAATGTCGCGATATCGTGACAAGTTGTAAGAAAGAGAAAAAGTGTCGCAATATCGCGACAAGATGGAAGACCGCTGCCAAAGAGAAAAAGTGTCATGATATCGCGACAAGATGGAAGACCGCAGCTGAAGAGAAAAAGTGTCACGATATCGCGACAAGTTGCAAGAATGCACCCGAAGAGAAATAAGTGTCGTGATATCATGACAAGTTGCAAAAATGCACCCGAAGAGAAAAAGTGTCACGATATCGCAACATGTTGCAAAAAAGTGCCTGAAGAGGAAAAGTGTCGCGATATCGCGACATGTTGCAAAAACGCGATCGGAGAGAAAAAGTGTCGCGATATCGCGACCTGTTGAAATTTTGCGGCCAACGATGAAAGGTGTCATGATATCACAACCATTTTCCAAAACGCGATCGAAGGGGGAGAAGAAGGAAGAAAGGACACGAAAACTCGGCCAGTTCCATGAGCAAACAAACCCGATCCCCTGCCAACCACTCACATCGTGCAGACATTGGTACTTGTAGAAGCATCCCTTAGGCCAATGAGAAAGGAGTCTCTCCAAACATGAATGTCAGATTCGCCAACCCCCTTGTTAGCAAGCCAGTCCGCAGCTTTGTTTCCTTCCCGATACTGATGCTTAATGACTAATTCTGGGTAAATGCCGATTAGTGCCTTGCATTCTTGGAAGATCGAAACAAGGGCCCAGGGAGGCACAGAAGTCCCATTGAGCCAGTTGATAAAGTGTAGTAAGTCTCCTTCTATGATAAGTTTATTGATGGTCAAGCCTTCCAAAAGAATCAAGCTTTGGAGTAGAGCTCGAGCCTCTGTCATATTGTTAGATTGAATTCCCAAGTTCTGGGCAAAGGCCAAAATTATTTCTCCTCTGTGATTTCTGAGAATTCCTCCTCTGCAAACCACTCTTGGGTTGCCTTTGGCCGCACCATCGAAATTAAGCTTGTGCCACCCAGTAGGAGGTAAGACCCACTTGATGACGGACCTGTCAACAGAAGTACAGGGTGTGGCAGAGAATTTGGAAAGATTGAAGAGTTTTGATAGGTCCGATTCAACGCCAGGAGGGAGGGGTTTGGAAGACGATACAAGAGAGGCATTCTCCGTAGCAAGGGCCAAGATTTTGGCAACAACAATCTTCTTATCAGTGGCTTGGTTTTTGAAAATTCTGTCATTTCTCTCAAGCCAAATCTGCCACAGGAAGATGTGAAGGAAAGCTTGCCACATGAATTTAAGTTGATTGCTCTTGAAATGTCCGGGCCATTGTTGAAAAAGGAGGGGAATGGAATGAGGGAGGGCTACGGAGATGTCGAAGGTGTTAAGAACCTGGTTGAGAACTGCAAGAGAGAAGGGACATTCCAAAAAAACATGCGAAGTTGACTCACAGGCATTTTTACACAGGATGCACCAATTGGGGATGAGTAACCCTCTGATTATCAAGTTGTCAGTGGTGAGAATCCTATTTTGGATGGCCAACCAGCAAAATAATTTGACCTTGGGAATTATCTTGGGAACCCAGACCTGATTAGATAAGTCCCGACCATCATTGGGAGTTTCTTGACTGTAGTAAGCTGATTTAATAGTGAAATTCCCTGAATCTTCAAGGTTCCAGACCATGGAATCATCTTTGTGAGAGCTAGGAATCATCTTTGTGAGTGTTGCATATTTTGATTCCATAGCTATTTTCCATTTTATTTATCTTATGGAATTTTGTGTATTTGTAGGTTTAGTTATTGAACTCATTATCCCTTTATTTGTCCTTGTTATACTATAAGTTTGTGATCTTGTAGTAGTAAAATCTAAGAATATTTCTAACTTTGAGTCCTTAAGTGTATCTATGTACCAATTTGCTTCTTTTATTTGTGGAGGGATTATGAGTTTTGAATTTATAATTAAGTCATTAAATATTTCTTATTTTGATTCTTTGTCTAAAGATTCTTCTATATCTGATTAAATATCCAAAATAGGATATGTATTGATCTTTGGGAGTTCGATAAGAGTTTTACTTTCTTCATCAAAAATTACATCTCTGCTCACATAGATTTTCTTTTTAATTGGATCAATTATTCTATATCCTTTTGATTCATCATCATATCCAAGAAATATATCACACATGGTTTTTGTATCTAATTTTGTTCTCTTTTGTTTTGGAATATGCATGTATGCTTTGCATCCAAAAATTCTAAGATGTGCTATTGAAGGTTTTCATCCTAACCAGGTTTCTTTAGGAGTAACATTTTTAATAATTCTTGTAGGTGATCTATTTTGAATATATACTATAGTTTTGATAGCTTCTACCAAGTATTTACAACCAAGATTTGTTTTTTTAACATACAACATACCATTGGCATAATGGAATGATTATTTATTTCTACTAAACCATTTTGTCAAGGTGAATAAGTTGTAGTGAGTTGTCTTTTTATAGCATTGTATTTTAAAAATAAGTCAAATTTTTTTGATAGAAATTCACCACCCTTATTTGAATAAAGATTCTTGATTGAGCTTCTAGTTTCTATTTCTACCAATTGCTTGAATTTTTTAAAACATGTAAAGGCTTCTGATTTAAATTTTAAGAAATAAACCCACATTTTCCTGGAATAATCATCAACAAATAGCTGAAAATATTAATGTCCTTCAAGACTAGCTTCCATTTGTCCACATAAATTTATTTAAAATGTTTATAGTGGTTCCTTAGTTATGTATAGACTTAGCTCAAAAGGTATTCTATATTGTTTTCCAGCTAGCCATTATGAGCAAATTGTACGTTGCCATGATAATTTAGGTAATACTACCACCATATGATGTCTATTCATTTCATTTAGATAAAATGCACTTGTATGTCCTAATTTTATACCACAAATATCTTGCCTCTAATATTCTTATTGAGAACAATATTTTATAAAGTATGAAGAGCAAATATACCATTTGTGAAAGATCTAGTGGCTATGATTTTTCCTTGTTTAGTAATGATACATTTATTTTTGTTTTCAATAATTTTAAATTCAACCACTAGATTTTGATCTGTCATTTGTGTAGCACCCTAAAATTGGCGCAGTTAAACCATTAGTAAAAAGATCAAAAATTTGAATTTTAACCCCAAAACCGCCCGTTAACCGCTCACCTCATTTTTTGTGCCATTTTTAGAATTTGTTTTGACCGTTGGACGATATCGTCGCCGATCTGACGATATCATCCCAGATCGGACGAATTCGTCTGGGACAGAACGTCCAGACGATTTCGTCCCAAAACCAAATTTTCATAATTAGCTTCTGTTTCAACAACCTCTCCAACTCGGGTAGAAGTGTGTCTACGCGGTTGGAGATTCCTACGTTGGAGATCTCCCAGATTGGGATGATCCCCAACCTCCTAACCTCCCCCTAATCCTATATAAACTTGGGATTTTCCTAGTTTATCCCCCTGGCTGATCATTTCCCTGCAACTCTAGTTTTTTGTTGTATTAGAACATCCTCGCCCCTATCATTTGCATTTGTATTTTCAGGTTTTATTGCAGGATTTTACTATGTTTCAGTCGTAGGAAGCTCGGATCGTCGCAGGTGATCCAACACGATTTTGGATGATCCTGACGAGATCGATGATGATCTCGTACGATTGCAGATGATTTCGACTGTAGTCTAGATTGGGGGCAACCAGAGCCCTGAGTTTGCATTTTCTACCTTTCTCTCTTATTTAATTATGCATTAGATCGATTTATTTCTGTTTTGCATCCTGGAGTTCACCTCATTTAGCATATTTGCATGATAAAACTTAAAATAGGTTATTAAAATAGTGCATCCCATTTGATTTGCTATCTAGATTCATTATTTAAGCATCTATACTATTATTTCTATCATTTTACATCATTCTTGCAATTGCATTTTTGGTTTTTGGTGTCTGTTTCCATGATTGCAGGTTTTTGACGAATTGTTCGACGAATTCGTCAGTGTCATCGATGATCTTGTCTGATCTCAGATGATCGCCTATGATTTGGGATGATTCTGTACAATTACAGATGATCCTATCATATCCAGGATGATCTGGACTCCTACAAGCTTCAGAATCTTCATCAGACATCAGGAATCAGGTGTATTCCTCTCCATTTCACATAGTCTCTGTATTTAGGATTCATTCATGTTTGTTGTCTTCATATAAACCCAAAATTTCATATAGAATAGCTTAGATTCATTTTGGCCAACCTAGGAATATGAATGATTGAATATAAAATGAACACATCAAACCCATTCTCAACCTAGGCATGGAAACTGCCACTCAAAGTTTCCTGGTGAACCCCACCATCCGTCAAAAATTCACCCTTATACCCCTCCCCCGAGAGGCGCGACCTTCAAAGGGCCTCTCCGTCTGAGGTATTGTCCCATCCTTCTCGCATCCCCCTTCCAGGGCACGGATCCTTTAGCCCGAAGGTAAGGGTGCAAAAAATTTGGGCGATACATTTTGGTGAACCCGACGTGAAACTAAAACACCTTTTGAAAACAATCAAAAAAAAAAAACACATTATTAAGAACATCTAGAATCATTAGACAACCGTTAAAATTGCATATCATATTTAGATGGTAGATTATAATAGAAGACGAGTTGTCACCATAAATGTTGAAAATCAATTAACGGCCATAGAGATTACTTTCGTGCTTAGAGTACCTCAAACAAATAGAGTCCAACCTTTGTGGGATGAACTTGATAGGAGATTGGGTATTATTGAATCTAGATCTGCAGAACTTAGGCAAATTAAGAGGTTTGTCCTAGATAGAATCCTGGATCCCGATCAGGTGACTTTGTACCATGAACTTCAGAGAGCTTGCCATAGGTGGTTAGCAGATAAAAGAGCACTTGTGTCTTCAGAATTGTACACCTTTGAGGAATACCTTGAGAACGCAGTTGTAGTACATAAGTTTCTATCTCGTATAGAGGATCAAGAAGTCGTTCTTACGGATAGAAAAATATGGAATAGAGTTCCTAGAGCTGTGTTGTATCGAGAGTATTGCCATGAACTTTATTTTTACAAGTCATAGTCTGAAGTAGATCATATTACCATAGCACACTTTGTCAAGTTCATGAAAAACCACTTCCAATTTGAAGAGGAGCATTTCATGACTCCTGATGAACTTGATCCTATCAACGATATCCATAAACTATTTATAGAAAACTAAGTCATTCTTTTTACTATTGTTATTTCTTGCAACTAGCATGTTGTTTGTTATTTTTATACTTGTGAAATAATAATACAAAACAAAAAAAAAAAACAAAACAAAACATTTCCTTTTTAAAGTATTATAGTAGGTATATAGTTAAAATATATACCTCTCAACCCTATCGCATATATATATATATATAAGTATATATATTTTCTAAAACCTAAGTTTAGCACAATGCCTAGACTTAGGAATGGAAAACAAACCGAAGAAGAAGAAGATTGGTTAGGAAGACCATTAATTGACCAAAATGTCCCTCCTGAGGACCAAGTTCAGGAAGAAGAAATCCTAGACCAGCAAGAAGAAGAGCTTGTTGTAGCAAATGAACAAGAAGAAATTAATAGAGAGGAAGGATCCTCATCCCCTAAAATGTCTCCAGGAGGAGCTATCACTTTTGAAAACATGGAACAATTTTGGAAGTTCATTAACACAAATATTGGTGTTTTTAATAGAGCAGTCCATATGGACAAGGATCGAATTAGTGACACTCAAGCAACCCTAGAAGACGTATTTCACACACGCACTAATCCCTTGTCCTTTATTGAACAAGAGAGTGATCAAGCTGGACCATCCAATTTGGATATAGTAGCTGCGATCCGGAACATGCAACAACAACAAGTTACCCAACCACCTAAAGTGCCTGTTAACAAGCCTAGGGTCATTCCCGCACAAAAGAAACCATCATTTACTGCTCTATTTCGCCAAGCTATTGAGCAACATACCTCAAATCAACAAAAACCCAAAACAAAACCAAACACCAATTACCAACAATCTGGGATACAACATAATACTATTACAAATCCCCTTCATAATACTCTTCCTACCAACACTTTGCATAATAGCAATATAGCATCTAATCCTTATGCCACACCATCATACACTCATAAATCCCATACCTATGTCCCACCGAACCAATATGGTGGACAAACTAGTAATCTTGAAACCATGGTGAAACAGTTAGTTTCCCGCATGGACCAGATAGATCCCTACCGACCCTCGTACAATTATCGAGAGATGTGTAGTCAGCCTTTAGATCCTATAGTTGTAGCACAATCGTATCCTAAACATTTTCCTATGCCTGTCCTGCCCATATATAAAGGAACGGAAGATCCCATAGAGCATCTTCGTATGTTTAGGATAGCATGTCATGATATATCACATGATGACTTGTTATTACTAAAAATGTTCCCGAAAAGCTTGGGAGGAATGGCATTAGAGTGGTATTATCAATTACCCACTAATTCTTTGAGGAATTTCGAAGAAACTGCCGAGTCTTTTGTTCATCAATTTAGTGCCTATATCGAAAGACATGTGACCATTAAAGATTTGTATAACTTAAAACAAGACAAAGATGAATGCTTTGCTGATTTCCTAGCTAGGTGGAGACAATTGATAGGAAAATTGCACTTTGTGTTGCCTTATAGGGAGATGTTGGACATCTTTATTAATAATTTGCAAGAGCAACTATCTTACGAATTATCAATCGCTACCTTGACCACCTTCGATCAGGCTATAGACTTAGCCCGAAGAGTGGAAGATGCTCTCATTAGGAGAGGTCAGCTTAAAAAGAAAGACGATGAGAAAACATCCAGAAATCAATATAAGAATAAACAAGTTGTGGGTGATGGAGTCACTGATAGCAGAAATATTGCTAATGTTAATGTTGCAAAGACAATGGAGAAGTTTGTACTTGAAACCTCCTGATAGACCTCCTCGAGAATTTACTAGGTTAAATCAACCTTTATCAACTATTCTACCACAATTATTAGAATGAGGCTTGATTCAATTACCAAATATCCGGGAACCTGATCCAACTATACCCGGATACAGAGCAGATTTACATTGTGACTTCCATAGAGGACCTGGACACACTACCAACTCTTGTAAAATATTAAAACATAAAATACAGGACTTGATTGATAACAATGAGATGGAGGTACAAGCCTTTCAACCTAAGCAAAATCCTCCTAATAACACTCAACATAACATCACACAAAACCAGAATCAGAATGCCAATCAGTCATTAGACATCTTTCAACATCCTTTACCAAAACATGGTAAGGAGGTGGCTAATCAAATTGAACATCATAATGTTCCTCCTCCTGCCCGATATGTAGGAACTATTAGTGGGCATTTACCTGTTCATGATCTGGAAACCTTTGACACAACTTTATCCATGGTTACAACCAGGCCTCTATATAATATGCAGATACCTGATCTTAGTGATACAGAATATGAGACTGAGAGTGATATGGAAATCACATCAAATCAATCGAATAGCTCTGAAGATGAATCAGATACTATTCACCCTATCACAAGTCATATGGTTCCAGAAGAACCATTTCCAAGAAGAGTCACTACTAGACCATCATCCCACCAATTACTTTCTAATGAGTTAGCTATAAACGCTAGACCAAGACCCATTCATCATCCACAGAATAATATTGTGGGTACCATCGGAGTTGTTACTAGACAACAAGCTCAAAATTCTCAACAAGATCAAATTCAGAATGGTGGATCAACTCCATTTGTTTTGAAGGTTCCTAATAAAGGGAATCATGCACCTAATGTTCAACCTAAACCTCCCTATAATATTAATGAACAATTATCAAATATTACAGCTAGAATTTCCCTTTTGGACCTCTTAAGATCTTCTCCCACACATAGAGATGAATTAATGCTCACATTAAGCCAGATGATGGTACCACAAGACATTCACCCTCAAGACATGGCCAATACTATAATAACTCGTGAAGTTGATTGTATTGACTTTCGGGATAGAGACATACCGCAACATAGTTTACATAAAGATAACCCCTTATATATTACCGCCTTAATTGGAGATGTAGCAGTCAAACGAGTTTTGATTGATAATGGTTCATCTTTAAATATTTGCACTTTTGACTTCTACCAAATATTTGGGTTTAGAAGTGATGAAATGAAAAGAACTGATATGATTATAAAATCTTTCAATGACGAAACACAAGAAACGTGTGGGGTTATTACCATTCCATTGCAGAGTTGGTCCAAGAACCTTGGATACGACCGTGTTTATTGTACATTGCCCTACATCGTACAATATACTCTTGGGTCACCCTTGGATCAACGTGATGCGAGTTGTTCCCTCAACTTTACATCAATGTGTTAAATTCAAATTTAAGAATCAGTTGGTTACCATTCATGGTGATCCATGACCCTTTGATATGTGTGCTTTGGCAGAACCCATTGGAGTTCAATTTTTCCCCGCACTGTCATCCACACATCCTAATTCTCATTATCCATCTAAACGTGTGAAACTCACACCCACAATGTCATCTACTTCTTCTCCATCAGATGCACCTTCACATATAGCTCAACCATCTTCTAAAAAAACCGCATTAGGACCTAAGAAATATCCCACTCCCCCACCCAATGTCTCTTTTTTTACTCCTATAACTTCTATACCTATAATAGACCCATCTATTGACACCTCTACACCGTCTACATCCACCAAAGTCATATTTTCTACATCGAAGACGTAGGAAATGTTCCTTCTACCTCTTATGCTCTTACTGACGAGCTCTTACCCGATCTATCTAAAATCCTTATATCAGAAGAAACGAATGTTTCTATGCAAGATTCCCTTGTTTTAAATAATTTGCCACCATCTCCTCGTACCTTGGGCCTCCCACAGCCTATGGGAAGTATTTACCAAGTCGGGAGTTGTGCCTTTATTTATAAGGGATATGACTGGGGGTAGAATACCCAGAAACATCAGAACTCATTATGATGGATATGCTCGATGTTATTTTACTAATGAGTATACTAAAGCCAAACCTATAATGCTTAAATTGGGATATAAAGGGAAAGGTTTGGGACCTTTCCAGAATGGTATGAAAGAACCTTTTGAGGTAGAGCCATGGCCCGCCCGATGTGGTGTGGGCCTATTTTCTAGTAAGGGTCAGCCATTCGAGGATGATGACCATCTTATATGTTACCAAGATTATTTAGATGAACGCGATGTTTTGCATTTAATGAATAAGCCATTCACATGTAATATGCTATCTATAGCTTATCCTGAGATGATCGCTGAATCCGACGATGAGTTGGAGGGAGATATCTTCCATGATGTCTCCATTGAGGAATTATTACATAATGGATTTTATTTTGATGGCTCTATACCTACTATAGCCCAGCTTGAGGCCATGACTCCTCAAGATGAATTATCCAAGCTAACCTTGGAAGAATTATAGGAATTGGGCGTCTCACCCACCCCACCTAATTTTGAGAGAGATCTACACATGGAAGTAGAAAATGTCATAAAAATTAACATTGGAACCGAGGATAACCCTCACATAATCAACATCGGATCAGAATTGAGTCAAGAAAAATAGGATAAATACATTGCATTTCTTAAAGAATATGAAGATGTCTTTGCTTGGACATATGAAGATATGCCAGGTTTAGACCCTTCTGTAGTCATGCATCACCTCGTAAAAATGCATCCTAAAGTGGCCTTACTGGTCAAAGGAGAGTTAGAAAAACTCCTGAATGTTATTTTTATACAAGCCATTGATTATGCTGAATGGATCTCGAATGTAGTTCCAGTAACTAAGAAAGAAGCTACTAAGGTTAGGGTTTGTACAGACTTTAGAGATATTAATGTTGCATGCCCTAAAGATGATTTTCCCCTTCCCAACATGGATCAGATCATTGATTTTACTATTGGGAGTGGAATGATATCCTTAATGGATGGATTTTCTGGTTATAATCAGATCAGGATAGCTCCTGAAGATCAGGCTAAAACAACCTTTATTACCCCTTGGGGGACCTTTTGTTGGAAAGTGATGCCATTCGGTTTAAAGAATGCAGGTGCAACCTATCAACGAGCCATGACTTATATCTTTCATGATATGATGCATGATATACTACATGATTATGTAGATGACATTATAGCTCGTTCTATTGAAGAAGATGACCATTTAGATGACTTGAGAAAAGTATTTAATCGGCTAAGGGAATATCTTATCCGATTGAATCCAGCCAAATGTATATTCGAAGTTAAGTCCGATAAATTATTGGGGGTTATAGTTTCTTTACGTGGCATCAAAATTGACCCTCTCAAGATTGCGGCTATCACTGATATGCCCGCACCCACAAATATATCTGAATTACGGAGTCTACAAGGTAAGCTTCAAGCCATCCGTCGCTTCATCGATAAGCTGGCGGATAAAACTGGACCCTTTCTTAAGCTTCTTAAGAAGGATGTCTCTTTCCATTGGGACAATGAATGTCAGGAAGCATTTGAACTCCTCAAACAATATCTTCTTAACCCACCTGTACTTTCACCACCTAGACCGGATCGCCCATTTATCTTGTATATTTTTGCTTCAAATTTTGCTTTAGGAGCTATGTTAGCTCAACTTGATGATGAGAAGAGAGAGCGTGCTAATTATTACATTAGCAGAACATTAATTAGTTATGAAACCCGCTACACAACATTAGAGAAGTTATGTCTAGCAGTCATATTTTCTACATAGAAATTACGCCATTATATGCTCAGTCAAAAAACATACGTTATTGCTAAATCCGATCCCTTGCGGTATCTCATGAGTCGACCTTATTTATCTGGTCGCACAACAAAGTGGGTTCTTGCGCTAAGCGAGTTTGAACTCACGTTTATAGGACAGAAGTCTGTTAAGGGTCAAATCATAGCAGATCAATTAGTTGTTGCACCCTTAGAATCCACCCATCCCCTCGTCATTGAGTTTCCTGACGAATGCCTTAGACTAGAGGCAGATCATTCAGAGCAATGGTCCTTATACTTTGACGGAGCCCGATGCATGAGTGGGGCTAGTGCAGGTATTATTTTAATATCTCCATAGAAACACCTCATACCTCTATCCTTTAAATTAATGTTTGCCTGTACTAATAACACTGCTGAATATGAGGCTCTAATCCTTGGATTACGAGCTGCCATGGCACTAAAAATTAAAAATCTATTAGTTTTTGGTGATTCTCAACTTGTTATAAATCAAATTAATGATGTTTATCAGACTAGAGATGATAAATTGTGCCCATATAAAGCATATGTATTACAATTAATATCTTTATTTGATCAAGTTACCTTGGAAGCTATTCCTCGAACTAGCAATCGTGCGGCTGACGCCATGGCCGCAACTGCATCTCTTTTACCCTTGGAGTTAGATGACGAATATGCTACCATCATTATTCATCGACTCTAGGAACCCGCTTCAATTAAATCATGCTTGGAACCTTTGGACGTGTTTCTAATCAACGAAACTACTCCTAAACTTTGGTACACTGATATCCTCAATTTTCTTCAAAATGGAACCTTCCCTGAAGGTTTTAATAGAAACCAACGTCGGTTATTGCGTAGACGAGCAAGTCGCTTCGTAATAATTGGCAATACCTTATATAGGAGATCTTTTGAAGGTATCCTACTGAGATGTTTGAATCTAGAAGAGTCTAGATCAGCTTTGAGTGAAGCCCACGATGGATCTTGTGGGGGACACTTTAGTGGTAACGCCATTGCTAAGAAGCTCCTTAGGATAGGATATTTTTGGCCTACCATGGAGAATGATGCACATGATTACGTGCGCCATTGCGACAAGTGCCAGAAACACGCTGACCTTGTCCATGCGCCCGCACAAGAACTCGCAGGCTATTTCATCTCCTTGGCCCTTTTCAAAATGGGGCTTAGACATTATTGGAAAAATCAACCCTGTGTCATCTGATGGACACAAATTCATCATAACCACCACCGAGTATTTTACGAAGTGGGTTGAAGCTATGCCCTTAGCTTCTTGCACTGGAACCCAAGTTTCCAAATTTATTTTCAATCAAATTATTTGTAGGTTCGAAATTCCTGCAAATCTCATCTCGGATAATGGAACTTGTTTCAAAAATAAATATGTAAAGAAACTATGTCAAAAATATAAAATTCAACATCGTTGGTCCACTCCCTATTATCCTCGTGGTAATGGCCAAGCCGAAGCATCTAATAAAACATTAATTAAAATCCTCAAAAGATTGGTCAATAAATCTGGCCGAGATTGGCACATTCAATTATATCCTGCTTTGTGGGCTTATCGAACTAGCGTTCGTACTCCCACGGGCACTTCACCTTTTGTTTTGGTTTATGGCGCTGAAGCTATTTTTCCCTTTGAATTAGAAGTTCCTTCTTTGGCTCTGCTACTTCAAGATACCGAAGTAGGAGATGAATATCATGTTGGCAGATTTAGTCAGCTGGAACTCCTAGATGAGAAGTGCATCAATGCTTTGGAGCATCTTCGAGCCTACCAAAACAAGCTCAAACGAGCATATCTTAAGAAAGTTCATCACCGATCCTTTGAGATCGGCGACCTCGTCTTAAAAGAAAATAAAAAAAATACTAATGCAACTAAAGACCTTAAAGGTAAATTTGAACCTAACTGGCTTGGGCCATATATCATCACTGCTAAATTTGGATCGGGAGCATACATATTAGCTACCTTAGATGGTAAATATCTTAAAGAACCTATGAACATTATGCATCTTAAGCGCTATTACGCATAATTCTGGTAATTTCATCACTGTATATATTGTACATCTTGTCTCATTTTAGTAAATTCATATAAAAATTTTCAAAAATAGTCATATTATGTATTCTCTCAATTCATAAATCAAAATCAAAATCTAAAAAAAATCAAAATCAATCAAAATCTTCAAAAACATCTTTTATTTTTGCACCTGTCAATTCTTGAAGTATTGCAGTTATATTTTCAGTTATTTTGGATAAATTAGCATTTATTTGGAATCCCTCACTTTCACACTCACATGAATAAATATCTTGATCTTTTTTGGTATGATTATTAATCTCTCTTATATCAAAGTCCACAGTTGAATTAAATAAAGTTTTGAGCATAGAGAACTGATCTTGTTATTTACTTGAACCAAGTATACCTTTTCACATTAAAATGATTTCATTGCAAATTCCAAAACGATGCTACATAGTAGAAGTGGTCTCTTGAGCGAAAAGTTTCCCTCGCTATCCTATCATGCACATGGTCTAGAATCTTTGAGAATTGACAAAAGGACAAGCTCACCCCTGCCCAGAATAAAAATCCCTTGCTCTACAACCAATCCGAGCAAGTATCCCTAGTATAGGAAGAAAAAGAAAAAGAAAAAAATCATGAGAAAAAGAAGCATTATTTCAGTAGCATTTTGTACCATCTCAAGCAATATTTCAGCATTATCTCAGTATCAAGCAAAAATACAAAAAAAAAAAGAGAAAAGAAAAGAAAAAGCAAAAAGCAATAAAATCCCTTCCCCTACCCTTTGAAAAGAAAAGAAGGGTGAATGAGCTTGAATCCCCGGAATCCTCAATTATTCGAAAACCGTGAGGTAAGCCCCATAACAGGTGGTTTGTGCCCAACCCACTTGGCCTTGGGTAACTCCTAGCGTGGTGATATGTCTCGTTACATTAGCGACCTTCTTTTGTACAGACCTATGTCTGCTTATGGATCAGCTAGCTCTTGATGACCCGACTTACATAGTAGTTTGGTACGGTTATATGCATATAAATCATGGTCAACGAACACTCATTTGGTTAATTCAAATTACTTGTATCAAATTATCTTGCTCAAAATTGGTAAATGAACAATACAATTGCACACACATTTGTATTTGAGAGATTTTGTATCATTATGATAGATCCAGATCGGTAATGAACTCACATATGCACATGGGGTTCCTTATAAATCTAAATTTTGTCTTTGAGATAATTTAAAATATTTATGCACATCTTCTGGAATAATTTGATTTTTCTCACTTGAGAACATCTATAAAGTCACGTTTATATATTTTCGACTTTCGCAACGATGGTATAGTTCCTAAACCTAAATTGGAATTTTATGCCTAGTGCAAGTCCTCATCTTATATTTTTTGTTTATCTTAAACTCAAAAATCAATTATGCAATAAAACTATTATATCAATTTCTTCTTTGGATTTCGCGATGATGGTATAAGTCTATACCTAAAAATTCTATGCCTAGCGCAAATCATCATTTTAATTTTATTTTCCATTTATTTAATCCATAAAAGCATATGGCTTAAATCATTATGTTACACAATTGTGCTTTAAAAAGAACGAAAACCTTTTCTATTTCATGTTATTATGTCAACATTCAGCTTTTGCGACGATGGTATAATTCCTAGGCAATTGTTCAAATTTCTATCACACTTAGGAATTTTATGCCTAGCAAAAATCATATTTTTAATATTTCATGCATAATATTTTCATGGACATCTGAAAACAAATCATCACCATCATCATTTTTTTCATCATCACAACACAAAAGTCTTAAGAAAGTCTCTTAAGCACCCTTTTACTTTTAGCAATATTTCTCTACCGGGATTAGCTTAATGACCTAGCGAGCGGCGACTCCATGAAATGGTCATGTAACAACGACAATGTCCTTTGAAATTATTGTTAGAAGTCACTTTATTTTTTTCATCAAATCACACCACAACAACCAATTTGTTTACATCAGATTATTTCATTTAAATTTTATGGCATGACATAAAATTATAATATTTTCAAACGACATAATTACATGAATAATCAATCAACAATTAAAATATTAAAGCATCATAAAACATATGCACAAGTCATATCACAAAGAGAATATATATATATATATATATATCAAGAAATATATGTACATCATATCAAAATGGATTGGTATGCCACAATCTATACCCTGGCATACTCAATCCTCTCAAAACTATACAATCTATAGTCAATATGTCAGCTAGTCTCGAGAAGCCCTCGAGCTCTCAGCCTCATCTCCTCTCCCGCCCTGAGGTGGAGGAGGTGGTCCCATCGGAGTCCATCCTGTGTCGTGGGTCCTCGACGTCGATCGTGAGGATGTCCTCGATGACCCCATCCTGACCGGCTCCGTAATGTCGATTGGCAGCTGTAACCTCTGGCCCTCTGGAACCAGCTGGAAGTATGCTCCCTGATAGAACGCGGTCTGAGCAATAGCCCATGCCAACTCCCGCATGCTCGCCCCTCCGCTCCGAGCCCTGAGTCATGTAGCCTCATCCTGTAGCATCTGCACCTAAGCTCGTAGGCGGGCATTCTCCACTCGAAGAGCCACCATCTCACTGCTCTCCCCCACCTCGATACCCTTGCCCTTATCGAGTGATGGTGGCCTCTCCCTCTACTGAGAAGGGAGCCCCTCCTCCCTCCTCTCTGGCTGCTACGGTCTCTCCGGAGCCTGTGGCACTCTTCGACATCTCTCCTGAGGAGGCCATCACTGATCCCTCCCTCCGTGACTCCTCATTGCATCGATGGTAGCCTGGCACCACCTCCCCATCCACTACACAATAGCATGCATCGAACCCTATGCCCTCATCATCCAAGGAGGGTGGATGCCTACATACCAGGCATCATATCCATCTGCTACTCCAATATCATCCCCATCCACTGGCTGAATGGGGGCATCGTCAGCATCCTGACTCTAGAACCATTGCATGTCTGGAGCCCCACTCAGTGTAGTGTTATCTCGGATAGTCCGGGAGTACTCGTAATCCCTAAGAGAAGGGATCCCCTGCTGTAGACCGAACTACCTCAAAACTCGGTCGTAGCGATGGAGCTCTACCTCTCCCCACTCCATCCTCAACCAGTAGACTCACCTGATGTGAGCTAGCTCCTGTCCATCCTCTCCCCACCCTGGATGCTCTCTCCATGGCCTCTAGGTGATCTGATCTAGGATGAGGTCATCTAGCAACCTCCGAGACATCGATAGATCTATCCATCACTGTGACCCTCTCTGGAGCCACCAATAGAAAACTCGGGGTCTCTCCCGGTCAACTCCTATCAGTGGAAGCCCTATCGGCCTCCGTACCATAATGTGCTCCCAACACCAAACTTGTAGTAGCGATGTCAGTACTAGATATCGACCTCCCTTGTATACGACCCCGTAGAGGATCCTATACAAGCGGCATAGTACAAAACTACCCCAAGAAAACCTGTAACCATGGTCTCTCATGTCGTAGACCACATCTGAGAGGAGCCACGGTAACTTGCATCCACTCTGGTGGCATAGAAGTAGGCCACCCACCACCCCTACCAAAACTCGGGTCAATCGAGATGCCCTAGGCATCTGCCTCAATGCCTCGATGTTCACTCCGCCCTTCTCCAGGGTGAAGCTCGGATCCATGCACAGTCGCATCATAGCATGGCCTTGATTGGCCGAAGGAGTCATAAATCACCCATGTATGGGGATCCTCAAGATCCTCCATACATCCTCTAGAGTGGGAGCCATCTCCCCTATCGATAGCCGAAAGCAGGATGATCCCGGATACCATCTCTCTGCTAGGGCCGTCAGTAGCCCCATGTCCGTAGGAATTTGTGGCATCTCTGCCACATGCTGCAATCCAACCTCCGCTAGCCTGTCTCGCTCGACCTGATCGAGCATGGCTACATCATCTCTGAGCCCCCCGTATTTCCATTCTCGACTCTTTAGTAATCCCCTCTGCAAAATAAACAATAAAAAAACAAAAAATCATTAGTACATAATCATTAAAATCGATTAAAATTAATTTCATCTCATAAAAAAAATGATATCGCCCATTATTGGACGATATCGTACCAAATTTAGCAAAATCGTCCTTAATAGGATGAAATCATCTCCGATTCATCAATTTGGGAATCGCCCCTTATTGGACGAGATCACCCCTATTTCTCCGATTTCGTCCTCAAACGAAATCGACGATCTAGGGACGATTTCGGAAGAATTGGGATGATTTCATCCCGCGGTCGTCGACGGCCTAAAAATGGCCACGACGCCCAAAAACAATCAAAATTCAATTAAAAAATTAAACAAATCAAGTTAAAAACATAATGTATCAAGTTTAGAACCTTACCCGCAACCCGCGTCGGACCTCTGTCGATCTGTGTGTTGTTTCCACCATTTCGCCTGCAGAGCTCTGAAATAGTGAAAGTGAACAGTAAAAATGAATTAGGGTTTTACCCTATTTTTCCTATTTTTATTTAAAAACAACATTTTTTTTAATTTTTCTTTTCTGCGTCTTTACCTCAAACGTTCGATTTGGGTAAAAACTCGAAGGGGGCACCATAGCAAGCAGTTGTACGATTCGACCTAGAATCGTCGTCTAAAAAATTGAATAAATTTTTGCTTTCTCGTAAAGCATGAAGAACTCGTCTTTAACGCATTTTCTTCAAAAAATTTGCTAAAGAGGGGGCAAAATGTAGCACCCTAAAATTGGCGCAGTTAAACCATCAGTAAAAAGATCAAAAATTTGAATTTTAACCCCAAAACCGCCCGTTAACCGCTCACCTCATTTTTCGTGCCATTTTTAGAATTTGTTTTGACCGTTGGACGATATCATCGCCGATCTGACGATATCATCCCAGATCGGACGAATTCGTCTGGGACAGAACGTCCAGACGATTTCGTCCCAAAACCAAATTTTCATAATTAGCTTCTGTTTCAACAACCTCTCCAACTCGGGCAGAAGCGTGTCTACGCGGTTGGAGATTCCTACGTTGGAGATCTCCCAGATTGGGATGATCCCCAACCTCCTAACCTCCCCCTAATCCTATATAAACTTGGGATTTTCCCAGTTTATCCCCCTGGCTGATCATTTCCCTGCAACTCTAGTTTTTTGTTGTATTAGAACATCCTCGCCCCTATCATTTGCATTTGTATTTTCAGGTTTTATTGCAGGATTTTACTGTGTTTCATTCGGAGGAAGCTCGGATCGTCGCAGGCGATCCAACACGATTTCGGATGATCCTGACGAGATCGATGATGATCTCGTACGATTGCAGATGATTTCGACTACAGTCCAGATTGGGGGCAACCAGAGCCCTGAGTTTGCATTTTCTACCTTTCTCTCTTATTTAATTATGCATTAGATCGATTTATTTCTGTTCTGCATCCTGGAGTTCACCTCATTTAGCATATTTGCATGATAAAACTTAAAATAGGTTATTAAAATAGTGCATCCCATTTGATTTGCTATCTGGATTCATTATTTAAGCATCTATACTATTATTTCTATCATTTTGCATCATTCTTGCAATTGCATTTTTGGTTTTTGGTGTCTGTTTCCATGATTGCAGGTTTCTAACGAATTCGTCTGACGAATTCGTTAGGTCGTCGATGATCTTGTCTGATCTCAGATGATCGCCTATGATTTGGGATGATTCTGTACAATTACAGATGATCCTGTCATATCCGGGATGATCTGGACTCCTACAAGCTTCAGAATCTTCATCAGACATCAAGAATCAGGTGTATTCCTCTCCATTTCACATAGTCTCTGTATTTAGGATTCATTCATGTTTGTTGTCTTCATATAAACCCAAAATTTCATATAGAATAGCTTAGATTCATTTTGGCCAACCTAGGAATATGAATGATTGAATATAAAATGAACACATCAAACCCATTCTCAACCTAGGCATGGAAACTGCCACTCAAAGTTTCCTGGTGAACCCCACCATCCGTCAAAAATTCACCCTTATACCCCTCCCCCGAGAGGCGCGACCTTCAAAGGGCCTCTCCATCCGAGGTATTGTCCCATCCTTCTCGCATCCCCCTTCCAGGGCACGGATCCTTTAGCCCGAAGGTAAGGGTGCAAAAAATTTGGGCGATACAATTTGTGATATTTATGATAGATTAGCAGCTACACCTAGTATATATAACACATTTTTAATCATGCATTCTTTGTCGTCAAATAATCTAGTTAATATATTTCCTATGCCTTTGACCTCATATGTTCTATCAATTGCTATAGCAACTAGTTTCTCATTTTTTTCCTAAAAAGTATTAAACCATTGTTTATTTCCATTCATATGTCTGCTTACCCCTAAATTAATGGTTTTCTATGTCATATTTAACCTTTTTCATGTTTCCCAATTTCAAAATTTTCAGTCAAATTTTTTAAATTTCAATTACTTTTTATGTCTCCTAAATTCTCAAATTTTCAATTTTTATTTCACAAAAAACTAATATTTTATAGAACTTCAATCAATTTCATCAATCAATTTTAATTTATTTTCCTCCCAATCATCTCAATCCTTTAATCTTTAATTTATAAATTTCTTCAATTAATTAATTATTCATTCAACCATTCAATTCTTTAATTTCCTTTTATCTACCTTATATCTCCCAAAGTTCTTTAAATTTTAAACTATCAATAACCACACTTCCTAACTCCCAAGTAATAAATAAATCACTCATGCATGCCCCCATAAAGCATATCAATGAAATTTGTCCAAAATAGAATGAAGCTCACCTTAAATAATTTTGTTAGGGAGAATCTCAAATATCCTAAAGTAATTACTGATGCAATCTACCATTTCATAGGTGCTCCGAAATGTGTTATGTCTATTGTAACTTCTTTCTAGGCTTCTTGTAGAAACAATCGATAGAAAATATTATTTCCTCCAAGCCCGTGCTTTGTAAATGCTTTGAATTAGGATTTTTAGCATCTACACAATCTCTCTCATCTTTCTTTGGCTATATATGCAATGTTCGCTCACAACTTCATCCAAAATATTCTATTGCTCTACTGTGTGAATTTTTCCTCTAAGTGTTCTCAGGTCCAAAACATTCTTCAACTTCACATTTTGTACTTAAAATCAAGTCCTTCGACTTCACTGTTCTCTAGCTAATCTTATAGCTTCTATTCCTTCTTAGGTCCATGACCTTTGTCTTCACTACATTCAAGTCCAACATCCTCTAAATCCTCATGTTTGCACTTGTTCTCTTTAGTAATATATTCTCTTCTAATTAGCAAATATCCAATATATAACACAAAACACTCTTGTCTTCAAACTCACTCAAATTAATCTCTTTTTCTTCACAATATTCTCGATTCTTCTTTTTCACCTGTCTATAATCTCTCCACCATAAATTTGAAATAATATGGCTTTCATCAAGATGACTCTAATACCACTGTTGAAAATGTGCCTAATAATCTCATAGGTAAATATTTCCAGGATCAAATATCACTCACATAAAATCACATTCAATAGTATCACCAATGTTTCACAAAATAATAAGCTTTATTTATCAGCATTCACATACAATAATATATACAAAAACTATTATATTGCATGGAGATTTATCTCCAATATATAACAATACTCATGACTTTTTATCTTCTCGCTAGGATTTTGCATGTCTTACATTATGATAAAGACTCTCATGATTACATAACCTTCTACTTAACATCTTGACACATTTCATATAACTCTTCATTTACATGCTTGAAACCTAACACTCATGGCTCACATTTGCACACTTGATGCCTACTTTTGACACACTCCTAATCTAAATATTTATAACGACACAACTTATATATTATCTCCAACACAAACACCACCTCCAACTAGTGAGATACAATAGAATATATAAAAATACCCTCCTTTTCTAAATCAACATGTCCCTCTATAGGGCTTGTAGTATCCTCCTCTATTTACAATTACACAAGCTCCCAAAAATCAACAACAAGATTATCCATTTCCACCACCTCCTCCTTTCTAGATGACAAACCCTTATTTTCTACTGCCTTACTATGCCACATGTCAATACCCTCAAATGCCTCTATATCAACCATAGGGTTAGATGGTATACCCCTACCCAATGCAGCATGATTAACCTCTATAAAAAAAATTATCTTAACCATTTAGGCCCTAAGACCAACTTCTCCATTGGACCTACTAAGGACCATTAAATAGAGGGGCCTATTCTCCTACACCACATGCCACTATGAAAGCATTAGCTACTTTTGATGGAAGCAAAAATAATATGATATTAGATCATTTCAATTAACTATCTATTCTCAAGTTGACTCATCATATCTAGGAGGAAGGACATCATGGTATATCTAATAATTTATACTTTGCATGATAAAACTACATTATGGTTTAGAGATTTGACTAATAATTCTATTACTAGTTGGGCATCTATTATAGGACCTTTCATACATGGATTTGGTAGTATGGGTAATGGTGATTCAATTTCCTTTCAATTAAATATTGCACAAAGGCATCCTCAAGAAAACATTGATGATTATAATACTAGATTCTTGAGGATATTGAATTTAATCCCTTAAAATATTAGGCCAAGTGAAAAATTGACATTGCTATATTATATAAATTATTTATAATCTGACTTGTCTTTGATGGTTTGTATTTCTAATCACAACACTCAAGCTATACCCTTTAAAGAAGTAGCCCACGTAAAAGATATATTTATTAGGGTAAGAAATTTACCACCTCCATCATAGATGGCCTATGCTACTCATGTCACCCAAAATCCACAAATCATTAAATCTATTTCCTCCATCTCACCCATTCTAAATGCTTAATGATCTACCAAATCAATTATTTCTTCATTCATCGTAACATATCCTTATTATATATAATCATCAACCATTGGATTCATTCATAATTGTTAGTCTACCTACTCCATCGCTATCCAATAGTGACAATAAAGCCATCATGAACCATTAGAAGATTAACATGAAAGAGACGTTGCAAGTGATGAGGACCTTGTTAAACTAAAATAACACTAAAAAGAGGCAATGATCACAAAATAGTGGGTGGCAACAAAAATATAATTGGTACTCTAGGAATACCCCTTATCTTACCAAATATCAAGTACCTTGACAAGGTGCTAATCAAGGTACAAATCAAATTTAGAATACCATGGTAAATGCTAATTTAGAGATTAGGATATTAGGATATTTTCCATGTAGTGTGGGATATAATCCTATGGATTATGAAGTTGCCATTAGGTATTCCTAGAAAAATCAATATAACCATTAGTGTCAGACTCAACAAGCTACCATATTGGGTCAAATGGCACCATAAATAAATCAATAGAGTGCAACAAGGAGCCCCTACCTTACTAGGACCTAACAATTAATTAATTTCCAACTTTAGTGTAGTTTAAGGTATGGAGATTCCACATTTGAGGATAATTCCATATGTGAAAATCAATAAGAGGTTGGAACCAAGTGCTAAAGAAAAGCATCAAAAGAGCATGTTAGAGTATATTATATCCTAAGTTGTTACTAGGATAATTTGTGTGGTTGAGATCAACTCAGTTAGTTATGATCCAATGGATCAGATTGTATGCACTTGCTATTTAAGCAAGGTCCTTTCAATAGAATAAACATGAAGTAAGGAAGGAAATTTTATTCTAAAAATCATAAGGGGGCCCCTTCACCCACATGAAAGGCTACTAAAGCCTTTAAGAAAGGTCCTTTCAATAGAATAAACATGAAGTATTTTATTTTATAACAAAGCATACCTTAACACAAAAATAGGCAAAGGAAAACAAAGGCACTATAATATTGAGGAGGGTAAGGAAACCATTACACCCAAACGATAACAGGATATTAAAACTTATGTAATTGTAAAAGCAAACACTAAATATACATCCTAGGAAGATGCACAAGCTAGTAAGGATAAACAAATAGATAAGAGAAAAAAATAAAAAATAAAAAAACCTAGAGAAAGCAAATAAATATAAAGGAGGAATAATAAAGAGAGGGACCAAATTTAGATGGAGGTAGAGAAACATCTCAAATATCCTTAGCTCACTAGCAAAGGACATGTGATGACTACTGTAGACACCAAAATCCAGCCACTTGCAAGTCATCTATACCTTCCTGTCAGCCACGTGTCGGTCATCCACCTTCCCGCCATTATTTGGCCCAAATCCACACTTTCCCGCCATTATTTGGCCCAATTTCACCTTTCCCGCCATTTTTCATCCCCAAATTTATTTAAATTAATATTTATATATATATTAATATTTTAATATTTTAATATATATATTTAAATAATAGTTTAAGTGATTTAATCTGAGCCGTCCATCCTTCATTTAATCTCATCCGTCCATCCATCTTAATCCATTCCACAACCAAGATTTATTCTCTACCCTTGGATCCGCTTTAATCTTAGCCACACGTTCAAAGTGTCGTTAAAACCCTAAAGTGTGCCCTAAGAGTGGATTATAAATCGAGTCACTTTGATGGCTCAAACCCTATGTCTTTTGCTATCTTCTTCTCCTATGCTTTCTATCTCTGATTCTAATTCTTCTACTGCTATCTCCTCTCTTCCGCTACCCTTTCGCCGCATCCATCGCCGCTTCCATCGCCGCTTTCATCGCCATTCCTTCTGCAGCACTCTGCAGAATCTCCCATTCCTGTCGCAAGTGCCCACGGGCGTTTACCCCTTCACCAAGTGCCCACGGGCGTTTACCAAGTGCCCACGGGCGTTTACCTACAGCCACAGACTCAGACCGGCGTCTGTAATCCAGATCCAGAAGCACGCGGGCGTTCGGCGAGTGCACCAGGGCGCCTTCCGCAGCCTATTCTGACAACAACATTACTTCCAGGTGTCGCCTGGTCTAGCTGCGTTAACAGAGAACAGGTATAAATTAGTTTAAAGCAAGTAGCCGTATTTTATGTATTAATCTGTTATTGATTTCCTGCATTCCATTTTTATAGGGTTTTAGATTGTTTCTGAGGGCTCACGCAGTGGAGCCCTCTCATTAATTTCTAACTCCTTGATAGTGTTAATGTGTGCGGGTTTTTGATGACGAGATCCAGTTTATTGATGGCAGCTGATTAAGTTGGAGTGGTCCAAGCAAGGGATACGACAAAGCCCACTCACTCTGTTGGGATTGAAGATACGTTCTTCGGAAGCGCCACCATTCGTGCCAGCTAGGGTTTCGGAGAACCCTAGCATAACTTGTAATTTTTGTATCACAAAAAGGGTTACAGGCCCAGTTGTATTCAAAAAGGAGTTTTTAAACTCCATCGATTAATATAAATCGTTTGTTTTGTGCAACTATTTTGTACTCCATTATTGTGGTTTTATCTTTTGTTTGGCGTGGTATTTTTAATCTACAAATGGCGATCACGGTGGGACCCCCTAGGGTTTCATATTTTTAAATACTTGCTTTACTAATCTGTTCTTGTTTTCTGTTTCATTTTGCAGGTTCCAGAAATCGTGAAATTCGCTGTTACGACGAACTAGGGTTTCGAGCTTGCAGAAAACGCAGCAGACGCAGAGAGGCGTCTGGAAGTCCAATACGAAACGCGAGAGGTGCGTTTCAGCCTGTGCAGACTCCCGTGGGCGTTTGAAGTCAGTTTTACAAAAAAGCGTAGGCTTCCAAGTAAGTCTTGTACTTTTTACGTTTTTGGTTTTTCTGCCATATTTTGTTTCTTTTTCAGATCATTACTTTAAAATGAACAAAAACTAAGTAATCTGGAAAAGAACAGTTATTTTTAAATTACATTTTTCTTTGCATTGCATTATTGATTGTTGCTTGCATTTAAAAAAAAATAAAAAATTTTGCATACCTAGCTGCATGTTAGAATAGCTATAAATTATTTGTTTTAATTATCTAAGTAGGACTATTGATTGGATGTCAATAGTACTCCTGCCATTGGGTGATTCCAGGCAGAGAAGTGGACGAACCTTCCGGTTGCTCCTTTGATATCTGATATCATTGGTAGGCAGGGGGTTTTAAATGGTGTACTCCACTTCTTCAGAGGAAATGACATGTTTTCAGTAGCCTCTTGCTTAGATCATTAGAACTTCTGATTTATAGCCTTGTATGTACACATTAGATAATTAAAACATTAAAAAAAAAAAAATTCATTGCATTTTCATATTGCATTTAAAACAGTGATATCTGGATTTCATCACCGAGATATTGCTTGAAGTTTAGTGACGGTGGAATTCATCTCCATCCATTAAACTTCTGCCTTAGACACCATAGGTCACCCCAGAGCAAACTTGCTTGGATTTCATCACCGAGTAAGAATCTCGTTGTCCTTTCCTAGCCATAGTTTTTACCTTTTTTTGTGAATAATTCAAGATTAGATCACATGCAAAACTCATAAACCGGACACTTAAAATTTACTATAGATTAAGATTAGAAAATAATTAATTAACCGCAGGTAAGACACATTGGTTGAAACCTAGGTTGTGATTGTTTTCTGATAATTTTTGTAGTGTAAATTTATCATTCTAGTTTTGCATTCTTCTTTTTTTGAATTTGTTTAGATTTATTGCTTCATGGTTTTAACAAGGAATCAATCTAAAATGTTAAATCTAAATAATCAAATGGGTAATTCACAGAACATCCCCACCACCAACATAGCCACTTATCCTAGTGAATTTCAAGCGAGGTTCGCTGCGGGTCTTTCACGTCCTTCTACCGTCTATCACATGGCCATGCCCATGGAGGAAGACAATTCCTGTCATATTACCCACATTGATATGGCCCAAGTGCAAACTCACTTAAGAGATGGCACTGGTTATGTCCTTGAGCCAATCCAAGATTCCCCTATGCAAGATTCTATTTTTCAGCGAGGATATTGCATCAACCATACCCTTTGGTTTCACTCAGGTCTACACTAACCCTTTTTTTGAGGCTAATGTGGTATCTGTTCAGCCGGCTTCATCTCCAACATCTTCCCGGATGCTCAATTGTTCTCCTTTGGAGACAAATGTAGTGTCTTCCCGACCACCTTCTCCCCCATGTACCCGGGTGTACACCAATTCTCTTTATGAAGTTGGTGGAAACTCTTCTAGCCATAACCAATTTCAACCCTCTTCTTCCCAAACCATTTATGGTTTCACCCTACCTAGGACACAGTCTATTGTTCCTTCCCAGGTATCGCCTACTTCAGCCACCTTCATTGCTCCTGTTGTGCAGTCCCCTGTGACTACCATGGCAGCCTGCCCTCCCAACTTCATTGCCCCTGCTATGCAGTCTCCTGTGACTACCATGGCAGCCTGCCCTCCACCTTCATCCAATCATCCCACCTCCCTTGGGTTAGAGATTAATAAGGTTAAGGAGTATCTCGACAAATTGATTTTGCAACAACAGCAACAAAATGCTCAACCACCTGTCGTAGTAAAACCTACACCCCAACCAATTTCTACCCAGCCAACTTTTATTAGCTCAGGCCCCACCTAGGTACCCCAATCTTCGGTGGTGTCCATTCCTACCCCACCTTTCTCCCAACCTAGTCCAGTTCATCATTCAAACCAATCACCTTCTTTCCGGTATCATCCATACCAACAACATGTCCATTCTACACCGCCTAATCCAGGGCAATTTCATCCCATCTCATCAATTTTCCACTCTTCCATTACATCATCATAATCATCAAACGAGTCAGAATTTTCATGAAGATTCTCGACTCCATGCTATGCAACAACAGATTGACAACCTTATGCTTAACGCGCCTGGCTCATTTAGTCAGAAACCTACGCTAAGGTCATTGATCAATCAACCAATTCATCCTTCGGTACCTTCACCACCATATCCAATTGATTTCACATTACCGAAGTTTGACAAATTTCGAGGAACTGAGGATCCTCATGAACATGTGAGCTCATTCATGCATGCTTGCTTTAGAATCCAAAATAATGATGCTCTTATGCTCAGAACTTTTCCTCAGACATTAGGAGGAGATGTTGTACAATGGTATAATCATTTAGCTCACCATAGCATTTATGCTTACGAGCAATTGATTAATCTGTTTTTAGAACGATTCTCCCTGAATGTACAAAAGAGAGTTTCATTGTCCGACTTATACAAGCTCAAGCAACATGACGATGAGACTGTTTATGACTTTGGAAACCGTTGGAGGGCTATCATTAATAAAGCTGCCATTCTCCCTACCAATGGAGGAGTTAACCAAAATGTTCACCCGAGTTGTCTAAAACCTATCTCTTGGTTACTCCAATTACAACAATACAGGACTTTTGAAGAGGCTTTGGCCCAAGCAAGTATCATAGAAGACATTAAAGTCCAAGAGGGTGTTTTAAAACCCCGTAGAAAAGAATGGCAACAAAAGGGCCAACAACGAAATAATAATTATGGCCAAAACAAACAAGCACGAGGCTAGTACGACCTCAAATGTTAACCAAGTTAATCAAGTGGTGGCGAGCCAACCCGTAATGGCTCAACAACAACAAGTAATGCAAAGTCAACCGCAACCAATTGCTTATCATGCGGTACCCGCCCCTACTCAACCAGCTCCCAATATTGGGCCAACCATGGAAACTCGACCTTGGCAAAACAATCGTCCCAAGCGACAATTCACACCTTTAGATGAACCATATGCGGTCATATTCAACAAGTTATATAGCACAAATCAGTTAACTTTACCTGAGTTTAAACCTTTAGACCCATCTAGAAGGGGGAAGTATTACAAGGAGTACCTATTTTGTCCTTATCATAGGCAAAATGGGCACGATATCAATAATTGTACAGATTTCAAACATGTGATCCAAGATCTTATTGAGATTGGAGCCATTAAATTGGATAGCCCCTTAGCCCAACAAAATCAAAATCTTGGTATATTTCAAACACCCCTTCCACATCGGGAGGAAGCTCCAACAACTTCAGGGGGAGTAACTCGGGTAACTCCTCCTAATCAAGTCAACCATGTACAACAATACCAAGGTTTTGTGGGTACTATTAACGTAGTAACCCGGGGTCAAAGGGCGAACCAACCAAATCGAGCTGAACCACGACCACACTGTACAAACCCCGAGTCCACCTCGGGTAACGGTGACCCAATGACGTGCTAGTACTTCTCAACAACCGCTAAATCATTCTACTCAACGCCAACGACCCATCATGTCATTGAGTAGCCGGTTAACTACCAGTTTAAAAATGGCTTCTGCCAAGTTATCGATCTATGACCTCATTCAACAATCTCCCCCGCATAGAGAGGCATTAATGGAAATCTTAAAATCAATCGAGCTTCAAACTCAAGATACTAATGCCTTCAACAACTTTGTGGGGAGTATTCAAACATGCATGGAGCCCTCCATCACTTTCTATGATTTTGAAATCAAACCTATGTCAACGAAAGTATAGATCCTCCACTACATATCATGGCCAAGATCGATAACAAGCCATTCAAGAGAGTCTTAATTGACACCGGTTCCTCAATCAATATCATTACAACATCGGCGTTGAGTCATCTAAAGCTGTCGCCATCCCTTATCACAAAGTCGACTTTTACTCTTAAAGCATTCAATGATGCTTTATCTTCCACGGTTGGCACGATTATCTTGCCCATTGAGGTAGGGGCCCGAACTTTGCATACCTTGTTTCACATCTTGGAAGGGACCATGGCATACAATGTATTGCTTGGACGGCCTTGGCTTAGGGAGATGAGATGTGTCCCTTCTATCTTGCATCAATGTCTGAAGTATGTATATGAGGGACGAGGTTCATTGTGTACCTGTCGACACAGAACCCTTCAAACATTGCAACTATGTCTCAAATCCTTATGAGATTGTGTTGCCATCCACTCATCTTTTCTTGACCCCATCTATTTCTTCTATACCATCTTCTTCTAAAGCTCCCATTCTTGAGGAGCCACCCATCATATCGCAACCATCTTCCTCTTCCGCTATTCCATCTCATTCACCACTTTCTTCATCAACTAATCTTCCTTCTTCTTCATCAGTGACCACATGCACATGTGGCCATGACCAATCATCTCTTTCCACGTCATTACCCCCTTCTTCTACACCTTCTTCAACATCACCTATTATTCCTCCATCTTCCCAACCATCACCAGGTGATGTTTCACAAGTTAGTGAAGCATCAACCCAACCAAATCCTTCCAATTCTTCTATCCCACATTCTTCTATTCCATCATAAAGTCCATCTCCCTCCCAAGTCAAGGTCCATCTCACTGATGCGGGTATTGGTGAGTATGCCATCCAAGATGTCCACATCACACCGTTCAATGTGCAAACAGTTAAAGATTTTGGTCGTCCACATGACCAACATTTATCCATTGGATCGGTTTATAACATGGGTTCTATGCCAAATTCCATTAATTTTGTATATGGGGGAATAGAGTCATCTTCTAGTCCTACCACCATACTAGAACCCAAGCATCCGAGTCCCCTGCCAATATCGAAAGGATGGAGGGTTTTCCCTCTCGCTATTTCCACGAGACATAATTGGCGGCAATTTGGCCTAGGTCGATACGAGCAAGGGGTAACCGAACGCATCGATATGCCATATCGAGAGACCCACCGAGCGTTTTGGTGCGGGCTACCAACCACTTCCATCCCTTTCTTCTTTTGAGCAAGCTTTTCAAAGCATTAATCTTAATTCAGAAGAAGAAATCCTCCACCCCGACGAATCCGAAGATGAAGTCTATGAAGAATTTGACGTCATGTCAAATGGTGATGAATCTGAAGAAGAGTCGGCGCCCATTGTTCCCCTCACTAAACAAGACGAGTTTTATCTCCAATTGTTTCCTCTCCAAGAGGCCATCTTTCGCTTGCTTCTTCCACAAGAACGAGGTGAACCACCACCCCCGCCACATCCATAAGCCATAATCCAAACCTGTATTATATGTATATACTAAAATAGTGGTTTTCACCACTACCAAAAACAAAAAAAATTAGAAAATTCCAAAAAAAAAAAAAAAAATATATAAAAATACTTTATTGCTTTATGTATGTGTGTAATAGTGGTTTTCACCACTACAAAAAAAAAAAAAAAACTCAAAATACAAAAAAAAAAAAAAACTGAAAAACTATGTTGTTTTGCACTTCAGGTCTTCCGAGGTCTTCACCGGTTTTCCCTTCCATTCCGCCTATTCTTTCTTTCATAAGTTGACAATGAATTTTGAAGACTTATTCACCTCGCTCCATAATCCATATGATCCGGATAAGCCAATCCCGATCAACCCAAGCCTGATTGACATGGATCGGATTTCATTCCCTCCATCTATTTCAGAGTTCATCCTTTCCGAGGAATTGTTAAGGGCTTCCGCCAACTACATTCCTCCTTCACCTCCACATTCACCTTCATCTTCTAAGCCAGAAGTCTTTTAGGCAGACATAGACGAGAGCAAGGTCGTTATACACTTAAGAGCATTCTACGCATAGTTTGAATTTTATATGTACATATATACATGGCTTGTACAACAAAAAAAAAAAAACAAATAAAATAAAAAGAATTTGCATTTCATTGTTAGTTGCATACATCTCATTCAAAAACATTGCATTTCATGTGCATACATCTCATTGAAAACCATAACATTTCATTTTCAGCCATAGTTGCATATCATGTTAGAGACCATTCTATCTTTTGGATATAAAATTTGGTCAAGCAAAAGTCATGTTGCCTTAATCGGGGGCACCTTCATAAAATCCATCAAACCGAATTGTCATTCGTACACCCATTTTCCATTTGCACATATTTACATTGCCAAAATGTTTTCGAGTCACTCGACCATTTCTAGTGTTTTAAGCAAACTTTGAAATGCATGTCAAAGTTCTCTAGGGCCATATCACAAATTACACTAAATAAAATCTTGAGTATTGGGAAATGATTTCAAAAGCGGTCTTGAACCTATCACATTTTCACATCTTAAAAACATCTTGTGTCAAAGAGAGATAACACCATCCTTGGGTTGTGCCTCGAAGTGAACAGGGTAATCCTCGTTTGTCCTATCATGCAAACATAGTCCATAAAATAGTGGTTCTTACCACTATCACAAGCAAATAACAAAATATAAATATAAACAGAGTAGTAAGGATAGGGTAAAATTCTCATCATACTTCGGTTGAGAATCCGATTCCCCAAAGCTCTAAGGAAATGAACATTTTTCACACACCATTGATCCCAAATAAGTTGTAAGGATCGTACTACTTGTCCGATCAGACGGATAGGTAGTCATCCCCAAGGCTTACAAAGGTCAAAAACAACATGGACTATGGAGTTAACCTTCACCGGGGCTATAGACGCTTGACTGGCAGTGGAGTATACTCATTGCGTGGCGACATGTCTCTCCTCAAAGAGAGACCTCTGAATGCTCATACGGACAAACTAGCTTTGGGGTCTTCTCCATAACGGGGTTACCTAATTTATGCAAGATGAGGTTAATGAACACACTTGCACACACACGAGTTTTTGATTGCCTAGAGTCACTACCATGCTTTCGATTTGGTTAATGAACTCACATGCACACACATTTGGTCCTAGTTGAATTAGGCGGTATTAGTAAGTTTGTTTGATACCACTAGCATGTTTGAGTCTTTGTAAAACAGTCTTCCTCCATATTTTCTTCCATATCAACCTCCATATCTTCTTCCATATTCATGTCATTCCATACGTCATCCATTCACAAGCTACCAAGTTCGGTGCCCCTGATTAAACAATTATGATAATAAGTTGGCTAAATCTAACTATCTAAAAGTATGAGTGCTTCTTAGTGCATATTTCATTTACTTAGTCTCGCATTAATCATCTATAACTTTGCATTCCATTCCATCACATATGCATTAAAACATATAAAAACATGCATCACAAAAACATAGGCATTCACACAAAAGAAAGTAAAACACTAAAAATAAAAGCCATGTATATATATGTATAAAGATCAAAACGTACAGTGAATGCCAAAAGGCTACAAAATACAATAGAGCACCAAGGCTCATAAAGAGTGCATCTAAGCACTAAGCTAACCATCAAAAGAGGACCCCTGTGACCTAGTAGGAGCCCTAGACCTAGTGGTGTGCCTAGACTCACTACGCCTAGAGACAGAAGAGGATGGAGGATCAGGCAACACAATGTGATGCCTAAACAATGTGTCCTCCAGAGCCTCAATGTAACGAGTCCTAGACCTAAGTCTAGATATGTCTATCCCGTGTCGTCGCTCTCGCTCCGCTAGCTCTGCCTGGAGTCTCGTCACCCTGTCATCCTGGGGCACCCTAGTCGCTCCATCCAAGTCCGCCTGCATCTGGGCCATCCTCCCCTCCTGAACAGCTATCAGGGCATCCCGCTCTGCAACTTGTTGCTCCAGCCGAGCTATCCTCTCATCCCGGACCGCTAGCATAGCATCACGCTCTGCTATCTGCTGCTGCAGCTGCGCCAGATCATCCTCGTGCCCGCTAGGGGGTACCTCTCTAGTCTCTCCAGCGGCCTCTCCTAGGCCCTCGCCATCATCCTCCTCGTCATCTCCGCTCCCCGGTGCCTGCCGCACCATCTTCCCCTTTCGCCTTCGACTGTCAGCTCGAAGGCGGGGACCCTCCCTGCGCTTGGGAACCTCTGCGGTTCCCTCGTCCTCTCCAGCTCCAACAGCCACTAATGGTGGCTCCCACCTCGGCTCTGCGGCCATCCATGCTGCATACTCAGCTGTTACCCCGACGTCATCCACGTCGAGGATCTCCATGTCCTCATCGTCCTCTGTCGCCTCTCTCCATGGCTCGGCACACGACAAATCCCCCTCTGATCTGTGCCTCCGGTAGCGCACTGGCTCATCGGGGACATCCTGTCTCAATCCGACCTGGCGGAGCACTCGAGACATCTGTATGTACTCCGCCTCGCTGTGGCCTCGACCCACTACCCATCTAGCCTGTCGCACCCGTCTCAGATGCTCTCCATCACCGATCCACCTCGCCTCCCACCAGGGCCTCCAAATGACTTGGGCATCTGTCAAGTCCGCCCATAAACTCCTATACCATTGCCCCGATCTCACGGGGCGGCTCGGCTGTCTCTCCTCCGCCACTAGCCATCTCCTACCATAAGCCTGGCTCATGTCCCAGTAAGCACATGGCAACCCCTCCGGTCGAGCCACTCTGAAGTGCTCCCAGCCCCAACACTGGAGAACCAAACTGTAGCCTAGGCCCTTTCGGCCCCGCCTTCGAACCTCATACAACTCCCGGTACACCTGCACCAATAAAACGGGCGCCCAGGCATACACTACCCTATTAGTGAGCATCTCGCTCACTACACCCATCAGGTTCCATGGAAACCTGCACCCGGTGCTGTTCGGGGCCACAATGTTGGCCAATACGAACATCATCAGAGCCTCCACCGCTACCAACTCCTTGGCCGTATACATGGCCAAGTAAGGAATCCCCCCGCTCTCCGTCCGGATCTCCCTCGAGTCATCCCCAAACAACTTGGCCATCTCCATGGCCCTATCTCGTCCAACCTCCACCCGCGCCCCCTCCACGGGCACCTTGAGGATGCGGTATACATCCTCAAGCGTCACCGTCATCTCTCCAGTCGGGAGGCTGGAACGTCCCCCGATCTCGGATCCCACCTCTCGGCCAAAGCCGAGAGGTACCCCTCATCTGCCCGAACTACCTCCAACCGGGCTGCCTCCGCTAGCCCTACTGCTTCCAATGTCTCCCAGTCTTCCTGGGACAATGACCTCCTCATCCCCGGAATGATAGGGGAGAATCGGTGTCGTGCCTCTAACACCCTAAGCTGCAAAACAACAAAACAAAAATTGGTTACAAGTTTGTTTCAAAAAAAAAAAAACTGCAAAAAAAAAAAAAAAACAAATAAAAGCACTTGCTTAAATAAACAAATACCTCAGCTGACTGCACTGGCGCGTCCGCTCCCATCTCCGCCATAGCTCCCGCGTGCTTCACTCTCCTACACAACCTTTCACTTCACTTCACTTCATTCCACTCCCTCAGACGCACTTCTCTCAAGCTTGAACGCACAAATGAGCGAAATTCTCGCTGAAACTGTTTAAATAGCTGGTTTTGGCGCCCTGAAACGTAGTGGGGCGTTTCATGGCGCATTCAGACGCAGTGGGGCATTTCATGATGCATTCAAACACCGACGGGCGTTTCTGCCACCTCCAAATGCATACCGGCGTTTGATGTCAGTATGGAATAAAAGAACAAAACTTACAAAATTGAAGCTTACCTCCTCCAAATTTCATCAAATTGCATCCATCCATTCTTCTTATCATAATAAAACATTTTGTGAAGGTTACAACAGTTTTGGAAACAAATTTTGTCATTTTGCTCAAAAAGCGCATCATTCATCATTGATTTACAAATTGGGTTAAAAATGTTCAAAACCTTCACAAAATTAACCACATTCATCAATTCTTCTGATCTATCGTCAATTTCATTCATTCTTCTTTCATCATGCATATTTTTGCCAAATTAAATTAAAGTAAACCTCGTATCTAGTGGTATATTCTATCACCTTGGCGATTGCAGCGATTTGCATCCATGCAATTCGGTAAGAGGATTAAACCACCATAAGGACACTTACCATTTATCATCATCAATTATTTCACCGTTTGAAAATTGGAAATCAATTTTGGGTATCCTACTTTTCAAGTGACCTCATACCAAGATCAATTTGCTCAACAGTTGTCATTGATGGCCTAGTTCATGGGGCCTTAAACGTGGACAAATCTTCAATATCATCATTATTTTGAGTCTTGCTAGAGATTAAGGCTACCTAGGTTGATTGGTTCCGACCCGAGGAATTATCCATACAGTCACTAGGAGCATCTCTGAAGTTCTGGACTCTTTCATATTGCATCTCTGCATATCAATGGCGCCAACAAGGCAATTTCATCAACAGTATGGATTCACCCACAGGAGTTGGGGCATCCGTTATCAATTTCTAACTTCCCTATAGTGGAATTCATCTTACATGATCATGGAATTTAAAATTTGGCAAAAATCCCTTTATAACCGTTGGGGCGGAAAACGGTTCATCTTTCACATCACTCATATCGTCTTCAATCATATTCTTTTCTGGTTTGTACACCAACCCCTTTTTTGTTGGGACATAAACAGATGGTTCATACACCAACCCCTTTTTCACCGTTGGGGCAAAAACGGTTCATTTTCTTTCGAATTTCTTCCAATTGGCTTGTGAGAACCATTCTCGCTCGCCAATTGAGGGGGTAAGCTGATAAATTTTAAACATTCTTTTATTCTTTGGTCTTCAAAGTTGTGCTTTAGTCTTGAGAGAGAGTTGCGTCTGATCCAACTTTTCAGGTGTCCTAAGTTTTTGTGCTGCATTGTGTCTTCACACAAAGCAGCTCAAAAAGGGGCATCTGTAGACACCAAAATCCAGCCACTTGCAAGTCATCTATACCTTCCTGTCAGCCACATGTCGGTCATCCACCTTCCCGCCATTATTTGGCCCAAATCCACACTTTCCCGCCATTATTTGGCCCAATTTCACCTTTCCCGCCATTTTTCATCCCCAAATTTATTTAAATTAATATTTATATATATATATATTTTAATATTTTAATATATATATTTAAATAATAGTTTAAGTGATTTAATCTGAGCCGTCCATCCTTCATTTAATCTCATCCGTCCATCCATCTTAATCCATTCCACAACCAAGATTTATTCTCTACCCTTGGATCCGCTTTAATCTTAGCCACACGTTCAAAGTGTCGTTAAAACCCTAAAGTGTGCCCTAAGAGTGGATTATAAATCGAGTCACTTTGATGGCTCAAACCCTATGTCTTCTATCTATCTTCTTCGCCTATGTCTTTTGCTACTTCTATCTCTGATTCTAATTCTTCTACGGCTATCTCCTCTCTTCTGCTACCCTTTTCGCCGCATCTATCACCGTTTTCGTCGCCGCTTTCGCCGCCATTCCTTCTGCAGCACTCTGCAGAATCTCCCATTCCTGTCGCAAGTGCCCACGGGCGTTTACCCCTTCACCAAGTGCCCACGGGCGTTTACCAAGTGCCCACGGGCGTTTAACAAGTGCCCACGGGCGTTTACCTTCAGCCACAGACTCAGACCGACGTCTGTAATCCAGATCCAGAAGCACGCGGGCGTTCGGCGAGTGCACCAGGGCGCCTTCCGCAGCCTATTCTGACAACAACATTACTTCCAGGTGTCGCCTGGTCTAGCTGCGTTAACAGAGAACAGGTATAAATTAGTTTAAAGCAAGTAGCCGTATTTTATGTATTAATCTGTTATTGATTTCCTGCATTCCATTTTTATAGGGTTTTAGATTGTTTCTGAGGGCTCACGCAGTGGAGCCCTCTCATTAATTTCTAACTCCTTGATAGTGTTAATGTGTGCAGGTTTTTGATGACAGATCCAGTTTATTGATGGCAGCTGATTAAGTCGGAGTGGTCCAAGCAAGGGATACGACAAAGCCCACTCACTCTGTTGGGATTGAAGATACGTTCTTCGGAAGCGCCACCATTCGTGCCAGCTAGGGTTTCGGAGAACCCTAGCATAACTTGTAATTTTTGTATCACAAAAAGGGTTACAGGCCCAGTTGTATTCAAAAAGGAGTTTTTAAACTCCATCGATTAATATAAATCGTTTGTTTTTGTGCAACTATTCTGTACTCCATTCTTGTGGTTTTATCTTTCTGTTTGGCGTGTATTTTCAATCTACAACTACTAGACAATATAGAGTTCATAGTACACAATGACAGTAGTTTGGTTGAATTTAGTTTAATATAGCAAAAGAGATGAAGAAGACACCTACCAAGGTGATAATTATAGAAGAATTATCCCTTCCTAGATATAGGGACTTACTTCAAAAAGCTCTTAAGGAGAAAGAAAGAAGTTATGTCAAGAATGGGCAACCTAAGGCTATTATATCCATCTTGCTAAACAACAAAGCCTAACAGTTGAACATTCATCTGACATTTAGTCAACATAATATATATCCTAAATATTTTAAAATTATAACATCTTAAAGCCAACATTATTATTTGTAACTTTAAAAATTAAGAACTACATATTTAGAAGTTGCATAGTTGATTCAAGAGTGGCTATAATTGTGATGCCAAAAATAATCTATGAAGAGATAGGATTACCCTACACCAAAATATCTAGGCATCCAATTCAAATGGATGGAAAAGGGTAAATGTAGTAGGGGTCCTGAAGGATATAATCATGACCATAGCAAAACATCCAAACTTAGTTGTAGTATAAGAGGTAATACTAGTCAACCTTTTTCCATATTTTGGTATGTTGCTATCTAGAGAATGGTTGCACAAATAAACTTGGTATGGCTACTTGGTGATGGATTATACCCAAAAAATGTACCATGGGATGGAAATTTTATTTGAATTAAGAATGAGACTCACTCTAACTATTTGTTCCAAATTGTGGATAAATATGACATAGTAATTTGGCATGAATTACAATATTTGATGTATTATGAAGTGCTATAAGATGAATAAATATTCGATATAGACATGGTCATTGGTGTACTTCAAGATGATGAAGACTTAGAAGTAAAATTCAAGGAGATCAATTTTGGGAACTACTTAATATCAGAAGAACCATCTAACATCCCCACTCTAACAATTTAAGGAGCAAATGGGTTAGACAAGGTATGTATAATACATTTCAATGATGTGATAACTATAAATGGAATAGGTACAAACATTCAATTCATCAACCCACAAGGTGAATAAACTAATTTTTCATATAGATTACTATTCAATTGCATGAACAATGTGTTTGAACACAAAGCATTATGCACTATCTTGAGGAAGATAAAAATTATGGGAATCAAGAACCTAAACGTATTTTATAACTCTGAGTTAGTCATAAATTAGGTTAACTCCCAATATACCACCAAGAAAAAACACCTAATGTCACACAAGCATCGAGTCTAGAATATATTATAAAGCTTCAACACTTATTAGATCGAGGTAATTCCAAGGGGATTGAATGCTAAAGCAGATGAACTAGCATCAATGGTTACAAAATTTGACCCTGCTATCGATAATTGGGATAAACCAAAGGATTTATAAGTAGTAGTTAAGTTGGTAGTCCTTTATTATTTTGATTGCTACCAAGTCTTTAATAATAATGAAAATTCATCGAGTTTCCAATTAAATAATTTCAACACATTGAAGCCAAAAATGAGTATAGGAATGATGTAAAATTTGGGGTGATTCAATTAAATATAAATCAATTACCTAAAGGGATAATAACTCTAGAAAGTCTTTTTGATCTATATGATAGTGTAGATAAATACAACATCAAAGTGAAGACCTCTTCCTATCACCTTATTGATATCATTGAAGAGAAAAACTTACTACTTGGAGAAGAGCGCATCAAAGAAGATATCAATCTATTCAAGGAGTTTTGTGGAAAATATGGAGACATCATTGCTTGGTTTATGAATATATTAATTCATATGATGAGAATATCATAAATTGTACCATTGAATGAGAACCAAGTGCAAAATCCTTATGGTAAAAACAATAGCCCATGAATCCCAAAATTGATAAAGTCATGAAGAAGGAGATCCTAGATCTCCTATAAGTATAAATCATCTTTTCAATTAAATACTTTACATGGGTCCAACTTGGTACTATTCAAAAAAAAGAATTGTGATACCAAGTTATGCATTGACTTCAAAAACCTTAATAGGATGTCATTGAAAGATCACTACACCTGCCAACTATAACTATGATTCTATAGAAGATAGCTAGGTTATAGATGTCACTTTTAGACAATTTTTTAGAATATAACTAGGTTTAGATTAGATATGATCAATATAATATGACCTTCACCACCAATTAAGAAAGCTTTACCTACCAAATAATTGTTTTCAAGTGGTAACGAGGAATTGTGGTGGCACTTCACAAATTTTGATTCATGTAAAGGAATTGAAATCCAAGGAGACTAATACCTAGGGTCCCAAGGTCTAGGCTAAGTCCTAAAATATGTTGAAGATCATTTGAGCATACTACAAGAATGAAGGACATCCAACTAAGATTTTCTTACTAAAATAATAAAGAATTGAAGTTGAGTTCTTGAAGATAGGTGTACGTGTTCTAAATAATGGAGGGGGTTATAAATAATCTACCTCAACTATAGAGACCCACTACAACATCCATTATGGGAAAAATATATTATTGACACTAATGTTTTCTCTCCTTGGACCCTCAATTCATATTATGAGGGTTGTTAAAATTGTAATATGATTCATGGCCAAGGCTGACATGTATGATGTAATACTGGATAGGCCTAAGGGAATTCATTATATAACATATTGAATTTATTGTAATATTTATTATGTAATCTCTATGGGTTGCAATTAACCTTATTATGGTTAAACCTAACTTATAAACTCGTAAGTGACCTTAAATCCTTTCTTGTTATATCAACTTAAGATTAAGTTCATTTATGTATTTCAAAATTGGTATTGGTATACATATCTTTCGTCACCCCTCATTTATTTTATTGGAGTGATGTGAATCATATCTATGGATAATACAATGATTATTTATGGTGCCTATAGGCACCTCCAATTTATGTGTCTCTTTTTCTTTTTTTCATCCTTCTACTCTTTCTATATAAGATTTGAGTGGATTGATTACTTTTATTCATTTTTAGAAAATATTGTGAATTACAATAGAAACAAGGATTTCTCCAATACCTCTAAATACAGATGATAAAAAATAGGGTTAAATATCCTTTTCATCCCTTATGCAACAATGACTTATGATACTTTGAGGAAATGATCCTAGAGTTTGGAAGAAATATCAAAGGCTCTAAATGACTTATGTATGTCAAAGTGAGGTGGTTCCTTACTCACTTTGATACCAAGTTGGGATTCACACCTATTTCTAGAAATAAATTGAAGCAATCCATCCATTTAAATATTATAAAAAGAAACATAAAATAACAAAAAAGAAAGAGAGAGATTTAGAAATTGTGGGTCCCCTTGAGCATCATAAATAATCATAATATAATCCATGGACAAGGATCACAATACTTTGATGCGTTGGATGGGTTCATGGGGGTATTTATACCAATACCAAAAACCCCAATTACATAATTAAGTTAACCTAAGCCAACATAACAAGATGATTTTAGGTTAATTACAAAATTTAATATGGTTTTAACCATAACAAGGTTAACCATAGCCCATAGAGATTACATAAATAAATAATTAAATACACTGTACAATGAATGATCATAGGCCTATACAAAAAGTATACTATACAATGTTGGTCTTGGCCATAAGTTAGATTACACTTTCAACAAATACAAAGGTTATCCATGGACTCAAGTGAATATTAACACAACATATGCCAACAAATGCTTCAATAAACCACATATTCATATTTAAAAACTATATTCATGTCACTTGGCAAGATTTGACCTTAGGTATTTGCCTTGAAATTATATGTTTTTAAACACTTAAGATCATATCATTTTATAATATTATCATGTTAGTTGAATGACTTCACAACTTATATTGCTTATTTAAATCACCATAGTTTGCTTGGACAACTTTTAAATAAAGTTAGAAAAAATCTATTAGTTTGAATCTTATGGAAGATTTTTTACTAAATTTTGAAAATTTTGTATTATTTATTACGAGTCAATATAACAACAATTTTATTTTGATGATTTAATAGCGTGTTCAAAAACATTTTTGTATACTAATTAAGGTATTAACAATTTATGAAAGAGCAAGTGCAGGTGGAAAGTGCAAGCAACAAGTGAGCTTCAATTTTTTTTATGTTCGAGACCCTTGGGAAAACTTAAAAAATAAAGGATTCTTATAAGAAAGAGCTAGGTAATATGGAACAAAATCCATCCATGGAAGCTCTAGCTAGAAGTATGGATGTTTGAGTTATGAACAAGAGGAAAAATGACTCTATAGTAATCCTTATCCAAGTAGTAGATGTTATACAAAAAATGATTATCAAGGATGAGATGATTGAGCATGATAAGAATGTTTCTTATTGGAAAAAGGTTTATACTTAAATTTTATGGATACAAACCAATTTTTTTTTATTATTCAAAATTGGATCAAATGTAAATGGGGATTGAATTCAAATTACTCTATGAATTTTCATTTAAAAGGATTTTTTTCATCATATTCTCTAGTACAAGAATCAAGGATAAAACAATAAGTGGTCATCCATGATTTAGGAGGAGATATGGCCTACATTTTAGACAATATGGTGAGAATTTCCTATGGATATAGAGGCTAGTAAAAATCTTCTAGTGTGGGTTAGGTTTTTTATAATTGCATATCAACTTATCATCAAGGAGGTTTTAAATAATATTGTTAATATTCTAAGGGAGTTCATCTAGGAGGAACCAACTACTAAAGAGCAAAAGCATGTTGTATATACTCAAATATATTTTTCCATGGATATTTTAAAACCTTTTTAAAAATCCACAAAGATTTAAGTATATGAAGATAATGGGATCAAAAAATAGATTATGAAAAACTTGCATACTAATGACGCTAGACACATGCCAAAATATTGCAAAGTAAAAACAATGAAAAAGAGAAAAAAATAATCACTAAATAATACTCATGATAAAAGAAAGAAATCTTATTATAAAATAAGATAAATTAGATAAAAAATTTTACTTTAAAAAAAGTGGTAAAGAAAGGCCTTCTACAATATCATATGACAAATGTCTTATATTAATCCTTCACACAAATATATTTGTATCATTTTTGTCTATTATTTTGTATATATAGTGATAGTGATATTTAAAATTAAATCATTCGTTATCTTTCAGGAGCCATGTAATACAAACCATATATCTTGTTATCATATTGACAAATGATGTGTACAACCTCTCACGGTTATCTCATTCAATAATTTATCTTAATGGTTTCATGGTATGTATACTATTAACATATCTATAAAATGTTTCTAAGCAAGATGACCTACACCATAAAATCATATTCCTTTGTTTTATAAAAGTGATATGGATGGTCTACAAGTCAAGCCCAAGGAAGGCCAGGCATAAAACTTTAAGGTATTTTCAGTGGTGCATAGGTACCAGGGAATCTGTGGAATAGTATTTTTGACCCGGGGTCCCAATCATGGTTAAATGTGGTAAAAGGAAAGCCCAAAGGAGTGGAGGAGTGGTTTGATTTAATATTGAAGTAAGGAAAAATTATTCTATCCTGGAAGACCTCACGATGGCCCAAGGAGCAATGAACTTATTGGAAAAGTTTATTGGTGGTTGACCAGATTTGAACACTATAATAAAATGGGCTTTGATTAAATGGTGCCCCCTAGGACACATGGAGATAGTGGAGTTGCCTAAAGGGTTCTTCATGATCAAACTAAACTACAAAGAGGATGCAAATTGAATCTTATGGGGTGACCCATGGTTTGTTGGATGTCGAGGTTTATTTCTATGAAAATGAGATCCTAACTTCGACCCAAATACATAGAGAATTCATAAAGATCCTATTTGGGTTAGATTGTCGAGTTTACCCTTCCAATTTTGGCATGAGGAAGTGCTGATAGGTATTGCTAAAGAGGTTGGTAGTCCGGTTAAGATCAATCCTACAATGTTAGCAAAGTCAAGATTGGTATATGCTAGGATATGTGTGAATGTCGACTTGGAAAAGGAACTCCCTATCTCAATAGAACTCATTTCTAAACATGGAAGGTGGGTGCAATCTATCAAATATGAGAACAATCCCTCAAGATGTGATTCTTGTGAGAAACTAGGGCATTCAAGAAATTTAAGCTCTAATAGAAAGGAGAGCAACCCTCAAAAAGTTTGGTAAAGGAAGGAGGCTTTAGATTCTAGATCCAAATAGGTGGAAGACCTAATCATTTGAAAGGAGAATAATTTAAATAAGGTTGATGTTCAAGAAACCCTTATTGAAGACTCAAATATCTAGATGACGGAGGAAGAGGATATTTTGGAAGCAGCGATTCAGGAAAATCTCATAGATCCTCTCTATCATTGAGAAAGAAAATTTTTAAACCCAGGAACACTCTTATAATAAAGCTGAATTCGTGAACCAGAACTACTTTTCAAGTCTTTATAATCCAATGGTTGAAGTAGATTATGACATCTAGAATAAGGAAACTAATAAGGAAAACATTGGCAGGCATCAGAGAGAGAAATCTAGTAACAAGGATGAGAGTTCTCTAGGGGAAATGCCTTACCATAAGAGGAAAAATCATAATAGAGAGAGATTTAAGAATAGACCAGAAGAGGAAATTGATATAGAGGAGTGGGAGTCCTCAAAGGATACATATATAGAAAAATCTAAAGAAAATTTGAAGTTATTGACTCTTATAAAGCATTCCAAGGAAAAAGTGGATGTGGGCTCTTCTCTGTCTAAAGGAAGGTAAAAAACTAGAGTGGTTAGATCCAGAGAGGTAACAAAAAAATTGCATATGGTACTCAAAATGTTTTAGATTTATATGGGGGGAAGAACCCATAAAAATATAAGAAATGAATTTTATGTCTTGGAATATCGAGGGTATGAATGCCCCTCCAAAACATCAGGTACTTTGAGAGATGAGAAAAGACTATAAACCTGATATATTCTTGATTCAAGAGACTAATATTGATGAGAAAAATTTTCAATTGGTTAAAAATATCATTTAGAAGGAAGCGGATATGGTGGGAAGTTTAGCGGTGTGAGCCTTTGGAGGTTTATGGAATCCATGGGACCCGAGAAAATTTGATGGTCAATGTATTCAAAGAAATGACAAGTGCATGTTTATCCTCTTGACTTGTAAAATTGTAAACTTTTCTTGGGTTGTTTCCAATGTGTATGCTCCAAACACTCAGGAAGGAAGAAAAAGGGTTTAGGAGATCCTTAGTAATCTTCATGAGGTTTCTCAGTGGCCATGGATAGTTTTTGAGGATTTTTAACACACCCTTGTATTGTAGTGATAAGAAGGGAGGTATTTTAGGTTATTCTAATAGTTTGGAGGAATTTAAATATTTTATCTCTAAATGTGAACTGATGTATTTGGATCTAAAAGGGGCTAAATATACCTGGTCTAATAGGAGGTTAGGAAGAAACTGTATACAAATTAGATTGGACAAAGCATTAGCATCCTAGTCTTTGTTAACTCACTATGATAACTATTCTCTCAAAGCCTTCCCGAAGATTACCTCTGATCATTTTCCATTACTTTTGGAAGTGTTGGAGGGGAGAAGAGTTAAAGGTAGACCCTTTAGATTTGAGTTATTGTGGATGTCACATCCTTCTTTAGCTCAAAATATTTAAGAATGGTGAAACATTGATATTAGGGGATCCAAAATGTTCAAAGTCTCTCAAAAGCTAAAAATGTTAAGAAAAATGTAATGGTTTGGAACAAGGAGGTTTTTTGTCATTTAAAAGAGAGAAAAAGTAATCTAGATGTTTACTTGGAATAGGTGGAAGAGAAAATTCAGAATTAGGGGTACATAGAGAAATTAGATAAAAAATAAAAGGTGCTTTTGTTTGATCTCCATATTTTATTAGCCTAGGAAGAAGTCCATTGGAGACATAAATATACGGCTTTATGGCTCAAAGGAGATTGTAACACCCGTTTTTTTCATCTCGTAACTATTAGACACATAGTATATAATAGAATAAGAATATTGAAGACAAAAGAGGGCAAGGCAATAAAAGAGGAAGAGGATATTAGAAAGGAAGCAGTTTATTTTTTTTAAATCTCCTCAGCATGGAAGATGTAATAAATGATGAATTAGTTAACAAATTGTTGAAGAATATTCCTCAAGTGAAATAAACCTTTTTTTAGACAATCCTTTCTCATAGTAGGAGGTATGAAGGGCAATTTTTAGCATGTAGAAGGATAAATCCTTGGGTCTGGATGGCTTCCCAAATGGATTTTTTAGATTTATTGGGAGATTATTAAGAACGATATGTTAGAGGCTTTACTAGAATTTTAGAGAGAAAAATCAATTCTCAAGAAATAGAATTCTATATTCGTAGTTTTGATTTTGAAAAAGCAAGAAGCAGACATGCTAAAATATTTTTACCCAATCAACCTATGCAATTACATATATAAATTTTTGACAAAGGTTCTAGCCAATAGACTGAAGAGTATTTTACCTAAGATTATCTCTCCCCGACAGAATGGTTTTGTTAAACAAAGGTAGATCTTGGATAGGATAATCATGGTTCAGAGGCTTTACACTCTATGAGGGTGAGAGGATTATAAGGCATGTTGTTGAAGATGGTATGAATAAAACCTACGATAGAGTCTCTTGAGAGTTTCTGGAGAAAGTGTTGTAGTATTTTGGTTTTAGGAAAAATTGAAGGTATGGTTTGCATCTCCACTCCTCAGTATTCAGTGATAGTAAATGTTGAACTAGTAAGTTTATTTTTAGGTAAAAGAGGGCTGAGACAAGGTGATCCTATATCACCTTATTAGTTCATAATAGTGGTTGAGGATCTAGGAAGGAGCTTAACTGTAGCAAAAGATGCAACCTTGATTATAGGAATTTGACCAACATCATCTTCAGATATAATTACTCATCAATAGTTTGTTGATGATACTATAATATTATCAGTCATCAATTATGGAAGTTAAGAATATCATGCATATTCTCAAAATCTATGAAATAGCTTCAGGTTAGAAAATTAATTTCTTGAAAACTAGGTTGTTCTTTGTTAACACTCCCCAATATAGACAATAAAATTACAAGAAAATTTTGTTGCAAAGTGGATAGCTTCCCCACTATAAATTTGGGAATACCCATTTTATAGGTATAATGAGAGGAGAATACTAGAATTCAGTGCTTGAGAGATTCAATAGAAATCTTGCGGTATGGAAAGTCTCTTCCCTTACTCAAGTGGAGAAATTATAGATATTGAGGGCAACCCTTCAAAACCTATCCATTTTCATGATATATTTATTTAAAATCCCAACATCGATGGCTGATAAATTGGAGCAAATGCAGAGGAACTTTCTTTGGACTAGTGTAGAAGAGAAACAGAGGATTAGTATGGTTGCATGGAAAAAATTTTGCAGGCCTAAGTGAGAAGGCAGTCTAGGCATTAGAAAAGTAAAGCATATGAACAAGGCTTTAATGGCCAAAGTGGTATGGTGACAAAGGATTGAACATGATCAATGTTGGGCTTAGATCCTCTCTATAAAATATCTTAAGAACAAAATCCCCTTTGCTTATAGATATAATATCATCTTTAGAATCATCTTTGTAGAATGAGCTGATCAAAACAAGAAATAACTTATGAAAAGGTTTAAGATGGCAGGTGGGAAGAGGTGATAAGATATGTTTTTGGGAGGATGCATGGGTCACAAAGAGACCTTTAATTTTTAATGATTACTGGAAGTGCATAATTCGACCTTTTAAGCAAAAATATGGAAACATGGTTCAAGAGTACATCAAGGAGGAATATAATTATAGAGTGTGGCACATGCTACAGTTGGAAGGAGATGATGCAATTATGAAAAGTAGGCTTAACTCTCTCAATATTTGCTTACAACATTACTATATGCAACTTAATATAGGAGAGGATAGGTTCTTTTGGGGTTCTAATCCTAAAGGAATATTTATTGTTAACTCAACTTTTTTTGCTGATAATTTTTCCTATGTTGTTAGGTTTTTTTTTTTTTTTTTGATAGTTAACGAAATATGTACAGCGGGTTTTTTTTAGAAGGATCCCAAAACCTTATTTACAATATGAGCCGAAGCAGTAAGCCGTACAACCAGACTTGATTTCCCCAAACTGGGGCCCAAAAAATAGACAACAACAAAAAGGGCCTTGCCACGGGGCCCTGGAGCCTACAAACAACAAAAACCCCAACAAAACGGGGCGCAGCCGCGAACCTCCACAAAACCAAACCCAAGAAACAGAGCAAAAAACTGCGAAGACCGGGGTCTAGTTGTCCGGGCCCTGCCCGTCTTCAGCCTGCTCGGATTGCCGTTGCCCCTTTGCAACGCTTTCCTCCAGCCTACGGCGGAGCTCAGACAGCGCCTTGGCGGCATGAGACGCTGCGAGGGCAGCTGTATTGAGAGAGCTCACCGCAGTGTCCAGGAGACCGTGAAGCGCCGTCTTCTGTAGCACGTCGTCTGTCTCGGAGCTTATCACCGTGGGCTCCGGGTCCTCTGCTTTGACGAACTTGGGGCTTTCTGAAGCCCGGCTGGGACCAGGGGAGGCCCTCTTGCGGCCAGAGCTCGGGGGAAGGGCCCCATCCGGGCCTTTGCTCGACGTCCTACACTTGCGTGTAGGCCTGCGGCGCTTCAGGGAGGGAGTAGCATCAGGGGTGGGGGAGTCTTTGGGGGACTTCGGGGAGAAACACCGACTCGGGGGCCGGGGCAGAGGCCAGGGGGGGATGGAGTGGAACTGAGGGCTGGTTGGCCAAGGCATGGCGGTAAAGGACCGCCATGAGCCCCTGGTGCAGGGGCCGTGAATGGCTTTTGCGGGCTCGCTCGATGGTCAGGCCCAGCGAGTAAAGGAGGAAACGGGGGGTGCTAATGAGGGTGGCGCCGCGAAGGTGATTAAAAAAGCTGATGTGGAAGCTGAAGAGGCGCTGCTCGGGGTCGTCGCAGGTTATGTACTGCATAACCGGGACAATGGCGTCATCGAATGGCGCCGGCAGGTGAGATCGAAGCAAGTTCCCCTTATCCCACTGATGATCTGGAAATCGGGAAAGCTCCTCCTCCCAGTTATGCTTATCGCGTCGAACAACTCGGCCCTTCTCCTCGTGGTGCAGCCCGGTGACTTCTGTGAGGAAGTCCTTAGAAATTTTAAAATGCACGCCCTTAACAGTGACTTCTCCGTCGTTCCAAGAATCCAGAAAGGCCTGGGTAATCTCGTCATCGTGGCCGAAAAACTTGTTGAAGAAAGCAGTATAATTCTTGGCGTCGGCGAAAATGCGGGCGGGGGCCGCTCAGCTCGAGAACAGAGGGCTCCAAAAAAATAGATCTGGACGCCATGAGGGATGAACTGGCAGGGTGGGGACACGGGGGCCAGAAAATGCCAGACCGGGGACGCAAGCACAAGGGAGGGGGAATGTGACAGCGGGATGGGACAGCGGGGGGATTAAAAAGACCTGGCGGGGGCTTGGGGAGGGGAAGCGCCGCCAACTTTGGGAAGTAGCGCGCGCGTTGATGATCGACACGACGGGGAGGAGGGTGACGGAGCGGATCAAGGATCTGACACGCGGGGGTGGGGCAGGCCCACAGCCGAGGCGCCATCTGGCGGATGCTGAGCGGAGGATCGCCGGGGAAGAGCTGAGTCGGAGATAGCTTCGAACGGATTGCCGTGGCACGGGGAACGAGCGATTTTGAGATCACCACGGGAAAAGCGGGGAATTTCGACATGCGTGAACAGGAAAGACTATCGGGGCTGCCAGCTGGCCGGCGAGGGTAGCTGACGAGGCCGGTGACGTGGGCCGCTGCGGGGAGGAAAAGGGTCCTAGCGCTGTCGGGGCCGCTATGCCTGGCACGGGGGCGGGAAGTACTGAACGGCGGAGGCCCAGACCGGGAGGACAACGTCGCCCAGCCGTGGAGGAGATTAGACACCTGGACAAATGACAGGATCGGGGTGGTCCTGGAGCGCAATTTGAACTAGGCCTGCAGGGAAGTGCGAGGTCCAGTTGGTGAATTCTCCAACGGTGATGCCAAGGTTCGCCATGAAGTCAGCCGCCCTGTTGCCTTCCCTGAGAACATGTTGGAAGGTGTGATCAGGAAAACCCTTAAGCAGAAAGAGGGCCTCCCGGATGGAGTTCGAAAACGCCGAGGAGCAGGACTCGGGCTGCTTGGCACCTCTAATAATGACTTGAGAGTCCCCTTCGATAATAATTGGGGAGGGGCCCCGGAGAGCCGTCAGGCCATTGAGCATGCCAGCAGCTTCAGCAACGTTGTTAGTTTGTCTGCCTAGCGGGACCGCAAAGGCAGAGACTAGATTCCCGGAGCTGTCTCTGATAACCCCGCCGGCCCCAGAGGGACCGGGGTTGCCTTTGGAAGCGCCGTCGAAGTTGAGCTTGAGCCACCCGGGGGGGGGAGTCCATCTGATCAGGGATCGGGGGGAAGGGGCGGGAGGGGAAACGGGGGGAGATCTGGAAGCCGAGGGAGGAGAGGAGGGAGGCTTCGCTCGGGCGCCTGGGCTCCGCAGAAAAGGGAAGGAAGCGGGAATTCTCGGAGGCGAAGGAAACCGCTTTGATTGCCAACCTCTGGGGGGAGTAGGCCGGGGCGGAGAAGGCACGCCGGTTGCGCTCAAGCCAAAGCTGCCAGAGCAAGTGGGGAAGGCAGGCCTTCCCAGAGGAAGCGGAGGAGGGGATGGGCAAAGGGGGTGGGCCATTGGGACAGCAGGTCGGAGATGGAATTGGGGGCCACCCACTGAACGAAAAACTGGGAAAGGATGAGGCCCAAAGCTTCGGAAGAGAAGGCGCAGTTTAGGAAGAGGTGGTTGGTAGACTCCCACGCGGCGCGACAGAGGAAACATCTGTTGGGAATTTGGAAGCCACGCTTGATCAGATTTTTGAGCGTGAGGATTTTGTTTTGGGCGGCCGCCCAGACGAAATGGCTGATTTTGGGGATCAATTTCTTGGCCCAGACCATCTGGGTCGGGAAGGTGGTAGCCCCGGGGGTTCTCTGAATATGGTAGGCGGACTTGACAGAGAAGATGCCGCTAGGAGAGCCATGCCACACGATTCTGTCGCTGGCACCGAAAGAAGGAATGACTGTCGCACTGAGGATGCGTTGGAGTCTGGCAGCTTGAAGCGGGAACCTGGGGTCCAGGATGGGTTTCCAGGTGATCTGCCCCTAGCACAGGGCCATGTAATCAGACACTCTGGGCCCGCGGCCCGCTAGCCCAGGCTTGAGAAGAAGGAGATCTCTGTCGGAGCTCAGGGCCTCGTCGAGGATCCATCTGTCCTCCCAAAAGTCGATCTTGGCGCCGTCCCCAAGGAGCCATCTGGTCCCAAGCTGAACGATGTCCCTGGTGGAGAGCAGGGCCTTCCAGAAGGCAGATCCGTCGCGGGGCTGGGAATCCCCGAGGAAGGGGTGACTGTGACAGTATTTCCTCCGAACAATGCCGACCCATTCGTCAGGGGTATTGGTATGGACCTTCCAGGCATGTTTGGACGGAAGGGCACGATTCATGGGAACCACCCGTCCGAGCCCGATTCCTCCCTCGGCCTTGGGGCGGCGGACTAGGGGCCGGGAGACCGGGGGAATCTTTTTTTGTCTTCGCCTCCCGACCAGAGAAACCGTTTCTGGATTTGCTCGATGAGATTAGCAATGGAGGCCGAAATTCTGAAGACCGACATGAAGTATATAGGAATGCTTTGGAGAACGGAAGCCAAGAGAGTGGCTCTGCCGGCCTGAGAAAGGAGGTGGCCTTTCCAGGGGGCAAGTTTCCTTTGGATCCGCTCGATCAACCCACTCCACAGCCCTTTGGAAGACGCCCCTGTGAATAGAGGAAGCCCGAGGTAGGAGGAAGGGAGGGAGCCGAGGGAGCAGCCAAGGATCCGCCCGATTTTGAGTTGCCTGGCCACAGGGGTGTTGATGAAGTAAATCTTGCTCTTGCGCAGGTTGATCTTTTGTCCAGCCGCCTCCTCGTACAAAGCAAGGATTCTCTTGAGGGCCTTAGCTTGAGGGACCGAGGCCGCGGAGGCCAGAATGGTGTCATCCACAAATTGCTGATGGGACACGGGGGGGAGATCCTGCGCCGGCCTGATGCCCGAGATAAGACCGCGGGTTACAGCGTTCGAAATGGTGCGGCCCAGGGCCTCGGCCAGGATAATGAAGAGGATCGGGGATAGGGGATCACCTTGGCGGAGACCTCTGGAGCTGGGAAAGAACCCGGTCGGAGACCCATTGACCAGGATAGAGAACCAGGGGGAGGACACGCACTTGGCGATGAGATGGACCCAGGGAGGGATGAAACCCAAATTTGAGGAGGACTTTGGACAGGAAGCTCCAGTCGACTCTGTCAAAGGCTTTATTCATATCAAGCTTGAGCAGGAAGTGGGCCTTTCTGGATAGGACAGCTGAGTGGATAGCCTCATGCATGATGATGACCCCGTCGGTGATCAGCCTGCCTTTGACGGAGCTTCCACGACGGGGGAAATGATCGGGGGAAGGATGTCTTTGAGGCGGGTTGTCATGGCTTTGGTCAGAATTTTATAGAGGACGTTGCACAGGCTGATGGGGCGGAAGTCTGACAGGGACCTGGCGGCCTGGGTCTTTGGGATCAGGGCTATGAATGTAGAGTTGATGCCTCTGGGGATGGATCTGGCAAACTGCAGGTCCCGGATGGCAGCGCAAACGTCAAGGCCTACTATATCCCAGAAAGTCTAGAAAAAGCGGGGAGGAAACCCGTCCGGGCCCGGGGCCGCCTCAGCCTTCATGGAAAAGGTGGCAGCATGGATTTTCGAGTCCGACAGGGCCTGGACCAGTTTAGCATTAGCCGCGGCTGGGACGGACGTCGGGATGTGGGCCAAGAGGGAGTCGGCCGCCTCAGGGGACATAGGAGGACCATCGCCTAGGAGCTCTTGGAAGAAGCGGACTGCCTCGGCTTGGATGTCCGCTTCCTTGTTGATGATGCTGCCATTGGAGTCGACCAGCTCGGCAATTCTGTTGGAGCCCCTGTTGCGAAGGGTCGAAGCATGAAAGAACTTTGTGTTAGCATCGCCATCTTGGATCCAAAGAGCACGCGACTTCTGCCTCCAAAAGGTTTCTTCCCTGGCTAGGACATTGTGGTACTCGAAAAGGGCAGTGCGTTCCTCCTCCCTGAGGCCAGGCTCTTGAGAACCAGCTTGGAATCTGGATTCAATGTCCTCAAGTTTATTTTTGATAGCCGCTTTGCTTTCGAAGATATTGCCGAACACTTCTTTGTTCCAAGTCTTGAGGTGCTCCTTGAGGCGTCTCAGCTTATGGGAGACCCGCTCGGCGGGGCGGCCAGGGGCAGGGGGAGCCCACCAGCAGCCGACCTGGGCCCGGAGGTCAGGGTGGTGAAGCCACATGGACTCAAACCGGAAGGGTCTCTTGGGGGGGGTCGGTGATCAGTCTCGAGGAGGAGGGGGCAGTGATCGGACCCGATTTTGGGGAGGGCCAAGAGGGAGGCGTCAGCAAAGGTGGGGAGGGCTTCCTTGGACAAGAACACTCTATCCAACCTAACCTGGATGTGATTGGGACCTGCTCTCTTGTTGGACCACGTGAATCGGGCTCCCTTCAGACTGACATCCATGAGCTCGTTGTGGGCAGTGAAGGCCCCAAAATCATCCATGCTTTTGGTTCTGGCCTCTGTGCCCCCGCATTTGTCAGAGGAAAACAGGGGGCTGTTGAAATCCCCGGCCAGGATCCAGGGCAGGGGAGCGAAAGCATCTCTCATCGAACTGATCTCCTGCCAGAGCCTTGCTTTCTCAACGGGACTGTTGGGAGCGTAGACGTTGGAAAGGATCCACGAACGCTTAGAGTTGAGGCAATGGATCAGGATGTTCATGATTCTGGGCGAGGAAGAAATGAGCCTTCCCTCGAAATATCGGGGATCCCACATGCACATGAGGCCCCCGGCTGAACCAGCCGTGGGGGTGGAGAGAAGTTCGCAGTCGCGCCAGGTAGAATGGGCTATTCGCCGAGCAGCGGCGTCATCAATCTTGGTCTCCTGGAGGAGGATGAAGGACGGACGGTGATCCCTTCGGAGTTGGCCGAGGATCCTTTTCTTGGGGACTCCATTGAGTCCCCTAATGTTCCAGGAGATTAGCTTCATTTGGCACCCTTTTGGGGTCGCCTGCCCCCCTTTCTGGCCTGGGTGGGAGGTTTGGATCGGGTGTCATCCGCCTTGCGAAAGTTCGAGGCAGCATCAGGGAGCGTAGTCTGGGAACCGCTAGCGATATCATCCTCGGTGATCCTTGATCGTTGCTCGCACCGGGTGGGCCGTCCTCGTTTACCTTTGGAACCAAAATCTATGGCAAAGGATCTGCTCCGGGTCCTCTTGGGGCTGACTTCATCTGACTCAGACGGAGAGCTGCCGTCGGTCTCATCATTAGATAGTTCGGACCCACAAACCAAAGGGGTAGGCTCCGGGAAGGGCTGGGGGGCCGGGGTCAGAAGGGGTTGGGGGGGAAGGTTGGATCTCGGAAGGAGCCGGGGCTTGCGGAGCCAGAATGACCTGCGGGGGAGGATCGGGGATCGGGGCCCCGGAAGGGTTGCTAGGGATCTCCGAGCTGGGCCCGAGGGCCTGGGGGCCCGAAGGGGAGACCTCCTTGGGGGGAGTGCTAGGGGTGGGACGGGAAGGATCCTGGGAGGGGGCCCGACCAAAACTGGGTTGGGGGTTGGGAATAGGGCCTGCCGTCTTCCTGGAAGCCGGGCACTGATGAGGGAGGTGGCCTTGAGAGCTGCAAGAGGTGCAAAAGGCAGGTTTGTTTTCGTAGATCAGGGTTTGGCGCCAGAAGAAGGACCCAGAAGAGATGGTCACCGAGGAGGGGAGCTCAGATTCGAGGTTGGCGTTGGCACAGAACCTTGCATGCACCATGCGAGAACCGGCCTTGGTCACAGGATCAAAAGCCACCAGATCTCCAACCGACTGGGCGATGAGCTTGAGGACGTCTTCACGCCACAGATGGAAGGGGAGGTCCGGGAGGCGGACCCAGATCGGGGCGAAGTTGATGCTTTGGGTGTTGGGGTGGAAGTCTGCACCGTAACGTCTGAGAAAGAGGCTTTTGCGACCCAAGAACCAGGGCCCGCCCGACAGGATCTTCTCAGCATCCTCGTTGTTATTAAGTTTGATAATGAAAAAGCCTGCGGACGGGCGACCAGTGGATATGACCCAGAGACCTTCCATCTGGTGGCCGCCCATCTGCGGATCGTCTCCATGTCTGGGCGCCCGCCCAGGAACTTCCCAACCAGAGATGATGAAGAATCGAAAACCAGGGAAGAGTAAACCTCCTCCTGGATGGAAATGTGAGTACCTTGGAGGGAAAGCCCGACTCCCAGGGCCCGACCAGGAGATCTGTTGCCCGCCAGAACTTGTTGATAAGAGGGTTTATGCCCGCCCGGGGCCCGCCCTTGACCAGGGGCGGGGGGGGCCTTCCCAAAGCCTTCCGAGACGGGATCGCTGGATAAGGGCCGCGGGCCCAAAATCCCGACCCCACCGAACCCATCGCATCCTAGACCCTCGGCCGACCAAGCCGCCGATCCGCCTGGGCCCGGCCCGAGCCCCGACCGGGCGTACCTGAGCCCCCAGGATCCGGGCCCGCCCAGAAACCAGCGCTCTGCGCTGGATCCGAATCCAGCCCTGCATCGGCATCTACGCCTGTTGCCGTGCCTGCTGCCGCTCCTGCTGCTCCCGCCATCGTTCTCAAAAAGTTGTTAACTCAACTTTACCTTTGAAAGGGATAAGGAGAATCATAATTTTCCCTCGCATAGAGTTTGGATTAAATATCTCATGTTGAAGGTGTCTTTCTTTTTTTGGATGGCATTGCAAAATCAAATATTGATGGTGGATAATCTTAGAAGAAGAGGGATGATCATTCCTAATAGGTGTTATTTATGTTGTGGGGATGAGGAGACAGTTGATCATATTTTTATCCATTGCCCCCTTTCTTTGGAGGTTTGATATGCACTTATTTAGTTGCTTAAAACTCAATGGGTGACAACAATATCCTTTGAGGCCTTATGGGAAAGCTAGGTTAACCCTTATTGTAGCCCCTAATTGAAGAAAATTTGGATCTTTGTTTTACCCCATTTCATTTGACAAATATAGAGGGAGAGGAATAAATGAGTGTTCCAAAATAAGGATAATAGTGTAGAGGTCATTATCAAGAGTATCAAAGCTACTATTGCTGAAAATATGGTTGTTAATGGACAACCAAATCTATAAGAATGTGATGAAGGAAGAAATAGCATTAGACTAGGGACTATCGATAGATACAAGGATTCTAAAGCTAAATAGTAGCACTCTCGATGTTTTGCACTCTCGATGTTTTGCATACTAATTCTTGAAGCTAGATGGACTTCTTCCACATGATGAGGGAGATTCCAAAGATAAATAGCAGTAGACTAGGGACTATTGATAGATAGAAGTAGATTTTGAGTTTTAGTTTCCTTCCCATGGACCGATTTATAGCCAAATCCTTAGAATCATATATAGTAGTAGATGTTAGTGAGCATATCATATAGGATCAATCCTTATTGCTTAAATATATGATAATTTTTGGTAAATTTAATGGATATTGGCCAAGGGCTTTAACCTTGAGAAAATGCATTGATAGGAGTTGGAAGTCTTTAGGAGTGATTCGATTATTTCTTCCCAATGGTTTCTTCCTAGCCATTATTGTTCTAGGGAAGAAAGAGATAGAATCCTAAAAGGCTATCCTTGGTTTATGGGAAGAGCAAGACTCTTCCTTATCCAGTGGTATGAAGGCTTTGTAAATTTATCCCTAGTACTAGTCTAGGTTAGGATGTATGGGTTTTCCATTGAGTTTTAATATATGGATACCTGCAAGGAAATAGATAAAACTCTGGGAGAATTCCTTGAGATTTCAGAAACTACAAAAGATGGATTCTTGGCTATTTATACTAAGATATTGGTCATGATTGATATAAGCAAATCTTTACCAGAATCAATCATTCTTAAGTATGGGGATAAAATGTGGACCCAAACCATAGATTATGAAAAAATATATTTTAGATGTAGAATATGTCATGAGGTGGGGCATATTGAGAGATCATGCCCTAAGAAGAGCCCAATATAATCACATGTACAAAACTGCAAGAGAAACTTGTAAATAGATATGGATGATGGTTTTCAACTTCCAAAAAATATATTTAGACAAATGAAAGAAAAAAAAAATGGACAATGGTAAGGAAGGATATTGGAAGAAATACCAACTCTTTTGAGGCTTTAGCCTATGAAGAAAAAGTATATCAAAGCTTAGAGGACATAGTACAACATGTTCAACATATTAACAAGGAACCATATATTCAATATGGTCCTAATTTATGGATGAATATTCTTAGTGAACCTAAAGAATATGTCTCATCAATTTTTGAAGACTCTCTTGAAGTACCATGCACCATTCAAGAGAATAAAATTGGTAAAGAAAATACATTGCTAGATGTTAATACCTCTACCATTAATAAATAAATACTATAAAATTAGTAGGACAAGTCAAAAGCTTTTGTAGTAGAGCCAGGAGAAGATAAATCTAATGAAAAAAGTTGTGAAAGAATATTAAGGAATAGAATAATATGACCTATTCCTAATACAAGCAAGGCAAAAAGAGGAAAACCCTCAAATTATCAAGCGAGATCCAGGGAAGTAAGAGCAAACATAGAGAAAGGAACACAAACTAAGTTGGTTGAACTTCTCTTTACCAAACAACAAAATGATATTGGTAATTTGTAGGCAGGGCCAATAGCCCCTAACGAGACACAATTATCATATCACAGAATATAAGCGGCGATAATGCCCCCTCAAAGCATAGGTGTATTAGGGACCTCTATTTAAGTAATAAGCCTAATATTATTTGTATCTAGGAAACTAAAATGACAAAAGAAGTTTCCAAAACTATGAAAGCAATATGGGTGAGATGTGAATGGGATGCTATGGATTTTGAAGGAGTGGCAGGGGGAATTCTAACTTGTTGGAATCCTATTAGAACCTTCTATGTAATCATTCTTAAAACCATGCATTGGATAGCCTGTTTAGTGACATGCTACTTTGTAGATATTGGTTTCATCCTTATAAATATCTATGGACCTACAACTCAGTCAAGCAAATTAGAAGTTCAGAGTCAGATTGAAGAATTTATGAGATGTAAATACCAATAAACTTGATGCATGATCATAGGAGATTTTAATGCCATAACCAAGCTGGATGAGGATTTTAGGGGAATTAGTAAATTAGCCCAAAGTATGAGAGGTTTATCAGTTTTTATATAAAACAATAATCTATGAGAGGTTGAGTTTGAAGAAGACAACTATAAATAGACCAACAACAAGAGAGGCCAAAACCTAATAGTAGAAAAATTATACATTTTCATAGTCTTAGATCATTGGCTAGATGAAGTGACTTGTGCTAAAATTAATACTTTGACAAGGATTAGTTTAGATCATTGGCCAACAAGAGTTAAAATGGTGGTAAGTGAATTAAAAAAAAAATCATATTTTAAATACGAGTAGATGTGGGAAGGCCATCCTCAATTTGTTGATATTATAGCACAAATGTGGAATTCTTCAATAAATGGTGGGTTGTATACACTTCTAAAATAAATTAAATCAATGACATCTAGATTATAACAATGAAACAAGAACACTTTTGGAAATATTTTTTAGAAGAAAGAAGAATTGAAAGATAAACTTTCAAAATTCCAAAAGGTGATCATAATAATCCAAGCTCGAAGGAAAGGGAGTTGCTTAGTGAATATCATAATATTTTCAGTAAGAAAGAGAAATTGGAGATTAAAATCGAGATAGACTTGGTTAAAAGGAGATAAAAATACAAATATTTTTTATAGGATGACCATAATACATATATCAACATCTAGAATTAGTAGAATTAAATCAGTATAAGGGGTTTGGATTGAAGATCAAAGTGAAATAAAAAGGAGGTAAGGTGTTTTTATCAGAATATTCTAGGATCGGAGGAGTTTGAATTTCTTAATGATAAACTTCTAGAAGTACTTTCAGTTATAACAAATGAAGACAATAGAAAACTAATGGAGCCTATTACTCTAGAATAAGTTTATTTAGCTCTTTTCTCTTTTGATTAAGAAATATCCCTAGGTCCAGGTGGGCTCTCTAAAACATTCTATCAATATAACTAGGATATAGTTAAGGATTCTTTATTGGTGGCAATGGAACCGTCTAGGGTAAAACAATACATACCTTGTAAAATAAATGCAACATATATTACCTTGATTCCAAAAAATAAGGATGCATAATTGTTTGATTCATTTAGACCCATAAGTCTGTAATATGACATATAAGATTATCTCCAAAGTGATGATGAATCGATGAAGATCACTATTAGACAAAATTATTTCATAAGAGCAAGGAGGAGATTTGTGAAAGGGAGACAAATTCTGGATGAGATCATAGTAGCTCATGAAGTTATGCATTCAACAAATTTAAGAAAAGATAAAGCAATGATCTTAAAACTTGATATAAGTAAAGCCTATAATAGGGTTAAACGAGATTTTCTTTTTGTAGCATTAGAAAAGTTTGGATTTGGAAAGAAAAAGATTAGATGGATTAAAGCTTGTGTCTCTATAATTTTATATTCAGTGTTGGTCAATGGGTTAGTAATAGAATCATTTAAAGCCAAGAGAGATCTTAGACATAAAGATCTTCTATCACCATATTTGTTCATTATTATGGTAGAGGTTTTGGGTAGAAATTTGAAGAAGGCTAACAAAGATGGGCTTACAAGTAGACTTAAGGCCGTTAATAACATCGACAACATCACCCATCAACAGTTTGTAGATGATACAACCCTTTTTGGGAGGGCAAGAATAAACAAGGCCATTGCTTTGAATAACTTATTAAAGAAATACAAAAGAGCATCAGGGCAGAAATTTAATAGGACAAAACCCAAAAGTTACTTCCTAAACACCCCAACTAAAATCAAATCAGGGATATGCAAGTTACTTCAAATGGAGGAGGAAAATTTGCCAGGAACTTAGTTAGGGATGTCCTTATTTGAAGGGAGAATGAGGATAGAAAAATGGAATCCAGTTATAAGTAAAGTTTAGAATAAACTACATGCATAGAAAGGTAGATGGTTATCGTTAGCAGGAAGAGTGCAACTAATTAAATCAGTATTACAACCATTTCAACATATTATACGTCCTTGTATACTATGCTAAAATCAATAGAAAATATTTTAATCTATATTATGTGGTCATTTTTATGGTTAGGATTACATGATAAAAGGAATTTTTCTTTGGTGAAATGGAGCAAGGTGTGTGATGATAAAACCAGAGGAGGTCTCGGTTTAAGAGTTCTTATAGATGTAAACTTAGCTCTTAGGAGAAAATTATCTGGAGATATACAAAGAGAGTCAAAGACAACGGGCAAGAATTCTTCTAAGTATGTTGAGCCCAATGACCCAAGCTTAATAATTTGTGCATTCTCTCTACCAAATGGTTCTCTACTATAGAACAATTTAAAAAATCAATTAATCTAGTGACTAAAGGTATAAGAGGGGTAGTGGGAACTAAAGAAAAAAAATTATTTGGATGGATATTTGGTGTGATAAAAAATCACTAAATCTAGATCCAATTTTGAAACCATGGATAAGATTACTTCAAGATAAATATGGTGATAGGGTTTCAAACATTTTGTGCAAGGATCAAGAAGGAAACTACAAATGGAAAGAAGATTTTTTTACAAGTATATACGACATTAATGCTAAGAGGCAGTTGAGTAGAAGGATAATAACAATGATTATTCCAAGGGGAGCCAAGGATAAGCTGATTTAGGAGTTGAATAGCTCAGAAGAATACACAACAAGAAGTGGATATAATGTAAAACACCAACAAAATAGGAATATCACAAGAATATGAAGAGATATTTGGGATAGCCCAAGAATTCCAAAAGTCAAAATGTTTGTTTGGCTAGTAGGTCATAGAAGAATTTTATCATAGGATAACCTTATGAAAAAAGGGTTTTCATGGCCCCTCACAATGTGTTCTTTGTAAAAAGGAGAAGAAGAGTATAGACCATATCTCTTGGGACACTGCTCAATAGTTTGAAGACTATGGCAATGCATTCTTAATATGTTTGATATATGCATGGTGATGAATGACAAAATTGAAGAATGGTTAAAGTAATGGTAGAGGACTTTTAGTAGTGAGGCTTTACAAACAATTCATAATATATCAAAAGATACAATATTTTGGCTTGTATGGCTAGAAAGGAATAAAATAATATTTAAAGGCAAGGAAAACAATTTAGACGTAATGAAAAGGAAGATTTGTTTAGCCATAGAGAAGTCTAAACCAACCCTATAAACTAACCCAATCCCTAATTTGGAAGTAGAGAGCTTTGATAGATGGAGTCAAGTCATCAAATGTAATTATGATGTTGGGTACAGGAGAAAAAAAAGAAGGCAAAGAATATAAAGTGGAAACCATCAGATTTGGAGTTGCTCAAATTGAATTTTGATGGAACATCTAAAGGAAATCTAAGACCAACATGAGGAGGAAAATTAGAAATAATAGAGGAGAGATTTTGTCTCATTATGCTTTCAATAGTGGATTTAAGACCAATAATAAAGTTGAAGCTTGAGTGACTTTGGAAGGGTTATTATAAAGCAAATAAATGAAATGGAACATAGTATGGATGGAAGGTGATTCACTCTAGTAATAAATGCATTTATTACTAGAGTGAATCTTGTAAAGCGGATTATGATAGTGCGATGTTTTGGAAATATTACTCTACTAAGATGCAATACATAGATAGCAGAGGTGAAGTTTTGATATTGTGAAGGTTGCTATAAGAAAATATCAAGAAGGACGTTGAATTCTAAAATATTTGTATTCACACAAAAATTTGAAAAAGATAAAAAAAAAATGTAAATCAAGAATTCAAACATTTTATGTAAAATAACATAGGTTTCTAGCTATAGCAACTCAATTAAGATGAGAATTGAATATGTTTGTAAACTCTCAAGCTCTAAAGAAGAGAGTTGTAATTTGTCAAGGGTGGGGGACTCGAATACAACTCTTGTTCTAAAAAAAAATGTTACTTATGATCTAACTTATGTAAAATGACGTAGGTTTCTAGCTATAATAATTCAATTGAAATGAAAATTGAATCTGTTTATAAACTTTCAAATTCTAAATAAAAATAATAATAATATATCAAAGATGGAAGACCCAAATTTAAAAATAAAAATAAAAATAAAAATATTACTTATAATCTAAGTTATTAAATCCAAGATTTAATAATATCTATCACAGATTTTCTTATGACTGTGACTTGTTAAAGGTTAATTATTGTACTTGAAAACTTGAGCAGCTCTCTATAGCTTTATCTTGACTTAAACATTATATGGTACCATAGTCGTTGAGGGCCCTACCCGTAGAACATTATACCTGTAAAACTAACATTGGACCTTCAAAGGGTTTGCTTTAGTATTTCATACCTCTCGTGGACTTCCTCTCAACTTTCCACAGAATATGGACTTCGGTTTGAAATCACTATGACCTCTCTCAGGCAAGATTCTCTGGTCCACGTTTTTTTTTGTATTCCTGCATGGGATCCCAAATTTCCAATCACTAAATAAACCTGGCTGACCATGGCTTCTTTCTGAATTTTCCACAACCATCTCAAAACTCCAATCAACAAAGAGACTTGGCTGACCAAGGCTCCATTCTGAATTTCCCACAACCACCATGCTCAGAGGAATTGTGATGCGTTTGTATGGACACGGCAAAAGAAAACCATCTTATCATCATAGATTTGACCTCAACCACCCACAGAAAATTAGAATATAAATTGACCATATAACTTATTTATTAAGTTAACAAAACACATGGGATTAATTTAATTCGAAGTAAACGCCTCAGATTACCCAGTAGCGTCAGTACAAACTACGCGGGAACAAGATGGGCCCCTTTTCCCCGTTGTAACATCATTCAACAGCCATTATGTAGAGACACCACCGTCTACCTGGAGAAAAATGCAACAGCCTTTCTTTGTTCTTTGCCTACAAGAAATCTCCGCCAAAACATCTACTCTTGAATTTGCCCACATGAAGCAGCATTGCATTGGATGCTTAAGACTGCCCAAATGAGGATTGAAGCCTTAGTGCGTTTCAGAATAAGCAAAGTGAATATTTTTATGGGGAGCATTCTAATAGGCTGAAAGCAATACGATGGATCTGGAGAGTCAATCCATTGCAGGTGCTGTAGCGAAAGACCTTCTAAATGTGGTGAAAGATTGCATAAAGAAGAGCATTTTCTGCAGGGCCTACTGCAAAAGACATTACATGATATCATACCCATATTGGATGAGGTCTTTCAAACTGGTTCAGAGCTGTCCCAACATCGCCAAAACCTGATTAAAGAATTATCTGAGAAGCTGAAGGAGGGGAAGGAGCTGGTTCATAAGTCCTCCCAGGTCAGCCGTTACAATGTTTACCAGAAAAACAGGAAAATTCTTTCTTTGGAAAAGTATCTAGCCAATTTCAAGTCCAGGCAATGTTGGTTACATACCCTGTCTGATCTGCAACACTTGAGAGAAGATACGAGGGTGGGTTTTGACACTACTGAGCACCGAATTCAAGCAAATAGAGAAATTGTATTTCCCATGATCACAGATCACATGAGTCATATGCAAATTGACGAAGAGATTACATATTTAAACTGGGATATTCCAGAATTGCCAGAATGTCCACTGGGCTTGGAAATTTTAGTTGAAGACTTGAAGAAGCTTCTCATCTTGAAAGATGTTTCACTTGTTGCAGTGAAAGGTATAGGTGGCAGTGGCAAGACCACCTTGGCAATAGCCTTGTGCAGGGACCCTGAAGTCAAAGGTGAGGATATTTATATCGTATTTATTTTGCATTCTCTTAGTGGTACATGGTATCATGATAATATTTTATATTTGATGGTGTTATCTGGTCTGGAATTTCTGTTGCTAGATTTCCTAATTCTATGAAATTAGCTAATGCAAATAGTTGTTGAAGTCAGTGCACGGTTGATGTCCATAGTTTTTGAATTGATATTTTACTGTGCAATCTCTCTTAAAGAGATTATGGTAATGCCCATTTTGGGGGAAATCATCAAACAAGTCAAACTTTTTTACAAATAGGATCTCATTCTCAATTCTCCTCGTCAAATGAATGGTGTTGTGCTTGTTTTTCTTGACCTCTGGTTTTAGCACAAATGTTCCTCTTGCACCAGAGTAAGCTGTAGCCATCCTTTAGAGTTTCCCCTGTTTCTGTGGTAGTGCACACCTTTGTTATTCTTTCAACCAAAGACTGACAACAAAATTTCACAATTGATTGATGTTATTTGTGTTCTCTTCTTGGTATACAGAAATTTTTAAGGAGAGAATAATTTTCGAAACAGTTTCACAGTGCCCAAATCTCAAAGGCAATTATTGAGAGAATGTGGGATAAGATCATTTCAGAGGTCAGACCACATTTTCAGAATGATGAAGATGCATGTACAAAATTCAAGCGAAAACTTCAGCAAATGAATCGCCCAACTCTTATTGTGCTGGACAATGTCTGGAAACAACATCACCTTGAAAATCTGTTGTGTAGAGCAGAAGGATACAAGATTGTTATCACAACTAGAAATAACATCGGTGACCCTGAATTCCAGTATGATTTACAGTTATTAAGAGATGCAGATGCTCTGTCCCTCTTCTGCTTTTGGGCATTTAGACAACAACCAATTCCTGAAACAGAAGATACAAATCTTGTCAAGCAGGTATTATTCCTTCCCTTTATTTTAATAAGCATACAATATATTGGAACATATAATGTTGGAATTTGAGGGCGTATTCGAGAATTAGCTTTATATTGACATTAAGATCCAAGAGATACTGACCAATTAGCAATAATTTAATGAAGGTAATAGCATAATGCAAAGGATTACCACTTGCTCTTAAGGTCATCGGAAGCTCTCTGCGTAATAAGTGTCCTGCAGAGTGGAGGGATGCAAGGGCAAGGCTTTCTCGAGCAGAATCAATATCAGATGATCACAAATATTGTCTTCTCAAACATTTGGGGATGAGCTTAGATATCTTGGAAGAAGAAGTCCGGGAATGTTTCTTAGACTTGGGAACATTTCCAGAGGATAGAAAGAATTCTGTTGCTTCATTGTTGGATATGTCGGTCTACGTCCACAATTTGGAGTGGGGTGCTGCTTACAGCAATTTGGAAATGCTTCAGGATCAGAACCTACTGAATCTTGTGAACAATCCAACGTAAGTCAATGAATATGAATTTGATGTGCCCTTGCTTATGATTGAATAGTGGGTTATGGTTAAAACCTCTGATGTGTGTCTAACTTGTAGGTTGACATAGGAGGATGTTTGAAGCTTCTCCTGAAAATTACATATTCAAGAAACAAAGTTGAATTGTTGGTTTGTACAGAAGTGAAATAGAGAATATATTAAAACTGCTGGCTGTCTACTACTTTATTCCATGCTTTGATAGAAGAGAATGAACATTTTTTGAACAATGAACTCATCTTTGCTTAGACTGACATAGTAACTTTGATTCAGGGATTGGCTTGGGAATCGATACGGAAGTAGCTGTGAGCTTTTTATTCAGCACAATGTACTGCGAGACTTGGCCATTAATTTGGCGATGCAAGGCCAAATAAATAGGCGTAGAAGGCTTATTATGCCTCATAGAGAAAACTTTGTTCCAGAAATGTGGAAAGAGCAAGCAGATTGTCCATTTGATGCTGAAATCGTCTCCTTGCACACAGGTTGGGTTCATAGTTTTCCTCTAGTCTCCAAATTTGTGATGTCCAACTAGTTTCATAATATTTAAGTTTAAGCAGTCTTATTTGCTCAATGTCGTATTGACTCTTAATTTTGACCTGCTCACAAAGTTTGCCTTTTGACAACAATTGTTGCATTTTTGTGAATGAAGGTATAATGAATGAGGGGGACTGGTGTCAGATGAACTTTCCTAAAGCCAAGGCTCTCGTATTAAACTTCTCTGCAAGTGAATACTTTCTTCCACCATTTTTGCAGACGATGCACAGACCGAAGGTCCTCATCATTGTAAATCACAATTCTAAGCGAGCTTCTCGCAAAGGACTATCAATATTGTCTTCATTGTCTCAGCTCAAAACTGTTCGCTTTGAGGGAGTGATCGTTCCGCCCCTCCAAGAATATTGCCATTCCTGGAAAAAACTAGAGAGACTATCCTTGATTCTATGCAATGTTTGTGGAAATATGAATGAGTTAGATAAGGGTTTGTGCTTAAATTTCCCCTGTCTAATTGAGCTCACCATTGATCATTGTACTAACATGGAAGAGCTTCCTGACAGCATTTGTAATATGACTTCCCTTGTAAAGTTGTCTGTCACAAACTGCCCTGATCTTTATAAGTTGTCTGATGATCTAGGAAAGCTCAGTTCATTGCAAATGCTGCAATTGTCTGCATGTACAAGTCTAAAAGAACTGCCATATTCCATCTGCAAACTTAGACAGCTAAAATTCCTTGATATATCGTTGTGTGAATGCATGAGACAACTACCAGATGAGCTTGGTCAGTTGTCAAGCTTAGGGGAACTTAACATGAGAAAATGTTCTCATGTCAAGCAACTTCCTAATTTTGCCAGTGAGTTACAATCCCTGGTGCATGTCATCTGTGATGAGAGGATTGGGCAAGGGTGATGAGAGGATTGGGCAAGGGTGGTTAGCTATCAAGGACTCTAGCATTCCTCAGCTCAATGTTGAAGTTGCAGAAGAGCACTTCCACTTGGACTGGCTTGAAGATTGAGTCAGTCACTTGTAAAATCTGCTTAAATTCCATATGCAGGTTCATGATTGATGCCTTTGTCAATGATACAAATGTGCTCAATGTCAAGCAGAGAAATAATTGTTGAGTCTTGGACACCACTATGTTTAGGCACTGGGCTTTTGCTTGTAAAATATATGTACTCTTGTAAGTGACTCTGTTTTGTCCTTCTCATTCATGCTCTTCTAGTGCATTCAGTCTTGTTTGATATTCATATAGGCATCAGATTTCCTGTCCACACAGAACTGTTGATCTTTTCTGGCACCAAGCAACCTCAGGGACAGTAATGCGTTGAAGACTGATGAGAAAAAATTGTATCCTGATGGATATTCCAATGAATTCTGTCATTTGACATTGTAATTTTCCAAGACTTCAATCTTTTTTTTTTCAATTGTAATAAAGAGAAGGCAATGTAATTTAACTTGTAGGCTGTTAGACTTGACCAATCATTCTGGTTAATTTGGCTTCTCAATCTCACACCTAGACACGTTCATAAACCTATGCATATGCACAGCTAAATGATAGTGAATAGCATGAAGCCAGATTGAAAGACACATCACTCTATATATTAGCATAAAGGGTGTTATTGGGGCAACAACAGGTAATAACCCAAGGTTCTGTTTGTAGTTCAAGTTGGCAGTGGAAAGTCAGTTATCCTTTTGCTTCATACTGCACATTAGCCCTTGGCGTTCAAAGATGAATGTAGTTGCAAACCAGACTTACAGGAGAAAAATATTGTTATTGTTATGATGAACTCATTTTGAAGGACAGCCAAGCACAAAAAAGTTTATGCTGGCTTTTTGGATATTTGTGTTTTTACTGATTCCAAAAGTAGCTTATAATGTGCAACTCCAAGCACTGATCAGCAGGTTATTGGATTACATTGTCCTTGGTGGAAGCTGCTGGTGAACAAGTCACCTGATTCTATGGAAAAGGAATTTTTATTCAAGAATGTCTCCGACCCCCAAACAACAACATGTACATGCATACACAAGATGTGCGCACATGCACACATGTTTCATATCTCATTATTCTTAAAAATTAAGATCAATTATTTTAAAGCATCATTACCAAATCCTGATCAGACCGGATTTTACAAACCGTCTGGTGTAGTCCGACCAGATTTGTAGCTTTGTAAAGTTTAAAAATAATTTCTAACATTAATAGACTAAAAACACAAGGAAAATGACCTGCATAGACAAGATGTTTGCACATGCACACACACAATGTGCACACTTGCACACGTGTCATATCTCGTTATTCTTAAAAATTAAGATCAATAATTTTAAAGCATCATTACCAAATCCTGATCAGACCGGATTTTACAGACTGTCTGGTGTAGTCTGACCAGATTTGTAGCTTTGTAAAGTTTAATAACAATCTCTAACACTAATAGACTAAAAGCACAAGGAAAATGACTTAAAACTTGCACGGTGTGCATAAAGTACAGATGAGTAGTAATCTGCCTATTTCTGCAGATTGATGTTTTATTTTCTTATTAAACAAAGAAAGCCAATTTTCAGTATATCCTCCTTGATGCCACCATAGCAGTGCTCAAGTTTGACTGAGCTCCACTACAACACTTTGATAGAAATTCTTACTTTGCACTCTATAATATTATTATATATAAGATATTTCTATAAAGTTATGCTCATGAATTGTTGTGCATTTGTATCTGATATACATTGGTATTTTTCTCAACTGCATCTGGGTTTTTTAAACTTAATTGGAAATTCCAATTTTACGCCTTTTTTGGCCTTCAAAATGAATCAAAATTTCAAACCTTGTTACTTTGATATTAAGACTTTTCTTTATAACTATTTCCAATTCTAACTTTGCACTTTATAACATCTTACTATATATAAGATATTTCTACGAAGTTATGCTCTTGAATTGTTGTGCCGTTGTATTTGATATACATTGTTATTTTTCTCAACTGCATCTGGATTTTTTTAACTTATTTGGAAGTTCCAATTTTGTGCTTTTTTTGGCCTTCGAAATGAATCCAGTGTTTCAAACCTTGTTACTTTGATATTAAGACTTTTCTCTATAACTAATTCAAATTGGAGTCTTTTTGAACTAAGGGTATTTTGAATTTTCAGATGTTTTGGACTGTTTGAATGAATCAAAAATTTTGAACCTGGTGACCATGTCTTCTAATTGTTCAGAATACTGAATTTAGGTCTGAGGTTATCATTAGATCAAACAGATCATTGAAATATTCAACCCTCATTTTTTTTTCCCTAAGGTCCCTATTCTTGTGGTGGGTACTGCAAAATTTATTATAATAAGCAATAGTGGATTTCAATAGATTTTGAAGAAGACCACCTGCCTGTATGCTGGCAAATATATATGGAAGATCTAGCTTTCATTGTAGTTTAATAATAGAGCCAAAAAGCAGGATACACCTAAATTCTCTGTTCTCTATGTAATACAAAACCATCAAGATCAAATGGCATTAGTTCAGCCAGTTAGATTCCTCAACTTTCAAGGAGTAGACCAATGTTTGAATCTTGCCAAACGATAAATGGATTATTACCAAGCTGTTGTAATACCACTATGTGGTTCTGATGTAATACAGGTGGGGCCCGTTTTAATCCCATATAACCCATTGAAAAAAAAGAAACAAAACCATTAGGACACGTGTAAAATTTCCGATGACTAATACCATCTGTTATCACCCATGAAACACATATATGCAGGTCAAGCAGAGCATAAGCAAAATTGCCAACTATGCAATTAGTCTTGGGTCCCATCTCAAATAGCTAGCATTTTAGTACATGTCAGAGTGATAAGTGCATGTAATGGGCACACATACTTGTCACTAAGGTTTACTACTTGCTTTATTTTTTTACTTCATGAAGTGTGCCTAAAATACAGATGGGACATTACACATACTCTAGTTTGGGAATGCCCTGCCTGAAATTCATCGAATCCTATCTGAATGCTTGGAAGATGCCAAGAAAACTTGTCCCTAAAATTAACAATATGGGACCTAAAATACAGGCTGAAGCACAAAATGGTGTCTTACATCTACCAAGGAAGAGGTCTGATTCCATGACATAGATGTTTACGTATCTTCATGTATTACATGGTTTATTGACTGGCCACGATAAATTCAGCAAATGATTTGGGCCCTCATGGCCATTTACACTTCGCAGCTAGTGGATGGACTTGCAGCATTCCTCTTAATCCTCATGCAACTTATTGATTAGTCTTGAAGAAAACAGTGTAGAGTTTGATCTGGTTAAATCCATCCCAACGCCTTTGTTTTGAGAGATAATAGGCATAATACTGCACAAACGGGTGCAAAAACTTTGTGCAAGTAGAATAACATTAACATACTAGTAAAAAGGAGCTGCTTTATATATTGATGTGATTCTAACCTTCATCTAGAAAGAATCATAGACCAAGTTAGTATCATTACGCTTCACTAAGCACCAAATCACTATGAAATTAAAAGCAAAACACTGTATATAACTTGGTCAAAAGGTTGAAACCTGATTACCTCAAAGATTAGATGGATTGGAAAGACTCAATTTACCATGAACTTGGTCAAAATGTGATGGGATCTTGCCAGCAGATGAAGCAACAAAACTTCTGCAATAAAATGGTTAAACAGACAAAGAAAACAAGAGCAGTACGCAGTAATAAGAGAGCATTCACAGATAACACAGAGATTACAAATGCTCTGTGAAAACAAAGCCTTCTTCTTCCTCTTGTATGCTATATACACATGCAGATTACAATGCTCATGATGATAATGATTCTCTGCCCAAACTGCATTATTTATCTACCCTATCTCCACACCACCGCACAACTTCTCTGCTGTTAAAAGCAGGAAAAAAAAAACAAAGAAAGAAAAACAGCGGTTATAGAAACACTGACTGGGCAGGAAACAAAAGCAAAAAAAAATTAGAAAACTTCTTGTTTACAATTGCTCTTATCCAAAGAACAAGGATAAGGATTGACACCTCATCATGGGGCTGGACTCCATGGTTAACGTCAACAATCTCCCCCTCCAGACTCATGAGGAGGGCTTCTGCAAGCTCAAGCCTGCCATTTTACTACAGAACTCATGCTTGTCCCTAGGAAGGGACTTGGTCATCATATCTGAACCATTCTTATTGGTATGTATCTTCTCAAGATGTAATAGCTTTTCTTCAAGGACATCCTGAATCCAATGATACCTCACCTCGATATGCTTGGACTTGGAATGAAACCTTGGATTTTTACTAAGGTGGATGGCACTCTGACTATCACAAAAGACAACATACTTGTCTTGCTTCAAGCCCAGTTCTTGAGAAAACCTCTTCATCCACAACATTTCCTTGCAAGCTTCCGTGACAGCGATATACTCTGCCTCTGTAGTAGACAAAGCCACACACTTCTGTAACTTAGACTGCCATGAAACTGCTCCCCCTGCAAAAGTGAACATGTACCCTGATGTGGACTTCCTGGCGTCTACATCACCAGCCATATCGACATCTGTATATCCAACCAATACAGGCTTATCATCTCCAAAGCATAAACACAGCTTGGAAGTACCCCTGAGATACCTTAGAATCCACTTCACTGCTGCCCAATGTTCTTTACCTGGATTAGCAAGAAACCTGCTAACAGTCCCAACTGCATGTGCTATATCGGGTCTTGTGCATACCATAGCGTACATCAAGCTTCCTATGGCTGAAGCATAGGGAATTTTCTTCATCTCATTTTTTTCTTTCTCACTTGAAGGACATTGCTTAATGCTAAGTTTGAAATGACCTGCAAGTGGAGAACCAACCGGCTTTGCATTATTCATGTTGAATCTTTCAAGCACCTTTTCAATATATCTTTCTTGTGATAGCCATATCTTCCCAGCCTTCCTATCACGAGAGATCTTCATGCCTAAGATTTGTTGTGCTGGTCCTAAGTCCTTCATAGCAAAGGACTTGCTTAACTCCTTCTTTAACCTGTCAATCTTGTTAGCATCCTGTCCAACAATTAACATGTCATCAACATATAGCAGCAGAATAAGAAAGTCACCATCAGAGAATTTCTTAACAAACACACAATGATCTGAATTTGTTTTCTTGTACCCATGATCCACCATGAATGAATCAAATTTCTTGTACCATTGCCTTGGGGCCTGTTTCAACCCGTATAAGCTCTTCCATAGCTTACAAACCATGTGTTCCTTCCCTTTGACCACAAAACCTTCCGGCTGTTCCATATAGATCTCCTCCTCCAAATCACCATGGAGGAAAGCTGTCTTCACATCTAGTTGCTCAATCTCTAGGTTCATACTAGCAGCCAATCCCAATACTACACGAATTGATGACATTTTCACAACGGGAGAAAAGATCTCATCAAAATCAATGCCCTTTTTCTGCCCAAAACCTTTCACAACCAACCTCGCCTTGTACCTTGGCTGTGAACTCTTCTCTTCAGTCTTCAATCTGAAAACCCACTTGTTCTTGAGAACTTTCTTTCCCTTAGGTGGCTTCACCAACTCATAGGTGTGGTTCTTATGCAGGGAATCCATCTCCTCTTGCATAGCTTTTAACCATTCCTCTTTATGTTCATTAGATTCAGCTTCTTGATAGCTTTATGGTTCATCCCCATATGTAAGCATGACATACTCATGTGGAGAAAACTTCTTAGATGGTTGACGCTCTCTAGTAGACCTTCTCAATTGAAGCTCTGTTGGTGGTTCTTGAGGGGGCTGCTCTCCTTGATCAACATCATGTGGAGGAGCATCATCACCACCTGCATCATCATGGTTTACTTGCTCATCTCCCCCATCATCATGTGCCACTGGAGGAGGGATTGGATCTAAATCAATGAGATCATCCACATAAGGTTGAGGGCTTTCAACCTTCTTAAAATTTTCACTTGTTTGGTCTTCAAGGAATACCACATCCCGGCTTCTGATTACCTTCTTATTAACTGGATCCCATAACCTGTAGCCAAATGCCTCATCTGCATAACCCAAGAAGATGCACTGCTTGGCCTTATCATCAAGCTTGGACCGCTCATCTTTTGGTATATGCACAAATGCCCTGCAACCAAATACTCTTAGGTGTTCATAGGAGATATTCTTCCCGGACCACACTCTTTCTGCTACATCTCCATTCAAAGGTGCCGAAGGAGATAAGTTAATCAAGTAAACCGTAGTGCGCATTGCCTCACCCCAAAAATATTTTGGCAATTTAGCTTGTGAAAGCATACACCTTATTCTCTCCACAATGGTGCGGTTCATCCTTTCTGCTACACCATTTTGTTGTGGAGTCTTGGGAACAGTTTTCTCATGGCGAATGCCATGGCTGCTACAATATGTCTCAAATGGTCCAATGTATTCACCACCATTGTCTGTGCGAATACATTTCAGAGGCTTCCCTGTTTCCCTCTCCACCATAGCATGAAAATGCTTAAAAATATCCAACACCTGGTCTTTAGTTTTTAAAGCATATGCCCACACCTTTCTGGAGGCATCATCTATGAAAGTGACAAAATAAGAAGCGCCACCAAGAGTTTTCACTTTCATAGGACCACACAAATCAGAATGAACTAATTCTAAAACATTTGATTTTCTTTTAGAAGTATTTCTATGAAATGAAACTCTATGTTGTTTACCAACTAAGCAGTGAACACAACTATTCAATGGTGTACCTTTCATGCCGGGGAGGAGCTGCTTCTTGGTGAGGATTTGTAGACCCTTCTCACTCATGTGGCCCAACCTTTTGTGCCACAAATCAGTAGACAAATCTTTCTCTGTTGTGTTCACCTCATTCATGCATGACTGTGTATGTGTCTTGTATAGAGTGCAGCACTTATTTCCTCTTGCCATCACAAGAGCCCCTTTGGTAAGCTTCCACTGACCATTACCAAAGTGATTGTGGTAACCTTCCTCATCCAATTTTCCTACAGAGATTAAATTTAGACGAAGGTCTGGAACGTGTCTCACATCCTTGAGAACCAATCTGCAGCCCATATTTGTTTCAACACATACATCACCCATCCCCACAATTTTTGAAATGCCACTGTTACCCATCCTCACAACGCCGAAGTCACCCGACTTGTAAGATGAGAAGAAATCCTTCCGTGGAGTAGCATGGTATGATGCACCGGTGTCAATTACCCAATCTGAATCATGACATGTGAGACTAAGGCAAGATTTTTCACAACCTGCAAATATAATTATTTCTCCATCTGAAGTAACAACAGTGGTGTCCTTCTCTTCTTTCTTTTCCTCCCCTTTTTCTTCCTTTTTAAGCTTTCGACACTCCCTTTTGAAATGACCCGGCTTATTACAATAGTAGCAAACAATGTCTTTTCTTGATTTAGATCGTCCCCTTGACCTTCCACGGTTGTTGTTGGGCTTTCTACTTTTACTTCTTGCCTCGGTTTTCTGTGACAAGTGCCTCTGTTTGAGAGGAACCCAAGGATTTTCTTCTTGTTTCCTCATTCAACAAACTTCCTGTTACTTGACTCATCGAGACAATCCCATTAGGTGCAGAATTGCTAAGAGACACAACCAATGTCTCCCAACTGTCTAGCAGAGAACTGAGAAGCAACAGGGCCTGCAACTCATCGTCAAGCACCATTTTCATAGAGGAGAGCTGATTCACAATGCTTTGTAATTCATTAAGATGCTCTGCAATAGAGCTACCCTCTTTGTATTTCAGGTTCACAAGCTTCCTAATCAGGAAAGCTTTGTTGCCGGCGGTTTTCCTTTCATACAACCCTTCCAATTTCTGCCATAAGGTGTGTGCCGAAGTCTCTGTAGACACATGATGAAAGACACTATCATCTAACCATTGTCGAATAAAGCCAACAGCTTTCCGGTCAAGTGTTTTCCAATCATCATCTGACATGCCTTGCGGTTTGGCTCCAACACCTTCTACAGGTGCATACAAATCCTTGCAATACAGCAGATCTACCATTTTAGCTTTCCAAATCATCCAGTTACTTCCATTCAAACTAATCATTCTGCTTGTGCTCGCTTCCATGATTTCACACACTAAATCAACCCCAAGCAACAGCCTATGGCTCTGATACCAGTTGATGGGATCTTGCCAGCAGATGAAGCAACAAAACTTCTGCAATAAAATGGTTAAACAGACAAAGAAAACAACAGCAGTACGCAGTAATAAGAGAGCATTCACAGATAACACAGAGATTACAAATGCTCTGTGAAAACAAAGCCTTCTTCTTCCTCTTGTATGCTATATACACATGCAGATTACAATGCTCATGATGATAATGATTCTCTGCCCAAACTGCATTATTTATCTACCCTATCTCCACACCACCGCACAACTTCTCTGCTGTTAAAAGCAGGAAAAAAAAACAAAGAAAGAAAAACAGCGCTTATAGAAACACCTACTGGGTAGGAAACAAAAGCAAAAAAAATTAGAAAACTTCTTGTTTACAATTGCTCTTATCCAAAGAACAAGGATAAGGATTGACACCTCATCATGGGGCTGGACTCCATGGTTAACGTCAACAAAATGTAAAAACCTGAGAGGTGCACAATTGAACTATAATGTAAGTTAAAGTGAAAAATTCCCTTTTCCCGTGCAAGGTGGTCTTATACATGCGAGAGGCGTGGTGCCTTGGCTGTGACCTAAAAATTGATCTTTACCTTTATAGATTTGGATATAGGGTGAAAGTTCTCATAGATTGACATGAAGGACAGATGGGATCATGTGCTATTAAACACCATGCTTATCATGATCATGAGGCTGATGAGTTGTGCATGTGATGAGGGGATCCTGTCTATTCGGTTGTTACACATTATCGTTTGTCTGTGTCCAGAGTAAGATCAAATTTTGGCAAAATTTTTGCTTGTAAATTTGCCAAATCAATAACAATTCTATGGACACGAGAAAATAAAATATAACTGAAAGCTAAGTTAACATATTTCATCTCAAACAATAACTAATGCAAGCACCAATGCCTAATTTTCGAAAACAAATTAGTTGAGAAAAAACTCAACTACTGTTCTACAATTATTTTCAACATATAAAGTAGTAATGTCCATCTTGAAAGCTAATTTCATACCAAATAAAGCTGCTTCCATTTTGGTAACACCGTTTGTCCCATATGCAAAAATAGCTGCAAAAGTTAGCAATGGATTCATTCGCTTTCATGAAGGACCATCCCTTCTCTGGTCAACTGAGATTGCGTCTTGAAACAATGGAGAAGGTAATCCATTGTTTCAATGGAGAAGGTACTCCATTGTTTTAATGGACCATTGAGACAATGTGCAGTGAACTTAGATTGGTCTCCAAGCAGGGAACTTAAATAATCAAGGTGCGTATTGTCAGTGCTGTATTTAAGGCATTCTGTTTCTGTCAGCAGTTAACCTACATAGCAATGTTGCTCTTTAGTCTATCAATAATATATTCTAGAAGATGTTTAATTATGTGGAAAATTCAAGAATTCACTACCACTAGTATTTTTGCAAACAAAAGCTTGTCTAATCATTGTAAAATTCAATTTAGCTAAATGCTATGAAAGGAGGCCGAATACTTAATAATTCAAGTACTCTGTTTATCAAGATGAATTTCATCCATCAAACTGTAAGAGCTTTGCCAGATTGCTGAGGAATATGGATGCATCAGAAATAGATATGGAGGAGACTGCTTGAACATAATTCCAACATGGATACAACACCCCCATCCTCCTCGTAGCGTTTTTGTCTATGTTGTATAGAAATGGATACTTGATATGGGTACGGTATCAAATACATATATGGTAAATTTTCAAGACCACCTAATATGAATATGGCTGGATATGACATTATAAAACATGACGAGTATAGTAAGTAGCAAAGAAAAAAACATAGTTAGCCCAGGCCTGGAAAACTGACATATTCATCTGAACATAACCAGCAAAAGTTAACCATCTATTAGTCCATGAATAAGTTTTTGCCAAAAATTGTCCTCTAGGAGCCCAATATCAGAGTTAAAATCAGCTAGGGAAACGTCCAGATATTGTAATGGGAAAATGGAAATGCCAAATTCTAGCATAAGACCAATTCTCCACTAACAAGAGTCTATATCAGGTTAGTAGATTTGGGCCTTTGTCTCCACTGATTTTCTAGACAGCCAGCAATTGAAGTGTTTCCAAGATCTTTTAAAAGTTTGAAGCTGCAAACATATAACTCTTAGCATAAAAATATCAAATTGAGGTGAGTGCGTGCCTCTAATTGGTCATAAATGGATCATTCAAGGCCAATCCAAGACCAAAAGTCAACAATTTATCAACACATAAAAGTTGACAACCATGCAATGCAACACTCGGTTTTTGGTCACCGATGAGTTAAAATATATGTGGGAATGTATTGAAAGGTTATATGATGATGTCGAGCAAAGTTGGCAAGGGACCTTAGTCACAAGGTGTAAAACTTGAAAATCAACTAATCGCCATTTGCAACAAACTTGCATTTTGGACTTGAATCAATCTTCTACTTTTATCAAAGGTAAATTCAACCAATACAAGTTCTTGTTCAATTTTAAGCATATTTGCAGTTTGTGGGGAAGTGTGCTATCTTGTGGGGTACATTTGGCACCTTCCGAGCAAGTTTCGAGGCTCCTAAAGGGCTCAAAATCCAAGAGAAGCATCTTCTTAGGTATAGGAGGGTGGTCTACTTGAGTAGAGTTGACAAGAGTCACATCAATCACAAGGTGTAAAACTCGAAGATCAACTAGCTACACTTAGTGACAAAGTTGCAACTTGGATTGGAATCAATCCATCATTTCCTACGAAGGTAAATAGAGCCAATACAAGGCGTTCTTCAATTTGAACCATTTAGGGTTCTTGGGGAAGTGTGCTATGTTGTGGGGCACATCACTTTCTGAGCAAGTTTTTAGGGTCCCAAAGAGCTGAAACCTCATGAGGAGCATCCTTCCCATTATAGGGTGGGGTTACCTGTCAATTGATGAGAAGACCATGCAACTGGCTTGGAACTTTTAAGAAAGTTGCAGGGACCACTTGAGTAGTATTTGGGGCCACCATCAAGGACCAACAATGTCACTTCCTATTCCAAGAAACATGGCAAGGGAAAAGGAAACTTGTGACAGGTGGATTTGGACCCAACATCGTATTGAAGAGGATAGAGATGGTCAAAAATAACTCAAAAGCTTTGATCAACGAGAAAGACATTTATTATCATGTCAAATTCAGATGAATTCTAGAGGAGGTCAATTTGAACAAAAACATGGAAACTAAGAGGTCACAAGGAAATCTGAGAACAACACGAAAACAAATATAGGAGTTTGAGGAATGCCTAAGAGCATCATAAAAGACAAGGGAATTGGTTCAAAGTGGATTTTGAGTCTAGATTGAATGAGATTCCATGATGTATCCTTCTATTTCTTCAATTTTACTTGTGAATTAAAGTGTCCAAGTTTTGTACCATGGAGTGTCCAATTCTAGAGGGTTTCCCACATAAAATCATCATGTCAAGCATGTTTGTGTGATGTTGATGATCATATTTTGATGTTTTGTTCCAGTGTTGATACACAATATAGGTGTTTTCTTTCTAAATTTGCAAGATTTTATCATATAACTGAACTAGCTTGGCACTAACTTGGCACTAATTAGTAAATCCCCTCAAACCAGTCTAAGTTTGCTCATAACACATAAATATTTGTTTAAAGAATTATTCTAATTAGGTGATCAAAAGGTCCTATTGCTATTTCCATATCTTTTTGTTCCAACTTTTCAGCCATTAGAGCTCTACTTGAGGCTTAAGTTATGATAATGGTCAAAATAAATCCCTTTGCCTTAATACCCTCATGGAGTCAGAAGGATCCATTAAAGAACCATTAATATATGAATAGAACATGGTTATAGAATAAGTGCTCTTTATAATGCAGTTCACTCCATAGAATACCTACTATTGATATGCCTAATGGTTATGTGTGCCTCATACCCAATAAAAATGGAAGAGAGGATTTTCACCCAATCAACCTCTAGAGAGGGTTGACTTCTTGCTTATTTTATTTACTTTATCTAATTTTGTGAAGAAACAAGTTAGAGCATATATAAAATAACTGTAAGGAATAAATATGGCCGAGGTTATAGAAGTGAGCAATTGACCCAATTGGGTTTCATAAAAACTCTATAGCTACAACCCACCATTAAACTGAACAAATCTGTAGTAAACATTTAAGAAAAAAACTAAGAGGAATGAAAAGGCAAGGCCACAATCATCTTTTCATTTGCATTCAAAGGGATGTGAGAAAAATACACATACTTCAAAAGCAAATGACTATACACAATCCATAAATATCCATTCTAGCAGTTTATGGAGCTTTTGTTATAGAAAAGAAGAGTTATTGAAGTTCTTAGATTGCAAAAATATCCTTACAAATAAGTCTTAGCTCTTATTTATAGATGAAAATGTTCAAACTAAACCCTAACTTCTTCAAATTAAACTCTAGTATTCTATTTAATATTAAAATAATAGCTTGAATCATATTATAATATTTGGTGGCAAATGGCTACTTGTTCAACCAAATTTATCTCTAAAACACCTTTCTTCATACACTCGGTAGATGCTTTCTCTTTTATCTCCAACTTAGTGGTAGTTTTGTCTTTAGCAAGCGTTTATGATGGGTCCCATGTTATTTTCCTTGACTTTTGGATGTGTCTTGAGTCTATTATAGGCTTCAATTCAACTAGTTTTTTGACTTTTCCCTTATTTTTTTAAAACATAGGGGAATCGATAACACCCTTGGGTGTTGCCACTTCCAAGGCATCGAACTAGGGTAGCCAACCGACAAACACCCAGCCACTACCATTCATCCTATCCCCTTTTGCGTACACCATGGTTTGAACCTTGGACCACTCCAAAGAGAGGCTAAAGCCCTAACCACTACGTTGTCCTTGTTGGAATCTGACTTTTTCCTTGTTCCTCTTCTATTTTTTTTGTCCTTGTTCAATGAATTGGGTTGATGTTAGCATGATGTTAGCTTGATTGATCAATTAGTGAAACATGTGTCAATAAGTCGACAACTTGTGTCAACGAATCAATACGGTTGGTGGACACTTAGTTGTTTTGTGCTTTGTCTGGTCAACACCCTCTTTCCTCGGTTTTCATCCTTTGCTGATGTGGCTCTTCGATGAAGTGGTGTTGCATAGTCTAATATCCTGGTTCAATGGATCAAGAGATATGTCTCCCTTCATTTCATCGATTGGCTTATAGATTGACGTCAACATGATTTCAAATTCTAGGAATTGATAATATGCTTTGATCCTTTCTCCACTTTTCTTCCCAGGAATTGATTATTTGTTTTGATTGGTTGCACTGATGTCATCATGATGCAACCCTCTCAGTGGATTGGCTTTCAACAGATCAATATTGAGCATGTCAACGTCTAACACTTGGCTGATTTTGTGTTTTTCTTCCTACTGGTGAATCAACGATTGAGATGACATATCGACATCCAAGTCAACGAATTAACTCCATTCAATGGATCAACACTAGCAAATTGGTAGATTCTACACTTAGTGAAATTTTGAAATTTTTTGGCACTTTGCCTTCTAAAATTTGTCTTCTTGAACCTTGTTTTCGACATCTTTTGACCTATTCATTTGATTTACTTAAGACCTTTGCTTTATATGATAGATTTGTGGTTTATTACCAATGGAAGAGGTGAAAACCACTGCATTTCTATGACTTTGGGGCTACCATGTTTACTTGGTGGTAAATCCCATTTTCCCGTAATTTTTTGAGTGCAAAGTCTTCACAAAATAAGGATGCTATAAAGAATGGAGGAATCTAAAAAAAGAGGAACACTTTATTCATGGCATTGGCCCAATTTGAAGATGCGATAAGGTCATTAGTACGGCCTGGTCTACATTTGAGCGTATTGGAACTTGATTTTGCATTTTAAAAGTAGTATTCAATTTTTCTAGTTCCTTTCAAGAAAAAAAAATCTTTCTTGCTTGCCATTTCCCTAAAGTTTGACATCAACTAGTCTAATTGAATACTATTTGCAATAATTGAAACTACTACTTAGTTAGGTGCCATGCTATCTAGGTAAGGCATTTGAGACACTCCCATACATTTCATTAGATATTTTATCTCCTTGCCTGGTTGATGGGTCTAACAAGCCTTGGTCCACTAGCCAAGTGATCTTCTTCTACATCTTGCTTATTTATCTCTTCATATTACTCATTAGCACAAAGGCACTCATTGAGTTTCTTGTATTTCTCCTGGAAATTAATGAGTTGCACTATGGTGTCCCTCTTATTTGCGATGCCAATCTGTTAGATCTCATTAGGAGACTTGTCATAAAACTGAGTCAAAATGGATTGGACTAGGGCAGGTTTTCGATTGCAACATTGACCTCTTCGACTAGGTCTTTACATTTTGAGGTATTTTAGAAATCAATCAAACATCTTCACTTTGGCATGGATTTGGTCCCATAAGGAGTCCAACACAATCTTGATCACTTGTGAACTTGAGGATTGTCCTAGGGCTTGGCTTCTTTGACCTGCTTTCTCAACTTCTCTTATTGGGCTTTGAAATTAGCTTTCTTCTTTTCCTTCTTATTCATTATTGAGACATCTTTTTGGACCTATTATGACTGCCTCCTCAACCCCTCTTTCTCTTTCTTTTCAACCTCTAGTTGTTGCATGGTTTGCCTCATTTGGTATTTCCTTTCTTTAATATCAACAACTTTTTCTTGGAAAACTGTTTGCATATTTTATGTGCAAGTTATATTTCTTGACCTTATTCATGAAACTCTGGTAGTCTATGGAGTTTGGACACCACTTTGGTACTTTGCTTTGCTTTCTTGATCTTCTCTTGAGGTGTGGCTTGGCCCAAATATAATGTAGTCAATATCGTTGCATAATCTGACAAGGCAATTGCCAGCTTGTTGGGGTCAATCAAGATAGTTTTCATAAAAAGCAACTACTTGCCCTTATCACTAATTTGTGTGTTGTCTAATGACAAAGTGTTGAGTTTGTTGCAATTTTACTAGCCTTATAATTTTTCATGATATCTTTGGCCTTCTATAACCATACTTCCACCTCATCGATGCTATGGTCTCTTGAATAACTTATCAGTTAAATTGGACAATATGTAAAATAAGGAAGCAATCCTACCACTGGGCCTACTTTAGTGAGGGTCATTGCCATTCATGTTGAGACACTAGAGATGATATTTGTTGTCATCGTGGAAGGTACAAATAATATTGCACTTATTAAGGAGGCTTATAAGAATCCATCTAAAGAATTAAAGCTTGTTGACAAATATGCAATAGACGAAGAAGTGTCCAATGATGTTATCAATGTCATTATTGATGGGATAAGCTAATTCGATGCACTCCAAGTGAATGTAGATGGAATAGTGTGGACATTGGTTGACTACATTGTTGTTGGGAGTTGGGATGGTTGTGCTAGGCATGGTGGAAGTGAAAAAAATGAACAATAGATGATATAGAAAGTGTGGCAGATGAAATAATTGATGCTACGAAGGATGAAGTGGTATATGTATGTATAGACACCATTGCAGTGGTTATTGCATTGATTGAATATGAGGTGGTGAAAAGCGTAGTGGTGGAAGAAGGTGAGATCATAGAAGACAAGATAGAAGAGGTGTTGATGGAAGAAACTTAAGTAGAAGTGGGAATAGGGTGCATGATAGATGATGAAGTGAAAGCGAAAGTGGAAACATGAACAATGGAGATGGGGATTTATGAATTGATGACCCCTTCAATCATAGTCTCTTTATTGGAAATGGAATTGATGGTTAAGATCTTAAGAAGAGTGTTTGGGACAGTTTCATCTACTTCTTGTTCTTTCCCTTTGACCTCTTCACATTCTTCTCCTTCCTTAGAGGTAAACATTTTTTTAGGTATGTCTTGTGATCCTTCCTCATATGCGACTAGCATGACAACTGCATTCTCAAGCTTAATTTTTTTCTTCTTTTCCTTGTCGAGTTCACCCATTAGCTTTCCTTTTCTCCACCACCAATGCCTCTTGACTATAATCATGAACTTCATAAGCCTCATAAATTGAAACCCCTCTCAATTACTGATCAAAAGCATGGTTCTATTGAGCCTCTGAGCATTGATGTGCCCACTACCTAGGAGGATTCTAATGCTTAAAATGATAAATTGATCAGAACATGAGGACGGCCACCCATTGGTCATTTTGGGACATTGAATATGAACTTAAGCAACTCTTTTTTTCAAGAATCTTTTGGGAGTTGAAGAGGTTTCTCCATATGATATATTTTTTGGTTGCTTGTTTTGTTGTTTCCAAGATGGTTTTGGACACTAGTATTATTGACACTACTTGATTATCCATTTGGGTGATTGTATGCATACCTACCCTATGGTGGTCATTCCAAATTTAAGAGAATGTCTTTTCAGGGGTTATGCATAAGCACTAAATATCATAAATTGGCTATATTTAGGATTTTCAAAATTTTAAATTTGCTAATTTTGGAACATTTCACTAGGGGCCATTTGCCCAAAATTTACATGGTGGAGGTTTTTTTAGGGTAAATTTTCCCGCCATTGACAAGTATTATCCTATTTTTATTTTCATTCGTTAACCACTTTCACCCAATTCCATGAATAATTCACCTTCAAATTATAAATGATTTTGTTTTTCCTGCCCAATTCGCCTCATATACTACCCGTATATATACTGTAGTGGGTACCGATAAATATACATCTAAAACACTCTAACTCAAAAATAGCTCTGAAACAACAAAAAACTTAACAAGGTTGCAGAGAAGTGTCTGTCGACATAAGTCGATCGGTTGTAGAGAAGTATCAATCGAAATATGACTATCTTTTGCAGAGAAGTGTTGATCAACATAAGCTAATCGATTGTAGAGGAGTAAAAATCGGCATATGCCTATCAGTTGTAAAGAAGTGTCGATCACCATAAGACGATCGATTGTAGAGGAGTATAAATCGATATAAGTCAATCAGTTGCAGAGGAGAGTCTGTAGGCATAAGCCGATCGGTTGTAGAGATGTGTCTATCGGCATAAGGCAATTGGTTGTAGAGGAGAGACTATTGGCATAAGCCGATCGGTTGCAGAGAAGAGTTTGTTGGTATAATCCAATCGGTTGCAAAAATGTGTCTATCAACATAAGTCGATCGGTTGCAAAGGAGAGACTGTTGGCATAAGTCAATCAATTGTAGAGAAGTGTTTGTCGGCATAAGTCGATCGGTTGCAAAGATGTGTCTATTGGCATAAGCTAATCAGTTATAGAGGAAAGACTATCGGTATAAGACGATCGGTTGTAGAGAAGTGTATATTGACATAAGCCAATCGATTATAGAGGAGAGTTTGTCGGCAAAAGCCAATCGATTGTAGAGGTGTGTCTATCATCTTAAGCTGATCCGTTGCAAGGGAGTCTCAATCGGCATAGGCCGATCGATTCCAGAGGATTGATGACTATGAAAATTGATAGAGTATTCTTCTTCCACTGTTCTTTTGTCCAAAGATCTTTTTCTTCAATTCCATAGGTACTATAGGTGCACTATATGCAACTATGGTAGACAAGTAACCATGTTATCAGGTTGTGTGTTAGGAGCATTTTTCTTGTCAAAGACTGCTTCTTGTCTATTAGAGTATGTTTCATAGGCAGTGTAGAAGCACTATCTACAATTGTGGTCGACAAGTATCCATGTCATGTTGTGTGTTAGGATAATTTTTCTTGTTAGAGACTGCTTCTTGTCTGTCAGATGTCATTCTATAGGGCAGTGTATGTTCGTCTGAATATTCATAGATTCTTTATGGAATTATAGTTTAACCTTGGTTACTAAGAAACACAAATTTTTATTGAGGGAAGTATGCTATTTTCCTTTAATTTTATATTCATTTCCTAACATCTAAAGATTTTTTCTTTACAGATACAATGTCACCTACTGGAGATGGAAAGAAGGGAGGCCAATATTTTGGTAAAAATATAATTTTGAAATATTTTACACAAATATCAAAATGCAGTGAGGCATCAATATCTACACAACATGCAGGTACAAACATATTTTACCATTAAATCATTAATTTTTCTCTATTATTATTAAATATAAAGCCTTTCTTTATTAATAGATAAATGGTTGTCTGCTTATCTACCTCTTTTAAAATGCTTTGTAAAATTGTATTATGTTAATTCTTTAAAATAGTGTCTGTTTACATCCAAAAATGATAGAGAAAATCAACTGTTGAATGCAGTAAACACTGTCGACCCTGATGTGCATTCACTCGAAGATATTCCAGTGGATGAGATGGGACCACATGATAATTTTCCTAATAACGACATTCAACAACCATTTCAGGAGATGTTTAATTCAAACACATCAACCAAAAAAGGAAATTAACAGTACAATTAAAATGCAGACCTCTAGGGAATCTTGTAATAAAAAATCTAAACATCAAAAGATAAGCAAATGGACTATTGGAAGGGATTTTAAAAATGAATGAGCATGGTTATACCCCTTTATTGAGCAAGATGAGATATAGAAAGTGTGTAAATGCATTATTTGTACTTGGAAGTTGGGAAAGGATCATTTATTGTAAAATAAGAAAGACACAATAGAAAAACACCGTAGAAAAGTTTACATCAAAGAAATACGAAGTGATGGAACAATTAATAGATTTCGTAGGTGGAAGGATGCATCGAAATGTGTGCATGTGAGATATGCACTTGAATACAAAAAAGTAATGAAACAACAACAAACTCTCATTGAGAAAAGTGGAACAATCGAGGCCCATTTTCAAAAAACTAATAAGACTATATTAGACTTAAAACATTTGCAGTTTGTTGTTGTATAAAATATTCTAAAAAAGGTTGACCCATGTTTGATTTTGCTGATTTTAAACAACTACTTCAACTAGATGATGTACAGAACATTACCAGTTCACATTGGTCAGATCAAAGTGGTTGGGAAATGGCAAAATGTCTATAACTGGTCGAGAAGGAAGACTTGAGAGAGAATGTAAAACAAGCCAAATTTATTTCACTTTCCATTGATGAGGTAACGATTGTTGACAACACATCTTGGATTTGCATACATGTTTACACATTCTAAAATCATTTGAGACAACCTCATTTACTAACACTACATAAGATGATTGGAAATTGTAATGCGAAAAACATTTATAATGTTGTTATAACCAGTTTAAAGGATATTGTCAGAATGGATGAAAAGGAAATTGCCCCAAAGTTAATTTGTGTTGGAGATTATGGTGTGGCTACAATGCAAGGACAAAGGAATGGTCTTTGTGTTAGGCTTTAGAAATCAATTGCCCCATATGTGATTCCCATTCATTGCATGGTTCATCAAATGAATCTTGCATACAAAATTGTGAGCAAATTTGATAATGTAGCCAGAGTGGAAGATCTCATCCGTGAAATACACTCATACTTTTCATGCAGTCCAAAAATATTTGTAGAGTTTCAACAATTTTCTCTAGGTGTAACAAAAGGTAGAAAAATGTTAAAAGATGTGGACACCAGGTGGATTTCACTGTTTCTTCCTACAAAAAGGTTTTTTTCATAATATCAATCCTTGGTTGGGTTTATGTATGCACATCGTAGGGATGTTGACAAGGCAAAATATTTGCTATTTCGTATGACTAACTTGGAAACTCTTCTCACATTATGTGGTATTCTTCCATTGTTTTTTTTTTGAGAAAAATGAAAAACTTGTATTAATACAAAGAACAATTACAAGCGGGAGAGAACACATCCCAACCAAGAACAGCAAACAACACATCAAGAGAAGAGCACAAAGGCAACCCAACACAACACAAAGCAAAGAAGTCAACTGGGCGCGAAAAAATGACATGTCGCGAAATCGTGACATGTCACGAGATTGCGACAGTCAACCCCGGCTCCCCCACTGCGGTGCCAACAGTCGCGATTTCGCGACATGTTGCGAAATCGTGACATGTCGCGAAATCGCGACATGTCGCGGAATCGCGGCATGTCGCAAAGTCGTGACGACAGCACCCACCAGCAACCCTTCGACAAAAGTGTCGCGAAATCGTGACGAATTCACCATATGGCAACCAAATCGCAAAAGCGTCACGAAATCGCGACAGTTTACGCCAATCCGCTGGAAAGCCAAAAATGTCACGATTTCGCGACAGGTTTCCCTCATGACACCAGACCGCCAAAAGTGTCGCGATATCGCGACGGTTTTTCCTTTCGGCGCCCAGTTCTCAAAACTGTCGCGAAATCACGACGAAATATCCTCTCGGCACCCAGTTCTTAAAACTGTCGCGATATCGCGATGAATTTTCCACTTTGCTCTCCATCTGCAAAAGTGTCGCGATATCGCGACAATTTTACCAGTAAGCACCAAATTGCCAAAACTATCGCGAAATCGCGACAACGTAACCAAGCGCCTTCCCCTAGGGCTACGATGGCGCGACATGTCACGATGGTGGGACATGTCGCGAAATCGCGACAAAAACCCGTCAAAGGCCGGGAGGGCAATGTCGCGATATCGCGATAAAAACCCGGTAAAGGCCGAGAGGGCGCAACCTGTCGCGATATCGCGACAGAAACCTTCCTTAGCAAAAAACACTGCACATCATTTCAGAAAACGTTCAAGGCCTTGTCGAATCTCTGCATCCTCCACAGGCATGTCACTGTGCAGCTGCATCCCAACCTCCCTTTCAGCACCCATCTTAGCAAGGAAATCGACCGCCTTATTGAGATCTCGATTCACATAGACAGGTATCACATCATCTAATTCCCTCCAAAGCTCTTTGATTTGGGAAACTAGGATCCGCAATCTCCAAGCTTTCGAGACAAAGTTTCTCATACAATCAAGAGCACCCACCAAAATTTGGGAGTCAGACTCAATAATAATCTTCCTGTGTCCCTTTTTGGCTGCCCAGAAGGAGGCAGATTTAATGGCAAAGGCCTCAGCTTCATTGTTTGTGGCACATCCCAGACCCTGCAGTTCCCAATAGAGCAAAGACCCAGCATGATCACGACACACAACTCCAATTCCAGCACTTCCCGGATTGCCTCTAGCCGCTCCATCAGTATTGATTTTGATCCATCCTTCAGGAGGAGGTTTCCAACTACCACTCACCTGCCTTTGTTGAAAAATAACTCCCTCGTCCAAAGGCTCAGAAGCAGACTGAATTTCCCCCTCGGTATGAATGGCAACCGTTTTCGCCACTTTGCTCCAAATGACTTGCCATATTCCTTCTAGAGAGGAGAAGGTTTCACGAAAAATACGGGCATTTCTCTCCAACCAAACCTGCCACCAGATAAAAAATAAACCAAGCTCCCAGCCAATTCGGAGAGCATTAGATTTAAATCTACCTTTCTTCCAGCTTTCCCATATGTTGTTTCGAGACAAGACCCCATTAGCCTGAAGATTAAAGTGGGAGAACCAGCGTTTCCAGATCTGTCGTGTGAAAGAACATTCAAACATTAGATGATCCTCCGTTTCCTCCTGCTTATGGCATAACACACATTGGGAAGGGCCAATGATGCCTCTGAGTCTGAGATTGTCATAGGTGAGAATTCCATTATGCAAAAACTGCTAGGCGAAGAAGTTCACTTTCGGCCAGCCCTGGGGATGCCATATCTTTCTCCAGTCATGAACCAAAAAAAAGGGTGGAGGGGGCTCTGGGAGGATCTCACCATATCCTTCTTTCACAGTATAAACCCCAAGGCTTCCATAGCCCCAAGCCAGTTCATCCTCCTCATCTCTCCCGGAAAGAAACCGTTCCGCCAAGATTTTTCCCAAAGTAGGTACCAACTCCGGAGGGATAGGTATTGGCCACTCATCCAACCGCTTAAACTTTATGATCTTGTAGTCCCCCAATTGACTAGTGTTAAAGTAGCTCTCAATTTGAATCCATCCCTTATCTTCTAAAGCAGATTTTATCGATTGCAATTCAGGAAAAACAATAATAATGGGAGGATTCTGGTCCCAAGAATCGATCCGAATCGAGCCTTATCCCCTCGCCCCACTTTCCAAAATAGTTGATCTTTGATGAGTTGAGCTCCAAGCTTGAGCGCCTGCCACACTGGAGATCCAAAACCTTCCAGTGGAAAGCGGCCCACATCATTAGGATGGACAGAACCCAGGTATTTTCTAGAGAGAATTCTGCTGAAGAGGGATGTTGGCTGAGAAATCCACCTCCAGTACAATTTGCCAGCCAAAGCCTTGTTGTTAAACTTGGAGCTTCTTAGTCCCAAACCCCCTTTTTCCTTGGGTTGGGAAACCTTGTCCCAGCCAACCAAGGCCCATTTCCTCTCTCCCTTGGCACCTTCCCATAGAAATCTTCTAGCCATTTTATCTAGCTCTTTCCAAATAGACTGGGGAGCAGCCAGGACGGAGAATTTGTAAATTGGCATGGCCTGAATAATTGACTACAGAAAAGTTAGACGACCCCCATAACTTAACCATCTATTAGACCAATGGTTCATTCTGTTTTTGATGCCATCCAAAAGGTCCTTCCAAACAACAATTTTTAGTTTTTTGAAATGGAGAGGGACCCCCAAATAGACTACTGGGAGAGAGGTCCGAGTGAAACCTAAAATCTCAATAACTTTGTCCTGTAACCGTTGATCAATATTGAAGAAGATCACTTTGGATTTATTGTCATTGATGACTTGATTAGAGGCCCGGAGGTAGACATTTAGAGTATCTCTGATTCTTCTTGCTTCCCTAAGGTTGGCCACTCCCACCAATCCAGTATCATCTACAAACTGTAAATGAGTCAAAACTTCAGCCCCGACCTTAAAACCTGTTATCTGACCTTGAAGTCTTCTTTTCAGAAAGAGTCTACCCAATCCTTCAGCCAAGATGAGGAAGAGATAAGGAGAGCAATGATCTCCTTGCCGCAATCCTTGAGAGGCACCAAAAGGAGGCGAGGGAAGTCCCTTGATAAGAATAGAGTATGAAGGCGAAGAAATACAGCTCAAGACCCAGTCTGTCCAGTCCTGAGAGAAACCAAAGGCAGTCAACATCTTTGCCAAGAAGCCCCACTCCACCCTGTCATAAGCCTTGGACATATCCATTTTAATGAACATTCCTTTGTTCCCAGTTTGGTGCATTGTATGGATAGCCTCCTGAGGAAGAATCACTCCATCCAAAATTTGCCTCCCTTCAACAAAACCCCCTTGCTCCGGGAAATTATATTATGCAGAATAGGTTTTAACCTTTCAACCATAATCTTCGTAATTATTTTATAGATCACATTGCATAAGGCAATAGGTCTAAAATCAGATAAATGAACCCCCCCTGCTCCTTTTGGAATTAAAGTAATGAAAGTATGATTTAGAGCCTTGAGCATTCTTTTATTGGTTCTGGACTCCTCAGTGACAGCCAGAACATCTTCCTCCAGGGAATCCCAAAAGGCCTGGAAGAACTCAATAGGGAAGCCATCAGGACCAGGCGATTTACCAGTACTCATCCCAAAGACCACCTTCTTAAGTTCATCTTTATCTATAGGTCTAAGAAGAGCCTGGTTTTCTTCAGGAGAGATTAAAGAAGGAATGACAGCAATAACTTCATCTTGGGCTGCCCCATCTTGCTCCATACTTTCCGAAAAGAGATTTGAGAAATATTCCATTGAGTGGGAGTGCATACCAGGAAGAGTGTCAAAAGAGTATCCATTCTCATCTTGAAGGAAATCCATAGTATTCATTTGTCTCCTAGCACAGGCAGAGCGCTGAAAAAATTTTGTATTTCTGTCTCCTTCTAATAACCAAGTATTTCTTGCTCTCTGTTTCCAGTAAATCTCTTCTTGGTTATCAATATCCTCAACCGCTTTGCGCAAAGCATCATCCTCGGATTTAAGGTGCTCGAAAATGTTTCCTTCCCTGAAATGTTTTTGCACCTCATCCCATCTGGTCAACAAGGGGGCCCGTTGGAGCTGGAAGTCTGATTTGTTAGTTTGCCTCCACTGTTTCAATTTACACTTGACAAATTGAAGCTGTTTGTGAAATTTGAACATTGCAGTCCCAAAAGGTGGGCGGCCATCTTCCCACCACTGAGGAATTTTTCTTCGGAGATCTTCTTTTTGCAACCAAAAATTTTCAAATTTAAAAGGTTTATGGTACTGCCCTGTCCTAGCCCCTCCCTCCAGAACAATGGGAAAGTGGTCTGAAACTGGGCCTTCCAAAATCTGAAATTTAAAATTCCATTTCACAAATGCTTCCTCCGAGACCAGAAACAGGTCTAGTTTTACCTTCCTACTGTGTGGCTCTCTTCTCTTATTAGTCCACGTAAAATAAGTACCAGGACCTTTGATATCAACAAGGTGAAAGGCCTGGACTTGAGCAATCAGAAGCCTATCCCCTGGATCAAAAACTGGGAAACCACCTTCCTGATCATCGCGGATAATTTGGCATTAAAATCCCCAGCAAAAATCCAATCGCAATCTTCCCGGGAGGATCTCATTGAATGAACAACATTCCATTGAAGTCGTTGGCCATCAATGCTTTGAGCCCCATAGAAGTTTGTAATTAAAACCTGTTCAACTGTAACAATATTCTTAAAGAGAGATGTGAGAACCCCCCTCCAAGCTGTATGTTCTATTGCTATCCACACCAGAGGATTCCACAGAGTAACAATTCCCCCCGAAGCTCCTTGGGCCGCCACATCCATGTATCCAGCGCCCCTCCATATTCTACTAGCAATTTTACACATAAGATCTAAAGACATTTTTGTTTCTCGAAGGAGCAAAAAGTCCGTTTTATGTCTTCCTAAAAGTCTTTGAACAGCAGATTGATGGGTTCTACTGTTTAAACCCCTTACATTCCAGGATTGTATAATCATTGGAAACCTTGGGAGCAATACGAGTCAATTGTTCTCACCGATCCTCCATTGATCGAGCTTGTCCCCTTGCGCTACTATTAGATCCTTATTGGATTTTCTACCGACTCCTTGGGAGTTACTATTCTTAGACCTCTTTTCCACCTGCGTGATCCCCAACGCTAGTCTTTCTCTGTTCTTTTCTGCACTTCCCATGTGGACATCCTTAATAACTGGCTATGCTGGGGAATGGATTACCATAGCCCCTAGGTTATCTGACTACAAAGTCTCAGGGGTTTCAATCACCTGTTCTAAGACATGAGTAGATGATAGAGGAGCATGAGAGTGGGTGTTAGAATCCCCATCATTCCCAACCACTCCTTCCATGACTTGGTCTTCTTGGTCTACAAGGGATTTGAAGATTTCATATCGATTGGTTGGCTTGGTTTGGGTCTGCTCTTTGCCATTTCTCTTTTTGTTTTTCCTCCGCTTCGCTGTTCAAAGCCATCTTTGTGGGCATCAGAACCCTGGGGGATATTGAGGGGTTCTTTGACCGAAGTGAACTTACCCTCTCCGGGCGATTTGACGCTCCCGACGGAGCTTCCGCTTTTGTGGTCAAGCTATTTGGGTAGAACCTAGCCAAATGGCCATGCTTATGGCATACTTTGCATCTGAAAGGTAAGGCTTCATAGTCTAGCTGCTGTATCCAGGTTAGTCCTGCCAACTCCAATTCCACCTCGACTGAAAGTGGCTGGCTAATGTCCATTTCTACACATATTCTAGCAAAGACAACAGTGATTTCCTTCCATGGTATCTCTTGAAACTCCCAAAAATCTACCTAGAGAATTACCAATCAACTCAAGGATTTGCTCACCCCAAAACTCCATTGGGAGAGCATACAGCCGTATCCAGACCGGGACAACCGTGGGCTCAATGCGAGGGTCAAAACCCACTCTCCATGGTTAGATAAATAATCCTGCCGGGCCGTGGCTCCTCTTCTCTGATTCAAATGCTCTGTTTCTATCTGCTAGAGAAGAGAAACTAATAATAAAATACCCATTGCTTATAGGCCATAGAGAGTACTCACCAATGGGCTCCTAGTTCTGTCTCACCCAGGTGTGTAGAAAGTTCAGAGTGGGCCGAATGCCCATGAATTTGCAGATCAGATCATGGGTAGCACGATATATAATCGTATCCTCAACCAGTTTTGGTTCTATGACAATCTTTGGCCTGGACGCAGATTGTGGAAGGCAGCCGTTAACTCTGTTTGCAGATAAACCCTTTCCAGCATTCTTAAATAGCATTTGATAAACACTGCGTTGAGCTTCATCGGAAGAAGATGCAGGGTTTTCTTTTAATTTATCAGCATATGAGCTTTTCTGCCCATCGAAAGATCCTGGAGGAGACCCCATTGGGCCCTCCCAAGGCAACGAGCAATCCTTCAAAGAGGTGTAGAATCAATCCACAGGAGGATCTGGAAGAGACTTCCAACCAGAGACCCTGGAGTTTCGCCCGGTGCCTGCACAAACGGTTTCCCGCCAAAACGCCAGAGCTCAGAAAAAAAGCCCGGTTAGGTATTCTTCCATTGTTGCAAGAAATGAAATATTTGATTAAAATCGCATAGGAAAGGATAATTTATATTGTTGATTTCATTAGGATGAGAAAACAAATATGTATGCTTATTGACAAGATTTACTTATCCGAAAAAAAAATTGAGGATCCCAAGTTTGATAGTTGGAATACGTTAGTTGAAGTCAATAATCCTAACAACTTTTTAAAGTTCAACATTAATGATAATATTTGTTGCTATCCATGGAAATATGATTCCTTTATATCATTATTAAAAGCGGTTAGATACACTTACATATGATGTTGAACAAGTGCCCGTAACACATTCTAGATTCGATGAGGTTTTGGATAGCACTAAGAATAAATTGAAAATAATTGCAAATACATTAACAAGTGAAATAAGAGATTATTTTCAGAGAGATGAGACACTTGAGGCCATGGCTATTGTTAATCCCATCTTCTAGAATCCTTGTGTTGACCACAATAGTAGAAGTGAGTTGTTTGTAAAATATATGGGCAATCTTATGACACATTTCTCTAAAAGTGTGGAAGTAAATGGCATTGAAATCAATGGTATTCTAAAAAAAAAACTTCTGAGACAACAATCAATCAATTTTATAATAACAATGGATAATCAAATTGCTCATTTCAAAAATCCACATGTGACTAGTTCAATCACGCGTTTTTGAAAAAAATTGTATCGAAGAACTGTCTTACAAGAAACTGAGGGAATACTTTATTTTATATGAATTATGTCAGACAATTATTTCAGGATCTGTTGAAGATGAAAGGGTTTTCAATGCACTATCTTTTTTTAAATCAAAAGTTCATAATAGGTTGGACAAAAATTTAGAAAATTGTTTGAGAATTTATGTGTCATCGTACGAGGTGGGTAAGTTTCCCTATGACAAAGCTATGACATATTGGAAGTCCCTAGTGGAAAGTAAAGGTCTCACTAATACTATTGATAATGATGAAAATGATTCAGCTTGGAATGATGATGAGATTATGGAAACACATAATTCACAAATGATTCTTGGTTCTTTTGGAGAAGTAGATAAGGTTTTGTATCAGCTTCCAAAAATGTTAAATTTCAATGATTATATGGAAAATTCATATAATCAATGATTTTCCAGATTTGAAATCATTTGTAAAATTTTAGTGATTTGAAAAAATTCATATTATCAATGATTTTTCATATTTGACATCATTTGTAAATGTCAATGATTTCATTAAATTCATATTATCAATGATTTTTCATATTTGATCAGTTGTAAAATTTCAATGATTTGAAAAAAATCATGTAATCATTCTATTTTCAATGATTTTGCATATTTGCTTTTTAATTTTATTGACTGTCTATGTTGTTTATGATTTATGTTTTAGCTTTGAATAAGCTGGAAATTTGAAAACCATGCATGCATAATGATGCTATGTTATTGAATTAATTGTCTATGTTGACAAAATATAATGATTTATGTTTTGACTTTGAATGTATGTATGTATGTATGTATGTTTGTATCATTAGTATCATTAGTATCATTAGTATGTATGTTATGACTCTAGAAGTGTTATTGACTGTCTATGTTGACAAAATTTTATGATTTATGCTTTAGCTTTGAGTAAACCATGCATGCATACATAACTAGTAAATATTTCTTTGTATCATTAGTATGTATGCTTTGACTCTAGAAGGTAAAATGCAAATAGCATATTACTCTAGATATGGAAAATGAAAATTTAAACCCATTTATAGATATATCCATCGTAAACTCACTCTGAAATATAAAAACAATATAGCATAATAGAAAAAACAATACTCCATTTTATACAACAACAAGAATGACTATGAATAAAATGAAAAATTAAGGATGTCACTTGCATTATCGGTGATGTGACCCGGGTTCAATCCCCATGGTGGATGTGTATAAGAAGTATTACTCAAAAAAATGAAAATTTAAAACCATGCATAGATATATCCTTCGTAAACTCACTTGAAAATTGAAATATAAAAATTACATAGCATAATACACAAGACAATATTCATTTTTATATTACAACAAGAATAAATTTGAATAAAATGAAAATATAAACCTATGCATACATATATTATTCGTAAACTTGAGCATATTTGAAACCCCATAATACTCAAGAGATGAAAATAACACACTATTATAAATGTAAATAGTATAATAGTAAAGTAATAAAAGCAAGTGTCTTGTTTTCAAACAAAAGCATATGAATGTCATAAAATTATCTTTTTGAAATATCAAAATTTCAAAAGAAGTTTTAGGCTTCAACATATTTTTCCTGTTCCACTCCTTTTTTCTCTTCTACGACTTCCACATTCTGCATTCCAACGGCTCCTCCCTCATGCTGGGTAACAGTACTCTCAATTGCTCAAGAACTGACAAGGATATTCTCAATACTTTGTAATCCTTCGAGCAGAGTGTTTTCTTATTTCCGAACATCTTCGAATATTGGTGCAAGAACTTCTTTACCCTTCTCCTTTAGTAGAACATCAGGATCCAATCCGTTTTGGATAATGATTCTACAAAAAGCGTTGTTTTGTCGAACTACTTCCTGAGATATTTTTTTTATTGCCATAGAAGCATTTAAGAAATCCTTTGCCACTGGATATAGTCTTACAGGTTTTGAACCTGCTTCTTGAGATTATCATACTTAACCTGCAAAAGGAAAAATAAGTAGTCAGCAAATATTTACATTTTAAAAAAGAACAATTTTTTTTTAACACATTAGTCAAACCTCAACAACATTCTTTGCAGCTACAACAACAACAACCTTTTTCTTATCACACGCCCATTCATTATAATAAGCTTGGACCTCAGTGTTTATGTTCTCCAATCTGTTCAACATAAACCTTAAATTTTCATCTATGTAAGATGTAGTAACCTACACAATGCTAGATTTTTCTTGATGTAGTAGAGCCTCTATCTTTTCAGGTTCATTTTCAACTAAAGAAAAAAAGTTTTCTCTTTTTGATTTTTTTTTGAATTGGGCATTAATTTCCTTTATCAACACTTTGGCCCGATACTCCCATTTTTTCATTTCTATTATATTTGGAAGTAGTGAATCCTTAATGGTTGCTTCAACGTTGTCAGAAACTAAATATTTTTTAGAAATATTTACTCTTTCATCCTCTGGTAGAGGATGAGCCTGAGGGGTGTTGGTTTCCCTAGGAGGAGATTTGCTTGAACATTTTGCTCCTTCATTTTGAGGATCTCGAAGTAGTTTTGATACTTGAAAAGTAGTGGGTGTGTTACCTTGTAAAAAGAAATCTTCATCAAGTGGAACATTATCCAACCCAACACCAGAAGCTTCCTACACATCTGTAAAATTACCAAAAGACATAGGTCTAAATCCTGAAAATTGCTTTGTTGCTTCTCTCTCTGGCATAGATGGAAGAATGTGTTTTCCACCCAGGAAGCATTGACCTTGCATATGAGGTTGGTGTGGTGGAGGAGGGGGCAACATTGACTATTGATTTCAATGACGAAATTGTTGTATAGGAACTTAAAACATCAAAATAAAAATTGGTTACAAAATTTGTGAAGGTAGATTATGCAAATTGGTTATAACACTTACTAATAGAAGAAGAGGCCTCTTGTGTAGGAACAAATGCAAATGGAATGTGGGTGCGTTTTACATCTGAAAACACAAAATAAAATGTAATAAAAAATAATAAAAATTTGGTAACAAATTTTGTTAAGGTAGTTTGTAAAACTTACTTCTCGAATATGTGACCTCTTACGCAACTACGCCTGTTGGCAGTGGATGCACAACCGTAGGTGGAGGTTTTTGAGGACTAGGAGAACTAGATCTTACACATTTTCTTTTTGATCTTCTTCTTAGCAGTGGCGTTGTTTTCTCTGCAGGTGTTTTAGAGTCTCCTGATTCCTCTAGATTATAACCTCTGAAAGCAGCATCCCGATTTGAAGAGGAAGAGGATACTTTTTTCTGTGTTTTGTATAAAATGTTAAAATTATAAAAATGACAAACATATGAAAATTAAAAAATATTACTTCAATATTAATTAAAATTTACCTGAACCTGTGGTTTTGTCATGGCTGCATTGGCTAGGGTTGAGTGCCAAGAAGTCGATACTTGAGTGTTCTGCAAATGATAAAAAGATTCATAAAAAAAGCAAGAATATAGTTGCATGTGCTTATTGTCGATGAAGGTGAAGCGTGGGTTATCACGTTCTAGATATCCATTATGATCCAATGTGAGACATAGGTGGACCAGTCAAATTGTTGGTGTGCAATACAACGAACCAAATATGTTAAGGACCACATAAGAATTTTTGTCGGTCTTCTTTGCAGAACGAGTCTGGCAAGGAAGAATTCGCAACATACACGAAGAAATTTATTCTCAATAGCAGGTACATTCAAACCCCTTATGGACTTGGTGGTCGTAACTGCAAAAAAAAACCAAATCGATTATACCTTGAAAAGGTTTTGATTGCACTTTGAAGGTGGTCTCCAGGTAGAGTTTGTCATCATCAATTAATGTGAATTTGGATGTGATTAGATCACAATCGGTGTGGGGCAATGTTGTCAATCTAGCAATGTTAGAGGTTGCAAAAGAAAATACGATGTTTTTGTTGTTAATGACAACATGTACCTTGCTCGAATCAATGTTGTAACCTATATTTATCTTCTCTAGTAGTTTAGTGTCCGTGTCGAACTGCGGCATCAAAACTAGATCTCGAAGACCAGAGTCCGTTACCCATGACATGTCGTAACCTAATATTGATAAAATTTCAAAAATTATGGGGCAAACAAGATTTTTGAAATTAATTTTTGATATTCCAGGGGTGATAGGGGATGCCATAGGGTTATTTCATTATGTACGAGAGAATATGGATCAAAATATACGATGGAAGGTATTCGAAACTTGATGAAAAGTATCAAAAAAGGGTTCAAACGAGAGGAAAATGGTTAAAAATTTATTAAAAATTGAGGTAAATGGTTAAAACTACGTTAAAACAGGAGAAAAAGGGTTAAAACAAGAGGAAAAGGGTTAAAACTGCATTATAAAAGGTGAAAAAAAGACAGTTTATGCCTTTATATAGACTTTTCTGCATGCAATTAGTTCATGGATGGATGATACATGGTATCTGTATGCAATCATTTTACGTATGGTTGACACGTGGCATAGATGCACCACATCATCAATGCAAATGACTTGATGTGCTACAGTCGACTAGGTGTGCTACAATTGATCGAATTTGCTACAACCAATCAACTTTGCTACACCCAATCATCATTCTTGCAGCCCATCAACACTGTTGCAACCAATCATCTTTGTAGCAACCGATCAAATTTGCTGCAATCGATCGACTTAATTGCATATGATCATCATTAACACAATGCATCAAATTTGTTAATTATCATGCTGCATCTGTTCATCATTAATGGACTTGGAGAAAGTATTGATGACTCTAAGATTCATCAAAAAATCGTAAGGTCACTTCCCATGAGTTTTGGTGCAAAGGTCTCGACGATTGAAGAAATGAAGGATCTTAAAACCTTAAGCATGAATGAGCTACACGGAATTCTTATAGCCTATGAGATGAGGATTGAAAAAAACAAACATCCAAATGGAAGGCCATGTTTAAAGCTTAAAAGAAGATAAAGAATAAAGAACCAGAGTCAAGTGAAGAATCGTGCAGTGGAGAAGAAGCTAACTTTGTGCGAAGAAATAATAAGGGACCAAGAAAACATGAAGGTAAGCATAATGTAAAATGTTTTAACTGTGGTAACATTGGTCACTATGCATCTCAGTATCCACAAGTTGGAATTAGTAGGAGTGAATAAGAAGAGGAATACAAGAAAAAGAAAGAAAGCAAATTTTATCATGAAAAGAAAAATAGGTACAGTCAAAGCAAGCATGAGAAGAAGATATTTCAAAGGCACAAGAAGAGTCTTTATGTGTAGGAAGCAAGCAGTTATTCCAATAGAAGTGATGAAAGTCTCTCCGAAAGTGAAAGAGAAGAAATCCTATTTTTGGCCATGGAGGTTGAAGAAGATGCTCATGTTGTTGAAAACAAGAAGAGAAATATCCATAAAATGAAGAGGAAGCCATAATTGACATAGAAGAGGAACTTGTTTTTGCTCTTGAAGAATTGAAAAGGCTTAGAAAGAAGAACTTAAGATTGAAGAATCAAGTACAAGAGGATGAGAAGACAAAGGCAAAGCTTTCACAAGATCTCATCGACTTAAAAGTGAAAATTGAAGAGGCAAAGCGAATTGAAGAAGGTATGGCTAAGTAGTTAAAGGCAAAAGAGTTGGAATGTGAAAAACTAGAACATGAGGTTGTCTCTTTGAGGAAGGAAGTGGAAGAATCTAATGATAAGCTACATAAGTTTGAGAAAAGCACAAAAATCATGGATGATATTATCAAAGCACAAAGATCTTCGATTATAAATATTGGACTTGGTTTTGAATAAAGTCAAAAGAAACAAAATGTGGAGTCAAGCTCAAAAGGAAAAAAGACATCAAAGAAAATAATTAAAGAAGAGCCTAAGACTTATGCCAATATGTTGAGAAGTGGAAGCATCAAGAAGGAAGAAAACAAAGCATCATCATGGACCAAGGTCCATCACAAAACACCAATGAGAGAACCATGTGGTCATATCCTCCAAGGCAATCAGACAGGTTTCAATATTTCTTTCAGGGTTATTGCTTTTTATGTCATCAATTTGGTCATAAAGTTGTACATTGCAGGGTCCGTGCTAAAAAAGATTTTGGCTTCACCAAGACAAATTTCACTTCATTTGCACCTCTCATGGAATACAACATCATTTGTTACAAATGTAATAATTTTGGGTATACAACTAAATGGTGTAGAACAATGTTCCCTGAATTTCCAAAGTCAAGTAAGAAAGAGGATGGTCAAATTGTTCAAAATGATATGTCCTCCAAAGTTTGGAGAAAGAAAATAGAACAAGAAAAGGAGCATAGTAATTTAGGAGTTTCACTCCCATATCATCATTTAAGTCTAAAGAAGATCATGTAGTAAGGGGATATTGTCAAGTGCCTTGTCATGGGGGAGCAGATTGTGATCTTGTTGTAATAAAAGACAGTTTATTTGCAGGGTTGCCATCAATGACAAAGGAGTTTGTTAGAAATATTGAGTTGTCATTGATGTCAAAGGCACCATTATATGCTTCAATATAAAGTGGCGGTGTATGCTTCAATATTAAAGTGGTGATGTATGCTTTAATATTTAAATATTAAAGTAATGTTTTAAAATAAAAATAAAGGTTTGATATATTTAAATCAAAATATTTAAATATAAATATTATTGAAAAATAAAGTGGGCCGACCTTGGGCGCCAAAATCAAGTGAAACGTTTGCATATAAATATAAGGCTAAAGTTCACTTTGGAAAAATGTTTTTGAGGTCTTCGATATACAAGAGCAACATGAATGGAACGACGAATGGAGACTTGAGCTTGCAGTGAATAAGAGGAGTTTGACGATGAATGAGATTGCACTATTTGCGGTGAATGGAGACTTAAGCTTGCGGTGAATGAAGATTGCATTGTTTCCCATCCACAATAGAAAAAATTGAGGTGGTGAATTTAAGGTAGAGGAGAGGATCTGCATACGAAGGCAACTATAGAGTTGGTGTGTAAAGCAAATCAAGCCAAATATTTTGTAGTAGCGGAGTGCACAAACGCTGGAGGTAACTTGGAAAGAAAGTGTTTGGATCTGTGGACAGAGGCAGCACATGAATGCTTGAAATGATCTCAGTAAGGGAACGTTGGGAGAAATAGCTATAATATCCATGGAGGCAAAGTGTGGTAAGCTCGTGATAAGGGAACGTTGGCAACAATAGTTGCGATATCCATAGAGGCAAAGAATGGTAAGCTTATGCATTTTGATAAGGATATTGATATTGTTGTAAGCAACTTCATTGCTCTTTCCTTCGCAGGCAAGTGATGCACATAGAGGAAATATCTTACCAAGGGTGAGCACAAAAGAGCATTCAAAATAGAATGTTGCACTAGGGCAAAATAAGTGAGCACTGACAAACATTGAAAAAGAATGTTGCGGTGACTCACAGGAACCATTGAAAAATATTGAAGCCCAACGAAAATTGTGAAGCCAGCGAACGTTGAAAAATATCGAAGCCCAACAGAAATTGTGAGATAGAGAAATCAGTTTCTTGATAGCCTTTGTATGGGTCTCTGGTGAGTTGTATCTTGTGCTCTCGGATAACATAATGTAGATGCAGTATTAGTTCACTTTATGATAATCACCGGATGAAAAGAATCGTGGAAGACAAGCATTGAAACAATCACGGTAGAAGACTAGCGGAGCCTCCATGGTGAAAGTTTAGTGAAGTTGTCAAGGAGCGCAGGAAGAGCAACATGCCTTATTCTGCTTGTGAAATATTGATGGCACTACTTCAAATTGAAAGTGGTGGAATACTCTTCCCATCGGATGGTGTATCCGAGGTGGTTCGTTTCATGTTTGAAAGGTTTGCAAATCAAGAGACCCAGGTTCGAGTCACATGCATGATCTTTTGGTAAAAAGTGTGGCAATAGAAATTCCAAAGGTGAAAGGTTCGTTTGACATTGGCAGCCATGGAGGTATAGTAAAATAATTCTCTTTTTAAGGTGGTTTTATTATAATTGTTGTTTTTATAAAGTGGGAGGTATAAGAAATTATTAGATGTATAAAATTAGAATGTGTTAGAAAAGAGTTTGTTGTTTTGAAGTACATGTGGGAACAAGTAAAAGAGTGTAGCCACACAAAAATGGAAGGAATGTTCTAAAACAAATCAAGGTGTCACATAGTGCAAGAATAGAGTGAGAGAATTAATGCACATCTTCACCCAAGCATCAAATTAAAAGAGAAGGATAATTTAGCCATTTACAATAATAAGGAAAGGTGCACAAGATAAGTAAGGGAAGAGCAAGAAAGACAGCCCTAACAATTAGCATCCACTCCATAAAAATCAACACTTACAAGGTGAGTAACATTTATTACGATATTGCAATGTTGAAATCCAAGTTCATTAGTGAGTTGAAGAGAGTAAACTCAAGAAAAGGGAAGAATTTAAAGAGTAAAACCAAGGTACAGTAGGAAGTATAATATCTTCATGAGCAGAGATCAGTGTGCAGATTCAAGAAAACCTTGTGATAGAATTATGAGCAGATTTGAGCAGTGTTTGTAATCAGATTTGGGAGCAAATTTGAGCAGTGTTTATGATCAGTTTTGGAGCAGAACTGAGCGAGGTTGGTGCCTCAAAGGGTATCGATGTTCTTGTGGGCTGGTGCCCATGAACTTGCATAAGGGGATTGGTGTCTCCTATGGGTTGGTTCCCACAAATTTTCATAATGGGATTGATGTCTCCTATGGGTTTGTGCCCACAAACTTTCATAAGGGGATTGGTGTCTCCTGTGGGTTGGTGCCCATAAAATTGCATAAGGAGGTTGGTGTCTCCTATGGGTTGGTGCCCACAAACTTGCATAAGGGTATTGGTGTCTCATGTGGGTTGGTACCCACAAAATTGTATAATGGGATTGGTGTCTCCTATGGGTTTGTGCCCACGAACTTGCATAAGAGTATTTGTGTCTCCTATGGGTTGGTTGCCTCGAACTTGTATAAGGGGATTGGTGTCTCCTATGGGTTGGTGCCCATGAACTTTTATTGAAGAAATATAAGCAATAGTTTACCGTGGTTTTCTCACGAAAGGGTGTTTCCACGTAAAATCATTGTCTCTTATGTGTATGGAAATTGTGCATTGATTTATTATTGCATTCATATTATTGTTGTTATCATTTGGAAGGACAAGTTTTATCTTATACTGTTCACTCTCCCTCTTAGTATAAGCATGTGTTTCTTCATAAACCACATAATGGAGCTCTCAACGTGAATTTTATTTACAAAGGGCACAATCCTTAAATTTGACATCGTAAGCAGTCTTCTCCCTTGGCTCCTACAAATAGGTAGTACTCAAATTTGTAGTTTGATGACAAAAAATGTAGGTTGTTGATGACTCGGTATCAATATGCTCTTGGACACCTTGATGCACTATAGTAGTTTTGGCTAGGTCCATAAGTGCATTAGATATTCTCTACCATCTTCAATGTTTCATGTGTGATCATTAAGTGTTCCTTGTGTCCATTAATTCACTTAACATGAATGAATTGGTATATGACATTGTTCATTTCCATTACTGCTCTTGGTAACTCCCCTTGCAACCATCACATGTGTAAAATTGAATTGTATTGGTTGCTTCTCGATATTCCTCGATATGCATACATGCTTGCTACTTTAAATCAAGATTTGGGTCCCTCTCAATGAGAAGTCAACATTGTGAGTATTTGAGTATTTGAATTATTGTTGATTGCTTGAAGATTTCTTTTGGTTGTTGATTCAGCTAAGCCATTCCCTTAGGGATAGTAGTTTGACAATGTCTTCATGAGTATGCCATAGTCAAAGGAAAACTATGCCAATTTTAATCCTAGTAACATTGGCATGTTATTTATAGTTATTACTATGGACACTCTTGTGATAATATCCTCCAAAAATTGAATTATTGATTCCTAAATGGTGGAGATTTTGAAACTTTGAATAAAGGTCCAAGATTTGAATCCTAAGAAGGGTAGGTTTGTACACCATGCTTTGATAATTGGAGAATGGTTGGGGATAACCATTTATTGGGCAAACAATATCTGTCTCATGTGGCCTATAGCCTTGTGGACATAAAAACTACTATATTGGGACAACTTCTACACGTTGAAATAATCAATCATTGTCAATATCCAACCATGACTTGCACTAGATGTTAGGATATTTTTGTTGACAAAGGCCAAGCCTCACTATTGAAATGGTTCAATCACACCTATGGATTGCAGTGGCAACTATGCTTTCCTTCTCTTCCCAACAAACATATAGCATGACTTGCATCTCATTGTCTATTTAAAATCATAAAAAATATTATGGCCTAGTAATACCATGCTCTTAGGATTTAATGAGCTATATTTTATGTTGAGTAATATCCTCTACATCATGGTATTCCCATAGTAGATATAACACTTTTATATTCTCTACATACATAAAGAATATGCCATAGAATCCATTTCAAAACAAGATTCAATATACCAATTTGTAACTGTCATTCTTATTTTTAAAGCATTTCTTTTGCATTGGTGTAAGACCTTGTGGAATAGTGTTTTTTTTACATGTACTCAATTATCTTGTGCATCCACTCAGATGGATCCTTGGAATGTTGTTCCTTTGTTTACTATCATTGCATCAATGAAACTGACTTGACTGTCTCCATGTAATCTTGCTAAATATTCACATAGGGATCTACTTATCACTAGGTTAGTTTGATTTCAATATCAAATTCCTAGATTTTAGAGATCCAACCAACCTATTTTTTCCTTAGTTCACACTGTAGGATAAAGGCTTTGATGTTTGGGTGCACTAAAAATATTTTAGTTTTACTCTAAAATAGATCATGCTTAAATTTATTCAACGCTTTCATCATGGTGTAGATCTACTTTTGACAAAGTAATACCTTTCTTCATAGTTATATATCATTTGACTCTTGAAAGTTATTAGATGCTCTACTTCATACTAACTTTTTTGAGTTAGGACAATGACAATTCTTATATTAGTCCCAAACACATAAAGTCCCTATTGTAGTTAGGGTTGACCAATACTATATTTTTGGTCAATGGCTTCTTTGATATCCTGGAATTCATGTTTACCTTTTTTTGATTAAATGATGATGGCAAAGCAAATCAATTCATTTATTGAGGCATAAGCCTATTTAATACATGCTTTAGGGTTACAAACTGGAATATCGATACTCGTGAGGAGGAGATCATCACATGCAAGAAATATTAAAATAATAACCTATCTAAAAATTTATGATCTAATAAAATACTATGAGAAATCCTATCCTAAAGTCCCCCCTTATTAAATTATTTGGTAAACAAAGAGAATTGTAAAACAATTCAAACTTGACACATGCAAGTGCCTTTGTAAAAATATCCGTTTTTTTGTGGGAATGTATTGGAGTTGGATCTCTTGATTTTGAACATGGTCTCAAATGAAATGGTATGAAGTCTCAATGTGCTTTGTTATTTCATGAAATTTTTGGATAATATTACATTATTTGTTACTATGCTAAAGTACCCCCATGGTACCATTGTACATTTGTAAATATTAGATTAGGGTGTGAGTTATTAGGTTAGGAAGTGTGATTTATTTTCCCCTAAAGTATGTGTCAATGTGTGAGATGATTCCAATTGTCATGTAATAAAGTATGCAAGTGTGTAATATGTGAGTGTGCAATGTGTCATATAAGTCAAGAGTCATATGTGTAGGTGTCAAGTATACAAGTGAAGAGTCACATTTATGTCAAAATATGTAAAGTCAAAATATATGAGAGTTTTGTCTTATGTGTGGAATAGGAAAGGATGCATCTCCCATATATGTGAGGAGAGCAATAGTCAAGTATTGAAGAGTCATCTTTAAATGTTATATTATGGAGATAAAACTCCATGTATTGTATCAAGAAGTGTTGAAGAAAATTGTAATAGAGAGCTTGTATATTTGCTCAATAATATTAAGTATTATTCTAAAATATTGTTATTATTTAATGATTGATATTGTTATTTAATGAATGTTATATTCATTTATATTGATATTATTTTATGAATGAGCCTTCATATAAATTATATGATTTATATTAAGATTCTATATATTGGGACCTATGCTTAATCTGGCTAAAATACCATCAGTGGCATCAGATCCATACCACCATAGTGACAAAAAGCTAGCATTAAAAGTTTTGGTGTGAAGATTTGAAGGTTGTTGAAAGAGAAATTTGAAAAACTAGCATCAGAGTTGTACTTTGGTGTAAAATTTGAGATATAAATAAGGATAATGTAAGTTGAGAAGGAGCCACATAAGGAGAACATAGAGCAAGGTAGAGCACTATTTTTTTTAAAGTTGGGTCATACCCTGATATTTTTGGAGGTAATTCTACTATGAAGAAGCTATATTTTAAACTGTAGCACTATTTTTTTAAGGTAGAGCTTAAGCAACGGTGAAAGTCCAAGCATCTTAAATAGAATCTAGTAGTGAAAACGAAGATGTCAATCCTAAAGTGTCTGCTAGTTAAAATGACTAAGAGAAGATACATTTTGACAGTGCTTGATGAGAAAATATTTAGTGAGGAGTCCAAGTCTAGAGTCAAATCATCTGAAGAGTTAGGAGTCTAGCCATATGAAAGTGTGGTGTTAAGCTATTTGCAAGATGAGGTGGAACTAGTAGAATAGAGCAATAAATGTCTATGTGCAAATGGATGTGGAACCGACATAATAGAGTAGTAAGCATTTGAGAGCAAGATGATGTAGAACCAATAGAATAGAAGTTCTTGTGAGCAAGACAAGGAGGAACTAATGAAATAGAGGAAGTAGTGAGCACCTATAAAGCACCAGTGAGAAAATTTGCAGGAATGTGAAGTGCTAAGAAACATAAAAAATATGAAGGTGAAGGTTGCCTAAAAGCATAAGTGAAAGTGCCAAAAGTAGAAAAGTATGGAAAGATTACAAGAGAAATGTTCGAAAATTATTTACTTGGTTCCATCATTTACCTTGTCATACCTAAAGTACCTTGACAAGTCTGATGTGCCCTGACATATCTAACGAGTTTGACAAAGGCTAAGCATAAAGCTAAAAATGAGATAAGTTTTTCAATTCAATTTTTGGGTGAAAATCATTTTATGGAGCACTTAATTTTTAGGAGCTATAAGAGGCAAATTTAAATATTCATTTGATTGATGCTTTATCAAAAATAAGTTGAATATTGAATGTTTGAAGTGAATGAGAGTTATAAGTGGATAAATTTAAAAATTTAAGTTGAAATATTTTTTTAATTGAAATTGTTGTTGAATTCATATTAGCCAAAAAATTAAAGGATCAAATACAATATAAGGGCTAACCATGGTCTAGGCATCTAACTATAGGCCTGAACACTTGATAGCCATTGGAGCCATGATAGACTCCCCTATAGTGGAGATAAAGCATACTATAATGCATTCATAGGGCCACGAAGGGCACCCATCACTAGAAATAAGCACAATGAAGACTACACACAAGTCCCCACTACTGATTACAAATTTAGGCTATGAAGGGCTAAAATAGAGGAGAACTGAGAAATATTGGGATACTAGGGTGCTTGACTACAAGCACTGGAAGTGAACGATCATGTAGGTGATCCATGCCAAAAATTGAGATATCCCCAATGGTTGTCACGGGGATAAAAAATCATGCTTTCACCAAGAATTTGAAACGATGTGTATGCATGAATTGAATGACTAGAGATCATTGGGTTGATCTCCCTAATGGGTGTTCTACATACTATCTATCAAGGAGATACTGCTGCACCCTTACAAAATAAAAAAAATCAGGGGAGCAACCACACTAAGAATTCATTTGCTAAGGAGAAGAGTCTAAGTGACCCTGCTCCACCTCATGTGAGGATTGGAATTTGTGTTGTTGATTTCTGATTTCACTTGAACCAAATGCTTCATCAAGTGTGCCTGATCATGCATCACTAAGCTAAGTTGCTCACTTAATTATTCCATCATGTTCTTTAATCTATACATTTTGTTCGACCTATGAGCTAAGGTCTCATAGATGTTCCTCTTCAGAGCTATGATTTATTCTTGCAACACTTTCTCCTTTCAAGTGTGGCTTGTTGACTCAGCTTGCAACCAGTATTTTACAACAAAAAATATGTTAGCTAACAAGCGATTAGAAATATCTTCCTGATCAATTTCAAAAATGGATTTACATCGATTTTTCCATATATGAAATATGACAACTACCCTGGTAATGTGAAGAGAGCAATAGTCAAGTATTGAAGAGTCATATTCAAAGTTTATATTATGGAGACAAAGCTCCATGCATTGTATCAAGAAATGTTGAAGAAAATTACAATAGAGAGCTTGTATATTTGGTCAATAATATTGTGAGTATTATTCTAAAATATTGTTATTATTTAATGATTGATATTGTTATCTCATGAATGTTATATTCAATGATATTTATATTATTCTATGAATGAGCATTCATATGAATTGTATTAAGATCCTAGATATTGGGACCTATGATTAATTTGGATAAAAATCCATTAGAAATACTCAATACTTAACCAATTTTAGAACACCTTGGCTGTTGTATTTCAAGAATATTTGATGTTTCTTTTGTATGCTCATTTTTGATAGAATGCGACATAACTCGATTGTCTCACATGTAACTCCTCATGTTGAGTGATATTTTACCTCTATGGATGATAATGATACTACATGTTTCTTGCTATGCCATGAGACATATTCAAATTCTAGATAAAATACATATCCAGATATTGATTTTATATCATCTAGTGATCTGACATAATCTGAGTCCATGTATCTATGTAAGAAGAATTGATCATTTTTCTTATACTCTAGGCTATATTCTATTGTATTGTGGGCATAATGTAGTACCCTCTTTGTTTCTTTCCAATGACTTTCCTTAGGATCCTACATGAATCTTGAAAGATGTCCTACAATAGAACTAATGTCAAACCTAGTTTTAGGTAAATGAGACTCCCAATCAGTTGACGATAGAGTTCCAGATACTTGAGAAGACTTGTCATGCCAAGAATTTGCTATCCTTACTCCATTGGTGTTGCCTTAGACTTATAGTCTATCATCCAATATCTTTTTGATAGAGTCTTGGCCTATTTGTTTTGTATGATCATAATGTGATTTTTCTTCTACCAAAATTTCAAACCAAGACAATAATGTAGAAGTCCTAGATCTATCATATCAAAATATTTTTCAAGTAAGTTTTGATGACATCTATCAATTCATTTGAACTACCTATAATGATCAGATCATCAACATACAACACAAGTATCACTATCTCAAATCCAACTTTCTTGTAATAGAGATTTGTGTTTGAGGGACTTCTTTTGAAATTGTGCTACAATAGGTGCTCATCCATTTTGATGTACCATAATCTAGGAGTGTGCTTCAACCCATATAAGGACTTAACAAGTCTATAGACCTTTTGTTCTTTCTCTTTGACAACAAATCCTATGGGTTGAGTCATGTATACCTCTTCTTGAAGATCACCATTCAATAAGGCACTTTTAACATCCATTTAATGTAACTTCCAACCAAATTATGTTGCCCTGGCACAAATAATGTAGATGGTGGTCATCTTTGCTATGGATGTAAAATTTTCTTCATAGTATATTGCTTCCTTTTGTGTATTACCCTTTACAATGAGTCGTGCCTTATATTTTTCAGTGATCCATCTTCCTTGTATTTTGTTTTGAAGATCCACTTACAACCTATGAGATTATTTCCTTTAGGTAGATCAATGTGCTCCCATGTTTTATTTTTAATCAAAGAGCCATATTCAACTTTCATTGTTGCCTTCCACTCTGGTGAGCTAAGGGCACCCTTCATTACTACTGGTTCTAAATTCTCTATCATTGAAGACATCAAATCTAGATTTAATTTCTAATGAGTCATACTATGAGTTTGAGGGTGATTGGAAGTGAGAGTAGGAGGTGCATCAAGCTTGGCATCTTTGATGGTACTTTAGACCCATTTTGGAGTCTTTTGTTGTTGTGTAGGAGCAATTGCTTTAGGTTCATCATTCATAGTTGGAATATCTTCTTGGACTTCCTCATTAATCTCTATGCTTACAATGGGAGAGTTAGAATCTTGAGAGGCTTTAGTATATGACTTTGGCTCAACTACTTTATCAAATACTACATCTCAACTCATATGCAATTTCTTGGTTTTTGGGTCTATCAACTAATACACTTTAGATTCATCATCGTATTCAATAAATATGCATGAGAGGGATTTCACATATAGCTTGGTTCTCTTTTTATTTGGCACATTCATGTATGCCTTGCTTTCAAAGACTTTGATATGTTTTATGGAAGGCTTCCTCTCAAACCAAGCTTCTTTCAGTGTAACTCTTTGTAGTGCCTTCGTAGGTGCTCTGTTCATAAGATACATTATAGTTATAACAAATACAACCCCATATGACTACTCTAGATTGGATCCTATGAGAATGCAATGAACCATTTCCATGATGAAATTATTTCTTCTCTCAACAATCCCATTTTGTTGTGGAGTATAGGCTATAACAATTTATCGCTTTACTCCATTCTATGAAAAAGCTTTGTGAGTTCCTTGGATGTATATTCCCCCATTGATATGAGTGGAGGACTTTAGTAGAACACCCAGTTTTGTTTTCCACATGCTACTTGAAATGCTAAAAGTGCTGCAATGCATCATACTTCAGTTGCAAGGACACCCACATCTTTCTGGAGTAGTTGTCAAAAAATATTTGTAGTTATTTTTTCCTAATATTGGCCTACATGGGTCTACACAAATTGGTATGTATTACATCCAATGGACCTTTGGCTCCATGATATCTCAACTTAAATGGTTCTTGGTGCTACTTCTCTACTAAACATCTTGAGCAAACCGACAATATGGATGAAAGGTTGGGTAGACCGATCACTATCTGATGCTTACGTAGTTGAAGTAAGTAGCCAAAATTGAGATGTCCATATCTTTGATGCCATAGGGAGGTTGCATATATCTTGGCTACTGACAGTGCCATCTTTGGAGAAAATTGGACATGTAGGGCAAACAAACCACTTTTGCAAGAATCAATGGCAATATGTTTACCATTTTTTATGATAAAACATCTCTTATGACCATTCTCAACTCTAAAATCAACTTTCATGTTTTGATCCAATAGTTGGGGTATAAATGACAAGTTGTTTGCCAAACCTAGTACATAGAGCACCTGTTTTATGGTGCATTTCCCATCTCGAAGATGAACTGAAACATCATATTCTCCTTTTACCTTGTAGGTTTGATTATCGACGATGGGTTTTCCTTTTTTACTTCAAAGGTAGCAAACCATTCTTTGTCCCCTATCATGTGCTTGTTAGCACCAAAATCAATGTACCAAACATCATCCTTGGGTTTGGTAGCAGCTTTGGTTATGAGCACCTTGTGTGCCTATTCAAAATCAAAATTTGACTCTTCAATGGTAACATACCTTTTTTGTTGCTTATGTTTGGGATGTGGTCGATATTGCTTCTTTTTCTAAGGTTTGTGGAATTTATCATCCTGTGTGGCTATATTGTATTGACAATATTTAATATCATGTCCTTCTCATTCATAGATATGATAATACCTCATGTGCTTTTGAGGTTTCTTTTGTGATGATGAGGATGAAGAGAAATAACCTCTCTGCGAGGAACCCATTTTCAAAGAACTTTGTGGTATTTTTTATGTCCTAGATTTCTGACTAAGGAGTGCAATGTTCTACAATTGATCTCTCAATTTATTAGTTTCTTCTTCCCGTTGAAGCATATTGACCAACTCTTTGAAGGAAACCACTCTATAGGATACTTGTAAGGAGGTGATTAAGACTCGAAAGGAATTTGTTAAAGCTCAAAGTATGATGGGAAATAAGAGCTTGTCATCCACTTTTCCACCCATAGCATTCAACTTGGACTTCAGTTCTTTGACTTTGCAAAGAAATTTCTCTATTGTCTCTCCATCTCCCACTCGCAATGTGTGAAGTTGGGATTAAAGGTTAAAAATAGTGGATTGATTCTTCCATTCACAAATGGTTGTAAGAGCATCCCATGCTCACTTGGAGTTATCTACATCACAAATGTGGGGCTAGATCTCATCAACTGTAGCAAGGGTAATTATCATTATCACTCTAGCATTTGCTTCATCATATTTTTCTACTTGGTCCACAACTTGAGGTCACATTCTGGTGCCTATCACAATGTCACATAGCTTCTCCATTGTCAAGATAGTCCACATATTTGCCTTCCATGGTTCGAAGTTGAGTCCTTTCAAGGGCTGAGAATTTGTGAAAAACATTTTGGAAGTGGATATTATAAGGGTTCCTTATCTCTAAAAAATGGCCCCCCTTTCAATCTACCACCAGTCCGATATATTGTACCTTCGATATACCTACCCTACGATATACTTGTCGGTAATGAAGAAGCTAGTCCTTGCAATATACACATTCGTACGTGAGAAAGACCTTAAGGTACGTGATACTTGCATAGTACAGAAATAGATTCATCCTATCTTGACACCTACTTATAAAGACCTCCAAGGAGAGTCTAAATTTCAAGGTTTATGTCAAGCAACAATGGTGAATAAGATGAATTATGAAGTGAATACAAATATTTTGAGTTTCCTTATTTTTCTCTAACGATTTATAAGGATAGACCTTAGACATCATTGTTGCAGCTATATTAAGCATTAAAAGCGATAGTAAATTGCAACAAAAACACCTATAAATGATCACCAAAGACATTATTTTTATTGAACGCTACTTCAAACCTTAGGTTTGAGAAAGGGTGATTTCTCTATTGTAAATTTTACTATTTATAAATTAGTCCAATACAACTAAACATAAAGTTGCAAAATAAAACAAGCAAAATTTGAAAAAAATATATATATATATCTAACTCTATGAAAATACACCTTATTTGCAAACAAAATACTTACAAATTTTTTTGACAAGTTATAAAAAATGATGAATTCTCCGGCCCCTTCCCATTGTTGAAGAGGTAGGACAATATCCGGCTCTCCCAATTAAATTAAAGGGCTCGAAATGGCACCTTAATCTATGGTTCATTGGAAACATACGCCAATCAATGATATGATAGGACCGAACCCGAATCTAATCTTAAAAGGGGTTTCGAAATCCGAAATTCTTTAAAAGCGCTTTCCACGCCAAATGGCTTTCAATCCTAAGGCTCCGAGACCGAGCATGATCATGCTGGTGGGGCTCTAAGGACTTGTGGCAAAGGTGAAAGGCCAACCTCAGCCTTTAAAATTGAGAGGCTGCTGGTTGTTTTCAATAAAAATAATTGTAAAAAAATAATCCTTTTTTCAACGCTTTTTAAAATTAAAAAAAACATCTTTTAAAGAATAATTTTTTATTTAAAATATCTCTTTTATTTAGCTGCATGTAATTTATAGACAAAAACACCACTTACATTATCATTATCGATGATGAGACCCTTCTTTAAATAATTATTTTCTCCTTTTAAATAAAATTTCTCCTATCTAAAAATAGTAATCTTTTTGTAATCTACAAACAAAAACACCATTTTGATTATTGGTGATGAGGCGGCCTTTTGAACAATAATCATCTTCTTTTAAATTTATTTATGTGCATACCATTTATTGAATTAAAAAAAATAATAATGCCTTTAAAATAAAGTCCCGGAAAATTGAACATGTCTTTGGCCCGCAAAATTCTTAGCATGCATGCGCTAACCACCTGGACAAATCTGGTCAGTGGGTCAGAAAGCGACTCGCAAAGAATTAAACCCAATCGATTTGTCATCTCCACTTTCCAGCAGCCAAATATTACAGGGTTTAGAGTCGTCTGTGCGAGCTCTCGGATGTCCACGTGGCGGGGATTTGGTTTAAGGTCCCGATCGGAGGGTTTATCGTCGTCTTGTGCGCTGAGTGTGTCGAGAGCAGCTTTGCCGTTGTAAACGAGGCGCTCCAAATCTCCGCTTGCAACTTTCTCTCTTTGGCCTGTGTTGTTTTTTTTTTCTTTTCAAAGTGTAAAGCGCCCCATTTAAAAAAAAAAATTATGCTCCCCTTTTAAAAATATAAGTGGTAGTTTTGAAAAAGAAAAAGATTAAAAAAATTAAAGCATGCATATTTTAAAATATATTCTGACACCTCTCTATATATATTTGAATCCCATTGATGGATAAAAAGGGGTTCACAATAGATTTGAGTATGTTGTTCTTGATTGATCAAATATTCTTTAAGCAATTTTTTTTGGGACTCCTTTACTTCATGTTTTTTATCTTGATTTTAATAAATGTAAATATGTTAAGATGATTTTTTTGACCATTTCGTCTACTTTTATGCAGCAGAAAATACTTGCATTAATGAAACAAGCAAGTCGTTAGATGGTGATGATTGTCCCATCTTTTGGACCTCACACACACTCTCGGTGGTGGCTTAGGTATGGAGCCAAGAATACCTTTATGATAAACCAAATCATCTTAATACCACATGTTTAAAGCATACTTAGATAACTGTGGCTCTGATACCAACAATGACAAAGAGAACAATTTATTTATTGAGGCATAAGCCAATGTAATACATGCTTTAGGGTTACAAACTTGAAGATCAACACTCCAAATGAAGAGATCGTCACATGCAAGAAATATTAAAATAATAACCCATCTAAAAATATACAATCAAATAAAGTAATGTGATAAAACTATCCTAACAAGTGACAGTTGTATCTTTCTTTAGCATCTTGGTGATTGGTTTGAGAATCTTAGGCAAAGTTATTGATGAAATTCCTTACAAAATTTATCTAGCCTAAGAAGGATAGTATGCCTTTCTATGAAGAGGGTAAGGGTAGATCTAATATGGCTTTTACATGATCCAAATCAATGGCTAACCTATTCTTTGAAACTATGTACTCTAGCAATTTTTCTTCTTAAATGTAGAAAATTGATTTCTTTGGATTCTATGAGATACTTTATTTCCTTCACCTTTCAAACATTGTACATAGGTGTTTCAAGTAATTGCTACAATCTTTCAAAAATACTATCATATCATCAAGGTAAACCAAAATAATCTCATTTTTTAGACCCTCAAACACTATGTTTATCACCCATTGAAAGGTTGCACTTGCATTTAATAAGCTAAAAGGCACCCTTTGATGTGCAAGCATACCTCATTTGGTTGTGAAGGAAATCTCATGTTCTTCATATTTTACCCAAATCTAGTTGTACCCCAAAAATCCACTTAGTAGTGACAACATCTTGGACCCATCCATTTCCTACAAAACTTGGTCCATAGAGGGCAAAAAATAATGATCTTTTAATTATGGTCTAGTTAAGTTTCTAAAATCCACGCAAAGTCTAATATTTTCATTCTTTTTTCAAATTGGCACTAGATTCACAACTAAAGTAGAATGTTTGATTGGGTAGATAGTTTGTGCTTGCAACAATTTTAACAACTCTTTCCACATCATTGCTTCAATATTCATATTAATAGGTCACTATTTTTGGTGAAAAGGCTTTCCTCTTGGTGCTAGGTCAATGATATGTTAGATGGCTTATTTATCGTAAACCTCTAGTCTTCATAAATGCAAGTGATGTTATCATCATATTTGATGCACAACTCTTTAAATTTGTGGATTTCTTCCTATGTATATTCTTTTCCTAGTGCAAAGACTTTTTCTTAGCGATTTCAATAGGTTGATAATCAAAAGATTCTACTTGAATGATCTTCTTGATGTTGATGCTCGAAGGGAAGAGGTTGTCTGTGTGATTAACCCTTTAAAAACTTGGTTCATTTTCAATTGTATGATGTCATATTTAAAGTCATCTCTATACTTATTTGTTCTTTTGTTTTTTAAGCTTCCTTGACCAAGAAATTTATGGTTTGCTCATCTTTATGTAAAATTTATCAATGATAGATGTTATTTGGGACTAATGGCCTGAAACTTCAATTTTATCTATTTTTAGACCACATATCTAACCTACGATCAAATTTCGTAGTTTGGGTAGTGATTTGATCAACTTATTGCTTTTGCTTTCATAGAATTGCTTTGATATCAATGGTGTTAAAGTATTTGAATAGTTCATAGATTCTATCCTTGTAGGACTTCATTGATCTATGTTTTGCAGTGCATATTGATCTAACTTGATTCACGACTAGCTCAAAATTATCTAATATTTTCAAACATTTAATTTCAAGTCATTCTGCTTTGTGAAGTCCAATGTAGAAGGTAAAGGTAAAGTAGTTTTTAACAAATGCAAGGCCATAGACCATATGAGATGACTCTCAGAGTGCTTCATATTCAACTACGTTAATTGTGTAATCAAACAGTAAATGGTAAGCATATTTGTATGATTTTCCATGAGTACAAGTAAGTTTGGTCCCAGATCCAACACGATTTGGGGTGCATGCTCCATCATAGTGCATAGTCCATATATCTCCAATGGTATAGAACTCTTCTTTCTTTGATGTTGGGATATCATCAGGTTTGTTAAGAACCACACAATTACCTAAATTTATTTCTTTGTATGGGGTCTAAAAGTCTTCATAATATTCGTGAAGACGTCCACTTCATTGATTTGATCATCTTCTAATAATTGATCATCATCTAGCTCAGAGATCCCATTCTAAGGGGCATCATTAGATTCTTCAAATCACTTGAGATAATATGGTTATGTTCTTTCTACCTCAATTTGGATGATTTTATCTTTATATGAGACCTTCATGTGTTTGTAGTCCACCAAGATGTAGGCATTCTCAAACAATTTTTGGGTCCATTCACATGATAGCAACATCACAAAGTATAGAAATAAGTCAAACATGGCAACTTCTTGCACACCAACCAAATCTAGATGTGAGTGAATGGTCATAATAAAATCCTTTGAAGCTCCTATGGTATTTATTGATGTTTCATCCATCTAAATCAGTTTGTTGGTATTCCAATTTGATCATAATTAGCTTTCAACATAACCATTGTGGCTTCTCCTAAATCCACTATTGTAGTGTGCAACAATAAACCTTCAATTCAAAGATTTATATAAAATAGAGGCTTCATTATTTTGGCTTTGGTAACATCATTAAGTTTGTTGTCTTCACTTACACTTTTGTTGGTTTTCCAACCATTAAATTTTATTGATTTGGATGATCAAGTTGGGTTATGGGCATCTTATGTTGTATCGATTTCATTCTAACATAAACCCATTCTTGTTTTTAGTGTTTCCTATAGTAGATCATATTGAATTGACAAAGATAGTGATTCTAGCATATTTACTCTAACGGGCGTCTCTTTAGTTCCTTGGCTATATTGAACCAATTCTTTATTGTGTTCACCTCACTCCAACAAATAAATATGTAGAATTGTTTGGTCATTACCTACTTGTGACGAGGGAAACATGATATTTTGAATTGATTTACCACAAATTGTTACAAATGATAATCGTTTACAAACATGTTGTTATTGATCTACAAATAGGGATTTTCAAAGCGAAAAGTGACCTCTTTTACAAATACAATCAAGTAACACACAAATATCTTCAAACCACCTCAAAACGTGGGTGGGTTTACGACTTGCTTGAAGGCTTAACCACCCTTGATTACATGCACTTTGATGAACCCTACACACAATCAAAATGCAAAGAGTCAATAGCATCAAATGAGCCTACCTTGGTTAGGTATAAACTTATGAAATATGCAAGCAAATACCAAAGATATGAAACTTGATTATAATATGAACATATTACAGAGCATATCACAAAATGTTACACATATCAAGAACCATACCTTGCTTACCTTTTATGCATGTCTGCTACTAATGGTGTGTTTGGTTCAAGCTCTGGAATGCAATTATCTGGGGGTAGATGACCCTAACTATAAGTCGTTTAGGGTTGAAAAACTTTGACTACAAGTCATCTGGGGTTGGAAAATCAAGGCTTCTAATAGTCAAATTTGAATGAAACTTTTTGGGGATCTTCAATAGGGTGTCTTTGGCTTCCGATAGAAGTTTGGAGTAAATTTGATCCTTCAGCTATGAGCAGTTTTATAAATAAAGCATATGCATGTGGAAGCACCTAAAAGAGTCCATGGTTATCAATCAAAAGGGAATATTTTCTTAGATACAAGTAGATTTAAACTAAATTTTAGTAGCATTTTCCTATGATAATCAACCTCTCTTAATGAAAGATATAAGAGTTTATTTATAATTTTGCTCAGGGACGAAGGGTGGTGAAATGTAGATGAGGTGGAAGTGGTATGGTGTACAAGTGGCCTGGGTGAGAAGAAGAAGTATGATTTTCTCCACTTAGAGTGGTCAAAGAAGATGTGGCAAGTGAAGGTAGATTAAATTAGGGTGAGGTGTTGAAGTGGTGTAGAAGATGTGGCAAGTGATGGTAGATTATATTAGAGTGAGGTGTTGGAGTGGGGTAGGAGATGTGTCAATTGAGGGTAGATTATATTAATATGAGGTGTGCACATAGGATCGGGGTATGGGAAGTCACATGGTGACTAGGGGCTTAGTGGAGAAAATGGAGCTAGGGAGAGCAATTTTAATTTTTATAACGTTATGAGGTGAAAAAATGTAATTTTGAGATTACTCAAGATATTTACAAAATTATTGTAATATAACCTTCAGAAAATAAAAATTGACACTTTTTGGGTGTCTACATGTACCCCATTTTGTATTGTGTTGCATGTGAACACGATGTGGTGCAAAAACAAATGACACCAACCAGATGGATTGACAACAAATGAAAAGTAATTTATAACAATGATCGATGGTGGTTGACCATGACTTTTGGCACACCGCAATGATAGTTTGAGGAGGGATATATAAGATTACCTCAAATAAGGGATAATGTAAGATGCACCAATCATAGAATAGATAAATACCTTTAAAACTTTACCTTTAATAGATTAATGGGATCACTTGATGTGGTAAGTTGACTAGCCATTGGTAGGTGTCCTCATGATGCTTTTTTTATGTGTGTATGAGTAACCATACAGTCACAAGCATGGAGTATACCTAATTGATTGAGTTGAAGTTTGATTTGATAGAAGAAGTTTTGCTTTTGCCCCAGTAGAGGAGGGCTAATGATAGCTTTTGATAAATATTTTTGGATGAATGCAATTCTAAAACTGGGTGTTTGGGTATTGGACTTGTTTGGGACAAAATTTTAAGGGTAATTTTTACCTCCTCAAGTGATGAGACGATAGAGGAAGAAACATATGACAACAATGAAATACTTGATAAAACGTGGATTTTGTAGTGAGAAATCAAAACAGATGGGTAGAAAGGGAAATTGTCAAAGCAATGAAAAATATTTGATAGGTTTTGGGTAGTTCGAGGGTAGACGACCGAGAGTGGGAGTCATCCAAGGGTAGACAGGTCACCTTGGGTGGTTGGGAATCATCCATGATGGTCACCTAACCATCAAGACGGTCAATATTGCACCTTTATAAAAGGTAAGTCTTGGGAAGCGAGTCTGCACTGTTATCGCACACGACAAGAGAGAGAGAAAGAGAGAGAGGGAGGGAGGGATGTGAGGGCAATTTCAAAGTAGAGCTCTTACGATATGATAGTTTGAGAGGATGAGATATCTCTAGGTGGCATGGCTATGGCAGTGGGAGGGTGTGTAGTCTCGATAAGTTAATTTTTCCCTTATCTTTTTGTTTTGCATTTAATGGTAAAATAAACCTAGGTTTTATTGTTTATTTTTTTTAAAATGAAATCATAGCTAAAATAAGCTAGGAAAAATATGATGTGTTTGTATGTTCGGGATGGGATTTTTCTTGTGATTTTTGTGTTTTTTTTAGATGAGAAATTTGGGTTTGGGTATTTTGGGATAATGGGTATCTTGAAATGTGTTTGATTTACCAACAAGACAAGTTCGTGCATCCATATGAATTGTATGGATATATACAACTGTTGTTTTTTGGTGATGTTTTTCTAGTATTTTAGGGTTAGTCATCAAGGGTCAACTCCAGTCATCTAGGGTTAGATGACTGAACTGTACAGATTCGTACAAATGATACACTTTTTTTTTTAGTTTTGGAATGAATTTGAGCTAACTATTTAAGATTCAATATTTATGCAGGCCAACTCTCTGAGGTCAAACGACTAGACTGTACGAATCCGTATAGTTGTATGAACCATATGAAACATGTATTTTTGATGAAGTTTAGATTTTGATGAAGGTGTGGGGAATGATTTCAGGTGAAGATCTTATGACTGCAACACCGATGCAAGAAGATATTTTGCTAAGTGAGAGAGTTATTGATAGATGATGACTGGTAGTGGTTGAGGGCTATAGGGTTGGAGGGGGTGAATTGGATAGATTATGTACATGCAGACATATGCTACCTATCAACATTGGCAAAGATATGGGATCTAAACACAAGGACATTTCACTTATTGACTAGAGATATAATGATCACCTTGGAGGATGTGTATCACATATTTTGGTTGCTAGTGGAGGACATTACCATTCACATTGCTAATATGTTATCGAAGGGCGAGGTGATGGAGAGAATGTATGAGCAAGGATGATAGAAGATAAACATCGACAGTGATAGTGTTTTATATGAACTAAACTATGATTTGGGGATATTTACATAGAGACACATGATTATGATTTCATTGATTTCCAATGCCATATTATCGGACTCCTCAGGCATATGGTTCCCATGGAACCTACTAGGGTTAGTGATGGATTTGGGGGAGAGGTGAGGGCAACTAGGGTTGGGATGTAGCTTACTACTATAGGTTTAGGTGTGGAATAATTTTTCATGTGGGTAGACCCCAAGCTTTTTCCTTTAAGGCACATAGAGACATGGGGTCAGATGTTCCATATGCATTGAGATGGTGCACGGACAGGGAGGGCTAAGCTAGCAAGTCACTTTTAGAGGATGGTGATCATTATCAAGAAATGTGGATGGGATTGAGGCCAAAGGACATCATTTGGAGATCATGGAGAGGGGGACCGATATGGGATGAGGATAGAGATCATTTAGCTCATGTGCGATAAGTGAGGTGGGTGGTTGGGAAGTGGAGTACTTAGTGTGAGTACTATTGAGTGTGCAAATGACATATTGTCAAGGGTATGCCAATGTTCTTGAAACATAGATATGTCCTCTTTTGAAAGAGAAGTCTCTTTACTTTGAGGTTTAGATATGCCAAGTCTTGGCCAATGCAGATAGACTCAAAGGTCATTGATAATTGTTCCTTTTAAAAGGCCTTTGTTGGTTATGCTTAAAAAATACAAATTTCTTGGTACAATGCTAAAAAAGAGGAATGTTTGATTGTATGAAAGTAATTCTACTCCTAATCTAAATACGCTTCAAATAAAAGTCTAAGGGTGAAGGGTGAGAGAAAATAAAATAAAACAAGTGATACTGCCCTAAACTCCAGCTCCAATTTGGTAAAGCAACAAGCCTAAATTTAAACCAATATCGATCCAACCAGTATTCACATAGCCTGAGATCCAAGATGATGCAATTTTCACATAACCAGTATTCACATAGCCTGAGATCCAAGAGGAAAAACAAAGTATGAAATAGACTATATGCAACCACCATCAGCATGTGTAGATTGAATACAACAAATATCAAAAGCCTTTATATTAAAATATAGACATTGAGTACATAGTTTCAGACTTGCCTACTTTGGTGGATTATAAAAGTAGATCTGATAAAACAATAGCAAACTTGGTTCAAAAACTATCCACCTACAAAAAGAAAAAGAAGACTAAAATGGGTTCAGCTAATAGATGGTTTCCAACCTTTGTAACCGACTAATAACCTAATATTTATATAATTTTTTGGCCTTCATCTAGCATTACATCTTGCAATTAAGTGCCATCTAATTCTAGGATGGACCTCTAAATTTCCCACCCTATTGCAATCATGCATTCATTTAGTGTGCACTACTTTGGCTATGCCTCATAAAGTCTTCGTATTCAGTGAGTCTTGCAATGACCATACTTCATTAACTTCCAATTTGCATGATGTTCAGGAATTCTAGAAATGCCATGCTTTATTAACTCTTCATTCTGTAAAATTTAGGTGGATCATTGATTTCCTGCATCTTCCATCATGCACAATTGTACTTGCCCATTTCGCATTGAAATTCCATGTTCGACATTACATCTGCAACATTTAATGCGATCACCAACAATTTTTTTGCAAATATTAAAAAATCAAAGGTTAAAATATTAATATTATAATTAATTTAAATTTCCATAAGGTTTTAGCAAAAAAATATTTTTTAATTTTTAAAAAAATTTTCTTAAGGTTTTGAATCTTTTGAATTTTTTTTTTATTATTATTTTTCTATTTTTTTAAAATATCCCTAAGGTTTGTGCTCTCAATTTTAAGGCAAAATACTATATTAAATACTCAATTCTACTACCCTCCTTTTTTATATCGCAATTGCGCTACATACAAAGAAATCCCATGACCGCATTCCAAAATTAAAAAAAAAAAGACCAAAGTTGATTGAAGTGACCATGGATTCACGAAAATTCATGGTCACAGGCTTCTTCCTTTTTCTTGGATCTGTTGATTGCAAAGGAAATCTTGCGACCGTGCTCCAAATTTGGATTTGGCCAAAGTTGACGAGATTGATCGTAGATTCAGGCATTTTCGTGGTTTCAGGCACTCTAAGGTTTCAGGATTTCTTTCCTCAAATGATCTCATTAGCATGGTATCAATAAGTGAAAGATTCCAAATACCTTAAGAATAAATGGTAAGAAATTTGATGTCCTGAGCAAATAAAATACCTTTATCTTGTTGTCGCGAGATTTCAAGTACATTTTGAAAATTTTCTTTCATCCCTTTTTACCTGGAAACCATGAGACTTAAAGCACATTTTTGGAAATTTTCTTTCACCCTTTTTACCTAATGGATGCAAGACTTAAAGCACATTTTGGACTTTTTTTATTCCATTTTACCTCATGACCATGCTCCTTACAAATAAATCTAGTGCCCACACTCCAAAATCAAAATAGGCCAATGTTTGCCAAAATGACCACAAAATTATGAAATTCACGGTTTTGAGCTTATAACGAAAATCTCGCAGTCGTCCAAACTACAAAGAAAACCCACTACCACTCGACAAAATAAGATTGGTGGCCACTTCACCAATTTATTATGGATTTGAGAATTTCTTCTTGTTTTCCATTGAGCATTGCGGATTTAAGAATTTCTCTTTGTTTTCCATTGAGAATCATGGATTTGAGAATTTCTCCTTGTTTTTCCTTGAGCATTGCGGATTTGAGAATTATTTATTGTCGAGATTTTGCTTCTTAGTTCTCGTGGCTTGAAAAATAAGTAAAAAATGAAAGTGCCCTTAATTTCACAAAAAAAATAATGTATAGAAATGGCCCAAATGGGTATCTAAATCTGATGAGAAAATGCAAAAATTAATTATGGATTATGAGATATTGAATTTATAAGTTCACGGGCTGTAACAAGAAACTGCTATTTTTGGATGCTTTACGTCTATTTTTTTGTAAATTTGATACCATTGAAAATATGATTTCAAAATATTTCCACCAGGATTTGAATCACCTCAAACGGATTTTTCAATCAAAAGTTATGGCAATTTCAATTTTGTAGTAAATTTAGGGCAAGATGATGAAATTTAAAGAACCCTAAAATTGAATTTAATTTTTTGAACCTATTAAATAAAAAAGTAGAATTTATGATCCCCTTGGAGACACTAGCAATGGTGATCGAATCTCTAGAATAACCTCTAAGAGGATATGAGAAAGAAGGGACTTATGTGAGGGACAGACCAAAGGGAATGGAGGAGCAGATGACTAGCATGACTATAGAAGAGATTTGCATGGATCCTTTGGATAGGCTAATTGAAACCCTCTCTCTTGAGGAATACACTATGGAAACCCCTAATCAAATAGGAGGGGATGAAGGGAAACCTGAGGAAAATTTTGTGCTTGAGCCCACTCAACCAACTATTGAGTTCACTCAATCAGATGTATAATTGGCTATGGAAAAGGTGCCACAGATCCAAGAACTTCAAGAAGAGATCTAGAGTTGAGGACATTAGCCAAAACTAAGGCTTCAAAAATTGAAGGGCTACAACTTGAGCTGATAAATATTGGAGAAGAAATCAAAACAAAAACTTCAAAAATTGTAGAGCTCTAGATTAAACTGGTGAATAAGGAAGGAGCAATTTGCAGAAATGGTAGGATTGCAGATAGAAGTGATGGAGAGTAAGAGGGAAAAAAATGACTTGAAGGTGTTCCTTGAAGAGAAATCTTTAGAAATTGAGGAACTTCAAGCAAAATTAGTAAAATATTTGGAATTTGAATAACTACATGTAGGATCCTTGAAACGCAAGGAAACGATTGTTGAATTAGAAGCCCAATCAGTAGCACTAACAAAATGAAGGTCTTTAGAAGTCAGAATATTATAGGTTTGATTTGGAAAACAACAAAGTAGATTTGGTTGCATCCTAGCAAGTTTATACAGAACTAAACCAAAAGTTGAAAGAAGTAAAATATGAGCTGATCCAAACGAAGACTGAGGTCTCCAAATTAAGGAAAAAAATGGAGGAATATGATTTGGGATTCATTACACTTCCTAAACACGAGGATAAATTGGAAGCATTAAAAGCTCACTATCAGTCTTTTATGGAAGAACAACAACAAAAATGCAAGAAGTGGAAGAACAACAACAAAAATTCAAGAAGTGGAAGAACAAAACAACAAAAAATTTTATGTGTCAATTCAAGTATACTTATAAGGTACCCAAAATATATATGCAACTATGATAGTTTCTATAGGGATTCAAATTAAATTGCTTGTGCAAGTTCATAGCCTTGGTTAATTCAAGCCGCTAGCTTGAAGGGTAACTTTTCTCTTTTGCAAAGACTTAAAGACTATTATTTTTCAGAACTAAACTATAATCTATACTCAATAACAATTCATAATGAAAGGACAGATAACAAACTCTATTCTGTAAAAAAATCACATAAAATATACCAAACTTCATTACATAACTATAACTTGCTTACTATCAAACAAAATTTTAATTTTACAATAATACAACAATTAAACTTTAATCACTATTAGAAAATAATGCAAAAAAAATTCTATTCAAATATTAAATACCATAGGTGGCTTTCTTTTGGGGGTAGAATCACCTTGGTAAAATAAGTCCTTCAATATATTCCTATTTATGTTTCTTTTGTGTTGAATATCCCAAAGGCTGTTCTTCGAGAACTGGATCAAATAAGTCATAGGTTCCTTTGGAGTGGTACTAAGGAGAAAATAAAATGGGCCTTGGTGAAATGGGACACTTTATGTCTTCCCAAGAATGAAGGGGATTAGGATTCAAGTCTTCTATTAATAAAAATAAAGATTTAGTTGCTAAATTATATTGGAGGATGTTGCATAACCCCAATGCTCTTTGGGCCAATAATCTTCGTGCTTAATATGTTGAGAACAAAAGTCTTGATGACCTTGTTCACTATCAATTAACTACCAAAGGTTCTCCCATTTTAGCAGTTCTTAATACTGGTGAGGATTTGATAAAGAAAAATTATTTTGGATCATTTATAATGGTCAATAGGTAAATTTTTGGACAGATTCTTGGGATGGTCACAAGCCTTTGATAACTCAGTTTCTCGATTGGAGGCCTTGGATGGAGGAGCTTCATCGAGCTAACTGGATAAAGATGGCTAATTACTGTCGGTACCATACTGGTAATTCAAAGGTTGGTAGATATTGGATCCCTATTGAGGACTGACCTATTCAAATCCTAGAAAGGCAAAGACAAGATATCCAAGGTATCCTTCATATGATATCTCTCTCTTGGTCCCATGAAAAATATTTTTTTGGATGGAACAACACTACTAAGGGTGAGTATTCAGTTACTCAAGTTTATTTGACCTTATGCCATAATAATCACAACAAATCATCTGACATATTTTCTCAGTTGTGGGCTCAAAACCTTTGGCCTAAGGTGAGGTTCTTTACTTGGATTTTATTGCATCGTAGGGTGCTTACTGATGAGCAACTTATGAAGCATGGTTTTCATGGCCCTTTAATATGTGAAATATGTGTAAAGAATGTAGAAACTCTCAGTCATATTTTTATTGAGTGTACTTTAGCATCTGAGCTATGGAGGAGAATGGCCACTTTACTTGGCTTACAATGGTCCAAATTTTTACTTTTGAACAGCTTTGGAGGGATTGGCCTAAACAAGAGGGTGTCGATTCACTTTATTAGGCAATTAGTTTGGATGGGTTCTACCATTATTCTTTGGAATATCTAGAATAAAAGGAACAATGGAATTTTTAATCAAGATAGGAAGGATATTCACTATATTTGGCAAAAGACCATTTCCAACTTCGTTGAATCAATCCAACAACTCCTTAATCACCCCCAAAACTCCCACCAAATATGGGATCAAGTGATGCAAATATTGAAGATTAACTTTTCTAGGGAAACCATATTAAAGGGAATGTGAGCAATTGCAAGATGCATAGAACAAGGAACTGGCAACCTCCTCCTAAGGATTTTGAAAAATTCAATACTGATGGAGCCTCTAGAGAGAACCTTGGAAAAGCTAGTGCGGGAGGAATTGGTAGACTTTCATATGGCTCCCTAGTTTTTACTTTTGCTGAGAATTTGGGTATTCTTTCCAATAACATTTTTGAGGGGTATGGTATCCATAGAGGCCTTCAAGAGGGTACTAAGGTTGGTTGGGAAAAGGTGCTAGTTGAGTATGACTCTCAACTCATGATTAATATTTTGAAGACTCCTAAGAATCATAAGGTTGGTTGGAGAATAAAAAGAATTATTGAGAAGATTCAGTTAATCCAGATGGGATTTTTGAAAGTTGATTACGATCATGTGGTCGGAGATCAAAACAATACTGCTGATGCTTTAGCTAATTGGGCTTTAGACAAAGGTGATCTTACTTGTTATTGCCAACCTCCTAGATGGTGGGCTTCACAAACAAAGGAAGCTCTTCTCTCTATCATTTCTTTGGATGACTCCAATTATGGAGGTACCTAGTTTCTTCTTGCTTTATTTTTGCTTCTCTTTGGTTCGGTTAGGGTAGTTTAGTTTTTTGAGGTGTGTGTATTTTTTGTTTTGTTTTGTTTTTGTGTTTTTTGTATTGTTTTTTGTTGTTATTGTGTTTTTATTGTTTTGTGTTTGTTTTGTTATTATTCTTGTGTTTTTATTTTTCTTGTTCCTGTGTTTCTGTATGTTTGTGTTAATTGGTGTTTTTTATTTTGGTGTGTGAATGTTTTATAGGTTTTTGTTTATTGTCTATTGTTGGTTGTTTTTTTTGTTTTGTTTTTTTTTTTTTTTTAAGGTTTTGGTTGTCTTTTTTTCATGTTTTTTTGTTGTCTTTGTTTCTTTCTATTGTTTTTTTCATGTTTATTTTTTATTTTTATGTTGTTCTTGTGTTTTTTTTGTGTGGTTCATATTGTGTTTTTTTTGTGTGGTTCATATTGTGTGTGTTTGGTTGTGCTTAATCATTTTGACACACTCAAGGGGCAGGTTTTTTTTTTCTTGTGTGTTTGTGTTTATGTTTGTGTGTTATTATTTTTTATTGATTCAGGTTTTCTCCTTGAGTATATCAAAGGTGGTAGGCTAGGTGTGGGCTTTGGGCAATTTTGGAAAAAGAGATAGCCCTGCCTCCTTGGGTCTTACCCGAAAGTGGCATCCCTTTCGGGATTTTTCCACAATATATATATACATATATATATATATATATATATATATATATATATATATATATATATATATATATATATAATACCATAATTACGAGTTCAAAGAACCAATCACTTGTAGTGGGCCCTTTCTCCAAGCATCAGATGAAGTTCTCAAATTGGAGCACTCAATATGATGAAATGCAGATATGCTTTACTGAAATAAAAATATTACAATACAATTTGATCTCTTCCAAATTCCAACTTTATACTATCCTTATCTTCTATTATCGATCTTCTATGTCTCCTCTCTTTTCTACCGATGCTAACTTTAAACTATTTATAGACTAGCTGTGATTAATCCTTTGAACTAAATAATTACAACACTCAAAGCCAAGGCTACAACAATCACTTCTGATAAAAATAAACAACTAAAACAAGTACTATTTTTAAAAAATTGAGATAATAGTTACTCTCTGTGACAACCCAAGTCTACTCACCTGGTTGTACCATAAAAAAAAAAACCAAGTAATTTTAGAGGGTAATTTTCTTTTCTAATTTTAATGTTTCAACCCTTAAGGTGTTTTCATGTTTCAAGAAAAATGCTTTTAGGTTCATAGCATTTTGTTCCATCCAATGAATTATTAACATATAATATTAATCAATACAGGCATATCAAACCACTTTTAGGTTCAGGCTTGTTGCAGACAACCTCCCAAATGGATGGGATTGGCCAAATCTTGTAAAAGGTGCCATTTTGTGAGTCAACTAGTCTCATTTAATATCCTCTTGTTCTGGCATGAGGATCGATCCATAGTTGGGGTTATACTTTAGGTCCCTTAACACCTAAAGAAATATGTTTTATTTCCCCATCCCTTAGCATTTGTGAATCCATGACCTAACTAGTTGACTTATTTAATCTTTAATATATAATGGATTAGTGTATTTATACCTAGTGTCTAGCAAATTGTCCACTACTAGGAGTCAGCTAGAGCCATGTCAATACCCTGACCTTGGAATTGATCACTCATACCCATTATGACTCATGATTGTTTATCCCATACCAAACATCATGGCTGAACTAGCTAAGTCAAATGAACATAGGACTTATCATAGTACTACTCGAGCAACAACCTAGAGGTGATGTCCCATACCACCCCTCGTTACCAGTTCTGACCAAGTCACGTGTTTCGACCAATTTTTTCAAACTACAGTTCCTCTCGAGACTTTTTGCATGCATACTAACACCTTAACAACATTGGATGATAAAGATTTGTTTTCTACGAGGAACATATTTTTCTATTCCTCTTTAAGAGTTCAAGAAAGGTTTTGGATTTTCTGTATTGTAAAGAAATTGTTAAGTTTCCAAACAATTCAAGATTATTTTCTATTAGTATTTTAATCTTATGTGGTTGTGATTTCATTTTACTACAAGGTTTAAATTTTTTGTGTATTACTTAGTAAGAGTCAAGACAACAACAATTTGCTTTGAATGATCTAATAACATGTTCTTAAAATTATTTGTATCCTAATTAAGGTAGTAACAACTTATAAAAAACAAGTGCAAGAAACAAGTGAGTCTCAACTTTGTATGTTCTATATCCTTGGAAATACTAAAAAATAAATGATTCTTGAGGAAGAGCTAGGTAGCATAAAATGAAATTCATCCATGGAAGCTCTAGCTAGAAGTTTGAATGCTTGAGTTATGAACAAGAGGAAAAATGAATCTACAGTAATCCTTATCCAAGTAGTAGATGCTACACAAAAAGTGATTATCAAGGATGACATTATTGAGCATGATAATAATGCTTCTTAAAGGCAAAAGGTTTATACATAAGTTTTGTGGAAACCAACCAGTTTATTTTAGAAGATTCAAAATTAGATCAAAATGTATATGGGGATTGGATTCAAATTACTTCATGACTTTTCTTTTAAAAGGATTTTTCCTCATCATATTCTCTAGTATAAAAATTAGATATGAAACAATAAGTGGTCATTTGTGGTTTAGGGAGAGGGATGACCTATATTTAAGACAATATAATGAGAATTTTATATGAATATAGAAAATACTAAAAAACGTCTAGTGTGGGTTAGGTTTTTTATAATTGCATATCACTTATCAATAAGGAGGTTTTAAATAATATTGCTAATACTTTGACAAAGTTCATCAAGGAGGGACCAACTACTAAAGAGCAAAAGCATGTTGTATATACTCAAATATATTTTTCCATGGATATTTGAAAACCTTTTCTAAAATCCATAAAGATTAAACATGTATGAAGATAATGGGATCAACAAATGGATTATGAAAAACTTGCATACTAATGCCACAAATGGCATGAAGCTAGACCATTTTTCTTCTCTTTGTTATATAAGAGGTTACATTTTTTTTTTTTATTTACTACCAAATATTCTAGGAGGTTTTCAAAGTCTATCCAAGATTTCTCTTTCAGTTTCTTAAGATATCCTTTAAAGATATATTTTTTTGTTGGAGAACAAGGGGTTATACTCGGGTCCCCCACCATTGACAAATCACAAATCTCTGATTTAGAGCTTGATATTTTACAAGAAAATTCACTTTTCATATCAATTGAGATGCTATAGCTAGAAACCTACATCATTTTACATAAAATGTCTAAATTCTTGATTTTCATTTTTTGGATTTTTAAAAAAAATTTGTGTGAATACGAATATTCTAGAATTCAACATACTTATTGAAATTTTCCTATAGAAGCCTTCACAATACCAAAATTTTACCTCTACTATCTATGCATTGCATCTCAGTAAAGTAATATTTCCAAAACATTGCACTATCATAGTCTGCTTTACAAAATATGGATTGCTAGTTTCCTTCCTGAAGCACAAGTGCAACCACAAAAATTATAATAAATAATTTATATGAAGACACACTAATGTTATAAAATAAAGCAGATATTACCAATGAAAAACATTAAATTAAATCTTAATCATTATTTGATTCAGGTAGTCAATGTTTTTTTTGTCAGCTTTAACTAAACTTACTACTTTCTCTAATCGTGGAAAAGAGAATTTAACTCCACGATCCTCAATTTAAACCCCTCTATTGGATAGCCTATCTACAAATTTTTTTCCTTCCCATAACATATGTGTAAACCTAATTTCTTCAAACATTTTAGCAAGATCTTGAATTTCCACAATTATCTCTTGTATGTTCCATGGAGTCTTTGCTTTCCTCAAAATTATATTTATTATTGAGTGAATCACCTTCCATCCATACTCTATTTCATTTCATATGTTTTCATATTTTTAACCCTTCTAAAGTTGCCCAAGCTTCAGTTTTATTATGTCTTGAATTCACTATTGAAAGTGTAATAAGACAAAATATCTCCTCGATATTTGTCATTGTTCCTACTCTTGTTGGTCCTGTATTTCCTTTAGATGCTCCATAAAAATTGAATTTGAATTTTCATTACCTCTAAACTACTTTCCTTTCCTTTAAATATTCTTCTATTCCTTTCTAGCCATATAATCCAAAGCAATGTATCTTTTGATATATTCTAAATTGTCTTTAAAGCCTCACTTTTAAAATTGCTTTGCCATTGCTTTAACCATTCTTCAATTCTACCATTCATCACTATGCATTTACCAAACATATTAAGAATGCATTGCCATATTTTCCAGACTATTAGAAATATTTCAAGAGATGATCTATACTCTTCTCCTTTTTACAAAGAACACATTGTGAGGTTCCATGAAAACTCCTTTTCATAAGGTTATCCCAGGATAAAATTCTTCTATGACTTACTAGCCAAACAAACATTTTGACTTCAGGAATGCTTCGATTATCCCAAATATCTCTCCATATTCTTGAAATATTCCTATTTTGTTGGTGCTTTACATTATATCCACTTCTTATTGTGTATTCTCCTGAGCTATTCAACTCTCAAATCAATTTATCCTTGGCTCCCCTCAAAATAATCATTGTTGTTATATTTTTACTCAACCACCTACTAGCATCAATGTATTGTATACTAGTAAAAAATATTCTTTCCATTTATATCTTCCTTATGGATCCTTGTGCAAAATGTTTGAAACCCTATCACCATATTTAAGTAATATCATACAAGGTTTCAAAATTGGATCTAGATTGAGTGGTTTTTTATCACACCAAGTATTTATCGAAACAAAAAATATTTCTCTAGTTCCCACCACCCATCTTAAACATTTAATCACTAGATCAATAGATTTTTTAAACCATTCCAAAGTGCAGAACCATTTGGTAGAGAGATTGCAGTAAATATTAAGTTTGGGTCATTGGGCTTAACACACTTAGAATAATTCTTTCTCATTGTATTTGACTCTTTGTACAATATCCATATTACTTTTCCCCTAAGAGCTAATTTTGCATATGTAAGAACTCTTAAACCTAGACCTCCCATAGTTTTATCATCACACACCTTGCTCCATTTCACCAAATATTTTTTTTTTATCATGTAATCCTAACCACAAAAATGATTGCATAATATATATTAAACTTTTTTCTATTGATTTTGGCATAGTATACAATGATACATAATATGTTGGAATGGCATGTAAGACCGACTTAATTAGTTGCACTATTCCTCCTAACAATAACCATCTACCTCTTCATTCTAGTAGTTTATTCTAAACTTTACTTATAATTGGATTCCATAATTCTATCCTCATTCTCCCCTCAAATAAAGGCATCCCTATAGAAAATTTACCTCCTCCATTTGAAGTAACTTGTAAATCCCTACTTTGATTTTAGCTGGAGTGTTTAGGAAGTAAATTTTGGATTTTATCCTGTTAGCCTTTTTACTTGAAGCTCTTTCATATTCCTTTAATAATTTATTCAAATCTCTGGCCTCGTTTATCCTTACCCTCCAAAAAAGGGTTGTATCATCTACAAAATATTGATGGGTGATGTTGTCAATTTTATTACTAGCCTTAAGTCCACTTATAAGCCCATATTTGTTAGCTTTCTTCAATTTCCTACCCAAAACCTTTTCCATAATAATAAACATATATGGTGATAGAAGATATCCCTATTTAAGACCTCTCTTGAATTTAAATGATTATGTTACTAACCCATTGACCAACACTGAATATGAAACTGTAGAGACACAAGCTTTAATCCATTTAACCAATTTCTTCCCAAATCCAAACTTTTTTAATACTGCAAAAATAAAATCCCATTTAACCCTATCATAGGCTTTACTTATATCAATTTTAAGATCATTGATTTCTCTTTTCTTGAAGTTGTTAAATGTATAACTTCATGAGCTACTTTGATCCCATCTAGAATTTGTCTTCATTTCACAAATCCTCCTTGATATTCTAAGATAATTTTACCTAACAATGGTCTTAATCGATTCACCATCACTTTGGAGATAATATTATATACCATATTACATAGGCTTATGGGTCTAAATGAATCAAATAATTCATCCTTATTTTTTGGGAATCAGGGTAAGATATGTTGCATTTATTTTATATGGTATATATTGTTTTACCTTAAATTGTTCCATTGTCACCAATAAATAATCCTTCACTATTGTAGACACCAAATACTAACCATTTGTTATTTATATTTTTATATATAAATATTTTATATACTTATATATAAAGACAAATCCTAGTTTCTAATCATACTTTAATCCTAGCTTGCCACTTGGCAACACTACCTAGCCACTTCCAAACCCTAAACCTAACCTTCTAAAAAGTTATAACACATCATTCATTTTGGTGAATGAGGGGAGGCAAGAGAGAGAGAAGAGGGGATGAAATCACACCATCACTTTACCAAGCAAGAGAGAAAGGAAATGCTAATGTTATGCTACCCAAATCGTGACTCATGTATGCAATAATATTTTTCATTTTCAATTTACATTGGTCATTTCATTATATTCATTTTGATAGGTGCTACTAAATTCTTTATCTCTTTGCATGTGTGTAGGTTCAAGATTCGAAAGCTCAAATCCATCATGGTGGTCACAACAAACCCACCTCCAACATTGATTGTAGCATGAAGAAGAATATGACACCATATTTTATTGTAAAAGGGGATCACCTTGTTTGGATATTTTTATTGTGAATCACCCTACAAAGGGGTTTATTGTATTCCAAAGATTCATTTTATGATATAATACAATGATTCATTTTTAGTGTAATGGTATATTTTTCATGCTTACAAAATGGTGATCATGGTGGCTACTATCCACATAGTCACTCGAGGTCAAAGAAATGCCAACTAAACATAACAACCAAATAAATCAACACCAGTGGTACTTCCTCCTATGGTGCCATCACCCGATGTGTCTCTACAACCAAATTGCACTCATTCATCACCTAAAATTCATCTCCAAAACCAAACACCAAAACCAACCATCACATTGAGGAGTTGGTTAACACAGAGCCTAAAGTTGGTCTCAGTCAAACTATCAATAAATGAGCTCATATAATAGTCTCCCCCACATCATGAAGCATTGATGGATATCCTAAAATCCATTGAAGTTCAGACACAAGATCCCAATGCTTTCATGAATTTTGTGGGGAACATACATACATGCATGGAACCATCGATTACATTTTATGATTTCGAGATCAAAACCATACTAGGTGATATGCATGATCCTCTGTTTCACATAATAGCTCATATTGATAAAAAATCCTTTAAAAAGTGTTAGTTTACACAAGATCCTCTATCAACATCATCAATACCACAATACTCCAACACCTTAACCTTTTGCCTTCACACATTGTCAGCTCAAATTTCACCTTGTAAGGCTTTAATGATGCTTTATGCTTGATAGTTGTAACAATTGTCCTTCCCATCAAGGTGGGGTTCAAGATAATTCACACATTGTTCCACATCCTATAAGGGACCATGCAATATAACATAATCCTTGGGTGCCCATGGATTAGAGAAATTAAGAGTGTACCCTCGAAATTACATCGATGCTTAAAATATGTATATGAGGATCAAATCATTGTATACCCACAGATTAAGAACCATTCAAGTTTACAACTTCATATCAAACTCATATGCACCATCTATACCATCCACCCATTTATCCATCACCACTCTATCAACCCCACACAAAAACACTTCATCCAATGCACCTATCTTAGAGGATCTTCCCATAATTTATCATACATCCACATCCCAAACCATCCACCTAAATCAAGAATCCACCTCAACCTCATATCATTTTCCAATCGCATCACATCATCCTGTAAACCAACCCACACCTTCATCAAGTCAAATATCATCACATCAACCACCCAATAAACTTGCCACCTCTATAACTATCACACAGGGGGGTAAGCCTCCATATCACAAAGTCAACCACCCAATCCAAGTTAGTCAACACCCATATTCACCTCACTTTATCTTAAACCTTAACTTGTTATCTCTGCCACTCATCCAAACACTCCTCTAGCATTGCTATTTGAGCCATAGGTTTCTCTTGGAGCCTCCACCTCTGCACCTGCATCATCCACATCAACACCCACCCAAGTTGCAATCCATCTCACCAATATAAGCATTGGTGAGTACATGGTTTAGAACATAGCAATTATCCCACCTAGTATTCAAACTGTTAGAGACTACGATCATCCACATGACCTACCTTTAGCTATAGGTGCAGTATATAACATGGGTTCAACTCCAAATAGGATAAATTTTGTATATGAAAGAGTAGATTCTTCGTTCGATCAATCTCCTCCTGATGAACCCCAACAATAAGTTTTTTCTAATATTGAAAATCTATCCAATAAGGATTTTTTGATGCGATATCTTTGATGGGTTAACTGGTAGGGATATGGCTTAGGACGACATGAACAAGGTAGTTATGATATCCTTGAACCTCACCATCGAGAGGTGCATGATAGCTCTGGCTTAGGATACATGTCAATCTTCTCCACCACCTCCTTCAAGTAAGCTTTTCAACAACTCACTATAGGTCCCAAAGAGAATGGTGAGGAGGATTAAGACAATGATAATAGTGAGGATGAATACATAGACCCTAAGTTTAAACCTCTTTTATATGAGGTTTTTTAAAAAATGCAACCCCAAGTTGTCATGATAGAATCCATTTTCTATGATAACTCTAAGGAAGACTTTGATGAGGAATATGACGTACTATAAATCACCTATGATAGCTTCAAAGAAGAGTAAATCTCCATTGCATCCTTCATCAACAAAGATGAGTTCTACATTAGAATGTTTTCCATCCATCGACCCATATTTTGCTTGCTCCTTCTGCTAGAGTGAGCTGAGCCACCTACTGAACCACCACCACCACCTTGGCCAACCTAATATGAATTATATATGTGCATATATACATGGCTTAAAAAACACATTTTCATTACCACTCAATCATACACATTGTATTTCATGCATTCCACCTACATTGCATACACACATTGGTATGAGTTACATCCATTTAGGCCACTCACTGTATTAGTTGTCATTCAATTAGTTTATATAATTCTTAGTCCAACAAATCTTATTGTCTTAATCAGGGAAAGCTTCGATCTAAAATCAATCCCATTTCACAATCCAAAAATCATGTCAAAAAAATAAGGAAAAAATTGCACTTTTAGGTGTTTTCGATCACTTAACCACTTCTAGAGTTTCAAGCAACCTCCATTGAACGTTAAGTTTTTTCTTGGATCAAAATACACTTTTCACTAAGAATTTTTTGTGTTTTGGGAGTTGAATCTACTATTTTTGAACCAAACACATATCACACTTGTTAATAACATCTTGTGTTAGAGAGACATGACGCCATGATTGGGTTGAACCTTAAAGTGAAAAGTTCTTCTTACTTGTCCCATTATGCACATAGTCCAAAAAACAATTAAAACAATGGTTTTCACCACTTTAAATATACATCTTTACTCCATTTACAAAAGTGATAGAAAGAGTAGTAAGTATAAGGGCAAAATTTTCATCAAGACTCGATTTGAGTGCTTGAGAATCTAATTCCCATAGCTCTAATTATTGCCACAACAAAAATATCATAATAGAGTGAGTAGTAAGGATAGGGTAAAATTCTCATCATGCCTTGATTTGAGTGGTTGAGAATATAATTTCCCAAAGCTCTACCTTTATGAACATAAAGTAATAATACTAAACCTCCAAGTAGTAAGGATAAGGTTTAATTCTAATCAAGACTTGATTCAAGTGGTTGAGAATCCAGTTCCCCAAAACTTGAAGACCATAATATTGGACTATGGTCATGTGTGGTGACACATCTCTCTTCAAGAGACCTTTAAATGTACATAAGAACAAGCTAGCTTTCTAGTTCTCTCCATGTTTGGTTTAATATCACCTTACTCGAGATGGGTAAATGAATTCATTTTCACACACAATGGTTCTTAATTGGCTTGAGTCATTATCGTGATCATGATTGGTAAATGAACATCCATTGCACACACAATTGGTCCTTGAGAAATTTAACTCCGCTTCACCATTAATAGATGATTTTGTTTGAAATCACTAGGATGTTTGAGTCTCTGCAAAACAACTCTAGATTCTTTAGCTCTACGGTAAACCAAGTCACAGGTAAGCTTACATTCAATATCATGATTGCATCATTACATAAGTTTCATAATCCATTTCATATTTCACCATTAGATGTTGGTGTCCCTAATTAAGCAACAAAGATAAAATTGGTCAAGCAAGAATCTCTACGAATGATCATTAGAGCATGATACCATCAGTTTATTTACATCCATCATCATAATAAAGTATGCACATCATTCATAATGCATTCATACCACCATATATATGCATCCATACATGCATCCATAATAAAAGGAACACAAAAAGTACAACACAAAATGATACACAAAATAAAATCCATGTATATCTATCTATATATATAAATTGCAAGTAAAAAGTACACTCGAAGGTTGCATACAATAGAGCACTGAGACTCATATACAAAAATAAAAATACAAAAAAATAAAGGATAAGCGTTGCTAGCCAGCACCACCCTGATCTCTAGGTGGTATAAGTGGAGAACCTAAAGTAGATGATTGAGACTTTGAAGGTGTCAGATACCATGGATATCTAGAGCAAAAACTATTGTTCCTAGACTCACTCCACCTACTAGAGTCAAATATCAAAGAAGAGGGCCACAAAGGTAGTGATATACATCCCTGCATAAGTCAATCCTCTAACAATTGGATATACACATCCTATGATTATGTACAATATTCCTCTATGTGAAGGAGAGACAAATCTTATTTCATCCACCCATCCTTCTCTACTATCTCGGTGTGAAGGGTAGTTATCACAATTGCATCATCACCTCCACCTAGGGCACCCCATAGACTCTCTACCTCACCCTACAATTTTACCAACCATAGACACCAAAACCTAGGCATCCACAAAATCACATTTGCCCCCCCACATCAAATCCTGCATAATAAAATTATATACCTAAGTCTAAAATTAGGTGTATAAAATTATCCTATTTTCTAGATTTATTAAATTTGGAAAATCAGCCTAGGATACCCTATCTAACCACTAGACATGTGTCCTAGCTACCTCACTACCCTGCCTTGCCACATCTCACACACCCTTGTCCCATTTGTCCCTTCACATGGGATAATCCTTACATCTCACTCCACTTGCATCCACATCACCCCAGTTAAGTGAGAAACCCTTGGTGACTCAGTCTAACTGTTGCCTCCATTTGTAGCTCTAGATTACCACATGGTAATCCTGGTTTGCCACCTCCCATTTCCCTCCAAAACCCTAAGGGTCCTATAAAGGTACCTTTACCCCATCAAACAAAAGGAGGCTGAGTACACATACTGTTAGGCTACAAAAATAGAACCAAGAGCTTGCACACATACCAAGGAGAATAGAGATCTAAAGCTCCAAAATCCCATTTTGGGGTCTTCTACCATTCAATCGAAATCGCACATCTGTAGTTACACAATTGAAACTGTACTTGTATGGTTTCCCTACCATCCGTGCGTGGTTTACTAGCCCACACCGCACATTTATGGTTTTTCAAAAGCAAAAAAACATGATAGATCTGATCAGTAACTTTATCTTAGCAAGGCATTTAGTTCATGTTTCTCTATTTTTTGCATTGCATATTTCCTCAGCTAGGGTTTTGTAGCAATGTTTTATATCTTGATTAATATGTGCTACTAACTCTTGTCTAGTTTTTGTGTGTGCAAGGAACAAGTATCTTGGAGAGTTGTGAAGCTAGAGTGGTCCTCTCATTGGATGTCAGAAGCCCACTCACCCCTCTAAAGCTATAGAAAAATAATGAAGGACACCAGTTGATTTGCTTGGAGAGCTCGACATTGTCATTTGGATACTTGTATTACATAAAAAGACAATATCATTGTAACATTACCCCCAACACACTTGGGGTAATTCAAAGAGCATTGTAACATTGGGAGATTTAGGATCCCCTATTTTAATACAAAAGAGGTATTATTTTTATTGCAAGTGTTCATATGTGTATATTTGTTTGGTATAGAAATGGTGATCACGATGGGACCCCTAAGGGTTATATTTGTTTTTACCTTGCATAAATTTGATGGCTACTGATCTTTATTTTTCTGTGGTTGTAGGTTTATGGAGTCCGAGCGCATGAATACTGGAGATTGAAACTAATGGATCTAGAGCCTATTTTTATTCAGTCCTGCACCTGAGAAATCGAGAGCACATGGTTATATATCTAATAAAATGCACACCAATAGTTGGATGTCTATGGAACCGTGCATCAATAGTTGGAGCACTATGGAACCATAGATCGATGGTGAAAAGCATTGAAAGGAGTGACAAAAGGATAACAAGTTTGTACCTCTGAATCCTCCTTTGCTTATTTTTAGATCTAGCATTGCATTTAGATTAAATTTAGAGTCACTATCTTGTTTTCCATTGTTTGCATTTAGGTCATAGGCTAGGATCATTTAATATTCAAAATAAAAAATACAAAAAAAATAAGAAATAAAAAAATTTGCATTTTTAGATTAGTTAGCAAAGCATGTGCATAGCCTAGTTAGAAATAATCTAGGCATATTTGGGGTTTCGTTCATGTCTTACCTCATGTTATATTACTTAGTCAAAACTGCACATATGCGATTGGGATTTCCCAAACGTGCACACATGGTTGGTTAACCATGCAAACGCGATTTACCAGAACTAATTTTTCATCGACAGTTGATCCTGATAATAGAATCTTGTTAGATCTTTCTTTAAATTAGCTATTGTAGCCCTTGATTTATTTTCTATATATTACTATGTATTTTCTTGCTTTCTGCATTAGGTAATAAATAAAATTGCATATTAGATTGCATCACACAATAACAAATGAAGCCATCACACACTCACATGAACGTTGGACAAGGTTGGACTTCATCACCAACCCCCAACATATTTTACCCTGTTACTTGGTCAAGACCAACTCCAAGAATCATCGTAGCCATGAAAATAGTACACATTCCTCTTTGAAGGGTGTATTGTTACCCACGGTGGACTGGGTGAGGACTGGTAAGACCTAGGCTTCAACTAGTAGGTTTCATCTCCAAGTCTTGGTGAGTTTCACAACTTGGACTTCATCACCAAGCTAGTGTGTGAGAGCGTCTAGGTGAAATCCATAAACTCATTTTAGGGCAAAAAATTTGCACATCGCTTTTTCTTTTTCTTTTTTACCAAAAAAACAAAAAAATAAAAAACCCTTCAAAAAAATAAGAAAACACAAAAATCAAACTTTGTGCAAACTTAAGAACAAAAACATTATTTTTTGTTTGCTTTGAGTGTTGTCTTGCTTTGTACTTTTGTCACACATCCACACACATACATTTAAATTTTACACCTCATCTCGCATTTAGCATATGGTAAAAACTCGTGGTCAAGCGAGAAAGTTAACCCTAGTTCAGAGTCAGTTGTCTTCTCACATGGATCCATATCAGTTCTATCAAGACTCTAACACTTCAATGGTAGGGCAAGTTAGTGTAGACACTACTATGTCCTTGAAGATGAATGTTGGGCCGTCTAGTGGTGCCCCCATTTTGAACATTGACATCATGTAGAGGGCTACTTATATTGCCATCCTTGAGACACCTAGGAGTGAGTTGCATACATCGATGAACGATCATGTTACGCTTGTGGACATGGATGTCATTAGGCAATACCTGAATGCATTTGGTCTAGTTTTCCTATTGTTACCTCCACTCACCATTCCACCCCGCACCATCCCATTATTTCATCAAAAAGCCACCTTCCCACACTCGTAGCAGTCCAACCAAACCTTCATGAATCCACTTTTTGAACCAACTGCTACCACCATAGTCCATAACCATCCATAATCGTCTAACCAATAGCCCTTCATATTACCAAACCAAAATGTCATTTGCACCAATCTCCTCTATGAAGCATCGGTTAGCATTGCTTCGTAGATCCCGGTATCCATCCCATCCATCGCACTTGTATCCCCCATGCATTATAACATCCCCCATTTAGAGGTAATACCTTTTGCCACTTACCCTCCACCAACATATAATAATATTATTGCCACCCAACCAGCCTCATCATCTACTACTTGCACAACCATACCATCCTCCTCTGTGATTGCCATGCAACAAGTCTTCTTGCAATTACAACAAATGATACTGGATAATGCTAACCACAACATTAATCCTGAACCACATTAGTAATCTCAAGAAATAAATTAGAATAAACCCTCCACATCTCAACCCCACGCCTTCTTCACTCAAGATCCATCTTGGGTGTTGCATCCCCCAACCACTATGGTTGCTAACCCACCTCACAACATGTATTCTAACCATTCAAGTCAACATGCTATCATGCCCCCATTACCTCACTACCATAAAATACCTCATCAACCATCTAACCATAATCCATTCTATCCTAACACACCACATGATCCCAACCCTACCAATGGTGCATAGTTTACCAGTAGTAGCAAGAAAACCAGGGGTTTAACCCTTTAGAGGATCCTTAGTTCCAAATCTTGTAGAGTCAAATTTATAGCCTTGCCATGCAAACATCGGATATGCAGTACCAAAAATCCACCTTGAGGTAGCTACTCAATCACCCAATCCATGATTCAATACCATCATCGCCTTATCCAGTAGATTTTCAAGTATCAAAATTTAACAAATTCAAGAGGGATGAGGACCCTTGTGAGCATGTAACTAGATTCATCAATGCATGCTTTAGGATTAATAATAATTATGCACTCATGCTCCAAATATTTACTTAGATATTTGGGGGAGATGCCCTATATTGGTACAACCACCTACTACACCAAAGTGTTTACACTTTCGAGCAACTCACGGATCAATTTCTAGAGTGATTCTCCTTGAATGTCAAAAAGAAGACCACATTGAATGATCTACTTAATTTGAGACAATATGATTATGAATTGGTCTATGATTTTGACAACCGTTGGAGGGTAGTCATGACCAAATAACCATTCTTCCTTCGTTAACAAGAATGTTCACAAAGAGTTATGTCAAACCTATCTCTTTGTTACTATAGTTGCAACAATACAGAATATTTGAAGAGGCACTCGCCCAAGCTCAAGTAATTGAAGAGAAAAATTCAAGAGGGAAAAATCAAGCCCAAAAATAAAGAATTGCAAAATAAGAATAAAAAAGAGAATAACCATGACCAGTCCAAGGTTGTTCATGTTAATCAAGTAGTCTTGGGACAACCTTCGAAACAAATCCAACACACCCAAGTCCAAGTACAACCCCAATACCAACAACAACATAATTATCAAGCGATTCTACCCCCACAATAGGTGCAAAACAAAAATCAACCTACAAAGAGGCAAAAAAATCATTTTAGACCCAAACACAATTACACCCCATTGCCTAAACCATATTCATCTGTATTACAAAAGTTGTTTGAGTCATCGGATTTCACATTACCAAAAATGAAGCCAAATTATCCGAATAAACCAAAACTAAAAAGCTATAGAGAGCATCTATACTACATATTTCACTGGCAAAAATGGCATGGCATCAAAAATTGCAATGGGTTTAAAACTATTATGCAAGATTTATTAGAAGTGGGGAAGATCAAAATTAATGACAACCCATTAGCCCAACCTAATCAAAACCTTGGGATATATTAGACACCTTTGTCTCATCATGAGATGAATCAACAAGCAGCGGGAGAATTAAATTCTACAATTTCTCCCAACCAATTTAATCATATGTCGTATTTGTACCAAGGTTTTATATGGGCTATCAATGTAGTTACCCGCAAGAAAATAAGAACAAATCAAACCCAAGAAACACCCGCTCTTGTAGCACAACCTAGTGTGCCCATAAAAATAGGCCCATCCATTCCTCCTCCACCCATCCATAATTCAAATCATCCATCTCGCCCAATAATTACCCTAAGAATTTGATTAACACAGAGCATAAGAATGACATCAACCAAATTATTAATATACGAGCTAATACAACAATCTCCCCCACATTATGAGGTATTTATAGAAATTCTAAAGTCCATCGAAGTGCAAACAGAATACCTGAACACCTTTAACACTTTTATGGGGAGTATCCAAAATTACATGTAACCCTCAATAGCATTCTATGACTTTGAAAAAAAGAGCATATCATCAGATTTACCTGATCCTCCATTACATATTGTGGCTCATATTGACAAGAAATCATTTAAGAGATTGCTTATTGATACCAATTCCTCCATAAACCTCATCATCTCTCTAGCCATCAAGCATCTTAACCTACCATCACCCCATATCACATCATCTATCTTCACCTTGTGGGCCTTTAATGATGCTTTATATTCCATTGTGGATAACGTAGTTCTACCTATCATCATGGGAGTGAAGACTATCCATGTACTCTTCCACATATTTGAAGGGGCAATGCAATATAACATACTTCATGGACTCCCCTGGATTAGGGAGATGAAGTGTGTACCCTCGACATTACACCAATGTCTAAAATATGTACACGAAGATAAATTCCATTGCATTCAAGCTAACACTGAGTCATTTAAGTATTACAACTTGATATCAAATCCCTATGATCCATTGCTCCCATCCACCCATCTCTTAATTTAGTCCCTCATCATCTGGACCACCCCAACTAACACCACATCATCCAAGAACCTATCCCAAAGGCATTTCCAATAGTGGATCTCGCTTTTGCATCCCACACTATTAAACCAAATCAACCCTCATCTAGCTCATTTCATTTTTCAACCATGCCCGATCACCTATCCAAGAAGAACCATCATCTTCATTCAAGTTGCAAGCCACCATCAAAGCATCCACCTCATCACCTGAACCATCCACATCCCAATCAACTCAAGTTGCATTTCATCTCACCAATCTTGGTATTGGTAAGTATATTGTTGAGAGTGTCATACTCACACCACCTATCAAGTCAGTAAAATATTACGGTTGCTCGTGCAACCCACCTTTAGCTATAGGTGTCATGTACACAATGGGTTCCCAGCCAAATAAGATCAATTTTGTATATGGAGGATTGGATTCTTCATCCAATCCACCTCCTCCTAATGATGAACCCATATAATATTTTTGTGCCAATCTAGAATATCTATCCAAACCAGATTTCCCTTTGCAATATTTTTTTAGGGTTAACTGGTAGGGATTTGATCTTGAATGACATGAGCAGGGTCCACATCACATTATTGAGCCTGAATATAGAGAAATGCATAACTACTATGGCTTAGGATATAGGCCATCAACCTCAAACTCCTCTTTTGAGCATACATTCCAATGACTCACCCTTGAGTCCAAATAGGAGGATGAGGAAAGCGATGATTGTGATGATGATGAAGATAGTGATGACAAGTATCTCAACTCTGATTTTGTACCTTATCTAAATGAGGTTTTTCAAATATTATATTGCATACATCAATGATCAATTACATTTTTTTATAATTATATCTCCGATGATGACTACGAGGAAGCCTTGGGGGGGAATTTGATGTCTTATCTATCGCCTTCAATTATTTTGAAGATGCGACCCCCATAGTGTCCATTGATGAGAAATATGAGTACTACATCAAAATATTTCCTATAAATCAACCCATATTTCAGTTGCTCCTTTCGCGAGAACAAGCTGAGCCAAGTTAAAAGCATTATATACATGGCTTAAAAAATAGAAAATAAAAAAAATAAAAGAAAATTTTCATTTTATTGCATTTCATGCATCCATAATGCATTCCACCTACATTACATACATGTATTGTAGACATTTTTTCATACCACTCATCATATTAAGGATCATTTGGTTAATTTGGATGATCTCTAGTCTACTATATCTTGTTGCCTTAATCAGGGGCACCTTACATCAAATATCACTCATCAATCCATCAACAATAATAATTTGCAGCTTTCCTTATAATATTTTAATGATTAAGGGGCTCACATAAAGTAGGATAGATACTGTATAATTGTTAGAAATAATGATTATGTGGCCACTGACTATTTTGTTTGCACCTTTTAATATTCAAAAGCTTGTAATGAAGGTATCGTAAAACCTTACATACCACATCAATCAATAAGTATATTTGATATATTTTCAATCACTCAGCCACTCCTAGTGTGTAGAACAACCCTAGTTCAAATTCAAACAATCTTTAGAATAAATAAGTTATTCTTGGTCAATCAAGTTTCCTCTTGGACCACACACATCAAAACACATTAAAACATTATGAACCTTGGGAATAACAAATTCAAAAGTTGATATTGCCATAAAGTGAAAAGTTTCCCCTGTTCATCCAATTATGTGCATAGTCAAGAATGCTACAAAGTTGACAAAAGGAAAAGCTCCTCCTTCATTCCAAAAAAAATCCCTTGCTCTTCCTCAAAGCGAGAAATTATCTCAAAAAAACTACAAAAGTTTTAAAATCCCTTACTCTTCCTCAAAGCAAGCATCTCAAAAATATTACAAAAGCAATAAAATCCCTTACTCCTACTCAAAGCGAGTAAGTATCCCAAAAACATTACAAAAGCAAATAAAAATTCCCTTGCTCTCTCAAAAAAAGCAAGTATCCCAAAAAGTACCCCAAAGCAATAAAATCCCCTTGCTCTTCCTCAAAATGAGCAAGTATCCAAAAATAAATAAAAATCAAATTGCTCCATCACAAAAATGAGCAATCCCCAAAATCCAATGCAATAAAAGAAGGGAAAGGAGCTTGAATCCTTGGAACTCTTAGTGTCTCAAAAATCGTGGGGTGATCCTCATTACAACAATGGGTTGAATGAAACCCTCCTAGAAATGGGGTATCCTTACGCATGGCGCATTGAATGTCACATTAGCGATCATATTTTGTATAGACCTATGGCCGCTCATGGATGAGCTAGCTTATTGGTATAAATTACAATTAATTTGTTTGAACTAACTCATAATGGGAAATGAACAACCATTGCACACACAATTAGTCCTTGAGAAATTTGAAAGCACTAGGACAACCTTAGCATCATGAAGATTTGTGAGATCATAAACGAGTTTGATCAAAGTCACTAAGATTTTTGAGTCTTTGTAAAACACCACAAATCATCTATCCAAACCATCCACAATCATTTACAATATTACATCTCATTATACATTCCATTTACAAATTCTTAAATACCCCTAATTAAGTGACATGTTACATAGATCAAGCAAAAATCTAAAACATACCAAATATTTGTTACGCATAAGTATTCATCATTCATTCCATTTATCATTATAACATTTCATATGCATCCATACATAAAATAAAACAAAAAAGTGCAAATGCACAAATGATCACAATAAAAGCCATGTATATATATATATATATATATGAGTTGCATAAGTACAAGAATGCTTGAAGGTTGTATACATCCGAGCACTGAGGCTCATAAGAAAAAATAAAAAACTATGAAAAGTGGTAATAAGCACTACTAGCTAGCACCACCATGACTCCTACGAGGACCCTAGGTTGATCCTTGAGAGCCAAATAGAGCATGAAAGCTAGGAACCCAAGATCACAAACTCCTAGGCCTAGACTCACTCCACCTGCTAGAGCCTAACACCGATGATGAAGGCCACAAAGGTAATAGAATGTGATGTTGGCGTAGACTATCCTCAAGCATCACCACATATCTAGCCTGGCTCTGAGCAGCACCTAAATCTTGACCCTCACATGCCTCTCACTGAGCTATCTCTGCCCAAAGATCCACAACTATAGCAACATACCCACCATTGCTAAGCCCGCTCCATAGCTTATCATTATCCCTCTGTAAACCATAATTCTCCTACTGAAGTCAAGTAACCTCACTCTGAATTATAGCAATCTTGGCAACATGATACTTCACAATATCACCCAAGCTATCTCGCTCATCCTGGAGAATCCCAACTCCTCCTTAGTACAATGTGGAGGAGGAACCTGCCCTCCATCACCTCCATAACCCAAACCTCCATTACCATTGTTACCACCATCATCTCCTCCATCTATGCAAGCCCTAGAACCAATATATATTTGTTGCACATCCACCTCAGCTCGTACTCTACCCCCGCTACCCCGACGGTGCTTCTGCCATTGAGATGCCTACTCACTAGCATCATGCTAATCCCCACTGGATACATCATCCATTTCCTGGCTTGACCTCTATGGAAGTTGTGCCACAAACCAAGCGTCATAGGCCGTAGTCATCCTCGTATTATCTGCATTAGGGACATCAACTACTATCTAAATTTCTAGAGTGACTAGAATACTGAGCTCATCACCCCATTTTTTGTACATCTTAGGAGCATATGGAGCTCCTTGTACTATCCCAAACTACCTCATCACCCGCAAGAATTGTATGAACTCCATCTCTCATCCATGGCTTCCAACCACCCACCTACCTTGCCTCACCCACTGAAGCTGTGTTGCATCATCATCCCAAGTTAGACCTCGCTAAGGTCACCTACAAATATCACTATTCATCAATCCATTCAAACTATCTCGGTACTCCTCAACATTGTGAACATGACAAGTAGGGGAAGCCTCCACACTAGTCCACCAACAGAGTGCACAAGGAAGTGAGTGATCCCACTCACAAGGTAGACCCTCTAGACGACCAACTCTGATGTGCTCCCATACCCATAGTTGAAGCACCAAGCTATAATTAAGCCCCTTCTGCTCTCACCTCTTCACCTCATACAACTTCATCTACAACTAAAAAAGAAGAGCGGGAGCCCATGCATAAACCTAAGGCTCAGCTACCAACTATAAAATAAGTGTCACCCGATTCCAAAGGAACCTCGATCCCATATTGTTAGGTAACAACATGTTGCTTACTATGTACATCATAAAGCTTTGCAATGCACCTAACTTCTCATCCTTATACAACTGAAGATATGGAATCCTACCCTTACTGCAATCCACATCCCAATCATCTCTGTAGATAGACCTCAGTGCCTCCTCTTTGTCATGGCTCACCCTAACTGGCGAACCCTCGACAAGAACATGGAAGATATGGTATACATCCCCCAAGGTGAAAATTAGTTCCCCTATTGAGAGCTGAAAATAACCCCTATTAGGGTCCCATCTCTCCACTAATGTAGACAAGGGCTCCTCATTCACCCGGACAGTCTCCACTCGTTTGCACCCAGCCAACCCCATAGTCTCCAGCAACTTCCAATCACCATCTGTGAGGGCTTTCTGCACCTTGCATATAGTGTGGGGCCATCAATGTCTAGAAGTAATAAATTTCATCTAAAAGCACAAACAAAGTTCACATTAGTGCATTTTCAAAAAAACAAAAAAATACAAAAATATTTCATGCATTTATTGTCACTTCATACAAAAAAAACAAAACACAAAAACATTTAATGCATTTATAGTCATTTTCATAAAAACAAACAAAAAAAATTCCCTTTAGTGCATTTAAAAAAAAAAAAAAACTAAACACACACCATTCAACATATTCATGCATTTAAAAAAAACACATCATTTAGCATATACATGCATTCTCAAAAAAAAAAAACAAACAAAACTTTTTACCAACCCCTCTTAGTGGTTGCAAAAAAAATAAAAAATAAACAAACAAAACATTTTACCAACCCCTCTTAGTGGTTGCAAAAAAAACAAACAAACAAACAAAAAATTTTACCAACCCCTCTTAGTCGTTGCAAAAAAAAAAAACTTTTTACCACCCCCACTTAGTGTGTAAAAAATAAAAAAAATGCAACATGATAAAAACACAAAAACAAATAAACCTAAACTAAGAGTTTATGCCACCTACCTCGGCATAGCAAACTTCGGCTCTCGCTCCAGCCGAGCCTCCAACACCCACACCCGATCCACTCGTCTCACCAACATCCATATTCCACTCTCACTTCTCAAAATGCCAAGAAAAATCAAATTGCAATAATGAAAAATAAATGGCAACTCCCCTATTTATAGCCACATTTTATGGTGGAAATCGTACGCCTACATTTTTCGAAGCGCACAAAACCGCTTGCTCGTGGTTGGTGGAGCCAACTACAGATGCACAGTTACGGGGAGGTGAAATTGTGTTCACGTGATTATGTAAAAAACAATACCCTCTCACAGAAAAACCAAATCAATCATGTCCATAAACATCATTCATGCATTTTCACAAACAACATCATTATCATCATCAACACATAATCATTGATTGCACCTCATACTTAGTTATTTACCTTATACACCTGGCGGTTGTAGCGACTAGCAATCCATGCAATCCGGTCGGATGGGTAACTCACCATAAGGACACTTATTCAAATAATCAAATCACTATGGCATTAAATCAGCTAGATCCCTCAATATTTGAGCTTGGTTGTGTTCAATCAAATTTGCACAAGGTTATCCTTAAGCCCTTTTTGTTGGGTACAAAAGCAAAAAATAATCAAATCAAATTTGGTATAATCAAAAATCACTCGAGTATCGAAGTCCTAATGCGTTGGTTCCAACACACAAGAGCAACTAACAGTAGTGGGACCCACGAGCTCACAAACGTGGTTGATGGTTTTACCATAGTATTTTGCACATCATCAAAACCAAAGGTAAATTCACATCAACACAAACAATCCCAAACTTGGGTCATCAAGTTGAATTGAATTTCTACATTTGAATACATCACATCCACATACTTTCATCATCCACATTTGGTCAATTAGCTTATGGGTTTCATCCTTTATCCATTCGCCAATTGAGAGGGTAAGCAAACAAATCAAAATTCCATCAAAATTTTCAAAAATCACTCATTCTTGTGCATCGAGAAGATTTGAGTCCATTCATCCAATAAAGATAGGTGTCATTGGTTTTTGCACCGTATTGTGTTTTACATAACACAGTACAAAAAGGGGCATCTATAGACACCAAAACCTAAGCATCCACAAAATCACATTTTGCACCCCACATCAAATCTTGCATAATAAAATTATATACCTAAGTCTAAACTTAGGTGTATAAAATGTTGCACATTAATCTATTTTCCATATTTATTAAATCTAGAAAATCAGCCTAGGATACCCTGCCTAACCACTAGACATGTGTCCTAGCCACCTCACTACCCCACCTTGCCACATCTCACACACCCTTGTCCCCTTTTTCCCTTCACATAGAATAATCCTTACACCTCACTTCACTTGTAGCCACATCACCCTAGTTAAGTGAGACACTCTGGGTAACTCACTCTAACTGCCCCCTCCATTTGGTAGCCTTGGATTGCCACTTGGTAATCCTGGCTTGCCACCTACCATTTCCCTCCAAAATCCTAAGGGGCCTATAAAGGCACCTTCACCCCATTAAACAAAATGAGGCTAGGTACACATACCATCAAGCTGCTAAAATAGGACCAGGAGCTTGCACGTATCCCAAGGATAACAAATATTTGAAGCCCTAGAACCCCATTTTGGAATCTTTTGTCATTTAGTTGAAATCTCACATCCATAGTTACATAGTCAAAACTGCACTTGTGTGGTTTCCCCACCGCTCATGCACGGTTTACCAGCCCACACTGCACGTCCATGGTTCCTTAGAAGCAGAAAAACATGATAGATCTAATGAGTAACTTTATTTCAGCAATGCAATTAGTTCATGTTTCTCTATTTTCTATATTACATGTTTTCTCAGTTAGGGTTTTGTAGCAATATTTTATATCTTGATCAACATGTGCTACTAACTCTTGTCTAGTTTTTGTGTGTGTAGGAAATAGGTATCTTGGAGAGCTACTGAAGCTAGAGTGGTCCCCTCATTGGATATCAGAATCCCACTCACCCCTTTGAGGTTGTACCGAAAGAATGAAGGACACCAATTGATTTGCTTGGAGAACCTGACATTGTAATTTGGATACTTGTATTACATAAAAAGATAATATCATTGTAACATTACCCACTTGGGGCAATTCAAAGAGCATTGTAATATCGAGAGATTCAGGATCCCATATTTTAATACAAAATATGTATTATTTTATTGCACGTGTTCATTTATGTGTATTTATTTTGGTGTTAATTATTTTACTACACTATCTTTGCATTCCAAGCAACCACAACCTACAGGAGTCAATCTCATTTCTTAGCCAAGCTATCTCGCTCAGTCTAGAATATGTCCCACTCCTCCTCACTCCGTATTGGATGTCTGTCTAGAACGTCCTCCATACCAATCCCACCATCATCCCCATCCTTGCCATCACCTCCAATATCAAGAGGATGATCCGCCTTGGCCTTGGACTATCTACCTACATCGTCATTACCAACCTCCTCCACTCTTCTCCTCTCAAATGTCGATTTGAAAGTTCTCAAATGCAATAATGAAATGTAATTACCCCTACATCCCTGATCAATATAGGTTCCTCAATCAACATTATCACCACCACAACACTAGAACACATCAACCTACCACCATATCATATCACAAAATTCCATAAAACCATCAAATTAACCCATCAATGCATCAAAAATATCATCCCATGTCATCACAATTGAGAATCAAATTATTTTGGTCCTTCAATTTTGGAATACGACTACATTCATGAAAATTTGCTTAAGGTAATCATTAAACCCTCTCTGTGGGGTCGTAGAAAGCAAAAACCTCTCTTAAATTATAAATTGGTATGCACCATGCCACAAAATGGGTCTGACATGCAGTGAACAATCCTAGTATCACATGCATAACCATTTTGGCTGGTCCATCTACCACTAAATCACACATCAATTAACCAAAAGAAAAATTTCAAAAAAGTAGCGCATTCCAAACTTAGAGAAATCAACTTGATCTTGATTTTCAACATTTGCATCCATTACATTTGCTTCTTTTCATCATCCACATTCAGTCAATTGACTCACGGGTTTCATTCTTCACCCATTCGCAAATTGAGGAGGTAAACTAAAATCAAAATTTTCAAAAATCATTCTTCTTGCGCGTTGAGGAAAGAGTCCATTTCTTCATCCAATAAAACTAGGTGTCTCTTGTTTTTGCACTACATTGTGTTTTACACAATGCAGTACAAAAAGGGGCATCTGTAGACACCAAATCCTAGCCATTTTTTATTAATATATATTTATATATAGATAAATCCTAGCCACTAATCATGTTTTAATCCTAGCTTGCCACTTGGCAATGCTACCTGGCCACTTAAAAACCCTAACCCTAACCTTCTAAAAAATTATAAAACATCATTTATTTTGGTGAATGATGGGAGGCAAGAGAGAGAGAGAAGAGGGGATGCAATCACATCATCACTTTACCAAACAAGAGAGGAATGTAATGCTAATGTTATGCTACCTAAATCATAACTCATGTATGGAATAATCTTTTTCATTGTCAATTTACATTCATTATATTCATTTTGACAAGTGCTACTAAATTTTTTGTCTCTTTACATGTGTGCAGGTTCAAGATTCAAAATCTCAAATCCATCATGGTGGTCACAACAAACCCACCTCCAACATTGATTGTAGCATGAAGAAGAATATGACACCATATTTTATTGTAAAAGGGGATCACCCCCTTTGGACATTTTTATTGTGAAGCACCCTACAAAGGGGTTTATTGTATTCCAATAATACAATGATTCATTTTAAGTGTAATGGTGTCTTTTTCATGCTTACAACTATATCCCAATTATATTGGTAAAACATTACAGAGAGCCTATCTGGACCTAGGGATTTATCCTTATTAAAAGAGAAAATAGCTAAATAAACTTCTTCTAGAGTAATAGGCTCCATTAGTTTTTTATTATCTTCATTCGTTATAATTGAAGGTACTTCTTGTAGAAGTTTATCATTAAGAACTATAGACTCCTTTGATCCTATAATATTTTGATTATAAGACCTTACCTCTATTCTAATTTCACTATGGTCTTTAATCCAAACCCCTTATACTAATTTAATTTTACTAATTCTGGATGATGATGTTTGTACTATAGCCATCCTATGAAAAAACTTTGTATTTTTATCATCTTATTTTAACCAAGATTGTCTTGATTTTTATCTCCAAAATTTCTCTTCCTTACTCTAAATATTATGATATTCACTAAGCAATTCCCTTTCCTCCGAGCTTGGATTATTATGATCACCTTTTTAGAATTTTGAAAGTTTATCTTTTAGTTCTTTCTTCTCAAAAATATTTCCAAAAGTGTTATTTTCCATTCTTTTAATTTAGATGTCATTAATTTAATTTGTTTTGGAAGTGCATACAACCCACCGTTTCTTGAAGAATTCCACATTTATGCTATCATATCAACAAATTGAGTATGGTATTCCCATATTTGCTCATATTTAAAATATGATATTTTTTAATTCACTTGCCACAACTTTAACTCTTATTGACTAGTGATCTAAACCTATCCTTGTTAAGATATTAATTTTAGCACAAATCCCTTCATCTAGCCAATGATATGAGAGTATGCATTTGTCTAATTTTTTTGCTATAGCTTTTGGTCTCTTATTTTTGGTCCATTTATAGTTATCTTCTTCAAACTCAACCTCCCATAGATTATTGTTTTGAATAAAAGTTGAAAAATTTCCTAATTTCCCCAAAATTTTCATCTAGCTTGGTTATGGCATTAAAATCTCATATGATCATGATTTGTGTTTCTCTGTCTTTACTTCTCATAAAGGCTTCAATCCCACTCCAAAATTCTAATCTATCTGACTAATTTGTAGGTCCATAGACATTTATAAGGATGAAATAAATATTTGCAAAGTAGCATGTGACTAAAGAGGCTATCCAATGCCTAGTTTTATGAATGGCTACACAAAAGGTTCTAGTAGGATTCCAACAAGTTAGAATTCCCCCTTCTGCTCCTTCAGAATTCATAGCATCTCATTCACATCTCACCCATACTACTTTCATAGTTTTTAAAACTTATAATATTAGTTTTCTTGATACAAAGAATGTCAAACTTATTACTTAAACAAAGGTCCTTGATACACCTCTACTTTGAGGGGGTATTAGCACCCCTTATATTCCATGAGCTGATAATCATGTCTCATTAGGGGCTATTGGCCCTACTTTCAAATTACCAATATCATTTTGTTGTTTGGTAAAGAGAAGTGTAACCAACTTAGTTTGTGTTCCTTTATTTATGTTTTCTCTTACTTGGATATCACTTGAAATTTGAGGATTTTCCCTCTTTTTGCCTTGCCTGTATCAGGAGTAGGTCTTATTATTCTATTCCTCAATATTTTTTCATAACTTTATTTTTCATCATATTTATCCTCTCTTGGCTCTACTACAAAAGCTTTTGACTTATCCTACTCATTTTCTGGTATTTCCTTATTAATGGTAGAGGTATTAATATATAACACTACATTTTTTATGTCATTTTTCTTTTGAATGGTGCATGGTACTTCAAGAGTCTTCAAAATTTGATGAGACACATTCCTTAGGTTTGTTAAGAATGTTCATCCCTAAATCAAGATCATACTGAATAGATGGTTCCTTGTTAAAATGTTGAACCTATTGTACTATATCCTCTAATTTTTGATCTACTTTTTCTTCATAGGCTAAAGCCTCAAAAGAGTTGGTATTTCTTCCAATATCCTTCCTTATTGGTCTCCATTGTTTATTTGTTTTCGTTTTTCAAGATCTATTTTTTTTTAGTTGAAAACCATCTTCATCCATATCCATTTGTAAGTTTCTCTTGTGGTTTTCTATATATGATTATGTTGGGCTCTTATTAGGGCATGATCTCTCAATATGCCCCACCTCATGACATATTCTACATCTAAAAGATATGTTTTCATAATATATGGTTTGGATCCACATCTTATCTCCATACTTAAGAATGATTGATTCTGGTAAAGCTTTACTTATATCAATCATAACCAAAATTTGAGCATAAATAGCCAAGAATCCATCTTTTGTAGTATCTAAAATATCAAGGAATTATCCTAGAGTGTTGTCTATTGTCATAAAGGTATCTATTTCTCAAAATCCAATGGGCAACCCAAACTGGTACTAGGGATAGATTTATTATTTTAGGTGAAAAACCTTCATACCAACTAGTAAAGAGTATGCTCTTCCCATAAATTAAGGACCCCCTTTTAGGATTCTATCTCTTTCTTTCTTAGAACAAAAAATGGCTAGGAAGAAACCTTTGAAAAGAAAGGATAGAATCATTTCTAGAGAATTTCAACTCCTATTAATCTATTTTCTCAAGGCTGAAGTCCTTGGCTAATACCCATTAAATTTACCAAAAACTGCCCTATCTTAGAGCAACGAGGATTGATCCTTTGTGGTGCACTCATTAATATCTACCACTAATGATGATTCTAATAATTTAGCTATAAATCGGTAGGAAACCAAAACTCAAAATCTATTGAAATTTACCAAATCTTATAGTGAATATAACATTTGATAAAAAAATTATAATAATTTGCATTCAAAATTTCTAAAATAAAGAAGGGAAAAAGAAACTTAGCTAAAAAATTCTATGTCCAAATAGAATGTCCTGCCTCACTAAAGTCCTAACCCTTAATTGCTCCTCCCATCATCCGAACCTTAGCTGATAGGTATTTGCAATTTTGTTTTTCACAACTTAAAAATTTGCCACTATCCTTGTTTCGAATGATTGACCTTACATGATCGTATCTACCTCAATATTGTTCAAATTCTTTCATATGACCACTCATTTTAAAGCTATTCAAATTTCACACAAGTTGATCTAAGAATCACCTAAATTGAATAGCCTTTGTGAATATATAACTTCTCAAAGATGAGATTTTTTTTAAATGCCCTAGTTTTTCACAAAAGTAACTTCTTGCAATATAATATTAATGTATTCTTTAAAAATATATATTTTTAATTTTATTTTTATGACTTATAATATAATACCTCATAAATTTTTAAATCTCAATTATAATTTATTATAAAATTTACATAAAATAAACTCAATATATTTTTATAATTTTTTAAGTAAAAAAAAATATATAACAAATTCTCTTTTATTCTTCCTCCCAAAAAGGATCACTATATATTAAACAATCATATATTCTACCTCCTATATATATATTTTTTCTTTTCTTACAATACCCCTCACACGTCTCGACATATCCATTAAAATCACAATTTTTAGTAACTGCCATCGTAGTGGTAGGGTTCAAACTATCAGCGAAGGCTTCCAACACACCCACCATCTGGTTAATGGTAACCCAACGTGAGATGGGGACCACCGGACGCACATGGTTTGCATCGTCTTCATCAGTTCGGTTAAACACGTGGCATGAAGGGGATCGTCGGACAAGAAAGAAACAGATCACTGTCGTCAATCAGATGCAACATGCAGAGAAGTCAGATTGGACTACTGGCTATGCATGAACACGCTCGTACGATTGAAACCTAGGTATCCTCTCACGATTGGAACCTAGATATCCTCTCAGTAAGCGCCCCAACTTACCAATCCACCTAGACCCACGGACGTCCCTACATATCTACTTACCATCATCGAAATAAATCATCCTATCAAAATGAAGTTTTAATTTATAAAGCCTCTAAAAAATGAAAATGAATAAGGTTAGGTTTTATGGGATATTATAGTGGTTAGGGTTTTTATTATTATTATTTTAAAAAAATTTAGGTTAGGTTTTGTGGGACATTGTAATGATTAAGGTTTTAAGTTAATTTTTGTGGAACACTGTAGTGGTTAGAGTTTTAAGTTTAAAAAAAAAAAAAAAAAAAAATTAGGTTAGGTTTTGTGGGACACTATAGTGGTTAGGGTTTAAATTTTCTTTTAAAAAATTTAGGTTAGGTTTTGTGAGACACTGTAGTGGTTTGGGTTTTAAGTTTTTTTAAAAATGTTTAAGGTAAGTTTTGTGAAACAATGTAGTAGTTAGGGTTTTAAGTTTTTTTTCAAAAAAAATTAAATTAGATTTGTGAAAAGATTAATTTTAAGTTTTTCTTTTAAAAAATTTAAATTCAAACCACCGCAATAAATATATATATAAACTTATAATAATTAAGATTTTAAAAATTTCTTAAATCTAAATTTAAACTAAATAAATAGATAACCAATACCTAATTTGTGTCTATTATTTTGCAACTATATGATGTTGAAAACTAAATTATTCGTTACCTTCCACGAGCCACATAAGACAAGCCATATCTCTCGTTAATTATGGACAAATGACGTGTATAGCCAGGAACCTGCTTGAAGTACTCTTTGAGAGGCTGCAGAAGAGGATGGAGCGTGCTCTCAGATCGGCCGTTACAATGTTCCCAAGAAATTTATATTCCATCCAGTTTTGTTACTTATCTTCTTTGATATGGAACCCTTGAGAAAAGATATGACGGCGGGGCTTGAGACTAAGCAGCGCGAAATTCAAGCAATTAGAGAAATTGTAATTTCCACGATCACAGATCAGAATAGTCATAAACTGCCTGAACTGCAACACTTATCAGAAAAAATGCGGGCGGGGTTTTAGACTACTGAGCACCTAATTCAAGAAAGTAGAGAAATTGTAATTTCCACGATCACAGATCGGATGAGGAAGATGCAGATTGACGAAGAGATTACATATTACATATTCAGACAAGGACATTCCAGAATTGCCAAAATGTACACTTGGGCTTGGAAATGTTAGTCAAAGACTTGAAGAAGCTTCTCATCTCGAATGATGTTTTTGGGCTATTGTTTGGAGCGAGAGTTCATGAACAAAGTTACCTGCGTGGACGGCGGATTAACCAGTGCGGACGTGGTACTCCGAGGCGGTTCGTGTTGAATTTGAGCGCAGTTGACAACATACGTCCTCAAACTTTCTGACCGTCTTCAGACCCGAACATAGGAGGGTCGGGAGTCGGGACGTTGGAAACTTGGTTCTCCTATATAAAGAACCAAGTAAAAACCTATGATAGATCTAGGAATCTTGATGTTCTAGGTAGTTGGACTTGGTTCTTTTATATAGGGATTTTTGTTGAAGAAAATTTGTTTTTTTGCAAAAGTAAAATTGATAGGGTTAGTTAAGCTTGTAATTATGAAAAGATAAGAAGGTCAAAATTCCATTACTATTTGGGATGGTCTAATCTAAGCATTGAAGGATACTTTTTACCCTTCAAATTATGAACAAGAGCTTACTGTCAAATGGTACAGACGACTAAGATAGACCTATAATATGTCTGCTCAAGATTATGTCTTCCAATTTAACATATTGAGAATTTTGCTTCATGTGAAGGATCTAGCAGAAGCCCTTATCATCAAATTTACAAGTGGGCTACTTGAACCTTTGTATCGGGAGTTGAAATATACTCCCTTAGCTACTTTGGATGCAACTTTTAATCATGCATAGTTGGCAAAAGAGAAGCTTGTTGCTCAATCAAAGGGAGCTTCCAGACCTTCAAATCAACAACAATCAATTAAGGCAAAAATGTCTTCTTCTTCTTCTCGTTCTCCTTCTTTTAATGGTAAGAAATTTTGTAACCATTGTAAAAGAATAGGACATTTAGAATTGTTTTAGGAAGAGGAAGAACCTCATGTACAATCTCAAAATGAGGAACCATAAAATGGTCCCATTGAGATCATAGGAGAAGATAGAGAGTATGATGAGTTAAAAGGTAAACTAAACAATGTTTTTTTTAGATTAGGGTCATATCCGCATGTGAAGGGAGGGATTTGACCTTGTGACCTCTCCAACCCACTGCTTCCAACTCCCCTAAACTAAACAATGTTACCTTGATACATCATAATTTTTATAAAGGTGGTCGTGACAATTAGTTTATCACGAAAGCCCACCTAAATCACAACTTTTATGTGGATTGTATCATTGACAACGACTCACAAACAAATTTGATTGTGTTGAGCCACATCCTCGTCCATACTCATTTGGATGGAAGGATCATCGTTCTGTCTCCTGCATCATAGAAGCTTGCACGGTGTCCTTTGCATTTGGCCCGCATTTTTGTAGATCGAGCCACCTGTGATGTGACTTTAATAGATTATTGTGGTATCATTCTTGGCCAACCCTATCAATACGATAAAAGGGATGCGTATAACCATACATACACCTTGCATCACACAAATAAGACATTTCTCATTCATGGCCTTCAAAATACCACACTTTTGCTCTATTCCCATTGGTCACAAAAGATTGCATTAATCTTTAGCATACCACAAGACACACTAGTTCCAACTACACTACCTTCTCCTCACGAGGAAGGAATCCCTCCATCATCGGTACGTCTTGTTGCTCCTTCTGCTATGCCTCCTCCTGTTATTGAGCGACCTTCTTTCTTGTCGCCTTCACAGGTTCTTGTTGTACTCTAGACTCTGCAAACTCAAGAGCAAGCCATTAGTCCTCGTTGATTTTCTTCACACATTGGTAACAAAGTTGTGACCAAGTGTTGTTTCCTAGCACCGACATCTAGTGGCATCATCAACCTTATCCAGGCTTTTGATGATGTGGCATCTCAGCTTCTGCTTCATTTTATCAGTGGGATATGTTTTCAATGTTTGGTGATTCACCCTTCTAGATCTATTGTAAAAGCATTGGAGTTCAATGCTTCTATTGTAGAGAAGTATGATTAGGACATCTTTTCATAGGTTTATATTTCTTAGGATTAGATTTATTTTTGCTAATAAAATAAATCTATGTAAACGTGAGCTACTAATCTCATATGGGTTTCTATATAGCTTATGTTAGTTAGGCTTAGTTTAGGTTCAGTCTTAGATATTATAGATGTGAGTTGTTTATTTGCATCTATCGTCGAATTTGAAAATCTTGTATTCTAGGTATGTTAATGCCCATAAAATCATTTGCACAAGAAATAAACTGCAGTTGAAATTTTCAGCCTTAACAATTTCATTCTCAAATTTCCTCTTTAACTGAATGATGTTGTGTTTGTTTTTCTTGAACTTTGGTTTTAGCACAAATGTTCCTCTTGCACCAGAGTAAGCTGTAGCCGTTAGAGTTTCCCCTATTTCTGTGGCAGTGCACACCTTTGTTATTCTTTCAACTAAAGACTGACAACAGAATTTTCTATTCTCACAATTGATTGATGTTATTTGTGTTCTCTTCTTGGCCTACAGAAATTTTTAAGGAGAGAATAATTTTCAAAACAATTTCACATAACCCAAGTCTCAAGGAAATTATTAAAAGAATGTGGGATAAGGTCATTTCAGAGGGCAAATCCCATTTTCAGAATGATAAAGATACGTGTACAAAATTCAAGCAAAAACTTCAGCAAATGAATTGGGCAACTCTTATTATGCTGGACGATGTCTGGAAACAGCATTACCTTGAAAATCTGTTGTGCAGAGCAGAAGGATACAAGATTGTTATCACAACTAGAAATAACATCGGTGACCCTGAATTCCAGTATGATTTACAGTTATTAAGATATGAAGATGCTTTGTCCCTGTTCTGCGTTTGGGCATTTGGACAGCAAACAATTCCTGAATAAAAAGATGCAAATCTTGTCAAGCAGGTATTATTCCTTCTCTTTAGTTTAATAAGCATACAATATATTCGAACGTCTAATGTTGGAATTTGAGTGTGTAATTGAGAATTAGCTTTATATTGACATTAAGATCCAAAAGATGCTGACCAATTAGCAATAATTTAATGAAGATAATAGCAGAATGCAAAGGATTACCACTTGCTCCTAAGGTTGTTGTAAGCTCTCTGCGTAATGAGCATCCTGCAGTGTGGAGGGATGCAAGTGCAATATTTTCTCGAGCAGAATCAATATAAGATTATCACAAAGACGGTCTTCTTAAATGTTTGGAGATGAGCATAGATATCTTCGAAGAAAAAGTCCGGGAATGGTTTTTAGACTTGGGATCATTTCCAGTGGATAGAAAAAATTATGTTGCTTCATTGTTGGATATGTGGGTTTATTTCTACAATTTGGAGTAGGATGCTTCTTACAGAAATTTGAAACAGCTTAAGGGTCAGAAACTACTGAATCTTGTGAACAATCCAAGGTAAGTCAATGAATATGGATTTGATGTGTCCTTGCTTATGCTTGAATAGTGGGTTATTGTTAAAACCTCTGATGTGTGTCTAAATTGTAGGTTGGCATAGAAGGATGTATGAAGCTTCTCCTAAAAATAACATATTCAAGAAACAAAGTTTAATTTTTGGTTTGTACAGAAGTGAAATAGAGAATATATTAAAACTGCTTACTGTCTGTCTACTACTTTATTCCATGCTTTGATAGAAGAGAATGGGACATTTTTTGAACAATGAACTCATCTTTGCTTAGGCTGACATAGTAACTTTGATTCAGGGATTGGGTTGGGAATGAATACGGAAGTAGCTGAGAGCTTTTTATTCAGCATGATGTACTGTGAGACTTGGCCATCAATTTGGCGATGCAAGGTCAAATAAATAAGTGCAAAAGGCTTATTATGCCTTGTAGAGAAGACATTGTTCCAAAATTGTGGAAAGAGCAAGCAGATTGTCCTTTTGATGCTTAAATCATCTCCTTGCACACAGGTTGGGTTCATAGTTTTCCTCTAGTCTCAAAATTTGTGATGTCTAACTAGTTTCATAATATTTAAGTTTAAACACTCTTATTTTGCTCAATGTTGTATTGACTCTTACTTTTGAACTGCTCACAAAGTGTCTTTTGACATCAATTGTTGCATTTTTGTGAATGAAGGTATAATTAATGAGGGGGACTGGTGTCAGATGAACTTTCCTAAAGCCAAGGCTCTCGTATTAAACTTCTCTGCAAGTGAATACTTTCTAGTTTCTTCTACCATTTTTGCAGATGATGTACATATTGAAGGTCCTCATTATTGTAAATCACAATTCTAAGCGAGCTTCTTTCAAAGGACTATTAGTATTGTCTTCATTGTCTCAGCTCAAAAGTGTTAGCTTTGAGAGAGTGATCGTTCCGCCCTCCAAGAATATTGCCATTCCTGGAAAGAACTAGAGAAACTTTCCTTGATTCTATGCGAGGGTTGTGGAAGTATGAAGGAGTTAGATAAGGGTTTGTGCTTAAATTCCCCCTGTCTAATTGAGCTCGCCATTGACCATTGTATTAACTTGGAGGAACTTCCTAACAGCATTTGTAATATGACTTCCCTTGAAAAGTTGTCTGTCACAAACTGCCATGATCTTTATTAGTTGTCTGATGATCTAGGCAAGCCCAGTTCACTGCAAATGCTGCGATTGTATGCATGTCCAAGTTTAGAAGAACTGCCATATTCCATATGCAAACTTAGACAGCTAAAATCCCTTGATATATCGTCGTGTGAATGCATGCAACAACTCCCAGATGAGCTTGGTCAGTTGTCAAGCTTAAGGGAACTTGACATGAGAGAGTGTTCTCATGTCAAGCAACTTCCTAAATCTGCCAGTGAGTTACAATCCCTGGAGCATGTCATCTGTGATAAGAAGATTGGGGAATGGTGGAAAGCTATCAAGAACTTTAGCATTCCTCAGCTCATTGTTGAAGTTGCAGAAGAGTACTTCCACTTGGACTGGCTTAAAGATTGAGTCAGTCACTCGTAAAATCTGTTTAAATTCCATATGCAGGTTCATGATTGAATGCCTTTGTCAATGATACAAATGTGCTCAATGTCAAGCAGAGAAACAATTGTTAATTCTTGGACACCACTATGTCTAGGCACTGGGCTTTCGCCAGTTGAAAAATATATGTACTTTCGTAAGTGACTGTACTTTGTCCAACTCATTCATGCACTTCTAGTGCATTCAGTCTTGTTTGATATTCATAGAGGTATTAGATTTCCTGTCCACACAGAACTGTTGATTTTTTCTGGCACCAAGCAATCTCGGGGACAGTAATGTGTTGAAGACCAACACGAAAATATTTGTATCTTGATGAATATTTGAACGAGTTCTGTCATTTGACATTGTATTTTCCCAAGAATATTTATATATTTTTTTTTCAATTGTAATAAAGAGAAGGCAATGAACTGTTGATTTTTTCTCGCACCAAGCAACCTCAGGGACAGTAATGTGTTGAAGACCAACAAGAAAATATTTGTCTCTTGATGGATATTTCAACGAGTTCTGCAATTTGACGTTGTATTTTCCCAAGAATCTTTATTTTTTTTCAAATGTAATAAAGAAAAATGCAATGTAATTTAACTTGTAGGCTGTTAGACTTGATCAATCATTCTGGTTAATTTGGCTCCTCAATCTCACGCCTAGACATGTTCATAAACCTGTTCATATGCACAACAACATGATAGTGAAGAGCATGAAGCCAGATTGAAGGTTACATCACTCTATATATGAGCATAAAGGATGTTTTTGGGGAAACAATGGGTAATAACCGAAGCTTCTGTTTGTAGTTCAAGTTGGCAGGGGAAAGTGAATTATCCTTTTGCATCATACTGCTAAAATAAACTGAAAGCACCATCCAAACATTAGCCCTTGGTGTTCAAATATGAATGTAGTTGTAAACCGGACTTACAAGAGAAAAATATTGTTATGATGAAGTCGTTTTGAAGGACAGCCAATTGCAAAAGAGTTTATGCTGGCTTTTTGGATATTTGTATTTTTACTGATTCCCAAACCAGCTTATAATGTGCAACTCCAAGCACTGATCAGCAGGCTATTGGATTACGTTGTCCTTTGCGGAAGCTGCTGGTGAACAAGTCACCTGATTCTATGGAAAAGAAATTTCTATTCAAAAATGTCTCCCACCCCCCAACAACAACATGTACATGCATACACGAGATGTGCACACACACAATGTGCAGACATACACACATATGTTTCATATCTCATTATTATTAAAATTTAACATCAAAATTGTTACCAAATCCAGATCAGACCGGATTTTATAGACTGTCTGGAGTAATCCAACCAGATCTATAGCTTTGTAAAGTTTAAAAACAATTTCTGAGATTAATAGACTAAAAACTCAAGGAAAATGACGTAAAAGTCAGACAATGTGTATAAGGTACAGATGATTAGCAATCTGCCCATTTCTGCAGATTATTGTTTTGTTATTCTTCTTAAACAAAGAATGTCAATTTTCAGTATATCCTCGATGACACCAAAGCTCACCAAATAACAGTGCTCAAGTTTGACTCAGCTCAACTAGAATGCTTAAATAAAAATTCCAACTTTGCACTTTATAACATCTTATTATATATAAGATATTTCTATGAAGTTATGCTCATGAATTGTTGTGTATTTGTATTTGATATATGTTGTTATTTTTCTCAACTGCATCTGGATTTTTCAAACTTATTTTGAAGTTCCAATTTTACGATTTTTTGGGCCTTTGAAATGAATCCAAAGTTTCAAACTTTGTTACTTTGATATTAAGACTTTTCTTTATAACTATTTCAAATTGTAATTGTTTTGAACTAAGGGTCTTTTGAATTTTCAGATTTTTTGGACCGTTTGAACGAATCAAAAATTTAGAACCTGGGAACTATGTTTTACAATACTTGTTCAAAATACTGAATTTAGGTCTGAGATTATCATAAGATCAAAGATCATTGAAATATTCAACCCTAATTTTTTTTGCCTAAGGTCCCTATTCTTGTGATGGGTACTGCAAAATTTATTATAGTAATCTATAGTGAATTTCAATAGATTTAGAAGAAGACCACCTGCCTGTATACTGGAAGATATATATGAAAGATTTAGTTTTCATTGTAGTTTAATGATAGAGCCAAAAAGCAAGATACACCCAGTCTACATACAAAATTCTCCATTCTCTATGTAATAACAAAGCCATCAGGATCAAATGGTATTAGTTTGATCGGTTAGATTCTTTAACCTGCCTTGCCAAAGATACATGCATAATTGCCAAGTTGTTGTAATACCTCTATGTGGTCATGATGTAATATGGGTGGAGCCTGTTTGAGTCCCATATAACCCATTGAAAAAAAAAAAACCCAAAACCATAGGACATATGTGTAAAGTTCCCATGACTAATACCATCTGTTATCAACCCATGAAATACATACATGCAGGTCAAGCAGAACATAAGCAAAATTGTCAACTATGCAAGTAGTCTTAGCTCCCATCTTGGATAGCTAGCATTTAAGTTCATGTCAGAGTGATAAATACATGTAATGGGCATACACACTTTTCACTGAGCTCTACTACTTGCTTTATTTCTCTATCTATCTTATGTAGTAAGCGTGCCTAAAATACAGATGGGCTGTTACTTGCTCTATTTCTTTATCTCATGGAGTAAGTGGAGAATTTACGACAACTACTATTTCTGCAAATAAAAGCTGGTCCAATCAATATGAAATTCAATTTAACTAAATGCTATGAAGGGAGGCGAAGTACTGAATAATTCAAGTACTCTGTTTATCAAGATGAATTTCATCTACTAAACTGTAAGAGATTGCCAAAAGGCAGAGGAATATGGATGCATCAGAAATAGATATGGAGTAGACTGCTTGTACATAATTCCAACATAGATACAACACCCCCATCCTCCTTGTAGCATTTTTGTCTATGTTGCATAGAAATCGATACGATCTTTGATATGAGTACAGTATCAGATACGGACACGGTAAATTTTCAAGACCACCTAATATGGACACGGATGGATACAACATTATAAATATTAAAAAGCTATATGTTTTATATATGAAAAGAAAAAAAATATAAGACAAGAATGTTTACACAAGTTTTGGATAAGATATTTTCACTAACTAAGAAGATGATTGTCTTTGATTTTTTAATTATTAATTAATTTATTTTTAAATTGCATATTCTTCTCTTAATCTCATGTTGTAAATAACATTAGACGTGGACAGGGGATTCTAAGATATATTAGATATGGACCAAATAGGGGCATGTATTCAGATACATCTGGATATGGTACCTGGGCGTTACATTAAAAAGTTAATGTAACTTTTAAGGCCTAGGAGCTTTGCACATATCAAATCACCTCATACTCCTCGGATCCACTATGTGGGAGGAGGCACTTATGTTGTGCTATTTTCCTAGGGGCGTACATGATCTACTTTCCTTGGATTCAAACTTTGGACCTCCTATCTAGAATACCTAAGCCTTCACCATTAGGTCCACTCAGGCTATAACGGAAAATGTCTAGATATGATACTTGTATTTTTGGATGTATCTGGATATAGTACCCATGTGTTTGGATACATCTAGATACAATATCCAAGAATTATCGTATCCATATTTGTATTTGAGCACAATCAATATCAGATGATCACAAAGATTGTCTTCTCAAATGTTTGGAGATGAGCATAGATATCTTGGAAGAAGAAGTCCAGGAAATTTTGTTGCTTCATTGTTGGATATTTGGGTTTACGTCCACAATTTGGAGTGGGATGCTGCTTACAGAAATTTGGAAATGCTGAAGGGTCGTAACCTACTGAATCTTGTGAACAATCCGATGTAAGTCAATGAATATGAATTTGATTTGTCCTTGCTTATGCTTGAATAGTGGGTTATGGTTAAAACATCTGATGTGTGTCTAACTTGTAGGTTGACATAGGAGGATGTTAGAAGCCTCTCCTGAAAATAGCATATTCAAGAAACAAAGTTGAATTATTGGTTTGTACAGAAGTGAAATAAAGAATATATTAAAACTGCTTATTGTCTGTCTACTACTTTATTCCAAGCTTTGATAGAAGAGAATGAAACATTTTTTGAACAATGAACTCATCTTTGCTTAGGCTAACATAGTAACTTTGACTCAGGTATTGGGTTGGGAATGAATACAAAAGTAGCTGTGAGATTTTTATTTAGCATGATGTACTGCAAGACTTGGCCATTAATTTGGTGATGCAAGGTCAAATAAATAAGTGCAGAAGGCTTATTATGCCTTGTAGAGAAAACTTTGTTCCCAAAATGTGGAAGAGCAAGCAGATTGTCCATTTGATGCTGAAATTGTCTCCTTGCACACAGGTTGGGTTCATAGTTTTCCTCTAGTCTCAAAATTTGTGATGTCTAACTAGTTTCATAATATTTAAGTTTAAGCACTCTTATTTGCTCAATGTTGTATTGACTCTTACTTTTGACCTGCTCACAAAGTTTGTCTTTTGACATCAATTGTTGCATTTTTGTGAATAAAGGTATAATGAATGAGGGAGACTGGTGTCAGATGAACTTTCCTAAAGCCAAGGCTCTCGTTTTGAACTTCTTTGCAAGTGAATACTTTCTTCCACCATTTTTGAAGACGATGCACAGATTGATGGTCCTCATCATTGTAAATCACAATTCTAAGCGAGCTTCTCTCAAAGGACTATCAGTATTGTCTTCATTGTCTCAGCTCAAAAGTGTTCGCTTTGAGAGAGTGATTGTTCCGCCCCTCCAAGAATATTGCCATTCCTGGAAAGAACTAGAGAAACTTTCCTTGATTCTATGCGAAGGTTGTCGGAGTATGAATGAGTTAGATAAGGGTTTGTGCTTAATTTTTCCCTGTCTAATTGAGCTCACCATTGACCATCGTATTAACTTGGAGGAACTTCCTAACAGCACAATATGACTTCCCTTGAAAAGTTGTCTGTCACAAACTGCCATGATCTTTATAAGTTGTCTGATGATCTAGGAAATCTCAGTTCACTGCAAAAGCTGCGATTGTATGCATGTCCAAGTTTATAAGAACTGCCATATTCCATATGCAAACTTAGACAGCTAAAATTCCTTGATATATCATCGTGTGAATGCATGAGACAACTCCCAGATGAGCTTGATCAGTTGTCAAGCTTAAGGGAAGTTGACATGAGAGAGTGTTCTCATGTCAAGCAACTTCCTAAATCTGCCAGTGAGTTACAATCCCTGGTACGTGTCATCTGTGATGAGAAGATTGGGGAACGGTGGAAAGCTATCAAGGACACTAGCATTCCTCAGCTCAATGTTGAGGTTGCAGAAGAGCACTTCCACTTGGACTGGCTTAAAGAATGAATCAGTCACTTGTAAAATCTGCTTAAATTACATATGCAGGTTCATGATTGATGCCTTTGCCAATGATACAAATGTGCTCAACGTCAAGCAGAGAAACAATTGTTTAGTCTTGGACACCACTATGTTTAGGCACTGGGCTTTTTCCAGTTGTAAAATATATGTACTCTTGTAAGAGACTGTGTTTTGTCCTTCTCATTCATGCTCTTCCAGTCCATTCAGTCTTGTTTGATATTCGTAGAGGTATTAGATTTCCTGTCCACACAGAACTGTTAATCTTTTCTGGCATCAAGCAACCTCAGGGACAGTAATGTGTTGAAGACCAACGAGCAAATATTTGTATCTTGATGGATATTTCAACGGTTCTGTCATTTGACATTGTATTTTCCAAAGATTTATTTGTTTTTTTCATTTGTAATAAAGAGAAGGCAATGTAATTTAACTTGTAGGCTGTTAGACTTAAGACCAATCATTCTGGTTAATTTGGCTTCTCAATCTCACGCCTAGTCATGTTCATAAACCTGCCCATATGCAAAGCTACATGATAGTAGAAGCATGAAGCCAGATTGAAAGATACATCACTCTATATATGAGCATAGAAAATGTTTTTGGGGCAACAATGGGTAATAACCCAAGGTTCTGTTTGTAGTTCAAGTTGGCAGTGGAAAGTCAATTATCCTTTTACATCATACTGCTAAAATAAACTGAAAGCACCATCCAAACATTAGCCCTTGGTGTTCCAATATGAATGTAGTTGCAAACAAGACTTACAGGAGAAAAATATTGTTATGATGAAGGATGGTTAAGCACAAAAGAGTTTATGCTGGCTTTTTGGATATTTGTGATTTTACTGATTCCACTGATTCCAAAAGCAGCTTATAATGTGCAACTCCAAGCACTGATCAGCAGGCTATCGGATTACGTTGCCCTTTGCGTAAACTGGTGGTGAATAAGTCACCTGATTCTATAGAAAATGAATTTCTATTCAAGAATAACATTAACATGTACATGCATACACAATAATAACATGTACATGTACATGCATACACAAGATGTGCACACATGCACACACACAATGTGAACATGCGCACACGTTTCATATCTCATTATTATTAAAATTTAACATTAATAATTTTAAAGCATTGTTACCAAATCCGGACCAGACCAGATTTTATAAACTGTCTGGAGTAATCCGACCAGATCTGTAGCTTTGTAAATTTTAAAAACAATTTCTGACATTAATAGTCTAAAAACTCAAAGGAAAATGACCTAAATGTCAGACGGCGTGCCTAAGGTAGAGACGATTAGCAATCTGCCTATTCCTGCAGATTATTGTTTTGTAATTCTCTTAAACAAAGAAAGTCAATTTTCAGTGTATCCTCAATGTCACCAAAGCTCACCTGCAAATAGCAGTGCTCCAGTCTGACTCCGCTCAACTACAATGCTTAAATAAAAATTCTAACTTTGCACTTTATAACATCTTATTATATATAAGATATTTCTATGAATTTATGCTCATGAATTGTTGTACTTTTGTATTTGATATATGTTGTTATTTTTCTCAACTGCATCTGGATTTTTCGAACTTATTTTGAAGTTCCAATTTTACGATATTTTGGGCCTTCGAAATGAATCCAAAGTCCAAACTTCGTTACTTTAATATTAAAACTTTTCTTTATAACTATTTCGTATTGTAATTTTTTGGAACCAAGGGTTTTTAAATTTTTCATTTGTTGGACCGTTTGAATGAACCAAAAGTTTTGAACCTGGTAACTATCTTTTACAATACTTGTTCAGAATATTGAATTTAGGTCTGAGATTATCATTAGATCATGTTAGAAAAAACTCCAAGATTTATCACCTGCAAGAGGAAGCACAGTAACAAAAATATAGAACACGAAAACAGTAACGCAAGTGACACAGAGATTTACGTGGAAACCTGCAATGTGCAGGAAAACCAACGGGGCAATGGCAACTTCTTTTTTATTATTTTCAGCAAAATTTACATCCACGTCTTTCAACGTTTTCAACAACGTCTATATTCCATATGGAAGGGGTCAAGTCCCTTTTATAGAGCAGAAGGAAGACTCCAAGACTGTTCGTTTCCTCTTCCAACGGAAGCCTTCGAAAGACTGTTCGTTTCCGCTCCCAAGACTGTTCGTCTTCCGCATTCCTGTCATCAACCTAGACGTCTGCTTGGCTTGACATCAGGCTGGATGTCTACCAGCCTAGACGTCTGGCTGCCCAGATGCCAGGCCCAGATGTCTGCTAGCCTAGACGTCTGGCAGCACAAACGTCTGGTAGACGTATGGCCTGTTGCCTAGACGTCTGACCCAGACGTCTAGCAGGTCAGACGTCTAGCTGACCTGCTTGTCGCATACTGTCTTCATACCTAACATTCTCCCACTTGAAGTCAGTATTCAGGAATTCTTTTGCTCAAAAAATTTTCATCCAGTGCCAATTGCCCAATGCTGCCCTTGTTACTTTTTCAGCAAGCCCAGAGAAGTTCTGCACCATTCAAACTTCTCTACATTGATCGGCTTTGTAAGCATATCTGTAGGATTCACTTCAGTGTCGATTTTCTACAACAGGATCCTACCTTCTTCCACCACATTTTTGATAAAGTGGTGCTTGACATCAATGTGTTTCGTGTGATCATGAAATGTTGGATTCTTCACTAGCTGAATAGCATTCTGGCTATCACAATGCAACATAATTTTCTCCTGCATTACCTTGAAGTCACCCAACAATCGCTCTAACCAAATTGCCTCTTTGTTGGCATGAGTTGCTGCAATATATTATGCTTCAGTGGTTGATAAAGCCACAACAGACTGCAACTTAGAAGCCCAACTCACCGCTCCTCCAGCAAGAATGAAGGTATATCTTGTAGTGGATTTTCTCCCATCTCTATCTCCACCATAATCAGAATCCACAAAACTTGTAACTTGCAAATCTATCGATCCAAAGGAAATGGCAACATCTGAAGTGGCTCTTAAATATCTGAATATCCACTTCACCGCATTCCAATGCTCCTTACCAGGATTTGCCATGTACCGGTTGACTACTCCCATTGCTTGGGCAATATCCGGTCTGGTGCTCACCATGGCATACATGAGGCTTCCTACTGCACGATGAATACGGTACACGAGACATGTTTGTCTTCTCTCGCTTCGTTCTAGGACACCTGGTTGGAAGACAACTTTAAGTGTGGAAGAAGTGTGGTACTAATCTGGTTTAGCATTCTGCATATTGAAGTGCTGTAGAATCTTTTCCACATATGACTTTTGACTTAACCAGATCTTTCTTCCTTTTTTGTCCCTGTGTATCTTCATCCATAAAATTTGGTTTGTTGCTCCTAAATCCTTCATTTCAAATGGCCTAGCCAACTGAGCCTTAAGATCATTGATTTTCTTCATGTTGGGGCCTGCAACCAACATATCATCAACATACAACAACAAAATAATAAAAATGCCATCGTCAAACCTCTTATAGTATGCACCATAGTTGAGAAAATCGGAATCGGGTAGTAAATCAACTGGTTTAAAAATCGGCAAAGAATCAAAATCGGCAAAAAATTGAGGAAAAAAACGGCAATTTTTATTGAAAAAACCGAAGAAAATGCAAATTTTCATTGAAAAATAGTTTTTTTCATGCATATCAGAATTTTTCGGGAAAAAATTGGCAAAATCGGGATTTTTTGCAGATTTTCTCAACTATGGTATGCACAATGGTCAGCTTCACTCTTGCTGAAAACTTGGCTCTTCATGAAGGTGTCAAATTTCCTGTACCACATCCTTGGCGCCTGTTTCAACCCATACAGTGATTTCTTCAGTTTGCAAACCAAATGCTCTTTGCCTCTTTCTTCATAGCCCTCAAGCTGATCCATATATATCTCTTCCTCGAGATCACCATGCAAGAAAGCAATCTTTACATCAAGCTGCTCCAGTTCCAAATCCTGTGCAACTACAAGTGCAAGTAGAACTCTAATAGTAGTCATCTTCACAACTGGAGAGAAAATTTCATTAAAGTCAACACCTGACTTTTGCACATAGCCCTTTGCCACCAAGCAAGATTTATAGCGTTCCAACAACCCATCGTTGTTCTTCTTCACTTTGTACACCCACTTGTTTCCAATAGTCTTTCTTCCAGGTGGGAGATCCACAAGTTCCCAAGTTTTATTCTTGCGAAGTGCCTTGATTTCCTTCTCCATGGATTTCCTTCACTTTTTTGCATTTTCAGACTCTTTAACTTCTTGAAATGAACTAGGTTCACCATCATCAGTTAACAAAGCAAAAGAGGACTTATACACATGAGAATACCTTTTCGGACACTTCTGTGGACGTGTAGATCTTCTAACCCAATGATCTGTCGGTTCTGGCTCTTGGTCTTGTGATCGTTGTGGCTTCTCTATTTCCTGTTCTACTTAATGTTCTACATGCTGATCAAAAACTTCAACATGTTCATCTTCACTAAATTCTACTTCAACAGGTACAACATTATGATGGTTTTCATCAACAATTACATCCCGGCTAATAATTACCTTGTGGGCAGTAGGATCCCATAGTCTATACCCCTTCACTATATCTCCATAACCGAGGAAAACACATTTGCTTGACTTCAGGTCAAACTTGGACCTTTTCTCTTTGGGTATATGGGCAAACGTGTTACAGTCAAAAGTGCACAAATGAGAGTAATCAACTGGCTTACAACACCAAACCTCCTCCGAAATCTATCTATCCAATGCAGTTGTAGGTGACCTGTTAATAAGATAAACAGTTGTATTAACAGCCTTCGCCCAGTTTTTTTTCTCCAACATGGTTGCGCTAAGCATGCTTCTTGCAAGTTCCATGATTGTGCGATTCATCCGCTCAGCCACACCATTTTGTTGTGGAGTGTAAGGTACAATCTTTTGGTGCTTAATACCTTCCTGCATACAAAATTTATCAAATTCCTTGAAGCAATATTCACCCCCATTATCTGACCTGAGACACAAAATTGACTTGCCCAAACTCTTTTCTACCCGTGCTTTGAACTCAAATTTTTGCAAAGCTTTCGACTTCTTATTCAGAAATAAATCCACTCTCCTAGAATAATCATCTATAAAAGTCAGAAAATAGATGGCACCATTCAAGGACTGAGTGGGGACTGGTCCAAATATATCCGAATGTATAAGTTGTAGAAAATTAGAACTCTTACCAGGACTTGCAGTAAATCGAACCCTCTTCTGTTTACCAAAAATACAATGCTCACATAAGTCTAAATTGCAAGACTTAATCCCATACAGCATACCTCTGTCATGCAAAATTTTCAAGCCTTTTTCACTCATATGGCCCAGGCGTTGATGCCATAACATTACTGCATCCTGAACAGAAGTTGCTGCTGCTGCATGGTTTGTCACCATATCATCGCATAAATAGTATAAGGTCCCATAAGATTCTCCCTTTGCTACTACAAGAGCTCCTCTGGTAATCTTGCAGTAGTTGTTGAAAGTAATAGAATACCCTAGCTTATCCATCATTTTGATTAAGAGCAAATTCTTCCTCAAATCGAGCACATGTCGCACATCACGTAGCATCCTTTCTCTACCATCGTCCAGCCTGATCCTTATATCCTCTCTTCCCATAATTTCTAAAGGATGATCATCACCCAAATAGACCTTTCCACCACAGTATGGTTGATATTTGTCAAACCAGTCTCTGTGGGAAGACATGTGGAAGGATGCACTTGAGTCCAAAACCCAGGTATATAAAACCGATCTCATTGTTATCGATACAAAAGGATTCACATGTTGTCGTCTCTCCCGAATCTACTGTACTGGCCTCAGCTGATGGCTGATTTTGCTTTTCACCATTCTTCAATTGCCAACAGTCCTTCTTAGAGTGTCCTGGCTTCCCACAATGCCAACACTTCCCTTCCTGCTTATGTCCTTTAGACTTAGATCTGCACTGCTTTCTACCTTGTTTACTCTCCTCGAACGATCGACCTCTCACAGATAGGGCTTCATTGGTTGAGGGTTCCAAAGATGTTTTTTACCTCAACTCTTCTGCCAACAAAGCGGCTACCACATCATCAAAATTGAGAGTCCCTGATGATGAATTACTGATGGTCATCACCATATGATCCCAAGTGTCCGAGAGGGAACAAAGTAGGGTGATAACTCTATCTTCATCCTCCATATTTACATTAACTGAAACCAGTCTACTCATTAGAGTATTAAAATCATTCAAATGATCTACCATGGATGAACTTTCCTTCATCCTCAAGCTATAAAGCTACTTTTTCAGAAAAACCTTGTTAGTTGCTGATTTTGTTTCATACAACTTTTCAAGCTTTTGCCAAAGGGCTTCCACGGTCTTTTCTTCAGCTACATTGAACAAGACGGAGTCCGCTAGGCAGAGACGGATTGTAGAAACCGCCTTCATATCAAGCATTACCCACTCCTCATATTTCATGTTGCTCGGTTTACTCGCGACCTCTTTCAAGGCTTATGCTTGGTCATTCTGAACCAACAAATCCTCCACCTTCATATCCCATAGAGCAAAGTTCCTCCCATCAAATTTCTCAATCTCGAACTTGGTTACACCTTTTGTCATTGTTGTAGCTTCCACTCGCACAAAACGTTAGCTCTGATACTATATGTTAGGAAAAACTCTAAGATTTATCACCTGCAAGAGGAAGCACAATAACAAAAATATAGAACACGAAAATAGTAACACAAGTGACACAGAGATTTACGTGGAAACCTGTAATGTGCAGGAAAAACCACGGGGCAATGGCAACTTCTCTTTTATTATTTTTAGCAAAATTTACATCCACGTATTTCAACGTTTTCAACGTCTATATTCCATATGTAAGGGGTCAAGTCCCTTTTATTGAGCAAAAGGAAGACTCCAAAATTGTTTGTTTCCTCTTCCAACGGAAGCCTCGAAAAGACTATTCATCTTCTGCATTCCTATCGTTTACCTAGACGTCTGCTTGGCATGACGTCAGGCTGGAAATTTACTAGCCTAGACATTTGACTGTCTAGACGTCTGGCCCAAATGTCTGCTAGCCTAGACGTCTGGCCCAGACGTCTGGCAGCCCAAACGTCTGGCCCAGACGTCTAGCAGTCAGACGTCTGGCCTGTTGCCTAGACGTCTGACCCAAACGTCTATCAAGTCAGACGTCTAGCTGACCTGCTTATTGCATATTGTCTTCATACCTAATAGATCAAATATCATTGAAATATTCAACCTTCATTTTTTTCTTTTCCTAAGGTCCTTATTCTTGTGGAGGGTACTGCAAAATTTATTATAACAAGTTATCGTGAATTTCAATAGATTTAGAAGAAGACCACCTGCCTGTATACTGGCAGATATATATATGAAATATCTAACTTTCATTGTAGTTTAATAATAGAGCAAAAAAGCAAGATACGCCTAATCTACATAGAAAATTATCCATTCTCCATGTAATAACAAAGCCATCAGGATCAAATGGCATTAGTTTAATCGGTTAGATTCCTCAACTTTGAAGGAGGAGACCAAGGTTCGAATCTTGTCAAACGATACATGTATAATTGCCAAGCTATTGTAATACCACTATGTGGTCATGATATAATATGGGTGAAGCCCGTTTCAATCCCATTTACCATTGGGAAAAAAGCAGCAATAAGAGTATACCCAAAGGAAAAAGGAGTGATGATGAATTTTTTTGAAAGAATGCTTCCATGTTCGTGCGGTTAAAACTGGTTGTGGATTTGTTAATGTCCTCTTTTTGTAGTGAGACTATGTTCAAAGTCTCTAGTTTGGCATATTCATTCTACGTCTTCGTTAAGTGAGTGAATTTGTTAGAAATTGCATGTTAATGTTGTTTCTAATTTGGTGAATGAATTTGTTGAAATTCATTTTGGGGTGTCAACCAACACAGACACCATTTCCTTACTTGATGTAAAATGAATTTGTTAAAATTCATTTTGGGGTGTGAATCAGAGACTACCATTTCCTTGTATGATGCACTTGGAATGTTGGAGGACACATCATTACCTGAAAAATTGAATGGATGTTGCAGTTTGAAAGCATAGAAAAAGTTTTGTTTGAGAAATTACAAAAACATTGGAACCTTAAGCATTAAGGAGGAGAATGTTGGAGAATATTAATTAATTGTTTTATTTGTAATGCTTAAGGATGTGATAAGATAAAAGAAGCAACATTTAAGTGCTTGAGCCGTAGGCCAGTTAGGTTTTCATTATAGAAACCATGTCTAACTGTTTTGTACTCCAATTAAATTTATCAATATTCTTGAATGTATCATCATGATCATAATGAAAATGATCCTTCCTCCATTTTGTTAGCAACATTGAATCTAGGTATGTGTTTTTGTAAATGGTTGTTGTTTGTTTGGTGTTCTATGTTTTGGTTGCTTTGTTTTGCAGGTCTTGTTTTCAACATTGCTTAGGCTGACATAGTGACTTTGATTCAAGGATTGGGTTGGGAATGAATACAGAAGTAGTTGTGAGATTTTTATTCAAGATGATGTACTGTGAGACTTGACCATTAATTTGATGATGCAAGGTCAAATAAATAAGTGCAAAAGGCTTATTATGCCTTGTAGAGAAAACTTTGTTCCCAAAATGTAGAGAAAACTTTATTACCAAAATGTGGAAAGAGCAAGCAGATTGTCCATTTGATGCTGAAATTGTTTGCTTGCCCACAGGTTGGGTTCATAGTTTTCCTCTAGTCTAAAATTTTTTGACGTCTAACTAGTTTCATAATATTTAAGTTTAAGCACTCTTATTTGCTCAATGTTGTATCGATTCTTACCTTTGACCTGCTCACAAGGTTTGCCTTTTGACATCAATTGTTGCATTTTTGTGAATGAAGGTACAATGAATGACAGGGACTGGTGTCAGATGAACTTTCTTAAAGCCAAGGCTCTCTTATTAAACTTCTCTGCAAGTGAATACTTTCTTCCACCATTTTTGCAAACGATGCACAAATTGAAGGTCCTCATCATTGTCAATCACAATTCTAAGCGAGCTTCTCTCAAAGGACTCCTCTAAAGGATTCACTTTGAGAGAGTGATCATTCCACCCCTCCAAGAATATTGCCATTCTTGGAAAGAACTAGAGAAACTTTCCTTGATTCTATGCGAGGGTTTTCGGAGTATGAATGAGTTAGTTAAGGGTTTGTGCTTAATTTTTCCCTGTCTAATTGAGCTCACCATTGACCATTGTATTAACTTGGAGGAACTTCCTAACAAAATTTGTAATATGAATTCCCTTGAAAAGTTGTCTGTCACAAACTGCTACAGCAGAACACTTCTGCTCTCTTGTTGCTTTTATAGCCAGTAGTCACTGTTTTCCTCCTAAGTTTGTATTTTTCCTTCAACAATTTTTTCTCCTCCCATTCTTTTCTGTGTGTCTAAAACACTCTTGATCTTCTCCTTTTATATTTGAAAAAGATAACCCTAATCTCTCTAACCCTAATATTAGATCTCATCTCATCTTGAGATGTAAGGTTAAAAATAGAAAATCACTTAAGTGAACTTGAAAATAGAATCACTTAAGTGAATTACAAAATAGAATTACTTAAGTGAACTTAAAAATAGAAAATCACTTAAGTGAATTACAAAATAGAATCACTGAAGTGAACTTAAAAATAGAAAATCACTTAAGTGAATTTCAAAATAGAATAAGAAATGTCTCGAACCACTTCTAGCACATTCATACTGAAGCCTGTGCAAGAAGTCCCTGTACGAGATACATTTCTCAACACTCCCTCTTAGCGAGGAAGGAAGTCTGCACCAATCCAAGTTTGTCTCTGAATGCTTCAAACTTCCCTTTCACTAAGGGCTTGGTCAGAATATCAGCTACTTGTTGATCTGTGGGAATATATTGGAGCTTTACGACTCCCTTCTGAATCCTATCTCGTGTGAAGTGATATTTGATGTCTATGTGTTTGGACTTGTCATGAAATACTGTATTCTCAAAGAGTTTGATACAACTCTGATTATCACAGTATATCACCGTGGGATCCAACTCTTGATCAGTCAATATTGTAAGCAACTTACGAAGCCATATGGCCTCACAACTAGAAATACTGGTTGCCATGTATTCGGCCTCTATTGAGATAAGTGCCATAGAAGTCTGCTTCCTGCTGAACTAGGATATCATGCCTGATCCCAAGCTAAAGCAGCACCCTAAGGTGCTCTTCCTATCTACTACATTGCCTACCCAATTTGAGTCTGTATACCCCTGCAACCTCACTTCACCATCTCCAATATATCTTAGACCATACTCCACCGTGCACCTTAAGTATCTGAGAACATGTTTTGCTGCTACCCAATGCTTCTGCCTTGGCTCCACCATGAAATGACTCAAGGTGTTCACTGCAAAACATATATATTTTCGAGTGTTGACCAAATACATCAAAGATCCTATCAACTGCCTATACAACGTAGGGTCCAATTCTAAATATGAAGCTATCACCTTCTTCAGGTTAGTGATCATGGGTGTGGCCATAGGTTTGCAGTCCTCCATCCGAAACCTCTTCAAGATCTCAACTACATACTTACCCTGCCCAAGGAATATCTCCCTTAGTCTCTGCCAGACCTCCAAACCCAAGAAGTAATGCATCATGCCAATGTCCTTCATCTCAAACTCAGCTGTCATATTTGCTTTGCACCCTGCAATGAGCTTCTCTACACCTGTAAGAAACAAGTCATCTACATATAGCACCAAAATGAGTAGATCATTCCCAACAAATATGTAATATAGATTAGGATCTGCATCACTTTTGACGAAGTCCACACTCTGCAAGTATCCATCTATCTTGGAATACCATGCTCTCGGTGCCTATTTGAGTCCATATACGGCTTTCTTAAGCCTACAAACATGGGACTCCTTCCTATTTACCTCAAAGCCCTAAGGCTACTCTATGTACACTTCTTCCTCAATGATCCCATTAAGGAAAGTTGTCTTCACATCCATTTGATGAATCTGCCATCCCATAGATGAAGCTAAAGACATAATTGCTCTAATGGAAGTGTATCTAGCAACTGGAGCAAAAGTCTCCTCATAGTCCACTCCCTATTTTTGGGAGAACCCTCTCGTCACAAACATTGCTTTGAAATTCTCAATGCTGCCATCTACAACATGCTTAATTTTGTAGAGCCACTTGGAACTCACAATAGACTTACCCTCTGATCTTGGCACTATGTCCCAAACATCATTCTTCATGATTGAGGTGTACTCCTACACAATGGCATCCCTTCAAACCTGTTGGTTTGTTGCCTCTTGAAAACTGGTAGGCTCTAAATTTATGATGTTACTCATAAATGCCATGTAGCTTGACTCCCTAATCATGCTGCTAGGAGCCTCAACATACTCCTCAACATCCCTCAATGTCTGTGTAAGCCATTGAAGTCTCCTGATAGAACTGGAAGGGGCTAATGTCTCCACCTCCTCACCTGAAGGTTGTTGTTTTGAACTGGAAACCACCGGTGTCTTTGGTGACCTTGGATCAACCTTCAAAGCTTCTTGCTCCTCATTCTATGTCACTGGAATAGGCTCATGGGACTTCTTGGATGCAATGTTCTCCTCAAAATTTACATCCCTGCTCACTACTGTATTTCTCTTCTCTGGAATATAAACCTTGTAAGCTTTTGAAGTCTCACTGTATCCTACAAATAAACCCTTCCTACTAGACAGCTCCAACTTGGTCCTCTTCTCTATCGGAACATGGATATAAAATGGACATCCAACGATGCGAAAATGACTCACCTCTGGTTTCACACTAGTAAATGCCTCCTTTGGTGTCTTGTCCTCCAAGATCCTATGAGGACACATGTTATGGATGTAGAATGTTGTGTTGCATGCTTCCGCCCAAAGAAACATCGACAAACCCTGGTCATGAATCATGGCCCTAACAGCCCCTATGATGGATCGATTCTTTCACTTTACAACCCCATTCTGCTGTGGGTTGTATGGAACAGTCAGGTCCCTCTTGATTCCTATCTACTTGCAGAAACCATCGAACTCCTTGGAGGTATATTCACCCCCATTGTCTGATCTCAAGACCTTGATCTTCTTCTCTGTCTGGTTCTCAACTAGAGCTTTGAACTCCTAAAACCTGCTAAAGACTTCATCCTTGGTCTTTAAGAAGTAGATCCATGTCTTGCGAGAGAAATCATCAATAAAGAAAACATAGTACATGCTACCTGAAATTGATGCTATCGACATCGGTCCACAAACCTCTGAATGTACTAGATCTAGTCTCTTCTTAGACCTATGCTCGTTGTTTGGGAAAACAACCTTGGCATGCTTGCCAAGCATGCACCCTTTGCATACTCCTTGTTGCTCAATGCCAAACTTTGGAAGACCTGTGACTATCTCCCTCAGAATAGGCAACACTCTATGATGTAGGTGCCCCATCCTCTTGTGCCACAAATCACACAAGTTGTCACTGCTATGAACTAGGGCTCGAACAGGTTCACCCTGCAACCTATATAGACTGCCTTCTCTAACCCCTATTACTTTTGTTGTTTCTGGGCTAGATTCTTTTGGTTTAATAAGGACATGTTGGTTCTTGAACTCCACTGCATAACCCTTATCCTCCATAACCGAAACTGAAAGCAAGTTCTTCCTAAGACATGGAACAAACAAAACATCATCAAAGTCTAAATATTTCCCTGATTGGAGTCGAAAAGGAATGGTACCAATTCCTACAATTGGATATTTGGTATCATCACCAAGCTCAACCTGAACCCCTGAGTCCTGCTCTTGTAGACTGGTAAAACATTGTCGGGCTGATGTCATGTGCCGAGATGCCCCACTATCCACATACCAAGCATTCCTTGGAATCGTGTTGGTAGAAAGGCAAGAGACCAATGAGAAATCCTTCTCGAATTTGGCAACAAACTCACTCATTTGAGTTTTTGTAGAGGTTGCTACCTACATCTGCTTCTGCTGCTGCTTCTCTTTGCCCTTCTTGTTTGGACACTGTGATGCATAATGGTTGTTCTTATGACAAATGAAGCACTTGATCTTGCTCAAGTCCTTCTTCCCTAACTGTGAGGTTGACTCCTCATTCTTTACCTTACCCTTGATGGGTCCTTTACCTTTGGCCTTCTTGGTTTGCCTAAAAAGAGTTAGGTTATCGTCACCACCTTTCTTGTTGGACTTTGACTCCATCCGAGTCTCCTCCTGGATGAAATCATCCCACAGTTTCTCAAATTTGGGAAAGTTCTCATGAGCACAAATGCCTTACCCTTGTTGGGTCCTTTACCTTTGCCCTTCTTGGTTTGCCCAAAAAGAGTTAGGTTATCGTCACCACCTTTCTTGCTGGCCTTTGACTCCATCCCAGTCTCCTCTTGGATGAAATCATCCCACAAAATCTCAAATTTGGGAAAGTTCTCACGAGCACAAATGCCTTTGACAAATGGTTCCCATGAAGTTGAGAAACCATTAAGTGCCACGTTCACCAAATCTGTGTCTTCAACCGTCTCCCCAACTGCTGCCAGTTGATCACGAATCTGCGTGATCTTCATCAGGTAACTGGTAACAATGTCAGATCTGGTCATCTCCATAGATCTGAGTTTGTTTCGCAATATCATCTTCCTGTTTATGTTCTCGCTCTGGTAGAGGCTAACCAGGGCATCGAACATCTCCTTTGCCTTAGTCTTCACAAATATGTGAGGAATCAGGTGATCCTTCACTTCATCAAAGATCATCCGCTTAGCCTTCACTTCCTTATTTTTGTGACCTGCCAATTGCTGCGGATCTGTAGACAAAGTCACATCATCTTTGATAATATCCTAGAGATCATTATCTTCTAATAAGAACATTACCCTAACTTTCTAGGGCAAAAAAATTGAGGCACCTTCCAATCTATCCTCAAATCTGAGGCTAGTTGCTGCCATCTTTGAGATCTGAAATATTAATGACTCAAAGAAACAGTCCTGCAAATAAGCTTAATCCTTCAAGCCAAAAAAAAATATGGAACCCTAAATGCTGTTTTTTTTTTAATATCGAGGAGTGATCTACTAATGTAAACCCTTGAGGATCTCAATCACAGAAACTTAGCTCTGATACCATGTAAATTTTCTAGCCCTAGATAACTGTTGTCCTATGTTATTTTAAAATAAATCAGATCTAAGAATAATTTATTCAAACATGCAACAATCACACAGATGGCTGTAAAAAATAAACAGCGAGAACAACAGAAGTTAAATATATTTCTGAACCTGAAATATTACAAATAAAAGAGGCTACAACTATAGCAGAACACTTTTGCTCTCTTGTTGCTTTTCTAGCCAACGATCACTCTTCTTCTTCTCCTAAGTTTGTATTTTTCCTTCAACAATATGTTCTCCCATTCTTTTCTGTGTCTAAAACACTCTTGATCTTCTCCTTTTATCCTTGAAAAAGGTAACCCTAATCTCTCTAATCCTAAGATTAGATCTCATCTCATCTTGAAATGTAAGGTTAAAAATAGAAAATCACTTAAGGGAATTTTAAAATAGAATCACTTAAGTGAATTACAAAATAGAATCACTTAAGCGAACTTAAAAATAGAAAATCACTTAAGTGAATTTCAAAATAGAATAAGAAATGTCTACACCACTTCTAGCACGTTCATACTGAAGCCTGTGCAAGAAGTTTTTGTCCGAGCTACATTTCTCAACAGGAGCGTGTCATATGTGATGAAAAGATTGCGGACTGGTGGAAAGCTATTGGAAAGCTATTAAGAACTTTAGCATTCCTCAGCTCAATGTTGAAGTTGAGAAGAGCAATGTCACTTGGACTGGCTTGAAGATTGAGTCAGTCACTTGTTATTCTCCTTAAATTCTATATGCAGGTTCATGATTGATGCCTTTGTCAATGATACAACTGTGCTTAACGTCAAGCAGAGAAACTATTGTTGAGTCTTGGACACCACTATGTTTAGGCACTGGGCTTTTGCCGGTTGAAAAATATATGTAATATTGTAAGTGACTGCGTTTTGTCCTCCTCATTCATGCACTACTAGTGCATTCAGTCTTGTTTGATATTCATAGAGGTATTTGATTTCCTGTCCACACAGAACTGATGATTTTTTCTGGCACCAAGCAACCTCAGGGGCAGTAATGTGTTGAAGACCAATAAGAAAATATTCGTAATATTTCAACGAGTTCTATCATTTTGCATTGTATTTTCCCAATAATATATATATATATTTCCGATTGAATAACTGTTGATTTTATCTGGCACCAAGCAAATGTGTTGAAGACCAATATTTGTATTTTGATGGATATTTCAATGAGTTCTGTCATGTGACATTGTATTTTCCCAAATATATTTTTTTGCAATTGTAATAAAGAGAAGGCAATGTAATTTAACTTGTAGGCTGTTAAGACTTGACCAATCCTTCTGGTTAATTTGGCTTTGGCTCGTCTGACTTTAGGCAAAAAAAACAAACCTTAGGAATTTGATTTTTATTATGTGGCGTTACTTTTGACTTTAGGAGGCTAGGGGGGGGTTAGGAAAACTTAAGGCAAAAAAAAAAAAACCTTAGGAATTTGATTTTTATTATGTGGGGTTACTTTTGACTTTAGGAGGCTAGGGGGGGTTAGGAAAAAGCAAAAGGGAAAGATTTTGCATATGCGGTAGTGACCCTTAAATAAAGGTTATTGCTTTTGATTAATTCAAGAAAAGCGACTTTTTGACTTGCTTTTGATCTACGATGTAACTTTCATGGACCAGTGAGCTTGCAGCGATGTGGGGTGCCACTCTAATGAAAATTGAGCGGTCGGGTTGCTTAGCCAATAGGAAGTTAGCGCTATAGGCCCTCCGTTCCAATACAAAGGGGCGCTCGTATCTTCCGCTCAACGCTCGGATTTGCCGCTCAGCCCTTTTCTTAGCTCTCGGTCTTTCGCTTAGCGCTAAGCACTTTTTTGCTTTAGCGTTTTCACTTTTTCGCTCTGCTCGTGAGACTTGTCGCTTAGCGCTTTCACTCTTCCACTTAGCGCTTAAGAAAACCCGTTCAACGCTATGGAAACCCGCTCAGCTCCTTCCGCTTAGCGCTAAGCATTTCCCGCTTAGTGCTAAGGAAACCTGCTCAACGCCTTCACTTTTTCGCTGACTTTATTCGAACAAGACCTTAAGGGATGCTTTAATCTTTTGAATCAAGGTATTATTCTTTTTATGAAGCTGGGGACTTACGGTTTAAAAAAAAAAAAAATTCGGGGGAAATGTTTTCGGGCTTAGGGCTGAAGTGGTTAGGGAAAGACAATGGGGAATAAGCTTAGACCTTATGAAATTCATGTTTGTATGGAATATTTGGGAGGGAATAAGGATTCGTGATCAACCTAAGGTTTATGGATCGGAAGTATTATACTTATAGGAAGGCGATGTGGAAGGAGTGGAAATAATGGGTGGATAGTCTTAGGGCTTATGACATAGGAAATGATTTGTGGATCTTGGATTTAGGGATGAATTGAAATGATTTGTGGATCTTGGATTTAGAGATGAATTGAAATTTTATATGTGGGTTTAGACTTAGGGATTGTGGATCGTAGATTTAGGGATGAATTGAAATTTTATATATGCTTAGACTTAAGGATTTATGAAAGGGAAAAAATGAATGATTGTTTTTGAGATTTAAAATTTTAGTAATTTGTAACTTTGTAAAACAAATAAGACTTTGAAGATTTTTTTTTTTTTTTTTTTTGTTGAGGATAGGCACATTTGGATTGTAGTGAGACCCAATATTTTAAATAAGTCGTTTTTCCTATTCAATTGGGGGTCAAGATTCTTGCAAGTGCATGAACTAAAATCTTTGGTTGTGGTTCTTTGTGTGGTGCTTTTCTTCTAACTCTTCTACTACTTCTCTTATATTTAATTTACTACAAAATCATCTTATCTAATAGGTACAATTTATGTTGTCTACATTTATGTCTTGAGACATATTTCTCATCACAATTGTAACATAACTTCTTTGTGCTCTTCGAGCTTCTTTTTTCTCTCTAGTCAATTGCTTTATTGTTGGGATTTACTTCTTGTGTTCAATATGATATTGGTTGGAAATTAGGGTTTGGCCTATCGAAATTTAGATGATTATCTTTAAGTAGAAAACTTTTCCTCCACTAACCTAGCCAAACCTATGGCAACTTGCATTATGGATTGTGGTTTGAACACTTTAACCTCTGCCCTGATGTAATCCTTTAATCCATTGATAAAACAACTCTAAAAAATCCTTCACTCAAACCCCTTCTCCTATTAGCCAACTTCTCAAACTGAGTCTAATACTCTTGAATAGTAGATGTTTGTTTCAAATTTGTTAAGGCTCCTATAAAGTCCTCATACTCACTAGGACCAAAATGAGTGAGTAATTGGGATTCAAATTCTTCCAAAAAAAGGTTAGGAGTCAAGTTTTATACTCACTAATACCATTGTAGGGCCTCGGATTCAAATTTAAAGGATGCCATGGTGACCCATAAATACCAGAGGACATCATGGAGTTTGCAAAATTGATCCATCCAACACGATCAACCATTAGGATCCTTTCCATTAAACTTGAAAAAGTCTAATCTGGGCATTTTAAATGGGGTATTAGTGTCAAAAAGGGCATGATGAGTTTCTTAAATCTCTATTCCTTGAAATTGCCACTTGTTCCTTCATTGTTAATCTATTGGTGTAGTTTCAAGGCTCCATTTAAATGCTCTTCACCCTTAAGGATTTTTTCCTCAATCTCTATTTTAACTTTAATTTGTTCAAATTTTATGTCCTGCATGTGATATTTCAAATGTTTGACTTTTTGTTCATGTGCCATGTGGTTTTGTAGGTTACTAGGTTGTTGACTAATTTGGTCCATGAATTGGTTTTATTCCATCTTCCTTATTGCTCCTCTAGTCCCTCCAACCATATACTTGTGATTTGGACCACTCTAACTACCTTACTAAAAATAGAAGTGTTGTTATAGGGTTACTATTTTTAGTAATGGTTCAGGAAAAGTGTTTGGGTGCTATATATCAAAATAATTAGTTTAAAAATATGAACATATTAGACTAGATCTCAAAATGATGTTTTCAGCATATAAATTTATTTTTTTGGGTCAAGTGTTGTATGTTTTCCTCCTAAAGCTTTTATTCACCTAAAAAGTGACTTTCTTATCTTGTCCCTAACAATTGCTATATCAATTACTAATCGGTTTGTTATCCCCAACTACCTTGTCAGACTCTATCTTGTTTGTCACTGCCACTTGCCTGTTTGATACTATTATTGACAAATGTCTTGACAGACTTTGTTTTGATTGTTATTGAAAACTTTCTTTTATAACATTATTTTTATTTGTCATTGATAATTGTCTTGTCTGAGTTTATTCTTGTTTGTTACTAACCACAACAATTTCTTCTTTAGCCAAGAATTTGTATAGTATGGTCAAATTCATGATAATTGGTCTCCTCAATATGCTCAAATATATGGTTAGGGTTTTGAAGGAGTAACATATGATCGTAACAAGGTAACACTAGGCCAAGATGTGTGCATTTTCCATAGCCCTTTATTATACCACAATGACAAACAATAATGCTCAAACCAATATTTCAGCCACTACCCAAGGAGGGTTCCATACATACCCTTGAGCACATTACTTGCCTCTTTGATAATACTAGAGGGTAGTCTTCTTGAGTGCTAAGCTTACTGCACTATGGATAGATACATAGTCAAAAAGCTTCCTCTGTCTATAGGTCTCTCCTAAACCTAGGGGCTCTTTTGATATACCCAAAGATGCATGAGAGCTCAAGTTCCTATACAGGTGTTGTTTGAGGTTTGGGCATTGCAGCATGATCACCCCTCGCTTCATTGGTCACTTTATGGTAACCAATAACAACAACTCCTTTGCGATGTTTTAAAATCCCTAACACAAGGTTTCCAACCTAATAAACTAAAAAAAAAATAGCTTCGATTTTTCTTTACAAGGAAATCAATAGAAAAAATATAAAAAACACAAAAAAAAAATTATATCTAACAGGTCAAAATATAAGGACACAAATTGTTTGTATTATAGTAAAACGTGGCCCTAGAAAGAACTCTAATACCACTTATTATTAACCTTGCATCAAAATAAAAGCACATCTATAGAATATTGTAATAATAATAGAAAATGAGCTTTAAATTAATAATATTACAAGATGAAATGGAAATGGAACAAAATATATTGCAAAAAATAACATATTACATAATCATAGGCCTCTTCGATGGGGCAACCTCCTTGGAAGCAAAACTTTGATACAACAAAATATTATATGCCTTCATCTATTCCTCCGTGTTTTTTTAAAGAATCTTTATAACATTAACAATAATACTCAAGGGTCGACTTCACATGCAAGTGACCACCTGAACTAGAATCTTCTACTAAACAAGGAGTTACATTCATTTTTAACGGTTATATTAAATGGACCCATTTGTCTTAGTGCCTCAAGTTCCACATACATGTTATAAAACATTACATAATATCATTAAGATGGGGTCCCCACATTAGGATGGGGGTCATTACATTGTACTGTCAGGATGGGGTTCAAAAAATGTTTTTTAAATTTAGTAAAAAATCTTTTGTAAGATTTCAACTAATAATTTTTTTCTAACTTTGGAGCCTTTGATATTTCTTCCAAACTCTAGGATGATTTTCTCCTTGAAGTATTATAATGCATTTATTCATAAGGGATGAAAATGATTTCTTCATAAGGGATGAAAAGGATATTTAACCCTATTTTTTACCATCCATTTTTAGAGGTATTGGAGAAAATATGTCTTGTTTCGATGCAATTCACAATATTTCTAGAAACAAAAAGAAACAATCAAGTCACTCAAATATTATACAGAAAGAATAAAAATACAAAAGAAAGAAAAAGAGATACAAAGATTGGGGGACCTACAGGCACCATAAATAATCATTGTATTATCCATAGATAGGATTCACAACACTTTACTAAAATAAATGAGCACTAGTGGGGGATATTTTTACAAATATCAATCCCAAAGAACATAAATGAACTTAACTTTAAAATTGACATAACAAGAAAGGCCTTAAGGTTAATTACAAGCTTATAAGTTAGGTTTATTTACAACAAGGTTAATCACAACCCATAGGTATTATATAATATATTATAATAAATTCAATACATTACATAATGAATGCCCTTAGGCCTATCTAGTATTACATCATAAAATGTCGGTCTTGTCCATGAATCAAATTACAATTTCAACAACCCCCATAATCTGAATCGAGGGGCCAAGAAGAGAAAACATTAGTGCCAAAAATATATTCTCCCCATAATGGATGATCTTTTGGACCTCTATAATAGATACAAATCCTTTAGAATCCCCTTCATTATCTATAAGACATACACCTATCTTCAATAACTTAGCTTCAATCCTTTATAATTTTAGTAAGCAATTCTTCGTTGGATATCCTTCCTTCTTGCAATATGTGCAAATGATCTTTGACATCTTTGAGGACTTAGCCTGGACCTCAAGCCCCTAGGTATTAAACTCCTTAGATTTGAATTCCTTTACATGAGTTTGAATTTGTGAAGTGCCACCACAATTCCTCATAACCACTTGAAAACAAACTAGAAGAGAGAAAAGCTAATTAAGAGTTTTTTGGGACTTTGAAAATATTAGAATCATGTGAACCATGAGGTTTAAAATATTAAAAGGAGAGATATTAGTAAGGATAATATTCATGTATTCTACATCATCTTTATTTTTACCTCTCAAAGATGCAAAATTTGCTCCTAATACCTTAAATCTCTCAATATAATCCTCAGTGTTATCAGACCTATATATTTTGAGGGAAGAAAGCTCCAACTCCAAGTGACTTACTTGAGTGGTATTAAATTTTCCAAATAAAAAATATAATTATGACCATACCTTAATAGGTTCAGTCTCTTGTATGTGGAAAAACAACTTTGATTTATATTACATTTTCAATATTTTTTTCTAAATACTTCAAATTTCCAAAATATATGAATTAAAGTTCCATGCTAGTGAAGATCCTCAAGAAAAGTATGTAATTAAATTTGAAAATGTTGCTAGACCTAAAAATTCTAGATGCATGGATTTGAATTTGAAAAGGGATGTTTTCACACATTTTTTTTGCTTTGGCTTGGCACCCTCTCAAAGTGGAGAGCATATGCCCTTCTTCAAAGAGAAGGTGCATGCCTCAAATCAATGGATAAGGGACTATTATGGATATGAGAGCACTATTGAAGACTTTAATTTGATAAAAAAATAATTTTGAATTGATGCTAGCATTTTTTGAGATTAAGAGAAATAAAACATGTTTTGAACTAATTGCTTCTACCTCAAGTATTGCTACAACATGAGAGTTTAGGATTTGTGTGAGGAATAAGAGGGTGCATGTTTTAATCACATCTGCTTCCTTTTTTGAAATACCTAGGTAAGTGACTTATCTTCTGTGGACATAGTAGTACCTTCATCATGGCTACATACAATAATAGGTTGATCGATTGGAATCATTTTGGAAGGGAAGGTCCCATGTCTAAACCACACATAGTCATTTTATTTTGCTACTTTTTGGAGATGGTTTGTGTACGAGTTAAATTTTCATCCCAGTAGTCAATTTCGTAAAATGGTTGGTGCAAATTGCTTAGCATATAGAAGACATCAATTCAAATCTCTAAGGAAAAGTGGTTTTTGGCTAATGTGGCAGTCAACATGGCTATATCTAGTGCCATGTATTATCTATTTTTGCCATATATGTACAATTTTATCCAATGGAATTTAATAAGTGTCATACTAGCAATCCAATGGCACCCAAGTGGCATAGAATTAGTGGTAAACATCATCAAATCAATGAATATTAAATAACAACCTATGATTGGACACTACATTTATAAGGTTTGGGGTATTAAGTTTTTTTTTTCTAGAGAATAAGAGGTTGTACTCGGGTCCCCCATCCTTGAAAAATCATAATTCTCTCCTTTAGAGCTTGAGAGTTTACAAAAAAAATCAATTATCATCTTAATTGAGTTGTGATAGCTAGATACCTACATCATTTTCTATTAAAATATTGAAGTCTAGATTTTCATTTTTTGGATCTTCTTCAATTTTCTATGTTAATATAAATATTTCAAAATTCAATATCCTTCTTATCATTTTCTTACAATGGTCTTCACAATACCAAAACTCCATCTCCATTCTTTATGCATTGCATCTTAGTAAAGTAATATTTTCAAAACTTTGTGCTATCATAGTCCACTTTACCAGATCTAGATTGCTAGTTTCCTTCCTAAAGAATAAGTGCAACCACAAGAGTTGTAATAAATAGTTTATATGAAAACACTTTAATGTTAAGCTACAAGCTTACTGCAGTGGTAAGGGCTTTAGACTCTCTTTGAGAGGTCCATGGTTCAAACCCCACTTAGTATAAGGGGACCAGGACCCCTTAGAAAAACTTGTGTAAACTCATTGAAAAAAACACATTAATGTTATAAAATAAAGAGAATATTACCAACGGAAAACACTAAAGTAAATCTTAAACATTATTTGATTCAAATAGTCAACATTTTCTTGTTAGCCTTAACTAAACATATTACTTCTTCCAACCATAAAAAAGAAAATTTAACTTCATGATCCTCAATTAAAACCCCTCTATTGTCTAGCCTATTTGCACATTTGTTTTCTTTCCTTAACATATGAGTAAATCTAATTTCTTCAAAGTCTATATCAATGTCTTGTATTTCCATAATATTGTATGTTCCATGGAGCCTTTGCTTTCCTCAAGATTGTATCTATTACTATTTTTGAATCACCTTCCATCCATACTCTATTCTATTCCATTTGTCTACATATTTTGAATCCTTCCAAAGCTACCCAACCTTTAGCTTCACTATTTGTCTTAAATACATTATTGAAGGTATAATGAGACAAAAAAATTTCCCTCTTATTTGTAATTATTCATCCTCCTCTTGTTGGTCATGGATTTCCTTTAGATGCTCCATCAAAATTTAATTTGACCAACCCCACTTCTGGTGGTTTCCACTTTATATTCTTGTTAACTTTCCAGCTAGATTAGCTCATAGGAGCTTTATCCAGGATCAAGAATAAATTAGATAAATACCAATTACAAGCTAATAATGAATTGTTAGCTTTTTAAGCCTTACTACCACAAAATATTACAGGTCCCAATATAAAATAACCACAATATTAAAGGTCAAAATAATAACAATAAGAGTAGAATAATATATGAGCAAATTAATATGTATATCAAGGCTTAAATAATATTGAAATAAAAATTCATTTATATAATCAAATATGAATGTAAATAGCTTGAATCATTCATGAACTATGCATGAAGAAAATTTAAAATATTAATTACTCAAAAATCTGTATACGAGCTTTATTACTTTCCTTTCTCCTACAATCAGATAATGATCTATGAATATCAGATCTTACTTTCTCATGGAGCATTGTCTCCATAATATAGCCATACTAATATGAATTTTCAAGTCAGGGTTATGCATAACGATGAATTATATTTAACTAACAAATATTTGGATTTCTAAAATTTGAAATTGGCGAATATGGGGACCCTTGATCGGGGCCCATTCGCTCAATTTTTTTGGGTATAAAAAAATTTCTAGGTTGGTTCGCCTTGATTTATAATAATTTGATCATTTTAAGTTTAAAGCACAAAACTTCCCACCTAAATAGTGGATCTTTTTGTCTTGAAATTATAAATAACTTTATTTACATTGACAAAATCACCTATTATACCACTAGTATATATACCTAATGTGACAATGATATTGCTACATCTTAAACATTGATTCTCCTCGAGATGATCGGTAGCAATGAAAAATGAGTTGTACCAACAATAGATGCGTAGTAGCAAGAATAGATGAGTCGTAGCATAAATAGAAGACAAATAAGATGAATGACATAAATAATAGATGAGTGATAGCAGAACGAACAAGTGGTAGTAGAACGGATGAACGACAAAAATAATAGATGAGTGGTAGTAGAACAAACGAGTGGTAGTAGAACATACATGTGGTAGTACAATGGACTAATGATAGAAGGAACAAACAAGCGATAGAAAAATAAACGAGTGGTAACAAAAAAATCAACAACAAAGAAAATGATAGACAAAAAGTAGTAAAATAGACTATAGACGAGCAGTAGAAAGTAGAGATAAACAATAGTAATAGACGAGCGGTAGTAGGAATAGACGATGGATGAACAATAGAAGGAATAGATGATAGTTCTATAGTTGGAATTTATTGCTAATGAGTGGTGCAAGAAGTAGATGATAGATAATTGGTAGTTGGAATTTGTTTTTGATGAGCGATGCAAGAAATAGATGACAAATACCCAATAGTTGGAATTTTTTTCTGATGAGCTATACAAGAAATAAATGACAGACACTTGGTAGCTAGAATTTGTTACCGACAAGCAGTACAAGATATAGATGACAAATGCTCGATAGCTAGAATTTATTGTTGATGAGTGATGCAAGAAATAGATGACCTAAGACCAGTAGTAGAAGGATGATCAATTTTTTTTAACTTTTGAAGTAAGGAACCTTCTAGAAGGCGTAACATTTGATCTAGAGCTCTATTTTTTATTTTTTTTGAAATCATCTAGCTCGACGAGATCTACACTTTAAATGGACCTATGATTAGTTTCGTGCTTGGTAAAATCCTCATAAGACCTCAAAAATGAGCTCTAAAGTTGTTGAAGTGCGATACCTAAGAAAAAGCAAGTAGAGATCTAGTAAGGGTAATGTACAAAAACCCTTAAAGGATGCTAGATCTTGGTAACCTAAAATGATGGTTTTGATATAGCCTTCACACCAACGATTAATGAAGAGTCTTGATCTTCCCATAAACCAAGGACCCCCTTTAGGATTCTATCTCTTTATTCCTTAGAACAAAAAATGGCTAGGAAGAAACATTTGGGAAGAAAGGATAGAATCACTTCTAGAGACTTACAACTCCTATCAATCATTTTCTCAAGGTTGAATCCCTTGGCCAATACCCATTAAATTTACCAAAAGCCCTATCTTGGAGCAACGAGGATTGATCCTCTATGGTGCACTCACTAACCTCTACCACTAGATATGATTATAAGGATTTAGTTATAAATTTATCAATGGAAAGGAAACTAAAACTCAAAATATTTTGAAATTTACCAGATCCTATAGTGGATATAATATTTGATAAAAAGTTTATAATAATTTGTATTCAAAATTTCTAAGATAAAGTGGGAAAAAAAACATAATTGAAAACTTCTATGTCCAAATAGAATATCTTACCTCATTGAAGTCCTAGCCCTTCATTGCTCCTCCCATCATCTGAACCCTAGTTAACAAATATTTGCAATTTTGTTTTTTGCAACTTGAAAAATCATCATTACCCTTGCTTTTAATGAATGACTTCACAAGGTTGTATCTCCCTCAATATAGTTTGAATTCCTTCATATTACCACTCATTTATGCACAAGTTGGTCTAGGAATCAATTGAATTAGATAACCCTTCGTGAAAATATGGCTCCTAAAATCTGAGATGTTTTTTTGAAAAAAATGCCCTAATCCTTCATGAAGATAGCTTCTTGTAATACAATGTTTTTTTAATAAGCTACATGTGGCTTCAATTGGAGGCCACTCCCATTACAAAAACAAAACATTACATTGCTCTCATTACATTTCTAACAAGTTAATTAAAGCATAGCCAACTTTAATTTTCGATCTATCTTTACCTTTTTATCAAAGATATTCTTCATTTGCCTTTCTATCAATCTCCACCTTCCTTAATCTGCTAAGTTTCCACAATCAACACCTTTGCATTTTGATCAAATATATTCTTCATTTGCCTTTATATCAATCTCCATCTTCCTCAAATTGCTAAGTTTTCACAATCAACTCCTTTTATATTAGATGCCTTATGAAATTTAAATTTTGCCAAGATGAAATTCAACACCGCTAACGACTAAAATATTTGGTGCCCAACTTCTATATCTATAAATATATTGTCTTTAACAACATTACAATTTCCTAATACCTTTTTGTAATGTTCTTATCCATTCTCCTAGCCCCACTTTTTGTTAGCACTTGTGATATTTGCTTTTGTTTTCCCATATCAATATCCCACTTGATTTCTTTTTCTCTTTGTTATTGCTTCTTAGGTTTTCCTCTCTTTCTTTCATTCCAAAAATACCTTCATCTTCATAAATATCTTCAATATTCTCATATTACTCACAGTAATACTTATCATCTTTAAGTTTACCTTGTTATGAAGTGCAAGGAATCACCTCAAAAGCATAATCTTCTTTATATTTCCCTAGAAACCCTAAAGTCCAAGGATGCTCTTTTGTAGCAATTACCTTATTATTTTGTAGAAATTACCTTCTTATTCTGCTCTAAAAATCCTAAATTATTATGGGTTTCCTCCATCCTTATTTTTTTATTATACTGCTCTTGAAACCTTGAAGTGCAAGGGATAACATCTTTATCCCTTTCACTCTTATTACTTGGAGAGGATTCTATACTACTTGAGGAAAATGAAGATGATTTACTTGGAATAAACTTGACCTCTTTTGTTGGATTTGTTTTATGATTGCTCTCCACGTCTTCTTTTGCACCTTTAATTCCTTTCAAACTTACCAAATTATATTATAGATAGGCTTTCTTTGCTTCTTCTTTCGGAGTAGAATATCCTTGATCTAATATAGCTTCTATTACTGTATGATTTCCTTGTTGTCTTGACATTTATCTCATGGTTAGAGTTCTTTATCTCTTTCTTCATAGTTTTCACTTTGCAAACTCTTGTCATGTGTCAAATCTCATAACAATTGTAGCAACGAAATGCTATATTTTTATAATCTACTTGTTGAACCCATTCTCTTGATTCAAATTTTATTTTAAAGGATTGTGGAAAATATTTTGAAATATCCATAGAACCACATATTTGAGTATATATAGCATGCTTTCGCTCCTTAGTAGTTAGTTCTTCCTTGATGAATTTTCCTAAGGTATTTCCAATATTATTCAGAACATCCTTATTTATAAGTTGATATGGAAGTCCAAAAAGCCTAACCCATACTAGAAGCTTCTTAATAGTTTGTCTCAACAAAAAAAAATTCATTCCATGGTCTCAAATAAAGTGCATCTCTTCCCCTAAACCATGGGCCACCAACCATTATTTTATTCCCAATTTTTGAACTAGAAAATATGATGAGAAAAAACCTTTAGGAAGAAAAGTCACAGAGTAATTTGAATTTAATCCCCACTTCCAGTTTATCCAATTTTGAATCTCCAAAAACTTGGCCATGATCTATGGAACTTAAATATTAATCCTCTACTTTTAAGGAGCATTATATCATGCCCAATTATCTCATCCTTGATACTCACTTCTGGTGTAACATCTGCTACCTGGATTGAACTTGCCATGTATTCTCTCTTCTGCTTATCTCCCACTTGGACCTCCATACTTCCAACTAAGGCATCTTGAATTTTCATTAGGGTTTTCAAATATGACTTTCCTTTCATACTAGTTAATGGGGATTGCTCTTGGCTTGCACTCCCTCTTGGCTCACCTTCCCTCTCGGCTTGCACTTGCTCCTAGCTTGCACTCTCTCCTACCTGGCACTCGCTCTCGGCTTGCACTCCCTCTTGGATTGCAATAGCCCTTGTCTCTTATTTTTATTGATGTTCCTTCACTTTAGCAATTTTTTGGAAATAATATTTCACACATTCGTGGTAAGGGTTTGAAGCATTGATGCACTCTGGATGAACCCACTACTCTTTTGCCATGATTGAATCTTAGCTTGCAATCCCTCTTAGATCGCACTTCCTCTTGGCTTGAACTAGATTTTCTTCAACTAGATCACACTTCGCTTTTTTATTTCTTGCTCACACTTCCTCCTCACTCCCAGCTCACACTCGCTTATGGCTACACTCACTCTCGGATCATGCTCACACTCGCTTCTAGCCTCCTTCCTGGTTTAAACTCACACTAGCTGTTACACTCCCTTTCGACTCCACTCACACTTGGTTTTTTACTGCACTCCCTCTCAACTCGCACTCACTGCTACACTCCCTCTAGCTCTACTCGCACTCGCGCACTCCCTTTGAGCTTGCACTCTCTTCTAGTTGCACTCCCTCTGAAATCACTCTTGCAATACAATATTAATATACCCTTTAAGGAGATATCTTTATTTTAAACCTTTATTTTATTTTTATAACTATTATAATATAACACTATGTTAATTTTTAAATTCTCACTTGATTATAATTTACTATAAAATATGCATAAAATAAGCACAACATATTTTTATAATATATTTTAAAATAAAAACAAATATATAATAAATTCTCTTTCATCCTTCCAAAAAAAAAATCACTATATACTAAACAATCATATATTCTACCTTGTCTATTAAAAAAATCATTTTTTTAACAATAACCCCTCACACATCCCTATGTATCTACTTAGCATCATCTATATAAATCATCCTATCAATATGAATATGAAGGTGCCCAAACAATTAAAAATTAATTTTTAAAGCTTTTAAAAAATCAAAATGGAAAGACACTATAAGAAAATAGAGAATTAATTTATGAGGTTAGGTTTTGTGAGATATTTTAGTGGTTAGGATTTTAAGTTTTCTTTTAAAAAAATTAAGTTAAATTTTGTGAGATACTGCAATGGTTAGGGTTTTAATTTTTCTTTAAAAAAATAGATTAAGTTTTGTAAAACACTGTATTGATTAGGGTTTTAGGTTTTTTTTTTAAATTTAGATTAGATTTTGTAAATCACTATAATATTTTTTTTGGAATTTAGCAAAAAGAAACCCTTGTGAGGCTGCCTTGGTCTGAGAAACCATGATCAGGAGATTCTACACCGTCAAAATCACTTGAGAATCGCACCCAACCTTAACCGCACTAGCATTATCAACTGGATTTTTGGGTACCCAATGTGCATTTGGTAGGGTGGAGATTTGAACTAAGGGCCTCCCTTGGAGGATTGTCCTACCCTCTCCAACTCAAACTCACCTACAACACGTGGATAAAACACTATAATAATTAAGGTTTGAAGTTGTATTAAAAAAAAATAGATTAAATTTTATGAGATATTATAGTAATTAAAGTTTTAATTTAAAAAATCTCTAAATATAAATTACAACAAAATATATATCAATAAACTTATAATAAAAATAATAATAAAATAATATGTAAAGATGTGCATGCATGACCCAACACTTAATTCCTAGGAACTTGCCTCTCATAATTTATGTCTATTATATTAACTATATCGATTGAAATGAAATGAAAGATTTTAATTACTTCCGCGAGACCCAAAACATGGCCTATGGGACCTCCAAATATGCAAACACAATTATTCAAATCATATGACCATTAATATCCTTGAGAAGGTTGTTCATTCTCCTACTGATTTGGGTTAGCAACTCCCCAATTTTTTTTATTTTACTGTCTTCAAATAACTTTGTCATAGACCCTTTTCCAAGAATTTATTTGTATTTGCCATGGATATTCGAAAAACTTGAGCATTAATAGAAAAAGTGTTCCTCTGTCTCTATTGCCCCTGTGCTGCATAGAGTACATATCCTTTCTTCCCATGAATGTTTATAGTGATATACTAAAAATAGATGATACAAAAAAGGGTTAAATATCCTTTTCATCTCTTATGCAGAAATGGCTTATAATACTTCTAGAAAAAAATCATCCTAGAGTTTAGAAGAAATATTGAAGGCTCCAAATGACTTTTGTATGGCCAAGTGAGGTAGTTCCATACTCACTTTTATATCAAGTTGGAATTCACACCTATTTCTAGAAACAAATAGAAGCAATCCATCTACTCAAATCTTATAAAAATAAACATGAACGAACAAAAAAGAAAAGGAGACACATAGAAATTGTGGGTGCCTTTGAGAATCATAAATAATCATAATATTATCCATGGACAAGGATTGCAATACTTTGATGCATTTAATGGATTGGTGGGGGTATTTATACCAATACCAAAAACCCCAATTACATAATTAAGTTAATCTAAGCTAACATAATAATAGGGTTTTTGGTTAATTACAAAAATAATATGGTTTTAATCGTAGTAAGATTAACCATAGCCCATACAAATTACATAAATAAATAATTAAATTTTTTTTACAAGGAATGATTGCAAGCCTATATAAGTGTATACCATACAATGTTGGCCTTGGCCATAAGTTAGATTACACTTTCAACACTTACAAAGGTTTTTCATGGGTTGAAGTGAAGCTTAACACAACATATTTCAACAAATGCTTCAATAGACCACATATTGATAATTAAAAACTATACACACATCACTTGGCAAGATTTGACCCTAGGTATTTGCCTTCAAATTTATGTTTTTGACCACTTAATATCATATTATTTTATAATCTTATCATGTTAGTTGAATGACTTCACATATTATATTGCTTCTTTCAATCACCATAATTTGCTTAGACAACTTTTAAATAAAATTAGAAAAAATTATTAGTTGGAATATTATAGAAGATTTTTTACTAAATTTTGAAAATTTTGTTAGAATCCCATCCTAACATTACGATGTAATGACCCCCTTTCTAACGTGGGGACCCAATATTAATGATATTATATAGTTTTATATAATGTGTATGTGGCACTTGAGGTGCCTAGACAAGTGGAACCATTTAATGTACCCGTTATAAATAATGTAACTGCTTTTTTGGTAGAAGATTCTAGTTCAGGTGGTCGCTTGCATGTGAAGCCAACCCTTAAGTGTTCTAATTAGGGTTACGAAGATTTTTAAAAAAGGTAAGGAGGCATAGATGAAGGCATCTACTAGTTTGTTGTATCGAAGCTCTACTTCCAAGGAGGTTGCCCCCTCGAAGAGGCCTGTAATTATATAATGTGTTCTTGCTTTTTGAAATATAATTTGTTCCATTTCCATTTCATCTTGCGATATTATTAATTTCAAGCTCATTTTCTATTATTATTGTAATATTCTATGGATGTACTTTTATTTTAGTGCAAGTTTCATAACAAGTGGTATCATAGTGCTTTCAAGGGTCATATCCTACTACAATACAAATAATTTGTGTCCTACCATTTTGACCCATTAGATATAAATATTTTTGTGTTTTTTATTTTTTTAATTTTTTCTTATAAAGAAAAATCAAGCCATTTTTTGTTTCAGTTTATTAGGTTAGAAATCATGTGTCAATGGTTCTAAAATACCATGGAGGAGTTGTCATTATTGGTTAAGATAGATTGCCCATAAAGCATATAGTGAACCGAGGGATGATCATACTCCAATATCTAGACCTTAAATAACACCTGTATATGAACTTGAGCTCTCATGTATCTTTAGATATATTAGGAGACACCCCAAGTTTAGGAGAGACCTATAGCCACAGGAAGATTTTTGACCCTGTATCTATCCCTAGCGCATCGAGCTCAAAACTCAAGAAGATTGCTCTTTTGTATTGTTAGAGAGGAAAGTAGTGTGCTCAAGGGTATGCGTAGAACCATCCTTGAGTAGTGGCCTAAAATATTGGTTTGATCATTATTGTTCATTGGTAAAATATAATAGAGGGCTATAGAGAATGCACACATCTTGGTCCAATGTTACCTTGTTATATTCATATGTTACTCCTCCAAAACCCTAACCATATATTTGAGCACACTAAGGAGACTACAAGTATCATGAATTTGAACATACTTACAGGAGAAAAATATTGTTATGATGAAGTCATTTTGAAGGACAGTTAAGCACAAAAGAGTTTATGCTGGCTTTTTGGATATTTGTGTTTTTACTGATTCCAAAAGCAGCTTATAATGTGCAACTCCAAGCACTGATCAGCAGGCTATCGGATTACGTTGTCGTTTGCGGAAACTGGTGGTGAATAAGTCACCTGATTCTATAGAAAAGGAATTTCTATTCAAGAATGTCTCCCACGGCCCCCAACAATAACATGTACATGCACACACAACGTGCACACATGCACACACACAATGTGCACATGCGCACATGTTTCATATCTCATTATTATTAAAATTTAACATCAATAATTTTAAAGCATCGTTACCAAATCATGACCATACCAGATTTTATAAACTGTCTTGAGTAATCCGACCAGATCTGTAGCTTTGTAAATTTTAAAAACAATTACTGACATTAATAGACTAAAAACTCAAGGAAAATGACCTAAATGTCAGACGGTGTGCATAAGGTACAGACGATTAGCAATCTGCCTATTCCTGCAGATTATTGTTTTGTAATTCTTCTTAAACAAAGAAAGCCAATTTTCAGTATATCCTCGATGTCACTAAAGCTCACCTGCAAATAGGAGTGCTCATGTCTGACTCGGCTCAACTACAATGCTTTAATAAAAATTCTAACTTTGCACTTTATAACATCTTATTATATATAAGATATTTCTATGAATTTATGCTCATGAATTGTTGTACTTTTGTATTTGATATATGTTGTTATTTTTCTCAACTGCATCTGGATTTTTCGAACATTTATGAAGTTCCAATTTTACGATATTTTGAGCCTTCGAAATGAAGCCAAAGTTTCAAACTTTGTTACTTTGATATTAAAACTTTTCTTTATAACTATTTCGAATTGTAATTTTTTCGAACCAAGGGTTTATTGAATTTTCAGATTTGTTGGACCGTTTGAATGAAACAAAAGTTTTGAACCTAGTAACTATGTTTTACAATACTTGTTCAGAATACTGAATTTAGGTCTGAGATTATCATTAGATCAAAGATCATTGAAATATTCAACCTTCATTTTTTTTTGCCTAAGGTCCCTATTCTTGTGGAGGGTACTGCAAAATTTATTATAATAAGTTATAGTGAATTTCAATAGATTTAGAAGAAGACCACCTGCCTGTATACTGGCAGATATATATGAAATATCTAGCTTTCATTGTAGTTTAATAATAGAGCAAAAAAGCAAGATACGCCCAGTTCACATAGAAAATTCTCCATTCTCCATGTAATAACAAAGCCATCAGGATCAAATGGCATTAGTTCAACCGGTTAGATTCCTCAACTTTGAAGGAGGAGACCAAGGTTCAAATCTTGTCAAACGATACATGTATAATTGCCAAGCTATTGTAATACCATTATGTGGTTATGATATAATATGGGTGGAGCCCGTTTCAGTCCAATTTACCATTGGGAAAAAAACAAAAAAAACAAAACCATTAGGACACACATGTAAAGTTCCCATGACTAATACCATCTGTTATCTCACCATGAAACACATACATGCAGGTCAAGCAGAACATAAGCAAAATTGCCAACTATGTAATAAGTCTTAGCTCCCATCTTGAATAGCTAGCATTTTAGTTCATGTCAGAGTGATAATTATATGTAATGGGCACACATACTTTTCACTGAGGTTTACTACTTGCTTTATTTCTTTATCTCATGGAGTAAGTGTGCCTAAAAGGCGTTACATATACTCTAGTCTGGGAATGCCCTGCCTGAATTTCATTGAATCCCATCAGAATGCTCAGGAGATGCCAAGAAAACTTGTCCCTAAAATTAACAATATGGGATTTTAAATGCAGGTTGAAGCACAAAACGGTGTCTTACATCTACCAAGGAAGAGGTCTGATTCCATGGCATAGATGTTTACTTATCTTCATGTATTGCATGGTTTATTGACTGGCCACATCAAAGTCGGCAATGATTTGGGCCCTCAGGGCCATTTACACTTCGCTGCTTGTGGATGGGCTTGCAGCATTCCTCTGAATCCTCTTGCAACTTATTGATTAGCCTTGAATAAAACAGTATAGAGTTTGATCTGGTTAAATAATTCTATCCCAACGCCTTTGTTTTGAGAGATAATAGGCATAATACTGTACAAATGAGTGAAATAACCTTGTGCAAGTAGAATAACATTAACATACTAGTAAAAAGGAGCTGTTTTATGTATTGAATGTGATTCTAACCTTCATCTAGAAAGCATCATAGACCAAGTAAGTACCATTATGCTCCACTAAGCACCAAATGACTATGAAATTAAAAGCAACACAGTGTATATAACTTGGTCAAAAGGTTGAAACCTAATTACCTCAAAGATTAGATGGATTGGAAAGACTCAATTTACCTTGAGCTTGGTCAAAATGTCAAAACAGTAGCACAAATGGCGGTATTCCTAGTAAGGGAGGTGGCAACAGATTCAGGAATAAAACTTTTGGTTGTACAACATAACTATGACTACAATTGTACAATCCACAAATCGTATAATCCAATTTGTCGTATGACAACACCAATCATACAATGCACAATTGTACGATTACCTCTATCGTACAACTTACCCAACAACACTATTGTATGGTATCTCCTTGATAATAATTGTCCCTTTTGTAGGATTGCTTATTGTATGATGCAACACCAAATTGGATACATGGTTTCTTTCCAACCATCCTACAATCGACAATTTGTATGCTGCAAGTTATTCAACATGCAAAGTTTATTATGGGCAACACAAATCTGTGTTCCCTCATACAAGTCCAAAGTTGTACGATTATATAACTACCAAACTGGCAACTTAATGAATATTGCAATCCTCTGTACAATGCTTCAGTAAAACAGTTATTCTTTGCTGTAAACCTCCATACAATCCATGGCAACTTCCACCTTGCTCTGTAACCTGCAAAGTATTCATTCCTACTGCAAATACTATCTACTTCTGCATCCTAACAGATTCACACAAGTTACAACAGTAAAGGAAAATACAACAGAGACAAAATACTCAAGTCACCCACACATGCATGGAGAAAAGTACGATAATGGCTGCATTGTATTATATGGCTGCTGCAACCAGCAATAGAATGTAAGTACAATATTCACCAAGTCGAATGACAATGGCAATCACATAACCATAATTCCGTTTACAGCCTTCATTATCCAGTCACTACATTGGCGTATCCAACATGCATGAACATTACTATCCGCACTCTCTCTCTCTCAGGAACAATAGTATCAAAATTGAAGGAGGGAGGCCTTATGAAGCCTGTCCCAGGCCGTTCCGAGCAGTTCCTGGGACAGCGCATCATTTACAACCGCCACCCCATAACCTCTGAACATGCCTTCATTAATTTTTCCTAAGGTTCTAACTTTAATTTTTATCAAATCTAATTTCATGTTAATTTTACCAAATTTCATTTCATTTCAACTTTAATTACATTTCACTTTAATTACATCTAATTTGATGTGCATTTCATTTCACATCTTACTTTATCAAAATTACAACTAAAAACTTGCTCAAAACTTGCCAAAATTGCAAATCGATTCTTGTACAAAAATTTCACTTTTTCTTCTTTTGGGAGGTAGATTTGCCGCCTACATCTGTCCTCCCCTTTAAATCAGTCGGCATCCTCACTAACGCTTGCTGTTTTCCTGTACTTGGCTGCTGCTACTGTGGATCATAGATAGGTGCTCCACCCATAGAATTTATTTGAACCCGTAGAGCTTCCCGTTCATCCTTCAATCTTGCTGCATACTGGCTGATCTGAACAGCCTGTAACCCATATTGGTTTGCTTTCCTTTCCATTTCAGCCAAGTCCTTTATCAGTTCTTTTTCTCGTTCCGAGGTTCCCTTCCGAATTTTCTCTTTCAACTCAGCCTTAGTTCTGGCTGCAATAGCCAACTGTTCGTTTTTCTCAGCAATAAGCTGATCCCTATGCTCCAGCTCTTTTCCATGAGCTTGTTGTTGTTGTTCCCTTACTTCCAGCATTGCCTTATAGTTTATGATCATCTCATTGTATCTTTTCCGCATCTCTCTTCATTTCAGCAATCTCCTTATCTTTAGCCTTCAGCTGATTGTCCTGACCTTTCAGCTGTTCATCCTTATCCTTCAGCTGTTTGTCTTTTTCTTCTAACTGGTCATTTTTGACCTTCAGTTGCTCATTTATGACCTTCAGCTGCTCTTCTTTGTCCGTCAGCTGCTCCTTTGTGACCTTCAGCTGCTCTTCATAACTGTGCTTTAGGCTGGCCATTTCTATCTCAGTCTCTTTTCGCATTGCTTTTGCTTCCCTTTTTATCATCTCAATTTCTTCCTCCATGGCTTCCATTTCTTTTCTTGTGGCTTCCCTCTCCTCTCTTTGTTGGTTAACTTGTTCTTCCTTGGATTGGTGAATCCTTTCCAACCCAACCGTTAACCAATCTATCCAGTGTGTCAAAAAATTAAACTTACTGAATAGTGGTGCCAATTCCGGTGGTGCTTTCCTGTATTCCACCTTTGCTGTGTCCAGTGGACAATGTCACGAGAGACCTATATCTATATACACTCTCGGAGGCACCCTATAATTAGTCTTTGTTCCTTTTGGCAGCTCCTTCACTCCGATCATGCTAGTTACTTCTCCAGCTGGTAACTCCCAAGGCTGTTTCTCATAAATTTCAGCGAGTTTCTTTATTCTTCCTTCATTCTTAACCCATTGCATTACATTTTCCATTTCATTATATGCCCTGGATTTCCATCGTCTTAGCTGCCCTACACAGCCCATCCGAAAATGCAGTCGTGTATTATCCAGCATCTGCATTACTTTTCCAAAGAACTCATCCACTTGATTGTCGGTTTCCTCTCCTTCATCAGTTAACCCAAAAGTGGGTATTTCAATCATGAAATGTGTCTGCAGCCCTTGATTAGTTTGTTCTTCTTCCTGTTCTATATTTTGCTCTTCCTGCTGGTTAGACTATGTTTCTCCATTTCCTCCCAATTGTGCTTCTCTGTTTCCTTCCTGTTGATCTGTTTGTTCTACAATTCTTTCCTGTCCATCTTCCCACTAATCATGTTGTTCCTCTTTTTTGCCCCTGTGATCCTTCCAACTGATCATCTTGTTCGTCATTTTGTTCCTGTGATCTTTCCAACTGATCATGTTGTTCATCATTTCATTCCTATGATCCTTCCAATTGATCACGTTCATCATTTCATTCTTGTTATCCTTCCAACTGATCATGTTGTTCGTCATTTTGCCTCCTTGGCAAGCTCTCCTCGTTAGTCGATCTTTGGCTATTGCCACCTCTTTTAACAAATATAATCTTCGTTTTCTTTTTCTCCTCTTGTGGTTCTTTAGGTGCAATCTCCACCTCCTTGTTCCTTTCTAGATTTTCCACCCTTGTTTTTGGTGGTGTCTCTATATCGTCCAACAATCTTTGTGCTTTTTGCAATAATTCCAATTGATCTATATCAACCAAAGCAGGTGACCCACAAGTTATCTTTTGCCGTGGCCACTCAGTAAATCCTGGCAAATTCAACTCCACAATATCCACCTCTTTTGGTCCTTCTTGGACTTCCATATTAGATTGTGTTCTCAATATTTGTTGTTGTACAATTGGTCTAGGGAGCTACTGCTCTTGCAACACCATCCTCTCCTGTTCCCATTGTCTCCTCGTCCGAATAGGACTTGCTGGTGGTCCTTCTTCCTGCCTTCTTTGTTGAAGTTGTTGCTCCAACAACAATTCCTCAGAAGGTTGGCCCTTCAATTTCTTTCTCCAAATATTCTGCTAACCTTCTCCTCTTTCGTCTATGATGTACCTCCTCCTTCGAAGCCTCACTCTCCTCTACTGAGACCACTTCTACTTTCTTTGCAGTCTTCTTGGTCTTCCCTTTTACTAGAGTGGACTTTGCTATGGGTACTGACTTTGCCCACCTCAAAATCGAAGGTTGATCTTTTGGCAAATCCCTTGGAGCAATCAATCCATAAAATGGAATATTGGCATGAGATACTGCATCAAGCATAATTCCTATGGCATGAAGTGTCATGGAAAAATTCTTTGTTTGCCGCTTCAAGAAAATCTGTGACAAGTACATCGCCCAATTGTATTGCACACCTTCCATGATGCCTTCCACGTATTGTGCCAACCATACCGGCATCTCTGATGATCTTGCTTCTCTTGACAGCTTTGCCATAACAATATTCATGACACATCTCATTTCATCAGTCTTCAATTGGCTTTGTTTGATGCCACGTCCTTCTGAGCCGAAAGACTTATTAACATCCTTGTCAGGCTTAATACTTGTCAATTTTCAAATCAGCCTATTCCATTCAACTGGATCTATGTGTGCCTTCTTTACTTCGATTCCTCCTTATGGTAACCGTTGGTTACGAATCTGCCATGAGGAAAGGATTTTGGGTTAATGCGCCCAGATTCGCCCACCAGCATGAAAGGCCGGAAGGAAGAGATGCCTTCCGAGCCAATCTCCGGAGAAGGCCGGCTCCTTTTGGGGGGTTTCTGATTTGAGCTAAGGGTACAGGAAAGAGATGAATGTACGTAAAGAAACAAATGTACAGAAAGGGATTACAAATATATTCAGAGGTTGGTGGGGGGGAACTAACAAGACGGGAACACACCAATCAACGCTACTTGCCGCATCATAAATACAAAAGTATGACAAAGAACTGCAAAATCTACGCGTACTTCCGATACATAAGCAAGTGTATGCACCATTCAATGATCCCCTAGCAAACATTCCCTACAAGGAACTAACAAAGACGGCAATGCATCGATTAACGGATACGTACACTGACATAGGTAGAAAGCAAGCCTAGAGATATCAAGGCCAGGTATATGTGTTTATGTAGAGAATTTAACCGCACTGCTCAATGGCTCCCAGCAAACATTCCCTACAAGGAACTAACAAAGACGGGATCGCATCAATCACCGGATACGGACCCAGCAACAAAACACATAACTGATGGAACTGCCACCATATCTATTCTATAAATGCTTTAAATTAATGAAGTACAAAAGTGCTTAAACAAGCAATACTAGAGGAACCTGATCGCCAAACGCCGAAGTGAATCAACGAGCTGCGACACAGGTGGGCCTAAAGCATATAATGAAAGACAGCATAAAAGAATAAAGACAGCAGTAATGTAACCGGGCATACAGATTGTATTCATTAGCAGAAGCACGGTTACAATGGGTACGGTGATTCCCTAACAAACATTCCCCTTCCACCCTTTACAATGAATTCACGATGGGCTTTTATAGCCCGAGTCCTTCCCGTTACATTAATGGGCACAGAGTCCCAGTCAAACATAAGCTGACAGAAGCGGCGAAAGAGCTGCAAATGCTGACCTTTTGTCGGACCGGGCTGTACCCGCAGCATGGTCATCCTGAAAGCTGGACAGCCACATGGCGGTGCGCTGGGCAAAACTTCAAGTCGGCAGGTACGCTGGTAGCTGGAGCAGGTGGAACCTCAGATCAGCTTTGAATGAGGCTACTGACACAGGCGGTGCAGCCCATACTTATCCCTTTTGGTCGGCAGTCTTGGTTCAAATCCCGAAGCTGGACACTTGTCGTATGATGGGTTATGCTGTGTGACACATGTCTGCCTTGAAGGGCGCTCTATCTATCTTCGCTTGGGATCGGAGCTCCTTGGGATGCGTGGGCAGAAAACAAGTGCAGCTTGGGAAGGCCTTCACGCCTTGGTCAAATTCCGGGTTTGTTCCCCTACTGTACACCCGTCAAGGGCGCATTCCGGCTCGCTGAAAAGTCGGGCTGCGCACAGTGAACACCGGTGTCCGCCGCCGTACGGACTCGCTCCGGCAGCTTATCATTCTTCTTTGTCACCGCCACCGCAGATGCAAGGTGCGCCCAGAAAGTGGGGCGAAGTCGGACTTCGCACCAAAACTGGGCGAAGTGCGAACTTCGCACCCAGACTTAGCCAATTTTTCAGGGTAACTTGCTGGAAAGTTGAAAAATCAACTGGGGGACTCCAAGAAAGGGGGGGAAGGAAAGAGAATGCGGGAAAGAAAAGGAAAGGGAGAGAAGGAAGGAAAACGGAAGGAGGAAAAGAAGAGCAAGGACTCGCTACAATATTGAAGACATTGCACCCCGTGCAAAATGTGACAACATTTCTGGCGGCTCGCGGGGTGTCGAGCTCGCCTCGGCGCAAAGAATCCATGCCTTCATCCTTTGGGTACAGAGGAACTTGCCTCCCCTGTCTTTTGCTGCTCTAATCGTTCTCCTTGCGGCAACTGTTCTTCAGATTCATCTTTGTCGCTTGCCCCATCATAAATGCCTTCCGAAAACTCTCCATCTCCTGCTTCTGCCTCGCAGATGCGAGTGTATGCCACCTGGGCTGAACGCCAGGCTTCTGCTTCGAATGGCTTGCGGTCTGCTATATCTTCTAATGCTCCGTGGAAAGCAGCGACCGCGTGCAGGTCGATGGTGAGGTACCTTTTTTCTAACTCCTGGAAATAGGAGCGGATCTTGGAATATTTGGACACCATCTGAGTGACCTGACTGTCTTGAATTGGCTCAGTCCAGCTATCAATTTCAGCTGTATCTGCTTCAAAGGACTCGCCAATTTCTTTTTACCCGATCTAGGGTGAGGAGCTCGCCATTTTCAACAAAACCTGGGCACCCTAGTTCTGAAAGAGCGTGAAAGGGGGCCAAAAAAATGTCTCTTTCATGCGTGAATGCGTCTAGCATTCGTCTGGCCACTCTCACCTCTTCAACTTTTTTGAAATATTTGTGCAAGGTCACCCTTGCACCTGCCCATTCTGCAGCCGAATGAGGACACGGGAGAAAATTGGAGGCCGTTGCGCTCGCGCTCCCGAAGATTTACCGCCGGGTCCAGCCCATTGCTTCGCCTGACGCTCGGCCTCCTCTACCACAAGCTTTCCCGGCAGAAACTTCTTGAATCCTGGATGCGAAATCCAGGACTGCCATCGCCTTGAAGGTGTGGGGCTTGCATTCCCGCAGCAAACCAGCCCGCATCTCCTTAACTTTTGTCTTCGAAAAGACCGTCGCTTGAGATGTTCTCTCTGCAAGTTGCGACCGCGCTCGCTTCAAAGACTCCCCGGAGCCGAGAAATCTGCTCCGAGGCCGCTTTCTTTCGGTTGCGGCTTGTTGCCGAGAAGCGGCCAGCCGGGCTTTGAGTTCATCTCGTTTCTTGCCGCGCCGCTTCCAGCCTGCTCGCAGACCTAGACAGGTCTTCTTCAAGCTGTCTTACTTTATCCCGCAACGCGAAAAGTTCTTCCCCGCTCCTCCAGACTCTTGACAAAGAGATTATCAGCTTTGCGCATGATCGTCTGAATCTCATACTGCTTGTTGATGTCGTCAAAGCTCTTCTCCTTTGTCTGGAGCTCGTAGTCCGCCCTAGTCATTTCCCGGAGAGGCTTCTTTACTATTGGGATTATCTTCTCTGTTGTAAGCACTCTCCTCTCAAAATCGTACTTGGCGCGTTTTACCGGGGCGGCTATCTCTTCATGTCTCCTCCGTTTCAGGTTCTCGAGGAAGGAAACAGAACACTGTACAGCCCTTGTTGCCAGGGGCAAGTCGTCTGTATTCTGGAGGTCGTCCATGAAATCTGGTTCCCCCAGCCTAGGGTTCTGCTGAGACGTCTCTCCTGCGGGGATGGGATCAGGAGGAACCGGACAGACTTTGGAAGAATCGGTCGCTTGTGGGGGCGACCGGGAAATGGAGGTGGGAATGGTTGACACTGCGAGGGTTTGAAGCGGCTGAGGCGGAGGATGTGACGGTGAACGGGCTGCCTCGGCACTAGCTTCGGGCGAAGGGTTTGGAGTTGTGCTCAGAGAAAGAGAAACGTTAGGGTTCTGAGCAAACTGATCGAAAGAATGGGGACCGCTAGAAGGACGCGGGGACGGGGAGGAGGATGTGGTCATGGCTCGCTCAGATTGAGCGGGGGACGGAGTGGGAGTAGGAGTGGGTGAGACCAAAGAAACAGGGGCAGCAAACGTACCTGCGGGCTCCGCCTGAGCCGATGCCCGGTGAATGTCTTCGCTTCTTGTATCGGTGGTCGGCTTGGGACCGCCCAAAGGAACCGCCTCTCGCGGCGGCAGGACGCGGCCGCGGCTCGCGACCGGTCGCCGCACTATCAGGCTAGGGTCGCCTGATTTTCTCGACTCTCCTCCGCTTCTTTTCTTCTGGAATAACGGTTGGATCAGGGGAAGGAGATGAAGCAGGTGCAGCAGGCGCTGATGCTCCCACGGTAAACTTGTACCGGGGTTTGACTTGCAGAAGTTCTGCCGCGACCGGTCTGCCTTCTGGCGGCGCTGGCGCTTTTCTTGCCTCGAGGGATTGCCTCGGCGCCGCCTTGACTAACTCTTTTCGCCTTTCGTGCGCCGCCTTGGGAGCCACGGGCTGCATTGGATTGACCTGGGTACTTGTCGGGCCTGCGCTGGCAGTTGTCGAAGTGTACAACTGTTTGGGAGGAGACCCATTTTTATAATCCTCAAAGGGGCCTCGGGGAACGTAACCTTGATAAGCGAACGGCCGCCAGCTGTCATGATGCTGGTCATAGAGAACCGAAAAGTCGTCATCTACGGCCAGGCTTCTTCTTGTTGATTTATCGTGCTGCGTGCGGCATCTCATCTTCCAAAGACTCGGTAACCTTTTCTTTAGACCAGCTTAAGGCCTCGCTATCTTGGATAGAAATTTTTTGAATCCTGGAGACGAGAAATGGTGGTCCGGGTTTCGCTTGGGGTCATATGTCACCTCCTCGCAAGAGAAATCCTGCCAGGGAGGAGAAGCTTCCATTAATTCAATCTCCCAGTCAAGGTCCACATGGACCATGTCGCATCTATCTTCGGTTATATCCCGGGGGCACAAATGTGTGAATCTTGCCCTTATCCCATAGGGGTCGTACTTCCAGCGCTGCGGCAAAGAAACCAGGCCAATCCGGGACAGCGCTTGCTCTAGGTAGACGTGCTGTCCTACCTCAGTAATCTCGACGTTGGCCCAGGAAAGAGGATATTGAAAAATCTGTCCTCTCTTCTTTCCTAGGCCGAACTCTTCTTCCACATAGTCCATCTGCCGGGCAACTTCCATCCCGAACAGATGCTCTGAACACCAATAGGGCAGCAAATAGGGCTTGCCCTTGAATCCGTAGATTCTGACTACAATCCCTTGCGTCAGTCTGAAAACGTCCCCGAGCTTCTGATTTATCAATGCACTCGTCATTTCTCTAGGGGGACGGGGGATTTCACTTTCGGTGAAGACTGACATGACGAATCCCAGAAAGTTGAAGTTGAATTTGTAGTAGGACCCTTTCCGGTATAAGTCATCCGTCCAGTTATAGACGGGCTGGGGCTCTCCCCTCTCGTTAACCTTCTTCAGGTTCAGGATCGGCATTTGGGGGTGCAGATGGTACAAACAAAGCCAGGCTAGAACAGAACTGAAACGAAAATCGGTAGACTGCCTCTTCTCGAATTTTCAGCAGGCTGGAATGAATGGCGTAAGCCAGCCAGTCTGCCTGACCGAAAGAGATGGGGCGCTTTCCACTCCTTTGCGCCGCTGGTTCGTAAGATTCTCCACACAGGAGACATTCTGCCAGCGCCAGCTGGTACGGATGTACCAACTCGTCGGAGTCGCAGCCGAGAATCCATGCCAGGATAGTATAAAGATACTTGTTCTGAAATTTTGCCAAGGGCATGGGGCCAGTCGGCCACTGTCCAGCTGGAAGCGGGGCGTTCAGCTCTGAATTGAGGAAATCCCTCATTCGCTTGGTGTGCGTGGAAGCGTCCCGCTTGTTCGCCCGCATTTACCTTTCTGAGGATGGTGCCGGAGTCATACTCCAGCCCCTTGGGGCGAAAGCTGGCCGCACAGCTCCCTCGCGCAGCCGCGAACAAGGGTTTACCGCCGGAGCCGCAGATATGCCGGTAGCCGGTCCGTAGTGTCTGACAATCAGGTCTACCAGCTCCGGGCATTGATGGACAGGAGGGCACAAGAATCGAAGAGGTTTGATTTGTACGCCGCTCCGAAATGATGGGAGGGCGAAACTTTGTCGCCCAGCCTCTCCACATTTGCTCGCAGTCGAGTCGTGCTCATAGAAAATGAGCCGTCCACATATCCCGCCAGGTAATTCACCGGAGATGGTGGGGCTTGCCCACGCTGTACTTTTTTCGTTCGGGACTTTGACTTTTTCTCTGGCGGGGTATCGCCTTTGAAAACGCCAGGCCGCGGTAAATCCCTTGGTTCGCCACTTTCGCTGGACTGCGCTGACACGGGCCTTTTTCCTTTGTCCATCCCTCCGAATCAGCAATAATGATAGGTTCAGGCTGTCTGCAACGTATTTCGCTATCACAGGAATAATTTGAACTGTCCGAGGAATAATCTGTGCAACTGGAATGTTTGCGGTGCTTCGTCCCCCCTTTTCTAGACAAAGACAACGCCATTAAATGCAACGCAAGAGGGGGTAGGTCGGCTGAGTTAAGATCTTTGGGTGGTTGCGCAGGAGAATGTATGGAAAAACGCGCCCCGACGTACGTGCCATGCTTCTTTTGTTGCACTTTCCTTTGAAAAACGTGCAATCATTAATTCTGCTTTGGAGATTGCACCATGGCTGACGTCGCTGCCACCACTTGGGCACACTGCTCAAGACAAAACCCTTGGTGCGGGAACCCATGTTAAAACAGCTTGCAAACGCGCCTTGGGCCCAGCCTTGGGGGTTTTTCGAATTTTTTATTATTCATTTCTTGGACGCTGCCCCAAACTGGCCCGAAGACCAAGGCGGAGTCGGGCTTCGCCCGAATTTCGGGCGAAGCTCGAACTTCGCGCGAAGCGCGCGCTTGAACTGTTCTGCTCTCATTCTTTTCCGCTGCGCCCGAAGTTCGGGCACAGCGTGGGTCCAGGTCCTTTGCAACCTTGGGCGCTTTGGAACATACTTAATACTCCCCGCGGCCTTTGGACCTTGAACAAATTGCGCAGTGCTGATGCGTTGAGGCAGGTTCGGACTTCGGCCGAAGCTTGGAGCGAAGTGCGAACTTCGCGCGAAGTTCGCACTTCGCGCGAGAATTGAGCGCAGTGCACACTTCGCACTAACGCTGGCCGAAGTCGGATTCGCCGCGAGCTCGCACTTCGCGCAAGAGTTGCGCGCAGTGCGTACTTCGCACGGAAAGTATGCGCAGTGCGTACTTCGGTCAAAGCTTTGAGCGGGGCTTCCCTTTAGTGTGCCTTAACATTTTTTATCAAACTTCGCAATTTGGCTGGGCCGAAGTCCGACTTCGTTGCGAAGTCGGGCTTCGCCCAACACTTAGTCAATTTTTTGCCCTCTTTTTCTCCTTTCTTTCTTTGCATAGCCGAACTTCGCCCTTCCTGAGGGGCAACGACAGACTTCGCTGCGAAGTCTGTCCTCTCCCATGCCGCAGTTAAGCTCAAAAGAAGAAAAACAAATTGAAAGCTAAAACTGGAAACTGTACATGCCGGGAAATGGAAAAAACATAAGGAAAATTTTTACAAAGAAGGGCCACTCGGGCCTCTTCAACAGCGATAAAGTTTTAAATGGAACCCGTTGACGGGGATAGGGAGGAGCTGACCCTCCATATCCGAAAGTATGTAGGCATTGAACTGGTTCACCCGGGCAATCTGATAAGGGCCCTCCCAGAGAGCATCAAATTTTCCGTGATTACCCGGTTTTGCCTTGTATGAGTCCCACTTTAGCACCAAGTCCCCGACTTTGAAAATTCGGGCAGTGGCGCCTTTGGCAAACCAGCCTTGAGTGGCTGCAATGTGATCCGCGAAGGCCTGGTATGCACTTTCTCTGTCTTCTTCCAACTGCAGGAGTTGGCACAGTCTGTCGTCCACCGGGTCTCCGCCGCTCCTGTCTTCGTCAATCATCCACAGGGCAGGGATCTCGATGTGTGATGGCATGACAGCTTCCTTGCCATAGACAAGCGCGTAGGGGGACGTTCTGAGGGATTTCTTGAACGCAACTCTATCCGCCCATAGCGCCCGGTTCAAGAGCAAGTGCCAAGTCCGCTTATTCCTTTCAATGGTCCTCCGAAGAATTTTCAGGAGGTTCTTGTTAGTAGACTCGGCAAGGCCATTCCCCTGCGGGTAGTAATTAGAAGACATCTTGTGATAGATGCCAAGTCTGCCGGTGTACTCCGTGAGTACAGCGCCTACGAATCCCGGACCATTGTCTGTCACAATCGACTCTGGAACCCCGAAGCGAGTAATCAGGCTTTCAATGAACCCGATGACCGTTTCTTGGTCGGGATTGCCTCCGTCCACCGTGTAAAATAATCGCAGTCGTAAGAATAAACTTGTGGCCGGCGGAGGAGTTAGGAGAAATCACCCCAATGAAGTCTAGACCCCATTGCTGGAACGGAGTCTCGGCTTGAATCGGTTGAAGGGGCAGGGGTGCTTTTTTGCTTCGGCCAGCAAACCTCTGGCATTGATCACATTTAGAGAAGACCGCATGCGCGTCTCACGAACAGAGTGGGCCAATAGTATCCAGCCCTTATTATTTTTAAGGCCGTCGGCCTCGAAGAATGGTGACCCCCAGGCATCCCGGAATGAAATTCTCCGAGGACCCTAGGCTGGTCGGATTTTCTGACGCACCGCAACAGGATGCCGTCAATGTTTCTGAAGTAAAGCCCCTCGGGGCGAAGAGTGTACTTTAGTGCACCTAGCCGAAATCTCCTTCGTTGTGAGGCGTTCAGGTGATCGGGACATCTTCCGGTGCGTAAGTATTTCACCAGCTCATCCGTCCAATCACTCCCCTCCGATAAGGAGTCGCCTAGGTAGATGCGTGTCGCCGTGTCCTCCCACTTACAAAGCGGAGATGCCGGCTGCGCGCTTCGGGCCAATTCCTGACACAAGGCTCGGCCTCTGATAAGCTTGGTGGGCCGCACTTCAATGTCGAACTCCTGGATCTTGGCAACCCATCCCGCTCTCTTGTGACCCGGTTCTCCTTGTAAAATAAAACTTCGAACATCCGGGTGAATCACAAAAACAGTGGTCTTGCTCTGGGAGACAAAGTGCCTGAACTTTCGAAGGGACTTCATGACAGCATGAACTTGCCGCTCTATAAAATTGTACTTTTCTTCATGCGGCAAGATGACTTGGCTCAGGAACGCTATGGGGCGCTCCTCACCGTCGTCTCCCTTCTGAGTCAAGATTGCGGCGTAACTTTCGGGTTCTCCCACTGCATACAGGATGAAGTCCTTGGAGTAGTCCGGGTTGGTCAACACCGGGGCTTGTGCAATTCGGGCCTTGATCTCCTCGAAGGCTTGCTCTCTCTCATCAGTCCATTCGTAAGGTGTGTCTTTCTTGAGCAGCTCGGCCATAGGCTTGATCACTTGTGCGAAGTCCGGGATGAACTTCCGCACGGAGTTAATCCGACCGAAGAAGGACTCGCAGCCCTTTTTGTCGATGGGGGCCGGCAAGCGAACGAGGGCTTCCGCTCCGTCGTGGTCAATGGCGAGGCCTTCCTCGGAGATGACATGTCCCAAGCAGCCTTTCCTTCCTTTACCGCGAAGACAGTACTTCTTCGGGTTTATGGAGATGCCGAATTCTCGACAACTTTCAAATATCTCGCCGCAGTGCGAAACATGATCTTCTCGTTGGTGAGAGAAACGATCATGTCATCGAGGTAGATGACAATATTTTTGTTGAGCAGCTCTCTAAGGCGAGGTCCATGGCCCTTTGGAACGTAGCACCAGCATTGGATAAGCCAAACGGCATGCGCTGATAGGCGAACGTCCCCCACTTGGTGGTGAACGCCGTCTTATGCTCGGTCTTCGTCTTTGACCCAAATCTGGTTGTAGCCGGAAAATCCATCTAAAAGTGAAAATCTCTCGGGCTCCAAGGAACGATATGTAGAATCCGGTCAATTTGGGGAAGCGGATAGTGGTCCCGGAGGGAAGCCTCGATTTAGGTTTCGAAGTCGACACGTAGACGTATGTCGCCATTCTTTTTCCTCACGGGCACCAAATTCGCGACCCAGGATGAATGTTTGATGGGGTAGATGATCTTAGCCTCCAAAGATCTTCAAGAGCTCGGTCTTCATCATGGCCTCAATCTTTGGATTTACGGCCCTCTGCTTTTGTCGGAATGGCTTGGCGCCATCCTCTAGCTCAATGGTATGCTGGATGACAGCTCTGTCATACCCCTTCAAATCCTCGTAGCACCAGGCCACGATGTCGGGGAACTCCTGGCACAGTGATCTAATCTGGCCTCAGCTTCCTCCGACGTGCGCCTGTCCCGACCTTGATGGTTTTACCAGTGTTCGAGTTCCAGTGTCAGGATATCGCTTCGGGTCTACTTTGATCCTATGTGATATTGCTCTGTCGTTCTGATCAAAGAGACTTTCTAACGTAATCAGTCCCTTTGGGACGTGATTATTCCGTAACTGTATCAACCCCTCATATTGCTCGTCATCAGGGTCTCTACCTTCGATTACACACACTTCGTTAACCAGGAATGTGACGATCTCCTCGTCACAGCTGAACACCTGCTGTAAGGTATCCCTATCGTGCACGTAAGGCTCGTAAATGGTGCGGACCGGCTTCAGCTTCGGACAACGTCTTCACCGAACGCACTGGCTCCAACAGACGCCGTAATATCTCGCGTGCTTGTTTCTCTCACGCGATATTGCCTTAACATTCAATGAGTCGAACGATTCCATCGAGTCCCGCACCCGATTGCGGTACGATTTAAGATAGTGATGCTTGGAGGCGCATTTATTCATAACTTGGTGACACACCAGCTCTGAATCTCCGAAAATTTGGAGATGCTTGATTCCGAGCCTTTCCGCCTTTCGCAAACCCAAGCACGTGGCTTCGTACTCTGCTGAGTTGTTAGTACAGCTCCGTGCCACCTCGTAGGCATAGTCCTTCCGGATCCCGGTTGGAGAAACCAGGAGTACCCCTGCACCGGCGCCATTCTTGCATCGCGCGCCGTCAAAGAAAAGCTTCCACAGCCTCATCGGGTGCAGGTCCTACTTCTTTCGCAGCCGACACGTCAAGTCTCTCTGATCGTTTAATGGAGTAACAGCACTCGCTCCGTCCCGATTACGGCATTGAAGTCCCGCAACGAGAACTCGTCTTCGAGCCGTAGCACTTCGAGAGCTTGCTCGGCCGGCTCCACCGTCACCGCTTCTTCCTCCGACAACCGGACCATGCAGCCCATCTCTCCTCCGGGTATCTTGTCCACTAGAAAGGGGGAAGGCTTCACATTAAAAATTTTCAGCCTCCTTCCTTTGAAGGGCACTTCCATGTGTGAGTAGTCTAGAGACAGTACCCGCCCAACTTCGCAGTGAACTCCCGAGAGAGACACATGCCGAAGTAAGGCTCCAGGTCAACAATCACGACCTCTTGGATGACTACGATGTCGAGAGCCTTGTGCAGTCGGATAGGGATATCCTTTATGACACCAACTGTCTTGACAGGGGTGCCGTCTAGTTGCAGGACACCTTGGCTGCTCCGTGTGTATTCCATCCCGATCTCATCGCAGACGGCCTTCGGCATTACGGTCGAGGAAGCACCAGAATCCACCATGCAGTTGTGAACTATGTGCCCTTGCATCCGTAAAGACAGATAAAAGGGTGGCGGTCTGTTCTTCCCAGTGGCTGAGACTGTCAAAGGTTGAACCAGGACAGCAGGCTGCATCTGCTTGCCGCTCTTCATGTTCTTTAGTGATTCTTGCAACAGATCTACCTGGCCTGGGAGCAGAAGAGCGTCGTACATGCTGATTCTGGCAGGAGTCTTCTTCAACTCGTCTACAATGTCGTAGCCCGAGGTACTAGCTCCTTCCCGCCGGCTTAGCCGGTTCATACTTGGTCCGGTATCGTTGGGTGGCCTCAACTCGCCGTCTCTTGGTCGAGACGGGTACTTCAGCCTTCTCCCCGGGCTTGCTCTTTGGTTTCAGCTCGGGAGCCGAGGTATAGGAGGCTTAGCGGGAGTTGAGGCCTTTGGCCGGAGGTTTGGCGGGAACAGGGGCAGCCTTTGCCGGAGAAGGCTTAACTGGAGCTTTTTCTTTGGACGCCTTCTCCTGGGCTGTGTAAGGCCACAGCCGCTTGTACGGTGGCAGCTCGTGGGGCTGCGGTTTTTCTCTTCTTGCGTAGACTTGCAAAGGCTTAGCCGCTTCCACAGCTCTCTTTTCTTCCTTGGCGGGCGTCACTAGATTCTCTTCTGGCAGGGCAAAATTAGCCTCGCCGTCCAAGATCATGTACAGCTCATCGTCTTCTATAGCGCTGCCGGCCAAGGTCTGGATGTAGTGCTGGTGCAGAGTGCAGCCTTCCTCCGAATGCGGGTCATTGCACGTAGTGCACCGGCTTGACTCGGTCGGGAGGACCAGGTGGGTCTTCTATAGCAAGGATTCCTCGGAGGCGGACGCCTCGCGGGCTGGTTCTCTGGGGCTTTATCTTTTGTCAATGCTGGTGGCGCATACGGCCTTCTAGGAGCAAGGTCCATCTGGGCCTGCTTCTTCTTCATGGCGGTCATGTCATTGGACATGGCATGATATCCGGAGGCCAAAGCCCGCACTTCTTGGAGAATCGTGTTCTGGATGCTGCTGTCAGGAGGTGGCAACTGTGCCGGTGGAGGCAAAGCGGCCAATGGAGGAGGGTTAGAATAAGGCGCGTACTGCGGGGGAGCAGGGAGCGCTGGAAAATGCGGAGCGGGAGGAGGCGGATGAGGGTAATGCATTTGAGGCGGGCCATAAGGAGTTATGACCGGCGCCGGATTCCACCGCCGCCGGGGTTGCTGCCCGGAAGTGGACGGCGAACCACCGTGGCGTAAGGATACCGCGATCCGGGGAAGTCGGGATGAATTGGTTCCCGCACTCGGACGGAAGCCCGCCGATGGAAATAATATCGCCTTCGACTTGTCGGGCAGCCTCGTACAGCAGCAGAAACTCGTCAATTCTCGCGATCTTCAGCAGCGAGCATATGTCCGAGTTGAATGATCTCGTATAGTAGTGAGCAGCCATGCCACCGAAGGCCGAAGTTCGCGAGGTACCCGTTTCCAGGATCTCGCAAACTCCGATGTTGAAATCGGACACCTCCTCTTGAGGATGTCTCTCGGATAGCTTGGAACCGATGCAAGAGAGAAGTAGGGTCAGCAGACTCGTTGCATCCTTTTACGAGTCTCCTGGCAAGCTGGGGCCACCCTGTGATGGATCCCTCTGGCAGCGATCTCCACCAGTAGAGAAGCTTTCCCCTCAAGGAAAGGGCCAGCAGACGGGTCTTCACACTTTCATCGGTAATAGTATGCAGTGCGGCTAGGGCAAGGATGTCCTGGATGTGCTCATACGCCGTCTTACCGTAGCCGTCGTATGTGGGAATAGACTTTAAAGCAGCAGGGGGAACAGCTTGCTGACCGACCAGGGCCAAAGGCCCCGTAGAGTCCACCGCCGGGAAGAGGTCATCGTCATTTGGCTGTTGGGCAGCCATCTCTTCTTCTTCTTGCTCTTCTTCTCCGCCGTCGGTTGTGTACTCAGTGTCGGTACTTTCCGAGGATGCAGGATCTTCTTCTTCCTCGGCTTCTTCTATTTCGTACTCGGCTCCTCCGACTTCGGCTTCGGCTTCTTCTTGGATCTCAGCCTCGGCTTCGTCGAAACGAGCTCGCGGATCAGCCAGCCTGGGGATCTCGCCTCGAGCGTTGATGTCCAGTTCGTAGAACTCAAGCGGGCTTCTCGGATTTCTTGCTTGCCACCTTCTCGTGTGCATGAAGGTGACGGGACCGGTCTTCTAGACTCAGAGGATTTGTTCGTGCAGAGTCGCCAGGTGTTCGGATTTGGAACAGCAATGAAGCGAACACCGGTGCTTCAATTCTGTCGGGGGTGAGAAACTTCCTTGTCTCACCGAGAGCTCAGGAACTGTCAGCGCCGGGTGGAGACTGATCAGAAAATCTCTCTTCAGATGTGGGACCCGTGTTCCTCCAAGCGGGTCAGAAAAACTGTTGCGCTAGGTGGAGACAGAACGGGTACCTCTTTCTTTAAAACGTGGGACAAGCGTCCCACCGGCGTGCTGCAGAAACTGTTGGTTACGAATCTGCCATGAGGAAAGGATTTTGGGTTAATGCGCCCAGATTCGCCCACTAGCATGAAAGGCCGGAAGGAAGAGATGCCTTCCGAGCCAATCTCCGGAGAAGGCCGGCTCCTTTTGGGGGGTTTCTGATTTGAGCTAAGGGTACAGGAAAGAGATGAATGTACGTAAAGAAACAAATGTACAGAAAGGGATTACAAATATATTCAGAGGTTGGTGGGGGGGAACTAACAGTACGGGAACACACCAATCAACGCTACTTGCTGCATCATAAATACAAAAGTATGACAAAGAACCGCAAAATCTACGCGTACTTCCGATACATAAGCAAGTGTATGCACCATTCAATGATCCCCTAGCAAACATTCCCTACAAGGAACTAACAAAGACGGCAATGCATCGATTAACGGATACGTACACTGACATAGGTAGAAAGCAAGCCTAGAGATATCGAGGCTGTGTATATGTGTTTATGTAGAGAATTTAACCGCACTCGTTCAATGGCTCCCAAAGAAACATTCCCTACAAGGAACTAACAAAGACGGGATCGCATCAATCACCGGATACGGACCAAGCAACAAAACACATAACCGATGGAACTGCCACCATATCTATTCTATAAATGCTTTAAATTAATGAAGTACAAAAGTGCTTAAACAAGCAATACTAGAGGAACCTGATCGCCAAACGCCGAAGTGAATCAACGAGCCGCGATACATGTGGGCCTAAAGCATATAATGAAAGACAAGGATAAAAGAATAAAGACAAGCAGTAATGTAACTGTGCATACAGATTGTATTCATTAGCAGAAGCACGGTTACAATGGGTACGGTGATTCCCTAACAAACATTCCCCTTCCACCCTTACAATGAATTCACGATGGGCTTTTATAGCCCGAGTCCTTCCTGTTACATTAATGGGCACGGAGTCCCGCCAAACATAAGTCGACGTAAGCGGCGAAAGAGCTGCAAATGCCGACCTTTTGTCGGACCGGGCCGTACCCGCAAGCATGGTCATCCCGAAAGTCGGACAGCCACATGGCGGTGCGCCGGGCAAAACTTCAAGTCGGCAGTACGCCGGTAGCCGGAGCAGGTGGAACCTCGGATCAGCTTTGAATGAGGCTACCGACACAAAGCGGTGCAGCCCATACTTATCCCTTTTGGTCGGCAGCCTTGGTTCAAATCCCGAAGCCGGACACTTGTCGTATGATGGGTTATGTCATGTGACACATGTCTGCCTTGAAGGGCAGTCTATCTATCTTCGCTTGGGATCGGAGCTCCTTGGGATGCGTGGGCAGAAAACAAGGCAGCTTGGGAAGGCCTTCACGCCTTGGTCAAATTCCGGGTTTGTTCCCCTACTGTACACCCGTCAAGGGCGCATTCCGGCTCGCTGAAAAGTCGGGCTGCGCACAGTGAACACCGGTGTCCGTCGCCGTACGGACTCGCTCCGGCAGTTATCATTCTTCTTTGTCACCTGCCACAGGTCAAGGTGCGCCAGAAAGTGGGGCGAAGTCAGACTTCGCACCAAAACTGGGCGAAGTGCGAACTTCGCACCAAAACTTAGCCAATTTTTCAGGGTAACTTGCTGGAAAGTTGAAAAATCAACTGGGGGACTCCAAGAAAGGGGGGGAAGGAAAGAGAATGCGGGAAAGAAAAGGAAAGGGAGAGAAGGAAGGAAAACGGAAGAAGGAGGAAAAGAAGAGCAGCACTGTTACAATATTGAAGACATTGCACCCCGTGCAAAATGTGACAACAAGTAACCCAAACGTTCATTGAAAACTATCTATTGAGAATACCACCTTGAGGTGTCGATTCCCAATTCGAACAAAGGTCGCATTCTCCTTTTCATCATAGGACTGAATCATCTGCAAGAAACACGCTCGAAAGAAATCCTTGTCAAAAACTGGGACTTCCGCAATAATGCTTAACCCAACTCTCACCAATGTGGCTTTCAATTCATGATTTGGTGGATTCTCCTGCCACCATTTTTGTTAGAACTACCCTGCTAGTTGAGTCAATGTTATATCGTTCAATGGCACCTTTTCTTTTTCTGTTTCACTTCAAAATTCATCTTGTTCTTGTTCTAATGTTCTCTAGAAGGCTGAAGTGGCGGTATTCCCAATAAGGGAGGTGGCGATAGATTCAGGAATAGAACTTTCGGTCGTACAACATAACTACAACAACAATTGTACAATCCAAACTGTCATACGACAACACCAGTACGATAACCTTATTGTATGATTACTTCTTATCACACAAGTTACCCAACAACACAATTGTATGGTATCTCCTTAACAACAATTGTCCCTTTTGTATGATTGGCTATCGTACAATGCAACACCAAATTGGATACACAGTTTCTTCCCAGCCGTCGTACAATCGACAATTTGTATGCTGCAAGTTATTCAACATGTAAAGTTTATTATAACCAACACAATTTTGTGTTCCCTCGTACAAATTCAAAGTTGTACGATTTTATAACTACCAAATTGGCAACTTAGGAAATACTACAATTCTTCAATGAACAATTATTGTATGCCGTAAACGTCCATACAATCCTCGACAACTTCCACCTTGCTCTGTAACTTGCAACATATTCGTTCCTACTGCAAATGCTATCTACTTCTGCATCCTAACAAATTCACACAAGTACAATAATGAAGGAAAATACAATAGAGACAAAAAACTAAAGTTACCCACACATGCATGGAGAAAAGTTTGTTAATGGTTGCATTTATATTATATGGCCGCTGCAACGAGCAACGTAGAGATGTAATTACAATATTTACCAAGTTGAATGACAATGGCAATTAAAGAATCATAATTGCATCCGCAATCATCATTCTCCAATCACAGCAATGGTGTATCCAACATGCATGAAGATTACTATCCGCACTCACTCTCTCTCAGGAACAATAGCATCAATATTGAAGAAGGGGGGGCCTTATGAAGCCTGTCCCAGGCTGTTCCAAGTGGTTCTTGGGACATCGCATCATTTTCAACTTCCATTCCGTAACCTTCGATCATGCGCTCATTAATTTTTCTAAGGTTATAATTTTAATTTTTATCGAATCTAATTTCATTTTAATTTCACCAAATTTTGTTTCATTTCAACTTTAATTACATTTTACTCTAATTACTTCTAATTTGATGCACCTTTCATTTCGCCTCTATAGTGTAAGGTAAAGTAAAAAATTTCCTTTTCTTATATAAGTGGTCTCATACATTCAAGAGGTGTGCTGCCTTCGCTGTGACCTAAAAATTCACCTTTACCTTTATAGATTTGGATAGGGTGAAAGTTCTCATAGATTGACATGAAGGACAGATGGGATCATGTGCTATTGAACACCATGCTTATCATGATTATGAGGTTGATAAGTTGTGTGTGTTATGAGGGGATCTTGTCTATCCAGTTGTTACACATTATCTTTTGTACGTGTACAGAGTAAGATCAAATTTTTGATTGTAAATTTGCCAAATCAATAACAATTCTATGGATATGAGAAAATGAAATTTAACTGAAAGCTAAGTTAATATACTTCATCTCAAGCAACAACTAATTCAAGCACCAATGCATAAAATTAGAAAAAGAATTAGTTGAGAAAAAAATCAACTCTTGTTCCACAAGTATCTTCAACATATAAAGAAGTAATGTCCATCTTGAAAGCTAATGTCATACCAAATAAAGCTGCTTCCATTTTAGTAACATCATTTGTCCCATATACAAAATTAGCTGCAAAAGTTGGCAATGGATTCATTTGCTTTCATGAAGAACCATCCCTTCTCCAGCCAACTGAGATTGCGTCCTGAAACAATGGAGAAGGTAATCCGTTGTTTCAATGGAGAAGGTACTCCATTCTTTTAATGGAACATAGAGACAATGTGCAATGAACTTAGAATGGTCTCCAGGCAGGGAACTAAAATACTCAAGGTGCGTATTGTCAGTGTTGCATATAAGGCAATTTGTTTGTGTCAACAATTGACCACCTTTAGTGTCTGAAGGAGCTTTTACCATCATAGCAATGCTGCTCTTTAGTCTATCAATAATATATTCTAGAAGATGTTTGATTCCATGGGAAATTCAAGAATTCACTATAACTACTATTCTGCAAATAAAAGCTGGTCCAATCAATATGAAATTCAATTTAGCTAAATGGTATGAAGGGAGGCGGAATACTGAATAATTCAAGTACTCTGTTTATCAAGATGAATTTCATCCACTAAACTGTAAGAGCTTGCCAAATTGCAGAGGAATATGGATGCATTAGAAATAGATATGGAGTAGACTGCTTGTACATAATTCCACCATAGATACAACACCCCCATCCTCGTAGCGTTTTTGTCTATGTTGCTTAGAAATGGATACAATATTTGATACGGGTACAATATCAGACACATATACATTAAATTTTCAAGACCACCTAATATGGATACGGCTGGATACGACATTATAAATATTAAAAAGCATTTATGTTTTATATATGAAAAGAATAAAGATGTAACACAAGAATGTTTACACACAAGTTTTGAATAAGGATATTTTCACAAACTAAGAAGATGATTGTCATTGATTTTATAATTATTATTATTATTTTTTTAAATTGCATATTCTTCTCTTAATCTCATGTTGTAAATAACATTTGACATGCATAGGGGATTCTAGGATATATTAGATATGGACCGAATAGGTCTAGAAGCTTTACACATATCAAACCACCTCATACTCCTTGGATCCACTGTGTGGGAGGAGGCACTTATGTTGTGCTATCTTCCTAGGGGCGTACATGATCTACTTCCCTTTAATGGAAAACGTCTAGATATGATACCTTTTTGTTTGGATATGTCTGGATACAGTACCCATGTGTCTGGATATGTTTGGATACATTTGGATACAATATCCAAGAAGTATCATATCCGTATATGCAAATACAAGTATCTGAGCAAGAGAATTATTGAATACAGTAACTATTGTTTTTGTATTAAACTTAGTCATGGAGTGGGACCCATAAAAATGCTATGACCTTTGACCAAGTTTTAGATAGCCAAAGCTTTGAACACCTGGTATTACAAGAAAGGGCATGATGTTGATGGAGAAGATAACGAGTTGGTGTATAATTACTCAAACCTGAGTGCTTCTGCTGAAGAACGTAGTGAAATAGGGGATTCTCTGTATTCTAAGCTCTAAAATGAAAAATTGCTTTATATATTCTGTCAAAGGCAAGGAACGGATATCTTTCTATTTCTTGTGTTGCTTTACTTAAAATACTGAGACTGAAGTATATGCCCTTTTAAGGCAGAAACTACTTTTGAACTAACCTTTCTGGTGAAGTAGAATAGGCTACCATTGACATGAGAATTGAGTAGGCTTCATTTTTAATGCAAGTATCATGTGAAAAATAAATTTATGAGCCATTATGCACTTCCCCTATAGATTGAAGATCACAAGTTGCACACTCAATTGAACAAGATGCCATATGGAAGCACTTTTTGCAATTAAGAGGTCCTTGAAAGAACAATAGCAGGCAAATAGCTTAAGAAGTTTGGCACATAAGGCGAGATGGTGAGTACATAGTCCCATGCAATCTTGGCTCTCAAAGCAACATCAAAATGTACAAGCCTTGAAATGTTAAAAACTTAAAACTACGAGTTGTCTTGAGCTTACATAACATTTACCAAGAAATAAGACTTAGGTTTTGCATAGGAATTCCTTACTGGTTCCCATAGAAACTCTCTTTGAACTTGTTACAAAAAGTCTGCAGTATAGTAAGTAGCAAAGAAAAAAACATAGATAGGCGAGGCCTGTAAAACTGACATATTCATTTCAACATGACCAGAAAAAGTTAAGCATCTATTGGTCCATGAATAAGTTTTTGCCAAAAAATTGTCCTCTAGGAGTCCAATATGAAAGTTAAAATCAGCCAGGGAAACATCAAGATATTGCAAAGGAAAAATGGAAATGCCAAATTCTAGCATAAGACCAATTTTCCACTAAGAAGAGTTTGTATTAGGTTAGTAGATTTGGCCTTTGTCTCTACTGATTTTCTAGACAGCCAACAATTGAAGTGTTCCAAGATCTTTTTAAAAGTTCGAAGCTGCAAACATATAACTCTTAGCATAAAAATATCAAACTGAAGATGAGCGCATGCCTCTAATTGGTCAGAAATGGATCATTCAAAACCAATCCAAAGACCAGAAGTCAACAATTTATCAACACGTAAAAGTTGACAACCATGCAATGCAACACTTGGTTTTTGATCACCAATGAGTTGAAATATATGTGCGAATGTATTGAAAGGTTATAAGATGACATCGAGAAAAGTCGACAAGGGACCTTAGTCACAAGGTGTAAAACTTGAAAATCAACTAATCACCATTTGCAACAAAATTGCAATTTGGAATTGAATCAATCTACTACTTTTCACAAAGGTAAATTGAACCAATACAAGTTCTTGTTCAATTTTAAGCATATTTGTAGTTTGAAGGGAAGGGTGCTATCTTGTGAGGCACATTTGGCATCTTCCAAGCAAATTTTGAGGCTCCTAAAGGGCTCAAAATCCAATAGAAGCATCCTATCACATATAGGAGAGTCGTGTACTTGAGCAGAATTGACAAGAGTCACATCAATCACAAGTTGTAAAACTCGAAGATCAACTAGCCACGCTTAGTGACAAAGTTACAACTTGGACTGGAATCAATCCACCATTTCCTACAAAGGTAATTAGAACCAATACAAGGTGTTCTTCAATTTGAAGCATTTAGGGTTCATGGTGAACTGTGCTATCTTGTGGGGCACATCACTTTCTAATCAAGTTTCTAGGGTCTCAAAGTGCTGAAACCTCATGAGGAGCATCCTGCCCATTATAGGGTGGGGTTGCCCTGTCAATTGATGGGGAGATCATGTAACTGGCTTGGAACTTTTAAGAAAGTTGCGGGGACTTGTTGCCACATTTTGCACGGGGTGCCATGTTTTCATTTTTATTGTAAGTATGCTGCTCTCCCTTCCCTCCTCCTCCTTTCCCTTTCTCCACTATCCCCTTTCTCCCCTTCTGTCAGTTTCATTCCCGTCATTTCCCCTTTTTCCCCTTGTACTTTCTTCGGTCAAATTCCCAAAACAGAGCAAAAGGTCCCTGAAAATTTCTAAGTCTAAGAGCGCAACCCGACTTCGCAGCGAAGTCGGGGTGCGCCCTTAAGTTCGAGCGCACTCGGGAATGCGAAGTGCGGAAGAGGACCGAAAAGGACCGAAATTTGGCTAAGTACAAGAGCGCAACCCGACTTCGCGAAGTCGGGGTGCGCTCTCTTTCTGTGCGCACTTGGGAAGCAGCGGATCCCGAAAATTGGCTAAGTGCCAGAGCGCAACCCGACTTCGCAGCGAAGTCGGGCTGCGCTCTCATTTTTGTGCGCAGTCTGAACAGTAAGCAAAACTAGCTAAGTGTGGAGTGCGCAACCCGACTTCGCAGCGAAGTCGGGCTGCGCCCTCTAACTTGTGCGCACTTGGGCAGGATGTTTCAAGCAGCCCAAAAACTGTCTAAGGCACGGAGGCCTCCCCAACTGCACTGTTCCCCACTTGCGCTGTCTAATTGCGCTCTGATTCCGGGCGAAGTCGGACATAAAAGAGAGACTGCCTTTCAAGGCAGATGCGTCCCTCATCAGATTTTGACAAGTGTCCAGCCTCGGGATTCGAGCCGAAGATGTGACAGGAAAAGGACAGGCGTGGGCCAAATTATTATACCGCAGCTACCCTCATTTAAGCTGACTCAAAGTTCCATCTACCGCAGCTACCCGCATTCAAGCTGACTCAAAGTTTCATCAACCGCACTGCCACGTAGCTGCCAAGTTTTCAGGTGGACCTTGCTGCAAGTACAGTCCCTATCTGCAGAGTCAACATCAGCAGCTCTTTTGCCGCTTTTGTCAGCTTTGTCAGCTATTGTCGGGTCTGGGATCCTGTGCCCAGAGTTGTAATCGGGGGGAAATTGCGCTATAAATAGCTGCACCACATCATTGTAAAGGGGTGGAAGGGGGATATCCTGCTAGGGAACCATTGTAGCTGTACGTTTGCTTTTGAATACAAGATACACTTGGCTCTATTTACTGTTATTGTTCTTTATGCTGCCTTTACTTAGCATTTCTGCCTCATGTTGCTTATGTTATTGCTTACTGTTATTCTGCTATCTGGATATCGGTATTTGATGATTAAGTATTCCTGGAATGCATAGTTAGAGGATACATAGGATGAATGACATTGGTAGTTTCGTAATGTATTCTGTATTTAATTGTTGTTAGTAGTGGTGATTGATAGTTGTCGTGTCGCTTATCCTCCCCACCCAACGCAAATCACATTTGTATTTCTTTCCGCATTTTTAATTTCTTTCCTGCACTCTGAGCTTAAAACCATCCGAGAAAACACATAGGAAGCCGGCCTTCTCCGGAGATTGGCACGGAAGGCATTCCTTCCTTCCGGCCTTTCAATCTGGTGGGCGAATCTAGGGCGCATTTCACTAAATCCTATCCTAGTGGCAGATTCGTAACCAACAGTTTCTCTGGCACGCCCGGTGGGACACGAAAGTTTCCCACCCAAAACAGAATCGAAGCATCGGTGTTCGCTTCATTGCTGTTAAAATCAGAACACCTGGCGACTCTGCAAGTACCTGAATATTCTCTGAGTCCGTGAGACCGGTCCAAGCGCCTTCATGCATACAAGAAGGTGGAGAGCAAGGAATCCGGGAAACCAGCCTGATCTCTACGAAATTGACATCAACGCTCCGGGAGAGCGTGTAAGGCTGGCCGACTACCAAGCTCGCATAGACGAATCCGAAACCGAAATCGAAGAGGCCGAAGTTGAAGAGCAACCTACATCTTCGGACGACACCGATACCGAGTACACGACCGGAGGGGAAGAAGACATGGCTGCTCAGCAAAATGATGACGACCTCTTCCCAGCGGTCGACTCCACGGGGCCCTTGGCCCTAGTCGGACAAGAGGCTGTACCCCCCGCTGCCTTGAAGGCCATCCCTACTTATGATGGCTACGGCAAAACGGCATATGAACACATCCAGGACATTCTGGCCTTGGCTGCGCTACACTCTATTACAGATGAGAGTGTCAAGACCCGTCTACTGGCTCTTTCCCTAAGGGGGAAGCTTCTCTATTGGTGGAGATCTTTGCCAGAAGGATCTATCACGGGGTGGCCTCAGCTGGCAGGCAGGCTTGTAAAAGGATGCAACGAGTCTGCCGATCCCTCTTCGTTGTTGCATCAGTTCCAAAGTATCCAACGTCACCCACAAGAGGAGGTATCAGACTTCAACATAAGGTTTGCGAGGTCTTGGAAAAGAGTACCTCGCGAACTGCGACCTTCGGCAGGTCAAGCTGCACACTACTACTTGAGGTCTTTCAACTCGGATATCTGCCTACTTCTGAAGATAGCCCGAGTCGATTCCTTCCCTGCCCTATACGAAGCTGCCCAACAAGCAGAATTAGATATAATCTCCATAGGCAGACTCCCGCATAGAGTGCAGCCCCCCATTTATCCTGATTTTCCTCAGTCCCAGTATCCATCGGCCTCTGGTGTGATGCCATCATCCTCAAGTCAGCACCCCCAGCAGCCATGGAATCCGGCACCAGTTATAAACCCCTACGGCCCGCCTCAAATTCATTATCCTAACCCACCACCTCCGCCTCCGCAGTATCCCGCACTCCCAGCTCCCCCTCATTACGCGGCGTATTCTGCACCCCCGCCATTGGCTGCATTACCTCCGCCGGCCCGGTTGGCACCTGCAGATAATGATATTCAAAATAAAATCCTCCAAGAGGTACGGGCTCTGGCCTCTGGGTATCATACTATGTCCAATGATATGACGATAATGAAGAAGAAGCAAGCCCAGATGGAGTTCCTTCCAAGGAGACCATATCCTCCTCCGGCGCTAACGAAAGATCAAGCCGCACAAGCTCAAAGACACCCCCCTGCAAGGAATGCTGCCAATGAGGATCAACCTGGCACTTCTGACCAGGTTAACTGGTGCTCTACGTGCAACGATCCACATTCAGAAGAAGGGTGCACGCTGCATCAGCATTATCTCCAGACCTTGGCGGGCAGCGCCATAGAGGATGAATTATACATGATCCTGGACGATGAAGGCAACTTTGCCGTCCCAGAAGAAGATCCCGCGTTGCTCCTGACCAAGGAAGGCAGAAAGCCCGTTGAGGCTGCCACGGCCCAAGCAAAGCCGTTGAAGGTATACGCCAGAAGAGAAAAGGCGCAACCTGCTGGGCTACCACCTGACAAGTCACTGTGGCCTCCTGCAGCCAAAGAAAGGTTTCCTGCGCTCAAGGCTCCCGCGGTGAAAGCCCCCGCAGCTCAGCCTCCAGCCGAAACAAAAGAACAAGCTCAAGAGAAGCTGAGATATCCGTCGCTGACGAAGAGACAGAGAGTCGAAGCCACGCAGCAATACCGGACTAAGTATGAGCCTGCGAAAGAAATAGAGGGAGCCAACACTTCAACCTACAACATAGTTGATGAGCTCAAGAGGACCCCTGCGAAGATAAGTATGTACGAGGCTCTTCTGCTCCCAGGGCAAGTTGATCTGCTGCAGGAATCTTTGAAAAACATAAAAGACGGGAAGCCGACGCAGCCTGCTGTGTTAGCTCAACCCCTGACAGTCTCCGCCACCGGAAAAAACAGGCCACCTCCTTTCTATCTGTCATTACGGATGGAAGGCTATATAGTACACAACTGCATGGTGGATTCTGGTGCCTCCACGACTGTCATGCCGAGAGCCGTCTGCGAAGAGATCGGTATGGAATATACAAGGAGCAGCCAAGGTGTGCTGCAGCTAGACGGCACCCCTGTCAAGACAGTTGGTGTCATCAAGGATATCCCGATCCGACTGCATAAAGCCCTCGACATAGTGGTCATACAAGAAGTCGTTGTGGTCGACTTGGAACCCTACTTCGGCATGTGCCTCTCCAGGGAGTTCACTGCAAAGCTGGGTGGGTATCTGTCTCTGGATTACTCACATATGGAAGTGCCCTTCAAAGGAAGGAGACTGAAGATCTATAATGAAAAGCCTTCCACATTTCTAGTAGAGAAGATACCCGGAGAAGAGCCACAGAACGGCATGGTTCAGCTGACAACTGAAGAACTGGTAGTGGTGGACATGACAGAAGAAGCCCTTGAGCTGTTACAAGTGGAGGATGAGTTCTCCTTGCTGGACTTCAACGCCATGATTGAGACTGAGCAAGGTTGTTACTCCGTCACCCAGCCTGAAAGACTTGACCAGTCAGCAAGGAAAGAGGTAGGACCCGCACCAGAAAAGCTATGGAAGTTGTTCTTTGATGGCGCCCGATGCAAAAATGGCGCCGGTGCAGGTGTACTCCTGGTTTCCCCGTCCGGGATCCAGAAGGACTACACTTATAGGCTGGCTTGGAGCTGTACTAATAACGCTGCGGAGTATGAAGCTCTGTGCTTGGGTTTGAGAAAAGCAGAGAGACTGGGGGTGAAACATTTGCAGATCTTTGGCGACTCAGAGCTGGTGTGCAACCAGATTACGAATAAGTGCGCCTCCAAGAAGCATTACCTCAAGGCGTATCGTAACCGTGTCTGGGACCTGATGGAGTCATTCGACTCGTTGAATGTCAAAGCCATATCACGTGAGAAGAATAAACACGCTGACATTCTGGCGTCTGTTGGAGCCAGGTACGTTTCGGCTGATGACACTGTCCAGAAGCCGAAGCCGGTTCGTACCATCTACAGGCCTTCTGTGCCTGATAAAGACACCCACTGGCAGGTGTTTGATTGTGACGAGGATATCGTCACTTTTTTTATTAACGAAGCAAGTACTATAGAAGGTAGAGACCCTGATGACGAGCAGTACGAGGGGTTGATACAGTTAAAGAACAATCATGTCCCGAAAGGACTGATTACCCTAGAGAGTCTCTTTGATCAGAACGATAGGGCAATATCCCACAGAATCAAAGTAGACCCCAAGCAGTACGTAGACCTGGAACTGGAACCTGGAAAAACAATCAAGGTCGGGACGGACTGCACTGAAGAGGAACTGGAGCAGATCAGATCTTTATGCGGAGAGTTCCCTGATATCGTGGCCTGGTGCTACCAGGACTTGAAGGGGTATGACAGAGAGATGATCCAGCATACCATAGAGCTGGAAGATAATGCAAAACCTTTCCGGCAGAAGCAAAGGGCAGTAAACCCGAAAATTGAAGCAATGATGAAAGCTGAGCTCTTAAAGATGCTGGAGGCCAAAATCATCTACCCCATCAAGCACTCATCTTGGGTCGCGAATTTGGTTCCTGTGAGGAAAAAGAATGGAGACATCCGCCTCTGCGTGGATTTCAGAAACCTTAATCAAGCCTCGCTGAAGGACCATTATCCGCTTCCCCAAATTGATCAGATCCTCCACATCGTTGCTGGAGCACAGAGGTTCTCTCTCTTGGACGGATTCTCTGGATACAACCAGATATGGGTAAAGGACGAAGATCAGCACAAGACAACGTTCACCACCAAATGGGGAACGTTTGCATATCAGCGCATGCCCTTCGGCCTGTCTAATGCCGGCGCTACGTTTCAAAGAGCCATGGACTTGGCGTTCCGAGAGCTGCTCAACAAGGTCATTGTCATCTACTTGGATGATATGACTGTATTTTCTCACAGGAGAGAGGACCATGCTTCCCACTTGCGGCAAATATTTGAGAGATGTCGTGAATTCGGCATTTCCATCAACCCGAAGAAGTCAGTCTTCGCGGTAAAGGAAGGTAAGCTGCTAGGACATGTCATTTCCGAGAAAGGCCTTGCAGTGGATCCTGACAGAGCAGAAGCCCTTCTCCGCTTACCCATCCCAGTCGACAAGAAGGGGTTACAGTCATTCTTCGGCCAAATCAACTTCGTGAGGAAGTTCATACCGGACTTCGCACAAGTAATTAAGCCCATGGCCGAACTCTTAAAAAAGAATGCCGAATTCTTGTGGACTGACGAAAGAAAGCAGGCCTTCGAAGAGATCAAGGCTAGAATCGCGCAAGCTCCGGTGTTGATAAATCCAGATTATTCCAAGGATTTCATCCTGTACGCGGTGGGAGAACCCGAGAGTTACGCCGCAGTCCTGACTCAGAAGGGAGATGATGGCGAAGAACGCCCCATAGCGTTCTTAAGCCAGGTGATTCAGCCGCATGAAGAAAAGTACAATTTTATTGAGCGGCAGGTGCACGCAGTCATGAAATCCCTCAGGAAGTTCAGGCACTTCGTCTCCCAGAGCCGGATAACTGTCTTCGTGATACATCCGGACGTCAGGAATTTCATCGTACAAGGGGAGCCAGGTCACAAGAGGGCAGGATGGATAGCCAAAATCCAAGAATTTGACATCGAGGTACGGCCAACGAAGCTGATCAGAGGCCGAGCCTTGTGCCAAGAGCTGGCCCGAAGCGCTGCAGCTGAAATCTCTGCTGCAAGTGGGAAGATCCGATAGCAGAAACTAACCTTGCCAACTCCTTATCAGAGGAAAGTGATTGGACAAATGACCTGGTGCGGTATTTTAGCACCGGGAGATGTCCAGATCATCTCAATGCCTCACAAAGAAGGAGGTTTAGGCTAAACGCCTTGAGATATGTACTGCGCCCGAGGGGCTGTATTTCAAAAACATTGACGGCATCCTGTTGCGATGCGTCAGAGAAACAGATAAACCGAGGGTCCTCGGAGAATTCCACTCCGGGATGCCTGGGGGACATCATTCTGGGAGGCCTACGGCCTTAAAAATTATCAGAGCTGGGTATTATTGGCCCACTCTCTTCACAGACGCACATGCGGTCTGTGTTAAATGTGAAAAATGCCAGAGGTTCGCTGGCAGGAACAGAAAAGCACCCTTGCCCCTCCAGCCAATTCAAGCCGAGACTCCGTTTCAGCAGTGGGGTCTAGACTTCATCGGGGCCATCACGCCTAACTCTGCAGCGGGACATAAGTTCATCCTTACAGCCACCGATTATTTCACTCGGTGGGCGGAGGCGATCCCCACTAAGCATGCGGACCAAGAAACGGTCATTGGGTTCCTCGAGAGCCTCATCACCCGTTTCGGGGTCCCGGAGGCAATAGTTACAGACAATGGTCCGGGGTTCGCAGGCGCTGTACTCACGGAGTACACCAGCAAATACGGCATCTATCACAAGATGTCCTCGAACTACTACCCGCAGGGGAATGGCCTGGCCGAGTCCACCAACAAGAATCTACTGAAGATTGTTAAAAAAACAGTAGAGAGAAACAAGAGGACATGGCACCTACTCCTGAATCGGGCGTTGTGGGCGGATCGCATATCGTTCAAGAAGTCTATCAAGACATCCCCCTACGCGCTCGTGTACGGCAAGGAGGCAGTTCTGCCTACCCACATAGAGATACCCGCACTCTGGATGCTAGATGAAGAAAAAGGCGACGGGGATCCAGTGGACGCCAGACTTTGCCAACTATTGCGGTTAGAAGAAGAAAGGGAAAAGGCATACCAGGCCTTTACTAAACATGCCGAGGCGACCCAGGGCTGGTTTGCGAAAGGCACCACCACCCGAGTTTTCAAAATCGGGGACCTAGTGTTAAAGTGGGACTCACTTAAAGCAAAGCCGGGCAACCATGATAAATTTGATGCCCTCTGGGAAGGTCCCTATCAGATTGCTCGGGTAAACCAATTTAATGCATTCGTGCTTCGGGACATGGCGGGACAACTTCTCCCCATTCCTGTCAACGGTTTCCACCTGAAAATTTACCACCACTGAAGGCACCCAAGGGGTCCTTCCTTGTACATATTCCTTTTCTGCATTTTAGTTTATGACAGAATGTATATATTTATTTCAGTATTCAGCTTTTAGTTTTCAGAGCCTAAGTGAAGCATAGAGCAAACCCCGACTTCGCAGCGAAGTCGGGCATCGCTCCTTGAATAGTGCGACATCGGGAGTTTGAGAGAAGGCAGCTGACAAAAAGCCTAAAAAATGACTAAGTGTTGGGTGCGCAACCCGACTTCGCAGCGAAGTCGGACTGCGCACCGTCTTGGGAGCGCAGTCGGGCAGCGCAGAGCGAAAATTGGCTAAGTGTTGAAGTCGGACTGCGCAACAAATTCTGGGCGAAGTCGGAGTGCGCACGTTTTCTGGGCGAAGCCTGAGTGCGCCCTCAATTTCGAGCGCACCTTGAATGACTTGTCACGGGAAACGAGGGACATAATGGCAAAATATTTCTAAGTATGGGCCCAGGCTGCGCAGTGAGGCATAACGCGAAGTTGGGTTGCGTCCCTCCTTAAAACCCTGGGCCAAAAATCTCCCTCGAAGTGTGTGCCCAGGCGGCGGCCGTGACGTCATTGGAAGCACGAGGTCCGAAATTTTTTTAAAATAATGATTGCACGTCTTTCAAAGCAGATGTCATTAAAAAAGCAGGCGCATTAGGACCAACCGCAACCAAGGTACGCCTTCCAAAGAAAAAGCCCACGCACGGCCGCCAAAGAATAATAGCGTTTCCCACCTACTTCGGGCAAATCACCTTAACCCCCTCCCTTGCGCCATTAATGCTGTATTTTTTCCTAGAAAAGGGGCCCTGGCATACTCAGAACATTCGAATTATCAAGCCAAGTCTGAGCTGCAAGGCGCAGAATTGAAGAATTAGTAACCAGAATCCCCGTCTCTGCCACCTCGAGCAGAAAAGAGAGAATGGACAAGGGAAAAGCGCCAATGCAGACGCAGTCCAGCGACGCAGAGCGCGAGGCTGAAGAGCACACAGAATCCAGCGCTCATGAGAGCGAAGCGCCACGGGAGCGAACAAGGAGATCCAGGTCGAAGAGAAGCCAAGGGCAAGCTCCACCGCCGCCCATCAACCGCCTGGCCGGGTATAGGGACGGCGAGTACTCCATTAGCCTCACCAAGCTGCGGCCAAATATAGCGAAGTGGGCTGGCAAAGTCTCACCCTCGCACCATGTCGGGGCTGCATACAAGTCGAACCTGTACTGGTTCTTGTGCCCTCCCGTCCACCAGTGCCCGGAGCTGGTTGAATCTATTGTGACATACTACAAACCAGCTACCCGGCAAGTCTGCGACAACCAAGGAAGAGTGTTGTTCACACTCTTCAAGGAGAGCGTCCAGCCAGCCTTCGCCCCGGGGCTCCAGTACGACCCCAACGCCATTGTCAGGAGAATTAACTTGGATGAGCAGGCGGGCAGATTCGCTCAGAACAGAAGGATGAGAGAGTTTCTCGACTCAGAGCTGAAAACCCCGCTACCAGCCGGACAGTGGCCGACAGGCCCTATACCCCTGGACAGGTTCGAGAATAAATACATATATATTATCCTGGCATGGGTACTCGGCTGCGACACGGATAGAATGGTGCGCCCGTACCAGCTGGCGCTCGCAGAATGCATCTTGCATGGGGAGTTTTATGACTCCACTGCGCAAAGGAGCGGAAGGCGCCCTATTTTCTTTGACTGGGCAGATTGGGTGGCGTACGCCATACATTCAAACCTGGTCAGGTTGCAGCAGAAGCAGACAACAGAGTTCCGACTCTGCTCGTTCCTCACATGGTTGTGCCTGTACCACACGCACTACCGGATTAAAGTGCCTGACCTAAAAAAGGTGAATGAGAAGGGAGAACCGCTGCCTGTGTACGAGTGGACAGAAGCCCTGTACAGGAGAGGGTCGTACTACGATTTCAACTTCAAATTTCTAGGTATGACCCTGGCGCTGTTCAACGGCAAGGCATCTCGCCCACCACTGGCCATGACGAACTATCTGAGGAAGTACAAGTGCGGGGATACCTTCCGGTTGACTCAGGGCATTGTGATCAGAATCTACGGATTCAAGGGGAAGCCGTTCCTGCTGCCCTATTTTTGCACTGAGCATCAGTTCGGTATGGAGATATCGCGCCAGATGGACTATGTCGAGGAGGAATTCGGCCAGGGAAAGAAGAGAGGCCATATTTTCAAGTATCCTATTACCTGGGCGAACATTCAAGTGCACGAGATTGGGCAGCATGTCTACCTCGAACAAGAACTCCTCATCATGGGCCTGATACAGCTACCTCAGCGCTGGAAATACGACCCGATTGGGGTCAGGGGAAAGTTCGTACATATCTGCCCCCGAGCGGAGATCATGGAGGAAAGGTGCAATAAAACAGGTGCAGACCTGGAATGGCACATTGAGCGGATGCAATCATGGCTGCCATGGCATGATTTTTACTGTGAAGAAGTGGCGTATGATCCGGAGCGCAATCCGGACCACCGGTTAGACTCAGCAGGCTTCAAGAAATTCCTCTCAAAGGTGGCGCCCCTCAGCTGGCAAAAGGACAAAATTATTGAATGCTGGAAAATGAGGTGCCGCACGCAACACGATAAGTCTAACCGGAAGACATTGGCCGTAGATGATGAATTTTCGGCCTTATATGATAAATACGCCGACAAATGGGAGCCGTTCGCGTTTCGAGATTGCGTTCCCCTAGGCGCCAGAAAGAGATATAAAAGGAAGCCCCCATCCCAGCAATTGCCTACTCAAGGGACTTCCAGCACGACACCAACAAGCAGCCAGGTGGGCCCAATGTTGCCTCCAGCTCCTGAAGCGTTACCTCAAAAGGTACAAGAGCTAGAAAAGTCAACTAGTGAGGCGGCCCCCCAAAGGAAAAGGCGCCAGAAGAGTCAACCGGTGGAACGGCCGCAGCAAGCATTCTTCCGTCAAAACCCAGGTACAAGTTTACCGTGGGAACATCGCTGCCAGCCGCCCCAACCTCCTCCGCCTCCTTCGAACCAGCTGCAGCTCCAGAAGAAAAGAAGAGGAAGAGGAGCGAAAAGGCCAAGCGGCCTAAGGAGTCTGCGCAGCAAACGGCCGCAGCACGGACAGTGACGGCCGCGCCGGAAATCATCTCTTTGGACAGCCCTGGGAAAGAAGCAGAAGTTTGGGCAGCAGGCGTCCTTCAATCAGCGGCTCAGGCGGAGCCCGCAGGTACGTCCTCTTCCCCGGTTCCCCAGATCCCAGTTGGCCCTGCCGTAACACCGTCCCCCACTGTATCAGGGCAAGCCCTAGTTGCATCTTCCTTGTCACAAATCTCCCAATCCTTCCACAGTCCCCATTCTTTCGAGCAGTTTGCCCAAGACCCCAACGTTTTCCAAACCCTGAGTCAAACCCTAGACCCCTCGCCTGCGGCCAGTGCCGAAGCCGTACCTACATCGCCGCGCCGCTCACCTCCATTGTTCAAAACCCCGCCTTCACCTTCCACTCAGCCGCTCGCTTCCCCTAGGACCCGGTCGCCCTTGAAAGCGACCACGCCTTCTGGAATATCTCCTGCTTCATTGTTTGCAGGAAGAATGCCGCAGCAAGATTTAGTCTCGGCGTATCCGATGCTGGCGGAGCTTGACTTCATGGGAGAACAGCTGCAGATTACAGATGATCAGCCTCTGGCAGCGAAGGCCGTAGGGTGTTCCGCCTCTTTCCTCCAGGGCGTCAAACGAAGAAGGGCCGAGGAGATAGCTGCCCCGGTGAAGCGCACCAAGTTCGACTTGGACAGGAGAGTGCTGCGAACCGAAAAGTTGATCCCTAAAGTGAAGAAGCCTCTCCGAGAAATGACCGAGGCTGACTATGAACACCGGGTCAAGGAGAAGAACTTTGACGATATAAACGAAGAATACGAAATCAACGGTATTCGCCGCAGAACTGACAATCTCCTTGTTAAGCGACTCGAGAATCAAGAGACGTTGTTTCAGCTTCAAAATGACTCAAGGCAGCTGGAGGAAGATCTGGCTAAGGCCACCACGCGGCTGGAGTCTGCCCAGCAGGAGATCAAGGACCTGAAAGCACAGCTCGCCGCCTCTCAGCAGGAGGCTACAGCACAAAGAAGGACGGCCGAACAGCTGTCAGAAGAGAAGAAGGCAGCGTTGGAGCATGTCTCTCAGCTGCAGGATTCGTTAAGGCAGGCCCAATCTCAGCTCAAGGAGAAGACGTCCCAGACGGCGGCCTTTTCGAAAAACAAGGTCAAAGAGATGCGGGCTGGTTTGCTGCAGGGATGCAGGGCTAATGTTGTCAGGTCCCTATCCGTCCTGGATTTCGCATCCAGGATCCAAGAAGTATCTGCCCAGGGAAAGCCTGTGGTAGAGGAGGCCGAACACCAAGCGAAGCAGTGGCTGGACTTGGCAATGAAAATTGAAGAGTTCGCGCGCAAAGGCCTCCGATTTCCCCCAATGTCCCGAATTGCCCTAGATTGGGCAGATGCAAGGGTAACCTTGCACAATTATTTTGAAAAAACGGAAAAAACAAGGGCCGCCAGGAAAATGCTGGACGCATTGAACCATGAAATGAATATTTGCCTGGCCCCCTTCAACGCTCTTTCTGAGCTCGGATGCCCGAGCTTCGTCAAGGATGGGGAGTTTCTGCCCCTTGAACAGGTGAAGCTGAATTGGCTGTCTTTCGAGGCAGATACGTCGGAAATTGACAGCTGGGCCGAGCCAGTCCAGGAAGCACAGGTCACTCAGATGGTGTCAAGATATTGCAAGATCAACACCTCCCTTCAGGAGTTGGGAGAGAGATATAACACCATCGACGTGCACACGATTGCAGCATTCAGAGCAGCGCTGAAGGATGTCAGCGATTTAGGGCCCTTTTAGGCAGCAGCCTGGGACCAGGCCAAGGCTGCGTACAATCATGTCCGTGAGCAAGAGGGTGACAGTGGTGATCATTCGGATTCAGAAAGAGGAGGAGAATCAGAAGAAGAAACTGCTGAAAGCGAATCCGAAGAGGAGGAGTTACCCAAGAAGGGGACGTCGGAGCAGCGGAATGCAGGGGAAGGGAGTTCCTCTGCGCCCAAAGGATAAAGGCCTGGTTCTTTGCGTCGAGGCGAGCTCGACACCCCGCGAGCCGCCAGGAATGTTGCCACATTTTGCACGGGGTGCCATGTTTTCATTTTTATGTAAGTATGTTGCTCTCCCTTCCCTCCTTTCCCTTTCTCCACTATCCCCTTTCTCCCCTTCTGTCGCTTTGCATTTCCCCTTTTTCCCCTTGTACTTTCTTCGGTCAAATTCCCAAAACAGAGCAAAAGGTCCCTGAAAATTTCTAAGTCTAAGAGCGCAACCCGACTTCGCAGCGAAGTCGGGGTGCGCCCTTAAGTTCGAGCGCACTCGGGAATGCGAAGTGCGGAAAAGGACCGAAATTTGGCTAAGTACAAGAGCGCAACCCGACTTCGCTGCGAAGTCGGGGTGCGCTCTCGTTCCTGTGCGCACTTGGGAAGCAGCGGATCCCGAAAATCGGCTAAGTGCCAGAGCGCAACCCGACTTCGCAGCGAAGTCGGGCTGCGCCCTCATTTCTGTGCGCAGTCTGAACAACAAGCAAAACTGGCTAAGTGCCAGAGCGCAACCCGACTTCGCAGCGAAGTCGGGCTGCGCCCTCTAACTTGTGCGCACTTGGGCAGGATGTTTCAAGCAGCCCAAAAACTGTCTAAGGCACGGAGGCCTCCCCAACTGCGTTGTTCCCCACTTGCGCTGTCTAATTGCGCTCTGATTCCGGGCGAAGTCGGACATAAAAGAGAGACTGCCTTTCAAGGCAGATGCGTCCCTCATCAGATTTTGACAAGTGTCCAGCCTCGGGATTCGAGCCGAAGATGTGACAGGAAAAGGACAGGCGTGGGCCAAATTATCTACCGTAGCTACCCTCATTTAAGCTGACTCAAAGTTCCATCTACCGCAGCTACCCGCATTCAAGCTGACTCAAAGTTTCATCAACCGCACTGCCACGTAGCTGCCAAGTTTTCAGGTGGACCTTGCTGCAAGTACAGTCCCTGTCTGCAGGAGTCAACATCAGCAGCTCTTTTGCCGCTTTTGTCAGCTTTGTCAGCTATTGTCGGGTCTGGGATCCTGTGCCCAGAGTTGTAATCGGGGGGAAATTGCGCTATAAATAGCTGCACCACATCATTGTAAAGGGGTGGAAGGGGGATATCCTGCTAGGGAACCATTGTAGCTGTACGTTTGCTTTTGAATGCAAGATACACTTGGCTCTATTGACTGTTATTGTTCTTTATGCTGCCTTTACTTAGCATTTCTGCCTCATGTTGCTTATGTTATTGCTTACTGTTATTCTGCTATCTGGATATCGGTATTTGATGATTAAGTATTCCTGGAATGCATAGTTAGAGGATACATAGGATGAATGACATCAGTAGTTTCTGTAATGTATTCTGTATTTAATTGTTGTTAGTAGTGGTGATTGATAGTTGTCGTGCTGCTTATCCTCCCCACCCAACGCAAATCACATTTATATTTCTTTCCGCATTTAATTTCTTTCCTGCACTCTGAGCTTAAAACCATCTGAGAAAACATATAGGAAGCCGGCCTTCTCCGGAGATTGGCACGGAAGGCATTCCTTCCTTCCGGCCTTTCAATCTGGTGGGCGAATCTAGGGCACATTTCACTAAATCCTATCCTAGTGGCAGATTCGTAACCAACAGGGACCACTTGAGCAGTATTTGAGGCCACCATCAAGGACCAACAATGTCACTTCCTATTCCAAGAAACATGGCAAGGGAAAAGGAAACTTGTGACAGGTGGATTTGGACCACAACATCATATTGAAAAGGATAGAGATGTTGAAAAATCATTCAAAAGCTTTGATCAGCATGAAAGACATTTGTTATCATGTCGAATTCAAATGGATTCCATAGGAGGTCAATTTGAACAAAAACATGGAACCTGAATTTGGATTCCATAGGAGGTCACGAGGATTTATGAGAACATGAAAATAAACATAGAAGTCTGAATTTTGAGTTTAGATTGAATTAAATTTCATGTTATGTCCTTGTTTTTCTTCAATTTTACTTGTGAAATAAAGCATCCATGTTTTGTACCATGAAGTTTCCCATTCTACAGGGTTTTCCACATAAAATCATCATGTCAAGCATGTTTGTGTAATGTTGATGATCATATTTTGATGTTTTGTTCCTGTGTTGGTACACAGTACTAGTTTACCTTGATGATTTAATGGTCTGTTTGAAAGATTGCAGCAAATACATGAAACACCTACTTGCAATGTTTGAGAGGTGTAGGGAATATAGTATCTCGTTGAATCCAAAGAAATCAATTTTCTATACTTTTAAGAAGGGAAATTGCTAGGGCACATAATTTCAAAGGACAGGTTAGCCACTGATTCAGATCATGTAGAAGCCATATTAGACCTACCTTTACCATCTTCATAGAAAGGCATAATATTCTTCTTGGGCTAGATCAATTTTGTAAGGAATTTCATCACTAACTTTGCCCAAGATTCTCAGACCAATCACCAAGATGCTAAAGAAAGATATAACTTTAACATAGTCGGTAAAAGGAAAACAGACATTCCAAGATATCAAAGAAGCCACTACCCAAAATCTAGTATTGGTCAACCCTGACTACAATAGGGACTAATGCAAGAATTGTCGTTGTCCTAACTCAGAAAATCCAATAGGAAGTAGAGCATCTAATCACTTTCAAGAGCCAAATGATATATAACAACGTAGGGAGCCCTTAATGATTGCACATGAAACATTGAAGCCGATAGAGAATATTTAATGCACCTGTGGACCTAGCCACAACCATTACAGTGCATCAAAGTGTCCAAGAGTACATTGAGCCCAAGCCATCAACAACCTACAATTTCTGTCATCAAACTACAAATTTGAGAACTAACTATATGTAGGAACCAAGGCAGAGGACCGCTTACTATGTCAAATTTAAGGATTGTGCCCTTCGTAAATGAAATTCACCTAGAGAGCTCCATTGTATGCTTTAGTGGGGCTTGAACACTAAACCCAAGGCATTCTAGAACAACCAAGCGGGAGGAAGAGCACCTTTCAATTTTTTTATGGAAAGCAAACAACACAAGCCTCCAATTGACTTCAAAGGGGAAAATCAGTCAAGTCACACAATTCAATTCTCTAACAAGTAGATGTCAGTCAACTAAGGAACAAGTTATTTTGGTAGTATGAGAAGAAAAATCATCTAAACACCAAGCAAACGATGCATGAATAACACAAGCTTATACTGAGAGGGGGGGGATGAACAGTATAAGACCACTTTTAACTTTTCTTTCAACTCAGCTTTCAAAACAATATTATGCAGAATATAGATAGCAGTATTAACAGCAGTAATCAGGCAATGCACAACACATCATTCACAAAGTGACACAACAATTTACGTGGTTCACCCAAGGAGGGCTACTCCACGGATAAAACTTTTCTCTAAAAGTTATATCACAGTTCTTTGGGAAACCTTCCTAATTACAATGTTTATGAGCCTCTTCTCAAAGGAGATACCTTCCCCTATCTCTCGCTCTCGTCGGTGATCCTCTAGAAGACCTCCTCGCCTCTTCTGCCCTTAGCAAGTGGAACTCTATCCACGTAAGACACCTGTCTTCCCTGCTCTGGCTGGAGACTTCTGTCCTCAACTCTGTCACCTCAAAGCTGGTCCTCAAATTTGCACCAAAACACAGTCCTTCGGTCTGGCACAAATGTCCTCTTCCTCTTTCTTTGATCTGCACCAAACACAGTCCTTCGGTCTGGCACAGGTCTGTCCTCTTCCTCTGTTCTACAAAAATACAGTCCGCTGCTATTTTCTCGCAGTCACAGCTGCACTCGATCGAACAACGACCTTTGCACTTCTACTCATTCACAGCAGTATCGTCTTCGTGTACTCTGTTTCCTTACAATCTCCTACACTTAGAAGATTTGACGAAATGCACTCTTAAACTGCTATCGATCTTTGCACTCTGCTTTTTCGACGATCGAACTTCACAATCGCACTAAATCTGCGAACGTCACTCTTCGAGCGCACACTTTTTCGATAATTAAACTCTTCAAGTAGCCCTCCTTTTATACTCACAATCTCAAGATAAGAACCTTGATCTTAGTAGGTTGCACATCCCTAAAACAACGTCGGCGCAAAACCCTACGCTGCATCGGCCCAGATTTAACTCTGTCGGCTTCACTGCCTTCCTGTAGCTTCTGGAGCGAAACTTCACCATGTCGCGATATCGCGACACTTTTGCGGCCGTACACTGTCTTATAGCTTTTGTCGCGATATCGCGACACCTTGGCCTTTGTCGACTTCCTTTGTGCTTCTGTCGCGAAATCGCGACACCTTTGCCTCTTGCTGACGTCATATCACTTCTGTCGCAAAATCGCGACACTTTAGTCTTCATGGCCTTCCTCTCAGCATTTGTCAAGATATCGCGACACATCTGCTTCTGCTGATGACATCTGCAACTCTGTCGCGAAATCGCGACACTTTAGTCTTCATGGCCTTCCTCTCAGCATTTGTCGCGATATCGCGACACATCTGCTTCTGCTGACGTCATCTGCAACTCTGTCACGAAATCGCGACACTTTCTCCAACTGCAAGTTGCCAACTCAACCTGTCGCGAAATCGCGACACTTTCTGCATCCGTACAACTTCTTTGTAGCCTGTCGCGAAATCGCGACGCTTTCAGCTTCTGAAAGCTTTCCTTGCAACCTGTCGTGAAATCGCAATGCTTCTCCTTTCAGACTCTTCCCTTTTGCTGCATGTCGCGAAATCGCGACAGTCCTCAACTTGACCTCTGCAGCATGTCGCGAAAACGCGACAGTCCTCACTTGGAACTTTGCATCATGTCGCGAAATCGCGACAGTTCCTGAGTAACTTTCTCTCTCATCGATCTTGTCGCGAAATCGCGACAGCTCACACTGCAGACTCTCTTCTACAACATGTCGGAAATCGCGACACTTTTTCGTCCGTACAACCTTCTTGGCAATGTGTTGCGAAACCGCGACACTTTTCCTTCTCTACCTTTCTGCACCTTCCAAGTCGCGAAAATGCGACATGTCGCGAAATCGCGACACTTTCCATCTTGCTCTGCTTTTCTGCCAACATGTCGCGAAATCGCAACAGTTTTGCCAGCTTTGTCTCTGCCTTCCAGCATGTCGCGAAATCGCAACATTTTTGCCCGAACTTTCTCTCTCCTCAAACATGTCGCGAAATCACGACAGTTTTTCCAGCCGCCTGCATACTTTTTCTTACTTGTCTTTTTCTTGATCTTTTGCAACTGGGTTACCCTGATCTTCTTGGAAACTCACTGACCAGTTGAAACCTTCATCAAAACACATTCCTTGACAACAAATCAAATTGCATCAAAAACTTCTTTGACATCAATGACAACTACTATACTTGAGCAAAGGCAATGTACCCAAGGTACCCAAAATTGCCAACAATATCCCCCTTTGTCATTGATGGCAACCCTTTACTAAAAACACATCTTCAAGAGCCAAAACTGAAAGCAATCTGAGCTGACAACTGAGAATATTTCTTTGAAGTTTTGCTCCCCTTGAATTGAAGCTTTCCTCTTCACATAGAAGCTCTCCCCCTTACTCATATCTCTCCCCCTTACTCAAATCTCTCCCCCTTTGTCATCAATGGCAAAGGGTCACCTTTGGGGCTCGGGACTAAGAATGAGCTACTTAGCTTAGTCCCTCCCCCACCTCCTGATGAGGTGATTAGAAAAGGGTTGGGAGTAGAACTCCCATTAGGCACTCATCATCATCAGTGTCTACAGTTTCTTTGCCAGGCCTTCTCTTGAACTCTTTGTCCATATTTCTGTTTTTGTCACTTTTCTTGTTCTTGTTCTCATCCCTGTTTTTGTTCACGCCTTGATCCACGGACCTGTTCATATTACTTTTCTTGTTCCTGTACTTTGGCAGTTCAATTCTGCACTGTCTAGCTGTGTGACCTGCACTGTTGCATTTATAACAAGTAATACTGTAATTTCTTTTAGACATATCTGTTCTTTGAATCCGCCTGTTATAATTAACCGTGAACCTGTTATTGGCCTTGCAGAAAAATGCCTTATGCCCAAACTGATTACAAGAGTAGCAGTATCCTTGGAAGAAATTAGCACTTCTGAAATTGTTGTTGACCTTCTTCATTTGAGACATTGAATGGACAGCCATATGACCAAACCTGTGACACGCAAAACATCTGCCGTGAAATATTCTTTTAATCGACCTTTTGGGTCCCGAAAACATCTTCTTCGTATTCAGAATTCTGTTTTCTATTTCTGCACATTTATCACTCACGGACTCTTTCTCTGAAATACTCTCTTCATCAGAACTCTCTTCTTTCTGAAATCTCTTACTTGATTCCTCAACCTCGTTTTTTGTGTGGTTTAACAAAACCAAGACCTGTTTTATCTGATGGATTTCTTTGACTTTGGATGAGACACTTAACCCTTTTGGAGCTATCTTGAAACCTATACAGCTTATCCTTGTATTCTTTATTTTCCTCTTTCAATGCAACCATTTTCTGTTCTAATTCACTATACTCAAACACTTTAGATTCTAACTCATTTTTGAGTTCGTGTCTTAGCCATAGAGATGTCAAGACTTTCTATGAGTTCATCTCTCTCCATACAAAATTCATCTAACTTATCCTTGAGTCTAGTATTCTTCTTTCTTTCCTTTTTCAAAACACTAAGAGCATTAGTAAGTTCACATTCAAGATCCTCTATTTGATTGCATTTTGAATTATCAAGGCCTTTTTCAGATTTCTTATCACTAGAGGTGCTATCCTTTTCAAAAACCATACAAGCATCTTCCTTATCATTTTCTAAAGCATCCTCATACATACTAGCAACCAATTCATTATTTGTGCAATCATCCTCAAGGTGCCCAAAATTTCCACATCTAAAACATTTCATGACAATGAATTTATGTTTCGGTTCTTCCTCTTTTTCTGAAATGAAAAGCATCTCATTTTCATCATCACTAGAAGAACTTTCACTATCACTGCTAGAACACTTACTTGCTTTGTCTAGGTAGAAGCTCTTCTTATTCTTGTGAGAATGCCTCTTTCCTTGATTGTTGTGCTCATCTTTGTTCTTTCTGTAATACCTGTGCTTTTCATAATCCTTGCTCTTAACATCTCGTATATCTTCATCACTTTCATTCTTGGAAACAAGATGATCAAGTAGCATAATGACCGAACTTTCCACAGTTGAAACATCTTATGTTTTTCTTGCTTTTGTGTTTTCTAGAGAACTTACCCTTCTTGCTGTAATATGCCTCTTCATCACTTGAAGACTCATCACTCTCTTGAATCTGTTTGCCCTTTGATTTCTTGGTAGCTTTGAAAGTCGCCTCTTTCTTGACATCAACTTTCACTTGAGTTCTCACTCAAATGCTGCAAGAATACTATGGAGCTCATCCTTTTTCAATTTATCTAAATCTTTAGCTTCCTCAATAGCAAAAATCTTTTCACTAAATCTATTAGGAAGAGATCTTAAAATCTTATCACACACATCATTTTCAGCAACCTCAAGACCTAGGTTTTTCATAGAGTTAACAATCTCATCCATACGAAGCATGTAGTCACTAATCTTTTCATCATCATTCATTTTGAGTTGTTCAAACATACCTTTAAAATTTCTCAATTTGGCCTTTTGGACATTTGCATCACCTGTATGAACCACCTGCAATTGTTTCCACATTTCACTAGCTGTCTTGCAGTGAATAACTTTGGTGAGATCTGCTTTCTGTAAGCCTCTCAAGATTGCATTCATGGCTTTTGAATTGCTGTGAAGCATGAGCCTTGTCTTCTTTGGTATAAGGACCATGTTCAGGAATAGTGTATTCGTCTTCAATCACTTCCCATACCTCATTACCAAGAGCCATTAGATAAACTCTCATTCTTGCACTCCACAGACCGAAATCTGATCCATCAAGAATAGGTGTTGTATTGCTACCTGAAAAATCCATTTTGTTCTTAACTAGTTCTTCCTTCCGGCTGTTAAACCTTTCCGAAGGAACCCGCTTTGATACCAATTGAAGAACACAAGCTTATACTGAGAGGGGGGGTGAACAGTATAAGACCACTTTTAACTTTTCTTTCAACTCAGCTTTCAAAACAATATTATGCAGAATATAGATAGCAGTATTAACAGCAGTAATCAGGCAATGCACAACACATCATTCACAAAGTGACACAACAATTTACGTGGTTCACCCAAGGAGGGCTACTCCACGGATAAAACTTTTCTCTAAAAGTTTTATCACAATTCTTTGGGAAACCTTCCTAATTACAATGTTTATGAGCCTCTGCTCAAAGGAGATACCTTCCCCTATCTCTGCTCTGGCTGGTGATCCTCTAGAAGACCTCTCGCCTCTTCTCGCCCTTAGCAAGTGGAACTCTATCCACGTAAGACACCGTCTTCCCCGCTCCGTCGGAGACTTCTGTCCTCAACTCTGTCACCTCAAAGCCGGTCCTCGAATTTGCACCAAAACACAGTCCTTCGGTCTCGGCACAAATGTCCTCTTCCTCTTTCTCCGATCTCGCACCAAACACAGTCCTTCGGTCTGGCACAGGTCTGTCCTCTTCCTCTGTTCTGCAAAAATACAGTCCTTCGCTATTTTCTCGCAGTCACAGCTGCACTCGATCGAACAACGACCTTTGCACTTCTACTCATTCACAGCAGTATCGTCTTCGCGCACTCTGTTTCCTTACAATCTCCTGCACTTAGAAGATTTGACGAAATGCACTCTTAAACTGCTATCGATCTTTGCACTCTGCTTTTTCGACGATCGAACTTCACAGTCGCACTAAATCTGCGAACGTCACTCTTCGAGCGCACACACTTTTTCGATAATTAAACTCTTCAAGCAGCCCTCCTTTTATACTCACAATCTCAAGATAAGAACCTTGATCTTAGTCGGCTGCACATCCCTAAAACAACGTCGGCGCAAAACCCTACGCTGCGTCAGCCCAGATTTAACTCTGTCGGCTTCACTGCCTTCCTGTAGCTTCTGGCGCGAAACTTCACCATGTCACGATATCGCGACACTTTTGCGGCCGTACACTGTCTTATAGCTTTTGTTGCGATATCGCGACACCTTGGCCTTTGTCGACTTCCTTTGTGCTTCTGTCGCGAAATCGCGACACCTTTGCCTCTTGCTGACGTCATATCACTTCTGTCGCGAAATCGCGACACTTTAGTCTTCATGGCCTTCCTCTCAGCATTTGTTGCGATATCGCGACACATCTACTTCTGCTGACGTCATCTGCAACTCTGTCGCGAAATCGCGACACTTTAGTCTTCATGGCCTTCCTCTCAGCATTTGTCGCGATATCGTGACACATCTGCTTCTGCTGACGTCATCTGCAATTCTGTCGCGAAATCGCGACACTTTCTCCAACTGCAAGCTGCCAACTCAACCTGTCGCGAAATCGCAACACTTTCTGCATCCGTACAACTTCTTTGTAGCCTGTCACGAAATCGCGATGCTTTCAGCTTCCGAAAGCTTTCCTTGCAACTCGTCGCGAAATCGCGACGCTTCTCCTTTCAGACTCTTCCTTTTGTCGCATGTCGCGAAATCGCGACAGCTCTTACTTTGAGCTTTTTCAAGCATGTCGCGAAATCGCGACAGTCCTCAACTTGACCTCTACAACATGTCGCGAAAACGCGACAGTCCTCACTTGGAACTTTGCATCATGTCGCGAAATCGCGACAGTTCCTGAGTAACTTTCTCTCTCATCGATCTTGTCGCAAAATAGCGACAGCTCACACTGCGGACTCTCTTCTACAGCATGTCGCGAAATCGCGACACTTTTTCGTCCTTACAACCTTCTTGGCAATGTGTCGCAAAATCGCGACACTTTTCCTTCTCTGCCTTTCTGCACCTTCCAAGTCGCGAAAATGCGACATGTCGCGAAATCACGACACTTTCCATCTTGCTCTGCTTTTCTGCCAACATGTCGCGAAATCGCGACAGTTTTGCTAGCTTTGTCTCTGCCTTCCAACATGTCGCGAAATCGCGACATTTTTGCCCGAACTTTCTCTGTCCTCAAACATGTCGTGAAATCGCGACAGTTTTTCCAGCCGCCTGCATACTTTTTCTTACTTGTCTTTTTCTTGATCTTTTGCAACTGGGTTACCCTGATCTTCTTGGAAACTCACTGACCAGTTGAAACCTTCATCAAAACACATTCCTTGACAACAAATCAAATTGCATCAAGAACTTCTTTGACATCAATGACAACTACTATACTTGAGCAAAGGCAATGTACCCAAGGTACCCAAAATTGCCAACAATACACAAACACCAACTTGGTGAAACCCTTGTCCATCTACAAGTCAAAGCAAAGCTAGAATTCACCAAGCTTTGAACCCACCAATTCACCAGACCAAAACAAAGGCCACTAAGTTGTGGAAGAAGAGCAAACAAGATAAGAAGAAAAAGCCAAATTCTCACAAGGCAGGAAAGTGTGAATCCATCTAATGTCAATCAGTTGGAGAACATCAATTTGTCGTGATTGTTGATGTCATCCTACATTATTGTCGAAACGTTAATCAGTTTGTTGATTCACCAACCAAGTGCTTCTGACGCGATTCGCAGATCTAATCATTGACTCACTAGTCAAGGCCTTTAACCCCCCAATTCACTGATCAAAGAATAGGAATGAACACTCACCAAATTTTCTAGCAGCCTACCAATTTCTGAAAACAAAGAAGATGGATTCCAAGCGGTTGTCAATAGTGAATAAGCCCCCAAAGTGTGATCCTCCGCAACATCTACTGTAGCCATTGACCCTCCAGTCACCACTACTGATGTCGGTCCATTTGAGACCATGCAGAGACCATCCCAAATTGGCAATAAAGAAATAGAGACAATACAACTAGGAGCTAGTACATCCAAGGTGGATCCTTTTGTTACCAAGTATGAGAGTTAAAAAAAGTCCAAAATGGGCAATTGCGACACACTTTTCAAGGACTTCTATGAAAAGACAATTGAGGGTAGATGCACCCACCACATGATGTCAAGAAGGCTGCCACAAGTAGATTCAACTTTGTCTAGAAAATCCCTTGCCAAAAAGCAGAAACTAGGTGTCAAGAATTTGGATAAATAATGGTACATTAGGAGTGGGAAGCATACATCAATGCTTATCGTAGATCCATGCACACAATGTGTGCTACCAGAGGTTAAAGAACCAATCGAAATATCAACTAAAGCCATCATGAACACGATGTTGATGGAAGATCTGACTATCGGCTACTACAACAAGTATAATAAAGTTGATTAGATGGATCTTTGACATCATATGATAGACCCTGAAGATTCCCATGACTTCCAGCTTCCCCTAGACATAAAGAAGATCAAAAGTTATGCTCAAGAGGCTATCCCAAGCTTTACATTCGTCTAAGGGGAGACGAACGACAAAGATATATGAGAGCATCACATCGCCATGCTTTTGTTCATGCAAAATTACAACAATTACTTTCCATAGAGCTTGATTATGTTGATTTTATTGCATTCATGATATGCACCAACTAAGAAGTTGTCTTCAACTACACCTTATTAGTCTAGTTATTTATGCACTAAAATATAGGTTGGCCCCACACACTAATAGTTGATCAATTGGGGCTAGATATGGAAGGTTCTCTAGTTGTGGATTAGACCATGCACCTTGGAAAATCAAGACTTCAATCAAGTTCTACCAACATATCTATAAGCCTATAATTAGGAACATAGCTAGTCCTCAAACAAGACTATCCAAGATGACCCACCTAATGATGAGAAGGGCCCTTAGCACTAGGGATTGGTATTTGGGTAGAAGGGAGTCATTTATCTAACTCTATGGATTTACAATTCATCCATTCCTCTTGTTGGCACATGTGTTTAATCATGTCCTGGCCCACGAGCACATGAGTTAGGTAGACCATATTGACCAGCCATACTATATGGGACAAAAGAAGGGAGCGTTCTACAAACTTGGCAACAAATACTTTTCACTTACCCCAACAGGCAAGAAATGCGCCCAACAACTGAAGATGAAACTAAGAGAGTATGGCTTGGGAAGCTACTAGATTATTGGTCCCACAGTTGGTCAAGCTAGATATTAAGACCAATAAGAAAGGAACCTAGATAAGTACACTACTAAAAAGTAGTTGAACTTGGCACTCGCATGGAAGGATGAATTCAAAAAAATACAAGTGAAGCTTCCTTTGCGGTTTTGTTTTTACACACGGCAACAGGTACGTCATTCGGATACATAGAATTAATCACCGACAAATCAAGACACTACAAGATAGACACAAGTAGAGCCTTGATAAAAATCATTGCTAGGCAATGAATGAGAGTTGAAATTAACACCATAGGTGCCATGATCATGAGAAACAAATTGGACAAGGCATTCTCTTAAATATAGGATGACCACCATAGGGTAGGGATGTAGACAATCACCTAGATGGCTAGTCAAGCAGTGTCAACACTACCAGTGTCAAAAACCATCTTGGCAAAAACAAAACAAATGACTGCAACCATATCATCTAGAGAAACCTCATCAACTCCTGAAAGTTCATCAGAAAGAAAAGCATTGCTCAAATTCAAATTCAAAGTCCCCAAATGACCAACGAGTGGCCGTCCTCATGTTTCAATCAACCTGCCAATTGAGGCATCAAAATCCTCCTAGCCAGTGGACACATCAATGCTTAGAGGCTCAATAGAAGAATGCTTTGGATTAGTAATTGAGACGGGTTTCAATTGTGAGGCTTATGAAGTTCATGATTATAGTCAAGAGGCATTGGTGGGGGAGAAAAGAAAAGTTGAGGGGTGAACTCGACAAGGAAAAGAAGAAGAAAAAAGGTTGAACTTGAGACTATAGTTGTCTTGCTAGTCCCATATGAGGAGGAAGGATCACAAGACGTACCTCAAAAACTATTTACCTCTAAGGAAGGAGAAGAAGGTGAAGAGGTCGAAGGGAAAGAACAAGAAGCAAAAGGACCTGCCCCAAGCACTCTTCTTGAGACCTTAACCGTCAAATCCACTTCCAATGAAGAGACAATGATTGAAGGGACCATCAATGCAGAGATCCCCATCTCCACTATTTATGTTTCCACTTCATCACCTACCACACACCCTATTCCCGCTTCTTCTACTTATGTTTCTTCCATCAACACCTCTTTTGTCCTGTCTTCTATGGTCTCACCTTCTTCCACTGCTACGCTTCTCACCACCTAATCTTCCATCAATGCTACAACCACCACAGTGGTATCTATACATCTACCACTTCATCCTCCATAGCATTAATTGTTTCATCCACCACACTATCTATATCATCTATGGCTTCATATGTTTTCACTTCCACCATGCCTAGCACAACCATCCTCACTCCATCGTCTACAGAAGCAACCATGATGTAGTCAACCATTGTCCACACCATTCCATTTGCATTCACCTCGACAACATTGACTCAGCTTGTCCCATAAATAACGACATCGATAGCATCATTCGACACTTCTTCATCTATTCCATATTTGTCAAAAAGCTTTGATTCTTTAGATGGATTCTTACAAGCCTCATTAATAAGTGCAATGTTCTTTGTGCTCACCACTCCAGTGACAAATATCATCTCTAGTGTCTAAACATGAATAACGACCCTCACTAAAGTAGGCCTGGTGGCAGGATTGCTTGGTCATTTTGCACAATCTCCAGTTCAATTGATAAGGCATTTGGGAGATGAGAGCATGGATGAGTTGGAAGGATGGTAATAGAAGGCCAAAGGTATCATGAAGAATTATAAGGCTAGTAAATTTGCAACACCTTCAACACTTGTCTCTTGGCAACACACGCAAATCAACAATAAGGGCAAGCAGTTGCTTTTTATCAAAACTATCTTGATTGACCCCAACAAACTGGTAATTGCCTCTTCAAATTATGCAACGAGATTGACTGCATTAGATTTGGGCCAAGCCACACCCCAAGAGAAGATCGAGATAGCAGAGCAAAGCACCAAAGTGGTGTCCATAGACTACCAAAGTTTCACAAATAAGGTTGAGAAATATGACATGCTTATAAAATATTCAAACGATTTTCCAAGAAACAGATGCAAATATTAAAGCAAGGGAAGACCAGATGAGGCAAATTATGCAACAACTAGGTGTTGAAAAGAAAGAGAAAGAGGAGTTGAGGAAGTAGTCAGATGGAAGAAAATCACAAAATCAGCCAATTGTTAGATGTTGACCTGCTCAATGTTGATCCACTGAAAGCCAATCCACTGAGAGGTTTGCCTCATGATGACGTCAATGCAGCCAATCAAAAAAAACAATCAATGCCAAGGAAGAAAAGTGGAGAAAGGATCAAAGCATATTATCAATTCCCCGCAATTTGAAATCATGTTGAGATCAACATATAAGCCAACCAATGAAATGAAGGGGGACATATTTGTTGATCCATTGAACTAGGAGATTAGACCATGCGACACATCATTGAAAGAGCCACGTCAACAAGGGATGAAAACTGAGGAAAGAGGGCACTGACCAAACAATGCACAAAACAACTAAGTGTCCACCGACCGTGTCAATTCATTGACACAGGTTGTCGATTTGTTGACACATGCTTTGCTGATTGGTTGACCAATTGGGCTGACATCATCCCGATTTGTTAAACAAGGACAAAAAAATACAAGAGTAACAAGGGAAAAGTTAGAAAAAAAGACGAATTGAGGCCCATAACAAACTCGGGACACATCCAAAAGTCAAGGAAAATAACGTGGGACCCATCATAAATGCTTGCAAAAGACAAAATGACCACTAAGTGGGAGATAAAGGAGAAAGCAATTGCTAAGTGCATGAAGAAAGGGATTTGAGAGACAAATTAGGTTGAACAAGTAGCCATTTGCCACCAAACCTTAGAATAGGATTCAAGCTATTATTTTAATATTGAATAAAATACTAGAGTTTCATTTGAAGAAGTTTGGCTTTAGTTTGAACATTTTCATCTATAAATAAGAGCTAAGACTCATTTGTAAGGATCCTTTTTGAAATCTAAGAACTTATACAACTCTTTTTTCTATAACAAAAGCTCCATAAACTTCTTCAATGGATATTTATGGATTGTGCAGAGTCATTTGCTTTTGAAGTATGTGTATTTCTCTCACATCCCTTTGAATGCAAATGGAAAGATGATTGTAGCCTGCCTTTTCATTCCTATTAGTCTTTTTCTTGAATGTTTATTGCATATTTGTTTAGTTTAATGGTGGACTGTAGCTATAAAGTTTTTATGAAACCCAAATTGGGTCAATTGTTCACTTCTATAACCTCATAGCCATATTTATTCTTTACAGTCATTTTCTATACGCTCTAACCATTTTGAGTCAGCCCTCTCTAGAGGTTGATTGGGTGAAACCCCTCTTTTCCAATCTTACTGGAGTGAGATACACATAACCATCAGGCATATCAATAGTAGGTATGTTATTTAGTGACCTGCATTATAGAGAGCACTTATTCTTTAACCATGTTCTATGCACAAGTTAATGGTTCTTTAATGGATCCCTTTGACTCCATGAGGGTATTAAGGCGAAGGGATTTACTTTGACCTTTATGTTTTTATTATTATAGCTTAAGCCTTGAGCAGAGCTCTAATGGCTGAAAAGTTAGAAAGAAAAGATATGGAAATAGCAATAGTGCCTTTTGATCACCTCATTAGAATAATTCTTTTAAACAAATCCTTATGTGTTATGAACAAACTTATATTGGTTTGAGGGAATTTACTAATTAGTGCCAAGCTAGTTCAGTTCAATGATAAAAACTTGCAAGTCTCATTTATTAGGCCCTTAAATGCTATGTCTATTGCCCATTGAAAGGTTGCATGTGCATTTACTAGGCTAAAAGGCACCCTTTGATGTGCAAACATGCCTCGTTTGGTTGTGAAGGCAATCTCATGTTTTTCATCTTTTACCATAATCTAGTTTTACCCCAAAAATACACTCAATAGTGATAACATCTCAGACCCATCCATTGTCTACAAAATTTGGTTCATAGAGGGCAACGGATAAAGATCTTTTAGTTATGCTCTATTCAAGTTCCTAAAATCCATGCAAAGTCTTATATCTTCATTCTTTTCTCGCACTGGCATCAGATTCACAACTCAAGAAGAATGCTTGATTAGGTAGATAATTTCTGCTTGCAACAATTTTACCAGCTCTTTCCTCATCACTGCTTCAATATTCATATTAATTGGTCACTATTTTTGGCGAAAAGGCCTTCCTCTTGGCGCAAGGTCAATGGTATGTTGGATGACTTATCCATCGTTAACCTTTCGGTTTTCATAAATGCAAGTGATGATGTCGTCATATTCGATGCACAAATCTTTAAGTTTGTGGATTTCTTCCTCTATATATTCTTTTCTAGTAGCAAATACTTTTCGTTAGAAATTTGAATAAATTGATAATCAGAAAATTTTAGCCAAATGATCTTCTTGATGCTGATGTTTGGAGGGAAGAGGCTCTCTAGTGTGATTAAACCTTTGTATAATGTCATATTTAATGTCATCTCTATGCTTATTTGCTCTTTTGTATTTTAGGCTTCCCTAATCAAGAAATTTATGGTTTGCTCGTCTTTATTAAAAACTTGCCAATGGTAGATGTTATTTGGGACTGATGATCTGAAAACTTCAAGTTTATCTATTTTTGGACCACATGTCTGACCTAGGGTCAAATTTCGTAGCTTGGGTAGCGAGTTGATCAACTTCCTGCTTTGGCTTTCATTGGATTGCTTCGATATCAATGGCATCAAAGGATTTGAATAGTTCCCAAACCCTATCCTTATAGGACTTCATCAGTCTTTGTTTGGTAGTACAAACTAATCTAACTTGATTCATCACTAACTCAAAATTGTCTAATATTTTCAAATGTGTAATTTCAAGTCATTATGCTTTGTGAATTCCAATGTAGAAGGTAAAGGTAAAGTAGTTTTTAATGTCAGCAAGACCATATGCCATATGAGACGACCCTTAAGAGTGATTCATATTCAGCCATGTTATTTGTGTAATCGAACAACAAATGACAAGCGTACTTGCATGATTTTCCTTGAGTACTAGTAAGTTTGATCCCAGATCCGACACCCTTTCGGGTTTGTGTTCCATCAAAGTGCATGGTCCATATATCTCCAATGGTCTAATGTTAGGATATCATCTGGTTTGCTGAGAACCACATAATTACTTTAATTTGTTTCTTTGTATGGGATCTAAAAGTCTTCATAATATTCTTGAAGGCATCCGCTTCACCGATTTAATCATATTCTAATAATTGTTCATCATCTAGCTCAAAGATCCCATTCCAGTGGACATCATTAGATTCTTAAAATGGCTTGAGATAATATGGGTACATCCTGTCTGCCTCAATTTGGATGATTTTTTCTTGATATGGGACCTTCACGTGTGTGTAGTCCACTAGGATGTAGTTTTTCTCAGACATTTTTTGGGTCCATTCACATGATAGCAACATCACAAAGTACGACAATAAGTCAACCCATGACCACTTCTTGCACAACAACCAACTCTAGATGTAAGTGAACAGTCATAATCAAATCCTTTGAAGATCCTATGGTATTTAGTATTTACTGATGTTCCATCCAAATTAGTTTGTTGGTAGTCCTAGTTTAAGTGAGTCCAATTTGCTTGCAATTAGCTTGCTGCTCCTAAATCCACTATTGTGTTGTGCAACAAGAAACCTTCAATCCAAAGATTGTTATAAAACAGAGGCTTCGTTGTCTTTGGTTTAGGTAACCTCATTAAGTTTTTTGTATTCACTTGCACTTCTATTGGTTCCCCAACCATTAAATTTTACGGATTTGGAAGATCAGGTTGGGTTATGGGCGTCTTATGTTGTATTGGATTCATTCTAGCATAAACCCATTCTTGTTTTCAGTGCTTCCTATAGTAAATCACACTAACTTGACAAAGATAGTGATTCTAGCATATTAATTCTAGTGGGAGTCCCTTTTAGTTCCCTGGCTATATTGAACCAGTTCTTTGTTGCATTCACTTTGCCCCTACAAACAAATATGTGGAATTGTTTGGCCATTACCTACCATTCTTGTCAAGTAATCAAGAGGTATTTCAAATATTTCTTTGCAATTTCTCACTCTAGATTCAATTTGTTTTGTTGCTTGAATGATTTGGCTCTCAGTTCTGACATTGTCGGTTCTTTTCATTTAGCTTATTGATTTGTTGATTTTGTGTCTGAGTAGGTGCAACAGTTGGTGCTTGCGATTGCTGATGAATAGGTTCTAGCTGAATTAGTTTTTAGAACTACGACGATGACTATCCTTTTCAATATTGTTGGATTTGGTCCTGCATCAAGTTGCCTCCGAGGAATTGGCTAAAGAATGGGTGGTTGAGGCTGTCCTTCTGTTACTCTTCTCTTGGCCCTCCTCATAACTCCTTGCTGTTGCTGGTAAAATGCTAAATATTCGACGGGGTTGCTTTCTTCTTTATTTCCTATTTCGAAGTTAGCCAATACTACATTAGTGCCACTTATTGTTGAATCGTGTGTTGTTGCTACCAACTGATTTGCTATTGATGGATTTGATACCAGCTACGGAGTTGGCTGATTTTTCTGGGCATGTACCATTGCTTGAGCCCTCCGTATGTCTAGAGTATAATCCATCAGGCTGTGAGGGTCATTGCATGTATAGCATCAACATGGGTTAGGCTCCGTATTTACATTTACTGTTGGATCTGTGACATTATTGTAAGGCTGATTTACTGCATTATATGCTGGCCTATTCCACTATCGGTTGGCTTGATCCCTCGTCACATACGAAATTCACCTTTGGTGTCATCCGCCATCATATCTTCTATTTTAACCTTGACCTTCATTAATGGTGAGTTTATTGGACATCTCCCTCATGAAAGAGTGTATCTTGTTCAATCTTTGTTCAGCCTTGTTTAACCTTCCCTATTCTTGTGCCAATTCATTCTAATAAGATGATGGAGGAGGCAAAGTGAATCACTATGGTGATGGTAGTAGTGCCAGTTATGGTGGTTGATACTTTGAAGCACTAGGTAGCAGAGTGCTAGGTAGAGTTGCAATATGCATTAATGGAAGAAACTGTTACTGCTTTGTTGGAGCTTGATTTATATTTGCTGGAAAGGGCATTGGTCGTGCTGGCGGTAGTTTTTCAGCTTATACTAATATGCCCTCCACATGGGCAGCTTCTTCGAATGCTCTCCATAAGGTAGCGTAATTAGCATCTCATACAATCATAGTTAATCTGGTTGTAACACTTTTATATAATAAACCATAGCCTGTGATCTAAAGTCCGCCATGTTGCGATAGAACTTGTGGATGAATCTCATGTTATAATCATTTATATTCTACCTAGAATGCTGGACATTGCATTCAACTGAAATAGAACAAAATATGAGTCAGTGCTGCTACCAAATATCATCACAAACGTATTTGGAATGGTTGCCTAATTAGTGACTTGTCTCTGTAATGGATAGACTTTAGTGTAGACAACTCTTGAAATGTTCCAAGATTGTCTTACTATCATATCCGCTAAATGTCGGTAAAACTTTTAATATTAGTTGAAGAATATCTTAAAATTGGCTAAATTCAATGGACCCTGATGACTCCAATCTAAGAAATTGTTTTGCGTAGTTAGTTAGGCATCTTGTGCATGTTGTATAGAATGAGCCATCTTTCCTGTAAATTTATGCAAAGGCAAAATGGATCTAGCTTTCCCTTTTGGATCTGAATTCTTTAATCTAGTGGGAGATAGATCTGTGGACTATTGATATTCCAGATGCTTTTAAACTTCTTAAAAACTTGTGGATGTTCAGGTTTCTTGATCTTTTGATGACTCGTACCCTTTCTGGACAACAAATCTGCTTCCTTTCAATACCCTTGTTTGGACTGGAGGAAGCTCACAGAAATCAACTGCACTATCTGAATCATGAAATTTGGAACTAGTGATCATAAACCCTTGTGCCCCTTTGCAAAGTCATTGTAAAATTTCTTAAAAAATGTTCCAAGTGTAGATCTAGATTTGGGTTTTGCTTACAAAAATCTTTTACCAGATTTATTGATTTTTGCCAAAATAAACCCTTAAAATTTCTACTGGGTATGCCATAAGTCCTTATTGACAATACAATAACCAAAAGACATTATGGGTATTTTAAACTCCTTTAAATTTCTGACATAGACTTGTAGGTCAAATTTTTTAGGATGACTAATTTCAAATTAGATCTTGGATCTATTCATAAATCCCAAATAAATTTCACTGAAATTGTTGAAGATTGCTGCAAATTTTGTTGAAAACACTAAGACCCTCATATCTCTGCTCAAATGGTAGAGTCTCTCTCAATCAAGTAACCATAAATTTTTTTACAGTTGTTCAGCTGGTGGGTTTTGCTAGATCTACAAATTCCTTTGTGAAATCAACAAAAGTCTCTGCCAAATATCCTTATTAGCATTTGGGAAATGTTCTAATTTGTAAATTTGACAAGATCTATGGATATTTTCTGGAAACCCCAAACTGATTTTACTGAAACAAATATGGAGGTCCCATTGGGTTTGCCAAAAACTCTTATTGTTGATATGCTTCACCTCATACCTTGGTAAGATTGGAAGATAGGGTTTTCACCTAAGTAACCTCCAGAGGGGGTCAATTCCCTGTTAATTTTTATCTACTTTATCTAAATTTGTAAGGAAAAGAGTTAGTACAAAAAATAAATGCTGAGAACAAATATAGCTATGAGTATATAACAGTGAACAATTGACCCAATTTGGGTTTCATAAGAACTCTACAACTACAAACCACCATTAAAATTAAACAAATATGAAGTAAATATTCTAGAAAAGGACTAATAAGAATTAAAAAACAGAGCCACAATCATCTTTTCATTTGCATTCAGAGCTGAGAGGGAAATACATAGTTCAAAAGCAAATTACCATGCACAATCCATGCATATCAATTGCAGAAGTTTCTCCAAGTCGTGTTGTAGAAAAATACCAGTCTGATTTCTAAAATTGCCAAAAGGATCCTTACAAATGAGCTTTAGTCTTTTTTTATAGATGAAAATGCTCAAAGTAAACCCTAGCTTCTCTAAACAAAAACTTAATCTTCTATTTTAATAGTAAAATAGAATCCTATTCTAAGATTTGGTGGCAAATGGCTACTTCTTCAGCCAAGTTTGTTTTTAAAAGACCTTCATACATGTGGCACTTGCTTCCTTCTTTATCTCCAACTTAGTGGCCATTTTGTTTTTAACAACCTGTTATTATGGGTTCCACATGGAAATATCCTAAATCTGGTATAGGCCTCAAATCAGCGAATTGATGCATTTTTTGGTCTCTTGGTTCAGTGGATCATCAAATCTGTCCCCTCCATTCATTTCACTGACTTGCATATGTGTTGACGTCAGTATGATGTTGATTTCCAGTGAATCAGCATTTTGTTCCAAGCCTTTATCCACTTTTCTTCCTTTGTGCCGATTGGTCACATTCATGTCATCATGACACAACTCTATCGGTGAGTCGACTTCCAGCTGATTTGTACCTAACAATTAGCTGATTTTGCATTTTTCTCCCTACTAGGGAATCAATAGCCAAGATGGTGAATTGGTGCCATTTGATGGATTGGTGTCATTGGATCAGTGGCTTCTAGATTTGGTGAAAATTTGAGATTTTTGATCACTTTTCCTTTTGAAGTCTGTCTTCCTAAGCCTTGTTTTTTGCATCTTTAACCAGTTCATCTGACTTGTCTGACACCTTTAAATGTTTTAATTGTATGACAGATCTGTGGCCTACTACCCAACAGGAATAATGAAAATCACAACACCTACAGGTGGGAAGAATTACATAGATAAATCCCGATTTCTCTCCATGAAGCCTGATACATATCTATTTTAATAGACGTAATTGGCTTATGAGAAGATTTGAGTGAACAATAACTCTCCTTAGCAATAATGATCCTACACAATATTTGTAATAAACCAACAAGAAAAACCACTCTATTCCAGCAAAATGACTTGTGAAAAGAATAAGTTTAAGCTGATTCACTAGAATGTTTGTTTTATTATGTAAACTATATCTCATATTGGTATGGGACAAAAAGCTTCGAGTTGATTCATCATGCTTTTTGGACATCCTAACATGGTGAGTAATGTCCTATACATCAAGGACAAAATGCAAACTGTGTTCTTCCTTAAATGCAAATAAGTGTGCCTGAATTATGTCCCTGAACAATTGTCAAATAATATTCTAGAAGACCTTCAAGATGAGGACAAAAGGCTGCACACTTGGATTCTGTTTTAGTTACAGGTAACATCACATCCATGTTTGGGAGTTGGTGCAAGATAGTACAGTTGAGTTGATTCACATTATAGTATACTTGGATTTTTGGTCAACTAAAATACACTTCAATTGTCAGAAGATAATGGAATGGTTGATTACTTTTCAATCTGTAAGTAATCAAAGTAATTTTCTCAAACATATTGTCTCATCTACTGCCAACTATTGCTCTGAATTTGTCCACCATGGAAGAATACACAAGGATGGCCTTTTTTTTTTAATCTATGCAATCAGTCCTGCACCAAGGCTTAACATGTATCTAGAAGTGAGCTTTCTTCAAGTCCAAAACCTAATATCCTTCTTAGATAATTTATAATCATTCTCACGGCATTCTAACGACATATGTTTGGTGCAGCCATATTGCTAGTCACAAGTCCAATTACAAAACTTAGATCAAGCCTAGAATTAGTGAGATAAATAAGGTTTCCAAACTCTTGAAAAGTATCACATGAACAATATGTGAAATATCTTCAATTGTCAATTTCTTTCCAGCTTCAAGGAGGGTAGTCAGACTTACAATGAACCTTCTTGAATTTTTCCAACAACTCTCTAGCATGTGCCAAATATGACAATTGTTTTCCTTCTGTTGCCAAACTTACAGTCCCAGACAGGAAATAACCCTAGGTTTGTCATCTCAAATCCATTCTGACGTCTTTCTTTCACCTCACAAATCATATTATTAGAGCTTCCACGTCTTACCAAATCATCAACATGAACTACAAAGATTACAATCTCACCATCTTTATGCTTGCATCATGTTTGGAACTGCTCATTCTAAGATGTTGGTCAATTTTGATGTACCAAGCTCTTGAAAACTGCTTGAACCTATAGAATAATGTATAAAGATATTTTGAGGTTCACTTATTCCCTCCTGGTGAGATCATCAAGATAGAGTACCCAAATCTCCAACTGGAGAACACTAGCAAGATGTTGAAAAACTTAATGAAAGCTGAAACCAAGAAACGTGGCAACTCTGTAGAAAGAGCAAGACCAAGACCAACTCCAAGATAGACCACCCATGTGTTGGATCTATTGTTGGAAAGATTATTGTGGCTTGTAGACCATCTTGCTTTGAATTTCATTCTTCTATGGCAGGCGAGGATTCCTTGATTTTTGCCTTGAATCTTATTAGCTGAGCAAATATTCTATGATACTATGGTTGGCTTTCTAACGAGGACTTATACTCGAAATTAGTCCAGAAACCTAGGGTTCTAAACACCGAAATTTGCATCCCTTTGTTTCACAATCATCAATTCATGTCATCTACGAAGGTGATGGAAAACATTCCACATTGTTACAAGCCTTAGGCATCTGAAAATTCAATTTTTTTTTTTTGGAAATATAGCCTAATACTCGAAGGAAATCCAGGATAGCATAATCAGGATACTTGCATGAAATATTCATGAAACTAAACATGTTGTCCTCTCTATTTCGACTGATGAGACACAGCATTGTAGGCATTGTCCCTGTCCATCTAAACTCAAATTCTATACTGAAACCGAGTAGAAAATAATGTAGCCATTTGTTTCATAGTAATTCAAACTAAATTGTATGGCATTGCAACGGTATAATGTTCATGGCCGAAAAATATTATTTGATATTAATATATGCATATTTACATTGGTAAAAAAGTGGCTACCTGTTCGTTCAAATCTTTAGAAAAAAAAGAATAAAGCTGCCCAAATCCCTTCCAGTTTAGATAAGAAATGGAGCTGATTAAATCTGAAATCGTTATGCTATATCAGCATTGAATTGTATCCTCGCACTTTATGCTAGAAATTCTAAATTTTGAAATGATATCATAAAGAATTTAACTTGTTTAGGGAGTTTGATGCTGCTGGGGATGGGGAGACTCTTCCACATCTTAAGTTTGAATAGATGAATATGTTTGAAACAAATTCTAAATAATTATAGATTTTATTAATTCAAAGGTTTCATTTTATAAGTTGAATTTGTTTGTTAAGATAAAAATTATATTTCAAAGTTATTATATTATATATTTTGAAAGTTATTGTTATGAGCAAGATATAAGTGATATTATAAATAGGCAGAGTTAAGGTAAAAAAGTTTCGAAAAATGAATTATTTTTTAGGATTTATAATTTTGCATAGAATTGTCATACTCAAATATTTTGTGTGGAATTTGAAAAGTTTTGAAATAAGTAGTCATTTGAAAAAATCTAAGCAATTTTGACGAAGATATGACCATGTGAAGATAACTGCTCGAAACTAGGGTAGCGTTAGGGAAATTTTTTCTTGAAAAATGTCTAATCTTTTAAGAGTTATTTCTCTACAAAGTTTCAAAAAATGAATTATTTTTTTGGATTTATATTTTTGCATAGAATTATCATATTCAAATAATTTTTGTGTTATTTTGTGTGGAATTTGAAAAGCTTTGAAATGAGTTGTCATTTGAAAAAATCCAAGCAATTTTGAGGAAGATATGACCATGTGAAGATAACTGCTCGGTTAGCGTTAGGGCAATTTTTTCTTGAAAAATATCTCATATTTTAGGAGTAATTTCTCTACAAAGTGTTGTTTGATTCAAATGATTCTTGGATTACTTTATGCGAAATTTGAAGAGCTTTAAAATGAATGGTGATATGAAGGAATCCAAGTGGTATTGAGAGAGACATGACCTTGTGAAGTCAGCCATATGGAACAAGGGCAATGATGATTTTTCAAGTCGCAAACAACAAAATTATAGATATTTGTTAGCTAGGATTTGGATGATGGGAGGAGCAATGGAGGGCTAGGGCATCAACGAGGCAAGACATTCTATCTGGGAAAAAACTATTTCAGCCAAGTTTCATTTTCCCCTTATTTATCTTAGAAGTTTTGCATGCAAATTATTATAAGTTTATTTTCAAATAATATAATCGTTATCGGCTATACTGGTAAATTTAAGTCAATTTTAAGTTATAGTTTCCTTCCCAATGATTGATTTATAGCTAAATCCTTAGAATCATCCCTAGTAGTAGAGGTTAATGAGGACCTCACAGAGAAGTGATCCTTGTTGCTCAAAGATAGGGTAGTTTTCAGTAAATTTAATGAATATTGGCCAAGGGCTTTGACCTTGAGAAAATGGATTGATAGGAGTTGGAAGTCTCTAGGAGTGACTCTATCCTTTATTCCTAAAGGTTTCTTCCTAGCCATTTTTTGTTCCAAGGAAGAAAGAGATAGAATCCTAAAAGGGGGTCCTTGGTTTATGGGAAGAGCAGGACTCTTCCTTACTCGTTGGTATGAAGACTTTGCACCTAAAAACATAAATCTATCCCTAGTACCAATCTGGGTTAGGATGTATGGGTTGCCCATTGAATTCTAGGAAATGGATACCTTCAAGGCAATAGACAACACTTTGGGAGAATTCTTTGAGATTTCAAAAACTATAAAAGATGGATTCTTGACTATTTATGCTCGGATATTGGTCATGATTGATATAATTAAAACCTTACCATAATAAAACATTCTTAAGTATGGGGGTAAGTTGTGGACCCAAACCATAGATTATGAAAACATATCTTTTGGATGTAGAAGATGTCATGAGGTGGGGCATATTGAGAGATCATGCCCTATGAAGTATCCAACAGAAACATATGTAGAAAACCACAAGAGAAATTTACAAATGGATATGGATGAGGATGGTTTTCAACTTCCAAAAATAGGTCCAAACATATGAAAGTAAATAGACAAGGGAGACCAGTAAGGAAGGATCAAAATATTAACAAGGAAGTGCCTACTCAGTTTGATCCTGATTTAGGGATGAACATCCCTAGTGAACCTAAGGAATGTGCCTCATCAGATTTTGAAGACTCTCTTGAAGTTCTATGCACCATTCAAGAGAAGGAAAGTGGTAGAGAAAATGCAGAGTTAGATATTAATACCTTTACCATTAACAAGGAAATATCAAAAAATGAATAGGACAAGTCAGAAGCTTTCACAGTAGAGACATGAGAGGATAAATCTAACAAAAAGAAAAGTTGTGAAATACTATTGATGAATAGAATAATAAGACCTACTTTTGATACAAGCAAGACAAAAAGAGAAACACCCTCAAATTATCAAGCACGAGCTAGGGAAGCAAGATAAAACATATAGAAAGGAACATAATCTAAGTTGGTTGAACTTCTCTTTATCAAACATCAAAATGATATTGGTAATTTGTTGTTGGGCCAGCTACCCCTAATGAGACATGATTAATATCTCATGGAATATAAGGGGTGTTAATACCCCTCAAAGCAAAGGTGTATTAGGGACCTCTATTTAAGTAATAAGTTTGATATTCTTTGTATCCATGAAACTAAAATGACAAAGGAAGAAGCTTCCAAAACTATGAAAGTAGTATGTGCAAGATGTGAATGGAATGTTGTGGATTTTGAAGGAGCGACAAGGGGGATTCTAACATGTTGGAATCCTATTAGAACCTCCTGTGCAACCATTCATAAATAAGGTATTGGATAGCCTCATTAATCACATGCTACTTTACAAATAATTGTTTTATCCTTTTTAATGTCTATGGATCTACAACTTAGTTAGACAAATTAGAAGTACAAAGTGTTGATTGAAGGTTTTAATTGAAGTAAAGACCAAGAAACCATATTCATGATCATAAGATATTTTATTGCCATAACCAATCTAGATGAACAAAATGGGGGAATTAGGAAAATAACCCAAAGTATGAGATATTTCTCAGCTTTTATTCAAAATAATAATATGTGGGAAGTTGAATTTGAAGAGGACAACTATACATGGACCGATAATAGGAGAGGCCAGAACTTAATAGCAGAAAAATTAGACAAATGCATATTTTCAGATCATTGGCTAGCTAAAGGGACTTGTGCTAAAATTAATACCTTGACAAGGTTTGGTTCAAATCATTGTTTAATAAGAGTAAAAATGATGGTAAGTGAATTAAAAAATAACGTATTTTAAAAATATGCAGATGTGGGAAGACCATCCTCAATTTGTTGATATGAAGCAAACATGTAATTCTTCAGGAAACAGTGGACTATATACACTTCCAAAACAAATTAAATCAATGACATCAAGACTAAAAGAATGGAACAAGAACACTTTTGGAAATGTTTTTGAGAAGAAAGAAGAATTAAAAGAGAAACTTTCCAAATTGCAAAAAGGTGAGCATAATAATCCAAGCTTAAAAGAAAGGGAGTTGCTTAGTGAATATCATAATATTTTAAGGAAGATAAATTTTGGAGATTAAAATTGAGACTAACTTGGTTAAAAGGAGATAAAACATAGTTTTTTCATAAGATGGCAATAGTACAAAGATTAACATGTAGAATTAGTAGAATTAAATCAATAGAAGGGATTTGGATTGAAGACCAGAGTGAAATAAAAAATGAGATAAGGTTTATTTACCAAAACATTTTAGAGTTAGAGTTTAAATTTCTTAATGATAAACTACTACAAGTTCCTTCAGTTATCGTATATGAAGACAATAGGAAACTGACGGAGCCTATTACCATAGAAGAGGTTTATTTAGCTCTTCTCTCTTTTGATAAGGATAAATCACAAGTCTAGATGGGTTCTTTGCAGCATTCTATCGACATAATTGGGATATAGTGAAGGATTCTTTATTGGTGGCAGTGGAACAACCTAGCATTAAACAATACATACCTTAAAATAAATGCAACATATCTTACCTTGATTCCAAAAATAAGGATGCATAATTGTTTGATTCATTTGGGCTCATAAACCTATGTAATATAACATATAAGATAATCTCCGAAGTGATGGAAAATTGGTTAAGACCATTGTTTGACTTATTATTTCAGAATAGCAAGGAGGATTTGTAAAAGGGAGATGGATTCTAGACATGATCGTAATAGTTCATGAAATTGTGAATTCAGCTACTTCAATAAAAGAGAGAGCAATGATCCTAAAACTTGATATGAATAAAGTCTATGATAGGGTTAAATGGGATTTTCTTTTTGCAATAATAAAAAAGTTTAGATTTGGGAATAAATGGATCAGATGGGTTAAAGTTTGTGTCTTTACAATATCATATTCAATGATGATCAATGGATTAGTAACATAATCATTTAAGACCAAGAGAGGTCTTAGACACAAAGATCCTCTATCACTATATTTGTTCATTATTATGGTAGAGATATTGGGTAGGAACTTGAAGAAAGCTAACAAATATGGGCTAATAAGTGGAGTTAAGGCTACTAATAACATCAACAACATTATCCATCAATAGTTTGTAGATGATACAACCATTTTTGGGAGGGCAAGGATAAATAATGCCAAAGCTTTGAACAACTTATTAAAGGAATATGAAAGAGTCTCAGGGCAAAATTTTAATAGGACAAAATACAAAATTTACTTCCTAAATACTCCAAGTAGAATCAAAGTAGGAACATGCAGCTTCCTTCAAATGGAGGAGGTAAATTTGCTAGCAACTTATCTAGGGATGCCCTAATTTGAGGGGAGAATGAGGATATAATCTAGTTATAAGTAAGGTTTAGAATAAACTATCGACATGGAAAGGTAGATGACTATCATTAACAGAAAGATTGTAGCTAATTAAATTAGTCTTACAGACCATTCCAACATATTATGTCCTTGTATACTATACCAAAACAAATAAAAAATTTTAATCTATATTATGCAATCATTTTTGTAGTCAAGATTACATGATAAAAGAAAAATTTCTTTGGTGAAATGGAGCAAGGTGTGTGATGATAAAACTAGGGGAGATCTCAATTTAAGAGTTCTTATGAATGCAAACTTAGCTCTTAGGGGAAAAGTAATTTGGAGATTGTACAAAGAGAGTCAAAGACAATGGGCAAGAATTCTTCTAAGTACATTGAGCCCAATGACCCAAGCTTAATATTTGTTGCATTCTCACTACCAGATGGTTCTGCACTATGGAACAATTTAAAAAATTAATTGAATTAGTGATTAAAGGTCTAATATGGGTGGTGGGAATTGGATAAAAAATTCTATTTTTATGGATACTTGGTGTGATAATATTGATCCAATTTTGAAACCATGGAAGCTGCAAGCTTACTATAGTGGTAAGGGCTTTGGTCTCTCTTTGAGAGGTTCAAGGTTCAAACCCCACTTAGTATGAGGGGACCGAGATCGCTCATAAAAACCTATGTAAACTCCTTGAAAACATTTTGAAACCATGGATGAGATTACTTCAATATAAATATGGTGATAGGGTTTCAAACATTATGTACATAGATCAGGAAATAAGTTATAAATGGAAAGAACATTTTTTTACACGTATACAAGACATTGATGCTAGGAGGCAATTGATTAGAAAGATAACAACAATCATTATTCCAAGAGGAGTCAACGATAAGCTGATTTGGGAGTTGAATAGCTCAAGAGAAAACAAAATGTGAAGCGAATTTAATATGAAGCACCAACAAAATAGGAATATCACAAGAATATGGAGAGATATTTGGGATAGCCCGAGCATTCCTAGAATCAAAATGTTTGTTTGGCTAGTAGTTCATATAAGAATTTTATCCTAGGATAACCTTATGAAAAGGCATTTTCTTGGACCCTCACAATGTGTTCTATATAAAAATAAAGATAAGAGGATAGACCATCTCTTGGGACACTGCTCAATAGTCTGGAAACTATTGCGATGGATTCCTAATATGTTTGGTAAATGCATGGTGATGAACGACAGAATAAAGAATGATCAAAGCAATGACAAAGCACTTTTAAAAGTGAAGCTTTATAGACAATCTAAGATATATCAAAATATGGATCATATGGCTAGAAAGGAAAGGAAAGCAATTTAGAGGTAATGAAAAGGAAGATTTGTTTAGCCATTGAGGAGTAAAAACCAACTCTATCAACTCACCCAATCTCTAATATTGAAGCAAAGAGCCTTAATAGATGGAGTCAAGTCATCAATTGGAATTATGATGTTGTGTACAAAAGAAACAAAAAGAAGGCAAATAATTGTTGGAAGTATTACATTATTTGACCCCCTTGTAAATATTAGTTTGGTAGAATGATTTATATTTTATATAATATATGTGTCAATATGAGAGAAAGTGCAAGGTGTCAAGAGAGAGAATGAAGAGTCACATTGATATGTGGCAATATGAGATTTTTGTCTTAATGAGAGAAAAATGAAAAGATGCATCTCTCAATGTTTGAAGAGAGCAATAGTTAGAGCACTAAAAAATCATGTAAAATTTGTAGACACCAAAACCTAGCCACTTGTCATCCATCCAGGTCTTCCCACCATATTTACCCATTTATTTATATATATTTAGGCATATTTGTTAAATATATGTTTAATATTAATATTTTAATATTATATTTTATATATATTTAATAAATATAAATATTATATATGTAAATAAATCCCAACCATCCGATTTAACTTAATCCTAGCCATCCATCTACATCAATCCATGCCACACACCCAAAATTAATATCCACCCTCTGTTATGTTTTAATCTGAGCCACACAATTCGTGTCACTCAAACCCTAACATACCCTAGTGTGGATTATTAATAGGAGCCATTTTGATGGCTCAACCCCTAAGTTTTCCCTATTTTTTTGAGCAATTTATCCTCGAGTTCCCTAGAGTATCCAAGCACTCTCGCCTTCCATCCTCACTCACCATAACCCCCGCATCCATCGCTATCCCTCTCACCTAGCCATATATATCTCTACAGATCCTCACCTCAGCTCTTGAACACCTTCGGGTACTCCCTATCATTGCTAAGCACCTTCGGGTGCTTCTCCTCTATCACCAAGCACCTCTAGGTACCCTCCGCCATTCTCGAGTACCCATAGGTATTTTTGCTATTCACGAGCACCCATGGGTATCTTACACTAGATATCTATAGCCCTACTAGCCCTCGAGTGATGCTAGGGCATCATCACACCGATTTCTTACAATAAATATCATAGATCAAAAAATAACAAGCATCTCAAGGTAAATATTTTTATTGTTATTTCATTCTATGCATTTTTAGTTTTTGTTCATGTTATTTACATTATATAGCTAGGGTTTTGTATTGATTATAGAGGGTCTCACATTGTGGAGCCCTCATAGTTGCTACTAACCTATTTGTTATTTTCTTGTGTGCAGATCTGGAAGTGTTACATTAGCATTGTGTAATTGCTTAAGCTGGAGTGGCCCAGTATTGGATAACACGAAGCCCACTCACATCTGTTGGGATCAGAAGTGATATTGAAGACACCACCAAGTTTTTTTGCTAGGGTTTTGGAGAACCCTAGCTATTGTAAATATTTATATCAAAGAATTCAAATATTCTTAATTGTAACATTGGAGATTTGAGGCTCCCCCATTAATAATAAAATCATTCTTTGTGCAATATTGTGTTTGATTTCAATTTATATCTTGTCTATTTGGTGTTTCACTTTTGCATCTACAAATGGTGATCATGGTGGGACCCCCTAAGGGTTTCTTACTTTGATTTACCTTGTTTACTAAATTGTTGTTTTTGTCTCATCTTGCAGGTTTTAAAGAGAAAATTCATAGTTTTTTTGGATCAGAGTTTTTGGAGATTTGCAGAAGGTTGTAGAAGGTGCGAATCCAGTTCTGAGGGACATCCAAAAATGCCTAAGTGCATTTCAAAAGTACCCAGGGCATTTTATAGAGAGTTAGAGCAAAAACATAGGCTTCTGGATAACTTTCTATTTTATTTTTTGCACTTTTACATTTTTTTATATTTGGGATTAAAATGAACATCATTAATAAATCTGGTAAAAAAAATCATGTTAGTTGCATTTTAGACATTATATTAATAATTGCATTCATCCACACATTTTTTGCTTAAATATTTCTCAATTTTCTGGTGTGCTGCATTATTGTTTGCATTTGAACTATTAAGTGCATTCATTAGTTTGCATCCTAGGGTTAGAGATTTCTATTTTTGTAGGTCTAAATAGGAACATTGTTTAGATACCAAAAGTATCCTCGTACTTGGGTGATTCCATACGGAGGAGTAGATGAACCCCCCATATCTAGAGCGGGTCTTAAGTGGTGTACTTTACATCCTTTGGAAAAATTGGTATTCTGAGTAGTGGATTCTGATTTAGACTATCGAAAGTAGTTATTTTTCTAACATTGTATGTACACAATAGAGAATTAGAAACTTTAAAAAGAATCACACACTTCATGCTTCACATTAAATAGTAGTGGTTGGATTTCATCACCAACCATTGCTTGAGATTTGGTGATGGTGGCTTTCATCTCCATCCACCAATCTCTGCCCTTAGACACCTTAGATTACCCCTGAGCAAACTTGTTAGATTTCATCACCAGTAAGAATCTCGTTGCCCCATCCAAGCCATAGGATTCACCCCATTTAATTCATATTAGCACATTGAAACACACAAGATCAAAATCTAAGAAAATGAATTCACATTAAAATGAGATAATCAATGAATGAGGTAAGACACACTTGTTGAACAAACTTAGCATTGATTGTTTATTTTTCTTGTGAAATTTCAATTTTGTGTTTCATTTTACTGCATAATCTATATTTTGGTTTAATTTCTTATGGTATTAACAAGAAAATAAAAGAAAGCATTAAATCAAGATAATTCAATGGAACCTTCATCCACCTTCCCCACCACTTCTATGGTAGATTCTCTAAATGTGACATAGGTAGATTTATCTACAGGTCCCTCACATTCCTTGTCACCCATAACCTTTCATATGGTTGTTCCCCAAATAGAGTCAACCTCACCAACCATTGATCACCACATTACCCACATAGATATGGCACGAGTAGAAGCTCTTATGAAGTCTTCTAACTATGTCTTAGAGTCAGTCCCCAACTCACCTAGATAAGATCCTACTTTATAGTAGGAACTTGTTTATTCCTAACCACCATCCAACTTTACCCAAGTGTACACTAACCCTCTTTTTGAGGCATCAGTTGCACCTTCCTCTCATGTGTCCATTCCCCAACCCTCATGTGCTCCTAGCACTTCATACACATCCACATACACTAACCCCTTGTATGAAGCACATGTAAATGTTGCTTCACAAGTTTTAGCCTCCCAAGTTACCATACCAAGTGTAACTTGTTCCCCAACCACATCTTCCATACCATCTACTTCCATACCTTCCATTTATTATAGAGATATTAATGAAGCATGGGAAAATTTGAACAAATTGCTTAAGCAACATCAAAATGCTCAATAACAAGTGCAAGTGAACCCTAAGCCTCTACCAAACTCTACTCAGACTGTCCTCATTAACTAGGGTCCATCATGGACACCATAGTATTTTATGGTTTCTATCCCTGTTCCTCCACCAAGTCATACCAATACCCATCCTATTCCCATTGGCCAACCTAACCATAACCCTCATGCATTGAACCCCCCAAAATTCTCCATCTCTTCATCACCAATCTCCCCTTCATCAATTTCCATCACATTCACCTAGTCATCATCACCAATCTCATCATCATTTGGTCACCCCACAATATTTTTCCACCTCACCTCAAAATCATTAGGTAATTTAGGGCTTCCACATTCTTAGGGAAGACCCTCGAATTAAGGCCATGCAACAACAAATAGATCAGTTGATACAATATACTCCTGGTTTGACAAACTAGAAGCTAACCTTACGTCAATTGATCAACCAACCCATTCATCCTTCGGTACCATCATCACCATATTTGATAGATTTCATGGTGCCTAAGTTTGACAAATTCAAGGGAACTAAGGATCCCAAAGAGCATGTGAGCACATTTGTACACTCATGTTTTAGAATCCAAAATGACAATGCTCTCATGCTTAGAATATTTCCTCAAACATTAGGAGGAGATGCCATAGAGTGGTACAATCAATTGCCTAGTCATAGTATTTATACTTTTGAACAATTGATTGACCAATTCTTTGAGCGTTTTATCCTAAATGTTAGAAATAAAGTCTCATTGTCTGATGTCTATGCTTTAAGACAACATGATGATGAGTCTATCTATGATTTTGGAAACCATTGGAGGGTCATCATTACCAAGTTGCCATTCACCCTACCAATGGAAGAGCTTATCAAACTATTCACCAAGAGTTGTTTAAAACCTATCTCTTGGATGCTTCAATTACAGACTTATCATTCATTTGAAGAAGCTCTAGCATAGGCTAGTGTCATCGAGGAAATAAAAATCCAAGAGGGCATACTTAAGCCTAAGAAAAAGGAATGGCAAAATAAGGGCCAATATAAAAGCAATTATTCTAGCCAATCAAAATCAACATAGGCCACTCCAGCCAGTCAACCTAATCATGTTAATCAAGTGGTCATGAGCCAACGGTAATGGCTCAACAACAATCAGTGCAACAATCACCACAACAAATTGCTTATCATGCGGTACCCTCGGTAACTCAAGCCATGCAAAACATAGTGCTAACTGTAGAGAACCATCCTCGATGATAGTCTATCCGATAGAATCACCAATACACCCCCTTGGCTGAGTCATATGCTTCCCTTTTTTGAAGGTTGTATGACACAAACAAACTTGCTTTACCCAAAATTAGACCAGATGATCCCACTAAACATGGAAAACATTATCGAGAATATTTATTTTGTCCTTACCATAGGCAAAATGGGTATGATATTAATAATTTCCATGTATTCAAAGACATCGTTCAAGACCTAATTGACTTGGGGGCCATCAAGCTTGACAACCCCCTTGCTCAACAAAACCAAAACCTTGGTATTTTTCAAACACCACTTCCTCACCATGAGGAGGTGCAACCAAATATGGGAGGAGCTAATACCAAAACTCCTCCTAACCAAGTTAATCATGTCCAACAATACCAAGGGTTTGTAGGTGCCATTCATGTGGTCACTAGAGGTCAACAAAATAATCAACAAAATGCAAGGCAACAACCTCAAGCAAGTGTGTCACAACCTCCCACATCACCTCCCATCCAAATTTCCCCCAATCCTTCATCACCAATCCACATTCCTAGCCAATAAAATCCCCCAATTCCACCCATCAATCATCCACCATGACCAGTCATCTCATTGAGTAGTCGGTTAACCACAAGTCTAAAGATGGCTTCCACCAAATTGTCAATTTATGAGTTAATTCAACAATCTCCCCCACATCGTGAGGTATTAATGGACATTCTAAAATCCATTGAATTACAATCTCAAGATTCTAATGCCTTCAACAACTTTTTAGGGAGCATTCAAACATGCATGGAGCCTTCCATTACATTTTATGACTTTGAGATTAAGCCAATCTCATCAGAATCAGTAGATCCTCCATTGCACATCATGGCTCTAATTGACAAGAAGCCATTTAAAAGAGTTCTAATTGATATTGGTTCCTCCATCAATATCATCACCACATCTACCCTTCATCATTTGAATCTTCCTCCATCTCATATCACCAAGTCATCCTTCACCCTAAAAGCATTCAATGATGCTTTGTGTTCCATAGTTGGCACTATTGTTTTGCCCATTGAAGTAGGGGTCAAAATATTGCACACTATGTTCCACATCTTGGAAGGATCCATGGCATACAATGTACTCCTTGGAAGACCTTGGATGAGGGAAATGAGATGTGTCCCTTCCATTTTACATCAATGCTTGAAATATGTTCATGAGGGACAAGTACATTGCATACCAATGGATGTCGAACCATTCAAGTATTGCAATTTCATTTCAAATCCTTATGAATCCATGCTTCCTTCCACCCACCTTTTCCTATCACCATCAACCAATCCATCTACCACTCCACCCATTTCTTCATCAAAGGCTCCCATTCCTGAGGACTCCCTTATCACCAATCCTCCATCATCTTCATCATTGACTACATGCACATGTGGTCAAATTCAATCCACATCTTTGCCTTCCACTTCATCATCATCATCCATCCAACAACCTTCCCAATCCAATCCATCTCCATCACCTAATGTTTCACAAGTCGAGTTGATGGATTGTGAGACATCTTCATCTTCATCATTCCCCGAGCCATTATCCAATCATGATCCTTCCACATCATCCCAAGTCGAGGTCCACCTCACTAATCTCGGTATTGGTGAATATGTGGTCCAAGACATCACCATCACACCACTCACCATTCCTAATGCTAAGGATTTTGATCACCCATGTGACCCACCTTTATCCATAGGAGTAGTATATGACATGGGTTCAACTCCAAATAGCATAAATTTTGTGTATGGGGGATTGATTCTTCATCAAATCTAGCTCCCCTAGAGGAACCCAAGGAACCAACACTTGCCAATATTCCAAACATGTCGGGATTTCCATCTCACTATTTTCACATAGTTAATTGGCAAGGTCATGGCCTAGGATTGCATGAATAGGGAGTGCTTCAGCCTATTGATGTTCCATATCAAGAAGTGCATGACCATTCAGGTCTAGGTTACCACCCACTTTCCACCACCTCTTCTCTTGAACAAGCCTTCCAAAGGCTTAATCTAAATTTAGGAGAAGAAGCCCTCCATCTCGATGATTTTGATGATGAAATCTATGAAGAATTCGAACTTATGTCGATAATTTTAGATGAATCTAAAGAAGAATCGAAGCCCATTATTCCCCATACTAAACAAGATGAGTTTTATCTCAGAATGTTCCCCATCCATGAGCCCATATTTCACTTGCTTCTTCCACAAGAGTGAGCCGACCCTACTGGTGAACCACCACCCCCACTTCATTAATCCATTTCATAAGCCAAACTTGTAACATATGTACATAACACAAAAATAGTGGTTTTCACCACTACAAAAAAAAAAAAAAAAAAAATAAGTTTTCTTTTTAGCATTGCATGTATATATCATTTAGTTAAATGCATTTATTTATGTTGCTTGTTGTTGTCCAGGTTTACCAAGCTCCTAGCATCGGTTCTTAGGTTCCATCCATTCCATCCAACCTTATCCACTTTCCCATAAATCAACATGAATCCTGTTGATTTATTCACCCCACTCCATAATCCATATGATCTGGCTAAACCAATTCCAATTGACATGAGTCTTATTGATATGGATCGGATTTCCTCACCTCCATCCTTTTTCGAGTTTGTCTTGTCTGAGGAATTGTTAAGGGCTTCACCAACTACATTCCTCCATCCCCTCCACCTTCACCTTCACCTTCACCTTCGAATCCTAAGGTTTTCTAGGTAGACATAGATGAGGATAAGTCAGAAGAGTTTGATGACATCTTAGATGACATTCATCTGATCCCTACACCCCATCAACTTGAGGAAGGTTCTCATATGTCCATTGAAGATACCATCGATGTGGACCTTAGTTCAGACAAAGACAATCCCTAAATTGTCAAGCTTGGAAAAAGCTTATCTAATGATGAACAAGAGCAATTAATTGCTCTCCTCAAGAGGAAGAAGGGTATTTTTGCATGGTCCTATAAAGACATGCCTGGTCTTGACTCTAGCTTGGTTGTCCATAATCTCACCTTACATCCTGATGCTAAGTCGGTCAAACAAAAACTTAGAAGGATGCATCCTACCATTGCCCTCTTGGTCAAATAAGAGCTCCAAAAGCTTCTAGATGTGGGTTTCATCGTACCCATTGATTATCCTGAGTGGCTCTCAAATATGGTACCCATTCGTAAGCCTAACGGGGTGATACACATTTGCACTAACTTTTGAGATCTTAACAAAGCGTGTCCTAAGGATGACTTTCCTCTTCCAAACATCGATACTCTTGTCGACACTTGCACTGGCCATGAAATGCTTTCTCTCATGGATGGTTTTTCAGGATACAACCAAATTCGAATAAATCTTGATGACCAACACAAAACAACATTCACTACACCTTGGGGAACTTTTTGTTACAAGGTGATGCCCTTTGGCCTTAAAAATGTAGGTGCCACTTATCAACGTGCCATGACATACATTTTCCATGACTACATGCATAATATTATCGAATATTATGTGGATGATCTCTTGGCTAAATCTAAAACTCGACAAGAGCACATTGGTGTATTGGAGAAAGTTTTTGACCGACTTCTAGAACATAATGTAAGGTTGAACCCCAAGAAATGTGTCTTTGGTGTTACCTCGGGAAAACTTCTAGGATTCATTATCTCCAAAAGAGGCATTGAGGTGGACCCAAACAAGGTCAAGGCCATCATGGAGATGCCTCCCCCAACTAACTTAAAGGAATTGCATAGTTTACAAGGAAAGATTCAATCGATCCATCATTTCATTGCACAACTTTCTAATAAATGTAGGCCATTCAATCACCTACTACAAAAGGGGGTGCCATTTTCTTGGATAGATGAATGTCAAAAAGCCTTTGATGACATTAAGCAATACCTAGCTTCTCCACCAGTCTTAGCTCCTCCTCATTTGGGGGTCCCATTCTATCTTTATATTTTAGCAATGGACTTTGCATTAGGGACAATGCTTGCACAAAAGAATGAAGAAAATCGAGAGCAAGTTGTCTACTACATTAGTCAAACATTGGTAAGCTATGAAACTAGATACGCTTATGTAGAAAAATTGTGCTTAGTAGTGGTTTTTACCACTAAGAAACTTTGACATTACATGCTTAGTCACACAACATATGTCATAGCTAGAGAAAATCCTCTACGTTATATGATGTCTCACACTTACAATAACACCCACACCGCTAAATGGATAATGCTCCTTACTAAATTTGACCTTGAATTCATTAGCCAAAAATCCATTAAAGGTCAGGTAATAGTCGATCAACTTGTGGAAGCTCCACTACCTAGTGATCATCCTTTGATTATTGAGCTCCTAGATGATTTGGTATTTGCTATCATCGAACAAGAAGAAGATGTCATTCTAGAGGAAGATATCGATATCACACTATTCTTTGATGGCTCTAAGTGCATGAAAGGTCAAGGTGTTGGAGTCATGTTTCATACACCCTAGGGGGTACCTATCCCCTTATCATTCAAACTTGACTTCCAATGCACAAACAACATTATAGAGTATGAAGCCTTAATCTTAGGTCTTCAATCAGCTATAGCTATGAGCATTAAGTGTATCAAGATATTTGGTGATTCTCAACTTGTCGTTAAGCAAATCAATGGAGAATACCAATGCAAAGAACCTACCATTAAGCTTTATCATGAAGTAGCAATGAAATTGCTCTCTAAGTTTGATTGGTATGAAATCAATAGTTTACCATGTTCGACTAATAGATTTGTAGATGTGATGGCCTCCCTTGGATCATTGATTCCAAAAGACTCCTTTGGAGAGGTACAACCCCTTATAATTTCAACGGTCTCTAAATCTGCAATTGTTCATGTTGAATCTAAAGATGAAAAGGATGTTTGCTTTATCCAGTCGGATCCATATGAGCCTTGGTCAAGCCAGATAGTAGCCTTTCTCAAGTTTGGAACACTCCCATCTGACATGTCTCGAACTGCTAAATGCACATTCAAGCAAAAAGTAGCTCGTTTCATTCTCTTGGGGGATGTGTTGTATAAACATGGTTATGATGGAGTCCTCCTTCATTGTCTCGAGTCTAGTGAGGCACAAAGAGCCATAGTTGAAGCCCATGATGGTACTTGTGGTGGTCATTTTAGTGGAATGGCCATTGCAAAGTGTATTTTATGCATGGGTTATTATTGGCCCATAATGGAACGTGATTGTTGCACTTATGTTAAACATTGTAAGAAATATCAAGAACATGCTAATTTAACTCATGTACCATCACAAGCTTTACAACCTATTCAAAGCCTTTGGCCCTTTTCACAATGGGGTCTAGATCTAATTGGTAAAATTTTACCTCCTTCATTGGGACAACATACATTCATCATCACAACCATTAAATACTTCACAAAGTGGGTTGAGGTAATTCCTCTAACCAGTATGATAGGACCTAGAATTATGGAGTTTATACTTCATCACATCATTTGTCATTTTGGTATCCCCTCAAAAATCATCTTCGACAATGGTAAGTCTTTCAAGAACAAGGATGTTCGAGCACTTTGCGAGAAATATAACATTCAACATAGTTTCTCGACTCCTTATTACCCACAAGCAAATGGACAAGTTGAAGCTTCCAACAAGACCTTAATTGCTATTCTCAAGAAACTTGTTAAAGAAAATCATAGAGATTGGCATACACAAATTCCCTTGGCATTATGGGCTTATCGAACAAGCATCCACATGCCTATAGGGGCAACACCATTTTCACTGGTCTATGGAGCCGAAGCAATCATACCTCTTGAGCTTGAGATCCCCTCCTTGCAAATTTCTTTGCAAGAATTCATAGATGATGACACTGCTAGACAAGCACATCTTGACCAACTCACACTTCTTGATGAGAGGTGAGTCAATGCTTTAGAGAATTTACGAGTTTATCAAGACCGCCTAAAGCATGCTTACAATACCAAAGTTCATCTACATGAATTCCAAGTAGGAGATCTTGTCCTTAAAGAGAATCAACAAAACACCAATGCATTATTGCATCTTCATGATAAATTTATGGCTAATTGGTTGGGTCCATACATTGTTACTCAAAGAGTGGGTAATGGTACTTATAGGCTTGCCAGTCTAGAGGGAGAGGAAGAACCTAAACCACTTAATGTTATACACTTGAGAGCATTCTATGCATAATGAGATTTATATATATGTATATATACATGGCTAATACATAAATATATTGTATCATTTGCATACATTTCATTCCAAAAAATTGCACTTCATTTGCATACATTTCATGCCAACACATTATATTAGCACACATTTCATATTGCATTTCATACATTTCATTTCACACATTCCATTCCCATTTCAAATTTCATAATAAGGATCATTTATTAAGTTCAAGATTTTAATTGGTCCAATAAAATCATGTTGCCTTAATCAGGGGCACCTTCACATCATCATCCATTTTTCCACAAAGCCAAATTGTCATTAGCAAAGCTTGCCTAGGTGTTTTTGGTCACTCAGCCACTCCTAGTGTTTTAAGCAACCTCCAAAATACATGTCGAGTTCCTTTTAGGACCATCACACATATACACTAAGAAAATCTTGAGTTTTGGGAATTGACTCCAAAATATTCTTGAACCAAACACAATTTCACATCTTAAAAACATCTTGTGTCAAAGAGGGATAACACCATACTTGGTATGAACCTCGAAGTGAAAAGGGTCATCCTTGCTAGTCCCATCATGCAACATAGTCCACAAAAATAGTGGTTTTCACCACTATCACAGTTGCTTCCAAATTCAAAAGTTATAGTAGTAAGGATAGGGTACAATTCTCATCACACTTAGGTTGAGAATCTGATTCCCCAAAGCTCTAAATATTTTACATCACACACCATTGATCATTGGGTTGTAAGGATCATACTACATTTCTAGTCAGATGGTTAAGTAGTCATCCCCAAAACTTAAGAGATCAAATCCTTGGACTATGGAGTTAGCCTCCATCGGAGCTATAGATGCTTGACTGGCAGTGGAGTACGCTCATGCATGGTGACACATCTCTTTTAAAGAGACCTCTGACCACTCATACGGACAAGCTAGCTTCTTGGTTTCATCCATAATAGGTCACACCCAATTTACTCAAGATGAGTTAATGAACTCACTTGCACACACATTGGTTCTTGATTACCTCGAGTCATTACCATGCTCTTGATTCAGTAAATGAATTCACTGCACACACATTTGGTCCTAGAGGGATTAGGTAGTTTTAGTGAGTTTGTTTGATACCACTAGTATGTCTGAGTCTCTACAAAATAGTCAGTTTTCCATATCAACATCCATATCTTCTTCCATATCAACATCCATATTTTCTTCCATGTCACTTCATGAGTCATTCACCCCACATACCACCAAGTTTGGTGCCCCTGATTAAACAACAATGCTAGAAACATGGCTAAGCAAGATCTAAACTATGAATGATCATTAGAATATTTGCATTCCATACCACTTGCATTAATCATCCATAACATATCATATGCATTCATCATCCATATAAACATGCATTCCACAAAAGTATTCACACAAATATATAACACAAAAAGGTAAAAGCCATGTATATATATGTATAAATATATATATGTACAATGAGTGCCAAAAGGCTATATACAATGGAGCACCAAGGCTCATATACAAAAAGTGCATCTAAGCACTAGCTACACCCTCCAAGAGGACCCCTGTGACCTAGAAGGAGCCCTAGACCTAGAGCTATGCCTAGACTCGCTATGCCTAGCAGCCTCGAATACAGATGAGGTTGGAGGATCAGGAAGTGGAATATGATGCTCCATCAACCTATCCTCCAATGCCTCGATATACCTATGTCGAGATCGAAGGTGCGCTATGTCGACATTATGTCGATGCTCCCTCTCTAGCAGCTCTACCTAGAGCCTCATGATCCTCTCATCACCAGTCACCATCGCATCTCGCTCCACCACCTACTACTCCAGCCTCACCCAATCCTCCTCGCTCTGATCTGGAGGCCCATCTAGAGTCTCCTCCACATCATCCCCATCTTCACCATCTCCTCCACTCTTTAGAGCCTACCTCGCCACACCCTTAGTCCTCCTCCTTCGACTATCTGATCGAAGGTGCCTCTATCACTTAGGAGCCTCATGGGTCTCCTTCACCTCATCCCCATCTCCACTAGCTACTACTAGATTCGATGCCCATGGTGGCTATGTAGCGAACCACACATCGTACTCTGGAGTAGTCCTCACATCATCTATATCAGGGAGATCTATCTCCTCATCATCCTCATACGCCTCCCTCCATGGCTCTACACATGGTAGACCTATCTCCTCTCGATGCCTCCTATAGAGCATCGACTCCTCTAGAATCCCCTACCTCAAGCCAAACTATCGGAGTACTCATGAGAACTAAAAATACTCAACCTCACTCCGATATCTCCCAACCACCCACCTAGCCTACCACACCCATCGTAGATGCTCTCCATCTTCGATCCACCTACTACCCCACCATGGCCTCCATATCACTTGGGTGGATGTTAATCCAACCCATAAATCTTGGTACCACTAGCTCATCCACATAGGCTGACTCGGTTGTACCTCCTCGACCACCACCCATCTCCTCGCGTAGGGCTGCTCCCTACCCAAACCTACCATTGGTAAGCCTTCTGATCGAGCCATGCTAAAGTGCTCCCATCCCCAACACTACAATAACAAGATGCATCCTAATCCCTTCCTCCCTCACCTCCTCACCTCATAGAGCTCTCCGGTATGCCTGCACCAATAAGGTAGGAGCCCATGCATACACCTACTGCATAGTGAGCATATCACTCACTAACCCTATCAGGTTCCAAGGGAACTTGTAGACACCAAAACAACACCAATCCGATTATGTGACAACAAGCACTGATCGCACTAACACACACAGCCCCCAGGGCAGCCCCAGAGGTTAAAACAGTGGTTCTAACCACTCACACAGCAGTTTTACAAGTCAAAAATCAATTTGGCACCTTTTAGACACTCTACTTCTTATTCGTCCCACCCAGGGACGAGTGCGGATTTGTACTCGTCCTACCCAGGGACGAGTGCGGATTGATACTCGTCTCACCCAGAGACGATTACTAGCGCTCGCTTCGGGGTGGGACGAATGCCAGGTTTGACCAACAAAAAGTCAGATCTCGGTGCATGACAACTCAGAACTGCCACTTAGCTTTTCTTGCATGGCATAGGAGTGCGAGTGAGTTCTTTTGACAACTCATATCTGCCAATTGACTCTCCCTTCACTGCATGGGAATGAGAGTGAGCTTTTTAAGACAACTCAGATTTGCCACTTAGCTATCCCTTCATTGCATGGGAGTGCAAGTGAGCTTTTCTAAAACATACAAAGACATGCACGAGAGGCGGTTAAGAAGCCCTTGATCAAGAAGAAGTCTTCCCTTCACACAAAAAGCATTCATGCAAAGAAACACTTTTGCATGTTAATTCAAAGAGACCCCTTGGGTCTATAAAATGGTGAGTTTCTTCACCCAAAAGATACACCAGAGAAGGAGCATTTTGAGCGACGAAGTGCTTGCTAATTCACTTACTTGCGATTTGTGCTTTCAACATCCATAATCTCTTAATCGAAAGAGAGGTTATTGGGTGACTTTTGAAGGCACGAATCAAGAACCAACACCGATTTTTCTGACCACAATATCCTACCAATTTGCCGACAACACATCACATCGGGTTTCGGACCCATCCCAAGCGGATTGGTGTCGAAGCAAAGTTTCACCCGCGGGTGGTTTGCCTTCGGGCACCCCCGCTTTATTGCTTTTGGTGACTATTTCTTTTGTAGTATTTAGCTAGTTTCATGTTTATGCTTTTGTCAAGTTTTCAGTTTATTTAGACTCATTTTAACCATCGTTAGATTTATCTTTTATTTTTCATACACAAGTGCTACTGATTCTTTGTTTGTTTCTTTGAACGTAGATTTGCAGCATTAGAGGAGCAACGAGGAATCTACCTTTACCAACGCAAGCGACGACAACGTTTTGGTTCGCCCATCTTATATGTGGGCACGCGGAAGAAGGAATTCTGAAACAAGTTGTAAAAGACCAACATTTAACGCTCCTATCCCCTAAAAAGGAAGGAGACGCATTGTAACACGAATTTGAAAAGCATATCAATAAAAGGGCCGATTTTTATATTGCTTTGATATCTTGTGTTCATGTTCTTTCTTTTTACGCATTTTTCAATAACATAGGGTTTAAGCGTTATTTTAGTTTCGTTTACATTGCATTTTTAGTTTATCCTTTTTGTTTTCGGAATCTCGTGCTTTCAATGGCGATCACGGTGGGACCTCTGTCCTCTATTTTTTTTAGGTTAGATTACTGATCTGAAATTGCTTGTTTTTTTACAGGTACCTATTTTTCAACATCGGACTGTTATTCGTCTCTGCAAGTGACGATTACAGAATTGGTATTCGTTTCACCCCGGGACGAATAAACTATTCGTCTCACCCTGGAACGATTACTGTTCTGATATTCGCCTCACCCAGGGACGAGTATAGTTCTGTGCATTTTTTAGAGCAAATCAGAAACATCCTGTTGGGCAGAGAAGAGGTAGGGGTTTTTTAAAGCTTCTGTCAAATTTTTGTTTTTCTGTTTTCTGGTTTTCGGTTTTGTATGGCTTAGGGAAAGATTTCTTTTTCGTTTGCCTGTTTCAATTTTTGCAAATTAAAATGAACCCCACACATCACGTGGTATTTTAAACCAAGGCGTTGGTCGTAAAACCCCAACCCTTGAGCAAGACCAAAGGTGGATTCCATTATCACTTTGGCTTGAGATATTGCATCCATTACCTCGATCGCGACTGTTGCTAGACGTAAATCCTGACGAAAGCTGACCGAGTGTAGCTAGGGTGATTCCTAGCGCATGAGGATAAGTCTTCTATGGTAGGTGTCATAAACAGAGCGATTCCCCTTCCGTACCGCCTATGTTCCACGTATCATCTGCTCTCACGTACCTATAGTCTCCCTCACGTAAGGGCGGGTATATAGAGAGGTTGGTATATCGGTCCGACAATGGTATATTGAAGGGGCGACCATTTATGGGAGTCATATGAGCCAACATTCTGCATTTAAACATTCTTCAAAACTTGCAAAAACAAAACAAAATCATCAAAATGCACTAAAACCAGTTTAGGACACACCATTAATCTTTAAAAGAGATAATCACCGTTTGTGTATGTGTGTGTTCATTTATGCTTAGTGTAACAAAAAAAAAATCAAAAAAATCATAAACAAAAAGATAAAAATATACGCATTTTGTCACTCGCTCCAAAAAGCTCCAAGGATTCCCGCAATCGCTTGGTCACTCCAAAATGCCCCAAAGGTGTCCATGAACCCTTTGGTCAACCCAAAAGCACCCTGAAGGTGCCCATAAGTGATGCAGGAGCATCCAACAAAATATGGGAAATTTTATATTTTTCCCTAAATTTTAGTGCATCTTGTCGGGGCCATAACTTCTCAACCGTAGCTCCGATTGACGTGAAATTTTACAGGGAGTTAGTTGGGATAATTTTAAACAAATATGACTCCCTAGAGTCCTATTTGCCCAGAAAAGTCAGTTTTCGAGGCCAAATTCCATCATCTAGTGCCCCAAAATTAGGTTTTAAAATTGATAACCTAATTTTTTACGCTTTTTGAGCTGTTCGGAGGTCAATATCTCCTAATGTATTTAGAGTTAGGACTTGAAACTCTATTTATGGCTTATCTATGGTAAGAGGGATGCGCACCCCAATTTTGGGCCCCATCTGACTCATTTCAATTTTTAGGGTTTTTAGAGAGACATCGTCATGGTGCTCACCCGCAGTCAAGCCCACTCACGGGCAGATGCTGTGGAGAATGTCCAAGGAGGCACGAGTCACATCCGTTATAGTCCCCAGGATTTGGTCATACCACCTTGGTGACCTAACACACAAGGCAGTCCCCTACACACCTTAACGAAAAGGGACTATAGGGGTACCTCTTCTAGGGGCACTCCTGTTCAGCATAGCACCCAGCACGCACCCTCCCATGAGGGGTACATCCGTAGGAGAGCTCCCTTAGATGCTCGCTATGAGTGGTCACCACGCGATGAAGCGCTAGGTCAACATAGGGTTCGACGGGAGGAACCACATGATTACACTATCCCTCCTTCACCCCCTCTAGTTGTCAGGACTACAAGGACAAATCCAGAGCACAAGGCTCCTCAGGCGGGGCGAGCCAACTCCACCCGTTCCTTTTTCACTTACGAAAGAGAGCACGAGGAAAACCCTTACCTTCCTCAAGAACAATATACATCACGAGAGCAATACGCCTCCGCAACTGCTAGCTATCAGGATCACCTACTGAGGCCAAAGCCTCGGGGGAATGCTGCTACCCCCAACAGAGGGAGGCGGCCTATAGAGATCTCGGATCACCATGACCAGGATAGATATCTAGGAGAGGCATCTAGGCCTTCTAGACATGAGACGGTAGGACCAACTATCTTAGAATCTGCCAAGCATATTGCACGTCGGATGCAACTCACGCTACTTGAGCTAGAACAACAACAGTTAGAGCAACAGTATCTTTTAAATCAAGAGTGCCTTCAGCGCCAGGAGGATGAGTTGTTACAACACACTATGCAGGTGAAGACTCCAACCCCTCACACGCATAAGACAGAACATTATGAGAGACACAACTGGGTGCAAGACAGGTCTCTACGACCTTATCAAACGTTGCCCTCGATGCCTCCTAGACTTGAGCGGGAGGCCAATCCTAAGACCAATGACGGGTGCCTTCTTCAGGCACCCACCCAGGTTCCTGGGCCACCCTCAAAAATTCTTCCAAAAGCCTCTGAGGAACCTGAGCGTGAAGAAGAGCGGGATGAAATGCCCTACCAAGGCATGGGGGGTGCTATTCGGCCACCCCTCCCAAGGCCCCAAGTTCCCCACAACCTGCAACGGGAACAAATCAAAGAGGAGGAGCTCAAATCCCCCGATACAAGCAATGCGCTGCCCGAGCACTTAGAGTCGATAGAGACCAAGATTTTGGGGCCCCAAAAGCCCAACTTACGCGAAACTCCTCTCAAAGAGGATCAACCCCTGGTTGTAGAGCTACCTGATGACGAGGTCTTCCATATCTCAGAATCACCAGATTCTGATGAGCCTGACTCTCTCGCCAAAGATGAGTCAACATATGCAATAGCACCATGGGACCCGTTCGAGTCCGACAACACTAATTCACAGGTGGTCCCCATGGGTGATCATCACAAAAGTCTCTTAACATTATTCCCTTTGGAGGCTCCCATCGAGCCCGTGCCATTGCAAGAAAATCAGGTCCCCCCGCAAAGCGCGGAACAACCCCATGAGGACCACATCAATCTGCTCGAACAAGAAGAGCCTAGCATGTCGCAGATAGCTATCGGGGCCAACGAGGGCCTTTGGATCATCGACAATGATTACGAAGATGAAACTGAGATGGAATATCTCAATCATGCACGACGACACAATCACCCTGTAACCCATGACGAACTAATGGCACAACTAGGCATAAGACTAGGGCATGAGTGGCGCATAGACCCGACCCACTGGCATCACATGTTGATTCCGCTCCTTTGGGAAGATCGTGAGCCACTTCCACCCAGAGATATCATAGCACCATCAGTGCCGAAGGCAGACCCTGTCCTCCTATCCGTGCATAAGGCCGATCCATTCGTGCCAATTCCTACAGAGCTAGATCCGGTGCACACAGATCATCAAGTCTGGGGTACCTCTATTCCCTGAAGAGCCAGTGGGTTACACCAAATGCTCCAAAGGTGTCCATAAACCCTTTGGTCAAACCAAAAGCTCCAAGGATTATCGCAATCGCTTGGTCATCCCAAAAGCTCCAAGGATTATCGCAATCTCTTGGTCAACCCCAAAAGCTCCAAGGATTATCGCAATCGCTTGGTCATCCCAAAAGCTCCAAGGATTATCGCAATCACTTGGTCATCCCAAAAGCTCCAAGGATTATCGTAATCGCTTGGTCATCCCAAAAAGCTCCAAGGATTATCGCAATCTCTTGGTCAACCCCAAAAGCTCCAAGGATTCTCATAATCGCTTGGTCAGCCCTAAATGCCCCAAAGGTATTTATAAACCCTTTGGTCAACACCAAACGCTCCAAGCGTTACCATAATTGCTTGGTCAAAATAAATATTCAAAAATCAACAAAAACAATACAAAAATCAAAAATCACAAAAACAATTGCATTTCAATTCCATGCATACTCATAAAAAAAAAATCAAAAAATCACAAAAACAATTGCATTTCAATTCCATGCATTCTCATAAAAAACTCAAAATACAAAAATATAGGTTGCATTAGGCATCGCATCCATACATTATACATTTGCTAGGTCATACAAGTCAAAAGCACCATAGACTGTCATTACTTGGCAATTCCATCCTTTTCCACATCAAATCCATTTTCATAAATGCATACATCCATAATAACACCATCATCATTTTTAGCATAGTCAGTTGTCTCCTAATGTATATAGGGTTTTCGTCATTCAGCTGTCTTTAAATTTCTAGCCAAAAACTGTACATAGTTAAACAGATTTTACACGGGAAAGTTTTACTTGGATCACACCTTGTTACGTAACATCCCAACACAAATTAACACACATAAAATAATTCCTAAGTTGTGTGAACGAAAGATGAAACCTGCACAGTAATCCAGGTCACCATAAGCGAAACGGTTATCTTGCTCATCCCCCTGTGCGAATGACCCTAAGAATGCTGAGAGTTGGCAAAAGGACAAGCATCCTCCCTACCCAATTCCCCAAGAATCCCAAGTTCTCAAAAGTTGCAAAACATCAAAAATTTGCAAAACGTCAAAACACTAAAATTTGACATCCTACAGTGCACACATCAAAAGGCACAAACAATAGTGATTCTCGTCACTCCATATCCAAATCCCTTGCTCAAAAAAAAAAAAAAAAAACAAATAAAACAAAAATAAACAGTGATTTTATCACTACAAAGGAGCAAGTATCCCAATACAATTGAAGAAAAGAAGGGAGTCGAACTTGAATCCCTGGAACTCTCAGCATTTCGACAGGTCATGAGGCAAGCTTCAATACCGGTTTGGTTGATAGCCTATCGGTCACTGGCGGTAAACCTCCCGCATGACGATATATCTGTCACATTAACTTGTGTACAGATCAATGTTTGCATGTGGATGAGCTAGCTTATGGTATCCTAGATAGCATCATAGATTAATCTGACTAAATACAATAAAGGAGTTAGTGGAGCTAATTAGGTGATCCTCAGTACAGGTTCGGTTGAAAGCCCATCTGGCACTGGCGGTATCTTGACAAATACCACATAAACGAACTCAATTGCACACACAGGGATGTGAAATAACTTGGTTAAATTCAAGTCGGATTTATACCTTGTTCAAAAGTCTTGCGAGATAAATGTACAGTCTTGGCTAGTTAGTTAAAATATCTGAATCTCAGAAAAGCTTAACTACATTTTAAAAACAACTGTCACATTTTATTCCGTACATCACCATCAAAATATATGCAAAATACAAAAACAAAGTTTTCACATGCAAAGTCATCCCATTAGTATCGCAAGTCAGTCAAATCTTGTACAGTCTATGGTGCATCGACACATCATCAACAACTCATCTCATTCATTTCATATCCATACATCATACAAATTAGAAACATCACATTCATAATCGCCTCTGCATACATCAAACACATACATAAAAACACACCACAACAAAAACAATAAAAACAAACACAACAAAACAACCAAAATATAAAAATGACAAATGCCAACAAAACCACTAAAAATTGCCGGACAAAAGTGCTCTTGCACTTAACCTCTTGGCATAAGAAAATTGATGTCGGGGTTTACCTTGTCGTTATCCTACTCCCCAAGAAGGCTACCATAGCCGGACCGCTCCACGGGAAGATGGATTTTTGCCAATGTTACCCCCAAATGGCATCCCAAAATGGGTTCACACCCACCAAAAATAGGTCAAAACAATCGAGAAACTGCTCGAGCATGCACTTGGATAACATCTGAAGGCACCCTCACTTAAGTCATCTTGGGTCAAGCGACTCGTCGCTTTTCTCATGGCAGTCATTCCTTCATCGATTCGTCGCTTGAGGGGGTAGTCACACTTAAGTCACCAATCAACAAACACACACCCAATCAAGGCAATGGCATGCATTCAAAGAATCATTGACAAAGACAATCACGCTCCTGCTTGGGGCAGCAAACAAGCAATAATCACTAATTGATCAAACACTTGGCATTCATGAATCATGAACACAAGGTTCCCCCGTGGATAAAAGGTTGCGCCCTTTGCCTATTCATGACTGATCAATGACCAAGCTCAAGTCACACCTCACCAAAATAGGTTAATACTTGAAATCAAGTTCCTTAGCTCGTCAGAAGCAAGGATTCAAGAATGCATGCCCTTTCCATACTTGGGGCATCAAGAGTTGGTTAGGTTACTGAGAAACCCTAATCATTAGTGCTTTGGTTATCTATTTTTGCTCAGCACTGCACCATGTGCAGCGCTTCCCAAAAAGGGGCATCTGTAGACACCAAAACAACACCAATCCGATTATGTGACAACAAGCACTGATCGCACTAACACACATAGCCCCCAGGGCAGCCCCCAGAGGTTAAAACAGTGGTTCTAACCACTCACACAGCAGTTTTACAAGTCAAGAATCAATTTGGCACCTTTTAGACACTCTACTTCTTATTCGCCCCACCCAGGGACGAGTGCGGATTTGTACTCGTCCTACCTGGGGACGAGTGCGGATTTGTACTCGTTTCACCCAGAGACGATTACTAGCGCTCGCTTCGGGGTGGGATGAACGCCAGGTTTGACCAACAAAAAGTTAGATCTCGACGCATGACAACTCAGAACTGCCACTTAGCTTTTCTTGCATGGCATAGGAGTGCGAGTGAGTTCTTTTGACAACTCATATCTGCCAATTGACTCTCCCTTCACTGCATGGGAATGAGAGTGAGCTTTTTAAGACAACTCAGATTTGCCACTTAGCTATCCCTTCATTGCATGGGAGTGCGAGTGAGCTTTTCTAAAACATACAAAGACATGCACAGAGGCAGTTAAGAAGCCCTTGATCAAGAAGAAGTCTTCTCTTCACAAAAAGCATTCATGCAAAGAAACACTTTTGCATGTTAATTCAAAGAGACCCCTTGGGTCTATAAAATGGTGAGTTTCCTCACCCAAAAGATATACAGAGAAGGAGCATTTTGAGCGACGAAGTGCTGCTAATTCACTTACTTGCGATTTGTGCTTTCAACATCCATAATCTCTTAATCGAAAGAGAGGTTATTGGGTGACTTTTGAAGGCACGAATCAAGAACCAACACCGATTTTTCTGACCACAATATCCTACCAATTTGCCGACAACACATCACATCAGGTTTCGGACCCATCCCAAGCGGATTGGTGTCGAAGCAAAGTTTCACCCGCGGGTGGTTTGCCTTCGGGCACCCCGCTTTATTGCTTTTGGTGACTATTTCTTTTGTAGTATTTAGCTAGTTTCATGTTTATGCTTTTGTCAAGTTTTCAGTTTATTTAGACTCATTTTAACCATCGTTAGATTTATCTTTTATTTTTCATACACAGGTGCTACTGATTCTTTGTTTGTTTCTTTGAACGCAGATTTGCAGCATTAGAGGAGCAACGAGGAATCTACCTTTACCAACGCAAGCGGCGACAACGTTTTGGTTCGCCCATCTTATATGTGGGCACGCGGAAGAAGGAATTCTGAAACAAGTTGTAAAAGACCAACATTTAACGCTCCTATCCCCTAAAAAGGAAGGAGACGCATTGTAACACAAATTTGAAAAGCATATCAATAAAAGGGCCGATTTTTATATTGCTTTGATATCTTGTGTTCATGTTCTTTCTTTTTACGCATTTTTCAATAACATAGGGTTTAAGCGTTATTTTAGTTTCGTTTACATTGCATTTTTAGTTTATCCTTTTTGTTTCCGAAATCTCGTGCTTTCAGGAACATACACCTAGTACAGTTCGGGGCCACGATGTTGGCCAACACGAACATCACCACGAAGGGTATCAAAATCCTTGTCCACATACATGGAAAAGTAGGGAATACCCCCACTCTCCACCCTCACACCCCACTAACTATCACCAAACATCTTCTTCATCTTCGTACCTCAATCGCGTCCAACCTCGATGTGCACCCCCTCCATAAGCACCTTGAGGATGCGCTGTACATCCTCAAGTGTAAGGCTCACCTCTACCGTAGGGAGCTAAAAATTTCCCCTCTCCGGATCCCACCTCTTTGCCAAGGTAGATAGGTACCCCTCATCCACCCTAATCACATCAATACAGGCTACCTTCGCTAGCCCCACAACCTCCAACAACTCCCAATCCTCTTCCACAAATATCTTTCTCAACCCAGAGATGTAAGGCGAGAATTGATGTCGAGCCTCAAAAATCTTAAGCTGCAGAACAACACAAAACATTTGTCATTAAAAAATCATTAAAAAAACAAAACAAAACAAACACATGAAATTTTTGCACTAAAATGACATTCCCTCAATTGCTTGCACTCCAGCTCTGGGCCCTACCTTTGCTCCTTTCGCTGTGATAGCTTTCACACTCAAATTGCTTAACCTCACTCCACTCCACTCCACCCAACTCTCCTAGACGTAGCTTCTCAAACTCACAAAACACACAAATGAGCTCAAATCTCACCCAACAAGCTATTTATAGCTGCTTCAGGTGCCTTGAGATGTCCATGGGTGTTTCTTGGTGCAATGAAGTGCACTAGGGCATTTGCAAAATGCCTATATACTGGCGGACATCTACGTATGCTGAAAGCACCAACTGGTGTTTGGCATTAGTTTTGAAAAAGAACAATTCTTTACAAAATAGTGGCCTTTCCCCACAAAATCACTTCATATTGCATTCATGCATCTGTTTCATCATATTAACAGGTTTTGTGAAGGTTCCAACTGATTTGGATGCATGATTTTTGTTTGCGACCATAAATTGCAAATTCGCTTAACAAGTTACAAAAGCACTTCAAAAGGGTCCAAATCTTTGCAAAACGACCATAATAATCATTATAATCATTAATAAATCATTTTCACATCATCAATATCATTCCACACTAGACTACAAAAAAATTCTTATGGGATGACACTGAATGCAAAAAACGTATACATATGGTAGCCTGGGATACCTATTTCCAACCTTTATAGAATGGGGGTCTTGGTTTGAGGAAGTTGATAGATATAAATAGAGCCCTTCTAGCTAAACATGGTTGGAGGATTTGCACTTGAGCATCAGGAAAATGGACTAGCATTATCCAAAACAAATACTTGGAGGGCAGAAACTACTTTATCAGTTGTTCTAATCCTCTACGTGGGTCTGTTTTTTGGCAAAATATAATCAATAGCAGGAATGTTCTATGTCAAGGTCTAAAATGGAGAGTAGGTAGGAAAGACAAAATTAAATTTTGGAAAGATCCTTGGATTCAAGAGGAGCCTTTAGCGAACTATAGAAAGTTCAAAGATATTAAAGAACATTTAACCAGAACCTATGGTAAGAAAATTAATGGTTATTATTATAGGGTGGGTGATTCTCAGGAGTGGAAAATCGTGTAAGAAGATATGCAAGTCTCGAGGGGTAAAGATCTACAAAAAATCCTAAGGAGTTATTATTTAGGTAGAGGTTTAGAGGAGGATCAAATAATTTGGGGAAGAAACCAACAAGGCCAGTACTTAGTGAAGGATGTATATAGAGTCTTGGGAAAATTAACCTCAGAGAAAACTGAGCTTAAAAGAATTTGGAAGCTAATTATCATCCCTAAATTTGCTATGTTTTTTTGGACTTTCATTCTCAATAAGATCCTTACAAAAGACAATATGTTCAAAAGAGAGATTGTGGTTCCAACTGTTTATGTATTATGTAACAAAGAGGATGAGTGTGTGGACCACCTCTTTGGAACTTGTGATTTTTTTTGATAGCCTAAATATGTTATTAAGAGAAGTTAATTTTTCTTGGGTCATTCCAGATTCTCTAATCAGGATTTGGGAACAATGGCACTTAGGAAGTAGTATTTTTTGGCAAAAATGCATTCCATATATTTGTTGGAGGATTTGGTTGGAAAGAAACATATGAGTGTTCAAAAATAAAACCAGAGGAATAATTAGGGTTTATGCCAGGATAAAAATAGCCCTATTGGAGGATTGTATTAAAAATATTGTTGGCCAAGAAAATCTTGCAATGATCCTCTCTAGAGAAAAAATATCTTAAATATAGAAAAAATCAATAAGGTGAGACTAGATACCATATGGAAACGTCCCCACAAATACTGAGTAAAAATTAACTTCGATGGAGCTGCAAAAGGTAACCCGAGTCATGCTGGTGGTGGGGGCCTCATTAGGAATGACAAAGGTCAAGTAGTGGCTGCATATGCTGAGGATCTAGGAATTACCACAAATCACCAAGCTGAAGCTAGGGTAATGCTTATAGGCCTTCGAATTGCAATGAATTTGGGTTTTAGGAGAATTTTTCTTGAGGGGGATTCCAAGAATATTATAACTTCTCTTCAAAAATGGGAGTTAAATAATTCTAGTATTTATAAAATAATTACAGGTGCGAGGAGTATTTTGGGAAACCTAGAAGAAAGTCAAGTTAAACATAATTATAGAGAGGGAAACAAAGTTGTCGATAAAATGGTGAATATGACAGTTAAATTTGAGAATTTCAAGGTTTGGTCATATGCCCCATGGAGTTGGAAGAGATTATAAGAATTGATAATGAAGCTAGCAGATAAAGAGGGCAAAGCAAAGCAGAATACTTATTGGGATCATGCGATGAAGGATTTGAGCACACTAAATTATATTATTGTTAGCAATTTCTTTATCAATTATGTAAAGCATTGAGCACTGCATCAACTACGTTAAATAGAAGGATAACGGGAGGAATATTATTTCAGCTTCTCCATCAATAGGTTTAGCCTAGGTTTGTTTGTTTTACTAAGATAGGGCTATCTTGCATTTGTATGATCTTCTCTTATTTTTTCTTGTATATCTTTCGAGCTCTATGTAAAGGGTCGGGGCCCTTCAACCCCCTTTTTTTATCAATACCAAAAAAAATATCATTCCACATCATTATTTGCATATTTGCCAAGTTCAAACAACATTCAAGTGAACCTCGTATCTAGTGGGCTATTCTATATACTTGGTGATTGTAGTGATTTGCATAATGCAATTTGGTAAGATGAATAACCTACCATAAGGAATTTTCATCATTCCATATCTCCTTTGTTTGAAATCACAATCACATTTGGTACTTCACATTTTGCGTGAAACCTTGCCAAGAACAATTTGCACAAAAGTTGTCATTGATGGCCTAGTTTGTGGGGCTTAAAACATGGACAAAATCATATTTCATCATTTCACAATTCCCTGACAGTCATCACAGAGATAGGCACTAGCTAGGATGATTGGTTTCAATCGTGGGAATTATTCAATAGTCACTATTAGGCCCTCCAAATTTGATTCTTTTTATTTTTCTTTGCATCTTCATCTTTGCATATCAATGATGTTGGAAGGCACATTTTTCAACAACATTGAATCACCCCAAATTTGGGGCAACCACATTTGGTTTTGACTTTCCCACAATGGAATACATCTTACATGATCATGACATCTATACTTGGAAAAAATCCCTTCCTCTGTTGGGGAAAAAATAGATGCATCATTTCATATTTTTTGCCAATCTCCTTCATACCATTGGGGCAAAAACGATATCACATTTACATCATTCATATCGTCCACCATTCATTTGCATAGATTTTTCAATTGGCTCGTGAGATTCATTCACAAACTCACTCGCCAATTGAGGGGGTAATCTACGCAAATCCAAATTCTTTAATTCTTTGTCTTCAAGCTCATGTTTCACATCTCAAGAGAAAGTTGCTTCTGTGCCTAGCCAAAACAGGTGTCTTGTGTTTTTGCACTGCATTGTTTTTCATGCAACACATTACAAAAAGGGGCATCCATAGAGACCAAAATCTAGCCACTTATTGTCCATTTGGGTCTTCTCGCCATATTTACCCATTTATTTATATATATTTAGGTATATTTGTTAATATATGTTTAATATTAATATTTTAATATTATATTTTATATATATTTAATAAATATAAATATTATATATAAATAAATCTTAGCCATCCGATTTAACTTAATCCCAACCATCCATCCATATTAATCCATGCCACACACCCAAAATTAATATCCACCCTTTGATGTGTTTTAATATGAGCCACACAATTCGTTTCGCTCAAACCCTAACAAACCCCAATGTGAATTATTAATAGGAGCCATTTTGATGACTCAACCCCTGAGTTTTCCCTAAGTTTTTCTGAGTAATTCATGTTCGAGTTCCCCAGAGTATCCAAGCACTCTCACCTTTTGTCCTCACTCACCGTAACCCCTGCATCCATTGCCGCCCCTCTCCCCCAGCCATATCTGCTTCTACAGATCCTAACCTCAGCTCTTGAATACCTTCGGGCACTCCCTATCACTACTGAGTGCCTCCGGATGCTTCTTCGTTGCCAAGCACTTATGGGCATCTTCCTCTATTCCTGAGTGCCCATAGACGTTTTTTGTTGTCGTTGAGCGCCCTTGGGCGTCTTACACCAAAGCTCTGCAAACCTAGTAGCCCTCGGGCGATGTTAGGGCATCATCGCACCGATTTATTGCAACAAATATCACAAATCAAAAAACAAGCATCTCAAGGTAAATATTTTTATTGTTATTTTATTCCATGCATTTTTAGTTTTTTTTCATGTTATTTACATCATATAGCTAGGGTTTTTGTATTGATTATAGAGGGCCTCACATTGTGGAGCCCTCACAGTTGCTACTAACCTATTTGCTATTTTCTTGTGTGTAGATATGGAAGTGTTACATTAGCGTTGTGTAGCTGCTTAAGCTGGAGTGGCCTAGTATTGGATAACATGAAGCCCACTCACATATGTTGAGATCAGAAGTGAGATTAAAGACACCACCACCGTTGTTTGTTAGGGTTTTGGAGAACCCTAGCTATTGTAAAATTCTGTATCAAAGAAATCAATTCTTTCAGTGTAACATTGAAGATTTGGGGCTCCCCAATTAATAATAAAAATCATTTCTTCTTGTGCAATATTGGGTTTGATTTCAATTTTGTCTTTATATCTATTTGTGGTGTTTCGCTTTTGCATCTATAGAATTATGTATTGGAAAGAAAGCTCCATGCAATGTAATCTCTCTGTATCAATCTTGTAATCCTTTGATATTGAATATATTTGTGATATTTTTTTGATATATTATTGTTATTTCAATGTTGTGATTCATTATTAGTTTGTGAGTGGCATTTTGATGCAGGAGCCTATCTTTAGAGGGTTTTTTTTAAAGAAGTTTTAAAATAATTTTTTTTATTACTCAAAATGGAATTCTTTGACGTAAAAATAATTTGCCAAAAATGGTAATTACTAAAAAAGACAAATTTTGATGAAAAAATAATTTTTCGAAAATAGTAATTACTTAAAAAGACAGTTTTTGGTGGAAAAATCAATTTGCCAAAATAGTAAATTTTTATTTTTAGGGCTTTAAGCTTTAGGGTTTTCTTTTAGGGTTTCTTTTAGGGCTTCAAGCTTTAGGGTTTTATTTTAGGGTTTCTTTGGGGATATATATTCCCTTGGTATTGCATTGTAAAAGGGGGAAGTGAATCCAAGAATGAGAAAATAAAATATTTATTGGTTTATTTCCATGTATTATAGTTTTTATGTGAATGGAGGGTTTTACTGATTATTTTCATTTATTGCAGTTTTTATGTAAATGGAGGGTTTTACATATTATTTCCATTTATCACAGTTTTTATGTAATGAGAGGTATTTTGTTTTGACCTCTTGCAGTTGGATTTACATCATTTGGTATCAGAGCAAGTTGGATCTTGCTGGGGAAGAAAAGAGAAGAGAAGAAAAGAGAAAAGAAGAGGAGAGCAAAAGGGCTCCAAGAAAATTGGCACTCTGTGCAGTGCTTGCAGAAGGTTTATAAAACCTTGGAGAAAGAAATTGGCACTCTGTGTAGTGCTTGCAGGAGGTTTTTTTTATGTAAAGCCTCAGAGAAAGAGATTGGCACTTTGTGTAGTGCTTGCAGAAGGTTTGTAACACCTTGGAGAAATAAATTGGCACTCTATGTAGTGCTTGCAGGAGGTTTTTTTATGTAAAACCTCAGAAGGAGGAATTGACACTTTGTGTAGTGCTTGTAGAAGGTTTGTAAAACCTTAGAGAAATAAATTGACATTCTATGTAGTGCTTGCAAGAGGTTTTTTTTTCATGTAAAACCTCGAAGGAAGAAATTGACACTATGTGTAGTGCTTGCAGGAGGTTTGAGATATAGAACCTCGAAAGGAGATTGGTACTTTGAGGAGTACTTGCAGATGTGTGGCCTTATATGGAGAGCAATTATGAGTTTGATCAAAGGAACTCGCAGGAGCAGAGTTCTTTTCAACCAGAGGAGAATGATGCATGAGCCTATCTTTAGAGGGTTTTTTTAAAGAAGTTTTAAAATAATTTTTTTATTACTCAAAATGGAATTCTTTGACGCAAAAATAATTTTCCGAAAATGGTAATTACTAAAAAAAGCAATTTTTTATGAAAAAATAATTTGTCGAAAATAGTAATTACTTAAAAAGGCAGTTTTTGGTGGAAAAATCAATTTGCCAAAATAGTAAATTTTTATTTTTAGGGCTTTAAGCTTTAGGGTTTTCTTTTAGGGCTTCAAGCTTTAGGGTTTCTTTGGGGATATATATTCCCTTGATATTGCATTGTAAAAGGGGGAAGTGAATCCAAGAATGAGAAGAAAATATTTATTGGTTTATTTCCATGTATTATGGTTTTTATGTTAATGGAGAATTTTGCTGATAATTTTCATTTATTGCAATTTTTATGTAAATGGAGGGTTTTACATATTATTTCCATTTATCACAATTTTTATGTAATTGGAGGTATTTTGTTTTGACCTCTTGCAGCTGGATTTACATCACATTTATCTAATTTATTATTGATCTTGGATAAGACTCATAATAGCTAATCTAGTTGGAAAGCTAATAGTGGTATCAAAGCTTTGGTTAATGGTGAAGAGCACTGTTGAAAGAGAACATTAGAGTGATACAATAGAAGTAGAGAAGCCACAAATCCTAAAGGAACTACGATGAAAAGTGCAGGTTGTGAGCAATTTAGATAAAGAAAGCAAAAGGAGACTCTTTGTGAAGTTTATGTTGATAGGTTTGTTGTGTCATTCAAATAAGATGAAGGAATTCTAGAAAATTATATTGTTGTGTGATTCAAAGAAGATGAAGGGATTCTGGAAAATTATAAGTAAAGAAATTTGGCTGAATAATTAAAGAGAGCATGCAAAATTGTAATCGCTGGAATTGAGGAGTGAATGTAGGAGAAAGTTGAGTAACTGATGATTGGAAGAGTAGCAGGGTTTAGAAAAATTGACTGAAACGCCGGGTGAATACGTAATTTTGGTAGCTATTTTTAAATACCTATTAACTATTGAGGGAGTCTTAGTCAAAGTTTTTTATTTAACAAAATTAATTATTAAAATAAGATCTGGGGAATCATAAGACTATTTAGAGCAATTAATTTTGGAAGCTTTTTTTAAAGAAGGATTAAAAGAAAATGAATATTGTATGTTGAATATTACACACAATTCTAAAATATTCAGGCAAATTTTTACGAAATATTAAGTAGGCAATATTTTAACAGACGAAGTTACTATTTTTTTTATCGGAGAAAATTAATATATATTTTTTTGGTCAGTAATTTTTTTATTAAAAGTGAGTTTTGAAAAGGGCCCTAAAATATTTTTACAATAGGTCAACAAACCAACCATAAGGCCAAAGGCAAGCCTTTGAGAATTAAAAAGAGCACAGGGGACGGTCTCGAAGGGACCATCACCAATAGTCATTACAAACTGGGACACAGGATCAACCCGAAAGCGAGATAAACTCGAACCCGGGATCAAACAAGGACCCAAGATCGACCCGTACATTTTTTTTTTTAAAAAGGCCCGTCAACTGAGCCCAGGGATTAAAAAGGAGAATCCCACCCAGGGTTGGAAACATTTAAAATTAAAAATCCCGTCCAGTGCTGGAAAATTTAGAATTAAAAAATCCCACCCAATGCTAGAAAAGTTAAAATTGAAAAAACCCACCCAAGGGGTAAACTGGAAAACTAAATCCACCAAGGAAAAACCGAAAGTCAAAATCATCCCAAGAGAGGCAGCTGGGCTAGAGAAAACCATCAGACAAAATTGAAACCTGTAACAACGAAGGAAAAACCCATCCATGAGTGCATGGGACCATCAAAAATTGTTTCGGCTGGGAGGATCCCGACCAAAAAGCCACATAATCAACATAAACTATCCCCACAGGGAGAATTTCGACAAAAAATCCATGGGACCATCACAATCTGGTCCAGCAATGAAAAGCCCATCCAAAAAGGTATGGGAAAACAATAGACTCATCAAATATGAGTCAAGAAGCAAACGAGTAGATCTGAAATCCAGTTGTAGCAAGGAGAATCCCACGAACAACTAAAAGAGAAAACACAATTTGGAAAGTGGATCAACACACACCAGAGATCTCAGCAGGCCACAAGATCTCTTTGCATAGGATACTGAATACGCAAGCTAAATAGAGAATCCAGAGACACCAACCACAAAGAAGTCCCATTCCTTGAGCAATATTGGATACAAGGATTGTCAACAAGGGCTTGACAACTGCAACAATGATGAAACATGAGGTCCCCAACCAAAGACATTTTAAAAATTGCAGAGCCAAACCATAAGATAACCATCCATATCAAAAAAGCACATAGTTCCAACAAGTTCATTGAAGGAAGAAGCCTTGGGAGCCAAAACCACAACTACGCGAAGAAGCATAGGGTCCCATCCCAAGATAAAAAATATAGACTATAGTAGAGGCTCTACCAGAAAACCCTGAAACAAACAAACCAAGAGGCATTGCAAATCCTGATCTGGAGCAGGACAGGATGATCATTTGTGGACGATAAAAGTAGGGCTCCCCAAAGCCAAGAAAAAACACAGATTGAGATCTCGAGCACAAAAAATAGGTAGGAAATGTCAAACCCTCTTCCAGAAGCCACATCCCCCCAACTGGGAAAACAAGAATTTAACCAAACTAAGACACCTGGGACAGGGTCACTGGGAAGGTCCAAATAGCTACGTAGATATAGTCAAACACCAGAAAACAAGCCTTGAATATTCCAGTGAATCCTAGAAGCATGGAAGAAGAGTGGAAAATTAATATTTTTATTTTTACGTATTTGAATGCTTTTTCAAAGCATCAATGTTTTAAAGATCTCTAGTTTGAGTATAGTGTACTAATCAGGTGAAGAGTTGTTGGCCTAAAAAGTATTATCATTTTTTGGACCACTAAAGAATGCAGAAGTAAAGAGTCTTGATGTTAATGGATTATATATTTCTCGTATTCAAATAAATCAAGCACATAAACAACATTTTAGCAAGCAGTTTGAACACCTCTTGAAAATTTTTGAATTGCAATTTTCGTTTACCATTGTGAGTTGTAATTTATTTATTTCGTTGGTGGCATTCAACTCCGGAGCCTCGGGTAAAAAGCTAGTCAGTACGGTTACTTTTATTTTTTCTTAAAAAAAGGAAAAAATAAATTTTATTCCTATGTGACTTGGTTGCTAACACTGTTACTGAAATAAGAACATATTTCTGTCATGAGTGTTTCATGAATACTTACTTTTTTAAGCATGGAAAATTAGTTGAGTGCAAGTGTTGTCGATAGGTTTGAGTGTTGAAATATCTGGGCAGTGACCAGACACTTAGAAGGTTGCAAAGATGTTTCAGAATACAAATATGTGGCACAAGCAATGAAAAAAAAGGTGAGAAATTTTAAAAAATTATAACTCCTTATTTAGTGGAAAGTTATTCAGGCATCTTTCATTTTTTCAAAGTTATAAGAGTAAATTAAAATATTTATTGATTAGTGTTGCATTAATTATAGTTGAAGAAATGGAAAGAATGCAAAATCTTAATTTTTGGCTAAAAAGAAAAGTGAGCATCTTGTTGGATATCGATTGAAATTTGATCAAAATAAGGATACTATAAATTGGATGGAGGTGAACAAACAAGTTTTATTACTAGCCAATAGTGATTTAGGCAATGAAGTGTGTGGGACCAAGGTAGATGTTTATGATGATTAGCCTTTGGTTTGGCATAACGTTATTGCTTGTAGTGTTCTTAGTCCAATTTGGAATCATGGTAAGAGAGATAAGCAATTTCGGGTTCTCTAGAATAGTATTAATGAAAATTGTAATCAAGATAGGAGTTTTTGCTCTTTGGATCGCACTAAGAAATTTGTGGTCCAAGGAGATATTAGAGTTAGTTTTATTAGGATCCTAGGATTGGCCAAAAGTGGTAGGCCAATTATTGTAACTTTGAATCTGTCTTTTTAATACAATTTTTACATTTTTTCAAAAATATATATTTGAAGAAATAAGGATTAAAATTGAAATTGATGATTGAAAATTTAATTTGAAGGTTCATTGTTTTAAAATATATAAGGAGAATCTTAGGAGATATAAGGTTCATTGTTTTAAGGAGAATCTTGTAAGAGAAGAAAAAAAATTGATAATTGGGAGATATAAGTGAAAATTTAGGAAGAATATTTGAGAGAAGATTAAAGGATTTGAGAAATATAAGGTTTAATATTAATAATTATTAAATTGATGATTATTAATATTAAATTAAGATTTGAAAAGAATTTTGAAGAGTTGGAAGTTATAGGAAGGGAATAAAAATTGATAAAATTGAAGGGTGAAATTAATATAAAAGAACAATTTGACTAAAGATATTAAACTTTGGAGAAATAAGGTTTTCTACTCCATAGGAATTAAATCAAGAAATTTGCAAAAATGGCAAATATAAATTTTTTTTTTGAATCTCAATTATTAAAAGGGCTTAATTTTATCCCATGAAAAAATAAGACGATGTGAATACTTATTGTTGAAAAAATATGGGATGTGGTGAATGAAAAAAAAACATTCCAGAAGATAAAACAAGAGTTTAAAAATTCAAAGATGATGATGTTGAAGCTCTTATGTTAATTCAGTTTAGCATATCTGATGAAATTCAAGCACACATTCGTGGAGTAGAAACTTCAAAAAAATTATAGGAAAACTATTTATGATATTTGAAGGAAAGAATGAGGTAGCCATTTTGCACCTACAATCACAATTGTATGCACTAAAATTTCATGATAGAGACAACATACAACATTTTCTTCGAAGGATATCACAATTAAAATCAAAATTGCATACCTTAGGAGAAAATGTTGAACATAAGCTCCTAGTTTCAATTGTACTTAAAGCACTTCCTGAATCATTTAAAATGTTGGTCACATCTCTTCTAGTATCAAACAAGGTGTTATTTGAGGAATTACTAAATAGTATTCAACGATATGAACTTGAAAATCAATTGAGAAATGAGTCATCCTATAAGGATTTTGTATTAAGATCTTGCATTTCATCATAAAACCAAAAACAAAAGATGTATTGTCATATTTGTGAAAAAAGTGGCATAATACAAAATCTTGTAAGTATAATGCATTGACTAGGAAGGGTCAAGACCAAGAATATCCTAAAGGGAATTAAAGAGATCAGAGTAATCAACAAGGGTATATTGCATAATCAAAATGTGTACACAAGAATCTTATGGCAAATCACATATGTTTATTATGAAGTGATGAGGAATCCAATAATGACTTGGAACTTATGACGGTAAATGCATGTTGTGATACAAAAAGAAAATATATAGAGTGTAGTTGAGATGACTTGAATATAGTTCATGATTGGTTAAAAATAAAATTATGTTATCATAATTTATGATGACAGAGATTCAAATGATGGCAAGGATAGTGATGCACAAAGTTATGTTGATGTTGATAGGGATTAGTTTGATGATCAATTTGGTTATTTTGAAAAGTATACTAAAGGTATTGGTTCAGATTTGTTAAATAAAATGGGATACAAAAACATAGGTTTGGGAAAACATGGGCAAGGAATGAAAGAGCCAATTGTACCCAAAATAATATGAAAATGTGAAGGTCTTGGATATACAGGACAAACGAGCAGTAATAAATCAAGAACTTAATTTGTGACAAGGGCTGATAGAACTAGTAATAATGAAGTGCAAACAAAAAAAAATGAATCAAAGAAAAGAAAAAGGAATCCTATAACAAGAAATAGATATATTCATTATGGTAGATATGGACATAAAATAGAGAAATGTTGAAATCTCCATTGTTGTGAAATTTGTAGAGGACGTAATCATTCTCAAAAATATTGTCTACATAAAGAAAGAAAAAATCACAAATTAAAAATAGATTGTGGATGAATAAGTATGAATGAATGGAATAAGATGAAAGGAATGTTGTATGGTTTCTACAAAAGGAAACCAAGTGTGATGAAAATTCAAATTTTGTTGAATGTAAAGAATGATGTTAGTCTTACCATGAAGAAATGTAAAATGAATGATTATAACCCAAGCACAACTTAGAAGGTGACCTATAGTGAAAGCATTTTTAGTGATGATTATACAAAAATGATAGCCTTATTATTGTTCTAGTGGATGACCCAGAGAAAATAATGATCTAGAGGTAAATACTTAGAGGCAATGACCTAGAGGCACAAACCCAATGGTAGTGACCTAGAGGTAGTGATCCAAAGATAACTCAAATAGATTGAAATAGACACAGACACAGACAATTTATAAAGGTAGACCTAATTAAGATTGCATATATTCAACGAAACCAAAGTCAAAGCTAAAGAATAAAGAAAAAAAGAATCAAATAATGAAGGCAAAAAGCCTTCCTACAAAATAATGTAATATAGGGGGGTGTTGGAAGTATTACATTATTTGACCCCCTTGTAAATATTAGTTTGGTAGAATGATTTATATTTTATATAATGTATGTGTCAATATGAGAGAAAGTGCAAGGTGTCAAGAGAGAGAATGAAGAGTCACATTAATATATAACAATATGAGAGTTTTGTCTTAATAAAAGAAATATGAAAAGATGCATCTCCTAGATGTTTGAAAAGAGCAATAATTAGAGTACTGAAAAATTATGTAAAATTATATATTGGAGATAAAGCTCCATGCAATGCAATCTCTCTCTATCAATCTTGTAATCCTTTAATATTGAACATATTTGTGATATTATTTAATATATTGTTGTTACTTTAATATTGTGATTCATGTTGAGGTATATTCCATTATTTGGTGCATGCTAATGTACACCATGGTAACTTTATGATATATTTGTAAATATGTAATAGATTTATGGTACCTTTAAAAGTGTGATTTATATTTCCCTTTTATATAAGTGTCAATATGTAGGAAATGCACAAGTGTCACATAAGAGTGCAATATGTGTAAAATGAGCAAGTGTCATGTAAGTTAGAGTGCAAGTGTAGATTGAGAGAATGTGCACAAGTATCTTGTATGTAAGAGTACAAATATGTAATGTGAGGATATGCACAAGTGTCCTAGATTAGGAGTGCATGTAGAAGTGTAAGAGTCATGTAGATGTGTGCAAGTATTGTAGAGTCAAGTGTCCATCTAGTATGCAAGTGGCAAGATGATAAGCCAAGAGTCATGGGACTTATCATATGGAGAGCAATAGACAAGTACTTGAGTCTTGAAGAGTCATATTACTATGGCTATATTATGGAGACAATGCTCCATGAGAAAATAAGATCTGATATTCATAGATAACTATCTGATTATAAGAGGAAGGACAATATTAAAGATTGTATACAAATTTTTGAGCAATCAATATTGTAAGTTTTTTTTATGCCTAGTTCATGAATGGTTCAAGCTATTTACATTCATATTTGATTATAAAAATGAATTTTTATTTGATGGCAGGAGCAGAAGCGAGATCGAGAGCAGGAGCAGGAGTGGGATCGAGATCGGAAGCATAGGCGGGGTTGGGTGTAGGAGCGGAAACAAGAGTGGTATCGGGATAAGAAACCCTTTTTGGGGGCTTTGGGATCCATGGAGTTGGATCCCGATAGGCATCTGGGATCTCGGGCCCTGAGGTATGCAGCAAGGGTCCTCCTGGAGGCCCCTCTAAAATTGAGCATTCTGACTCTCCAGACAAAGAACCACCTAACAAAGTTGTCGAGGCATATTCCCTGGGGGGATCCAACAAACCCTCGTTCGTTTAGATCTTGGTGGGCAAGGGCAGTCATACTCGACCCTCGTCCTCGGGGATTTCCTTGGAAGGGATGCATATCTCCATCAAGGATGATGTTTTATTGTCATTTGTGTCAGGGGCCTCCTTCTCCCTGGTCGAGAAATTCATCGAGGGTCGGCTAGACATTGAAACCATCCATCATTGGGCTTTCACCAAATGGAGAACCATGGAGAACATGCAGATCATTACCCTATCGAAGGGGTTTTTCCTCATCAAGCTCAACAACAGGGAAGACACTAGCAGGATTCTCATGGGTGGGCCCTTGTTCCTGGGGCGCAGGAGCCTTTTCCTCAAACACTGGGCCATCGATTTCAACCCCAACACTTAGAGCATAAACTATACCCTGATCTGGGTCAGACTGCCATATCTCCCCTTCCATCTCTAGTAAGAGGATGTGCTCAGACTCATTACGTAGGCCATAGGGGAGCTCATGGATTTTGACTTTGCTACCAAAGTTGAATCTTAAATGGTCCATGCCAGGCTTTGTCAACGCAAACCTCAAATCTAAGCTTCCTTCCTCATTCACTCTTTCGTCTGGATCCTACCATTGGCATCAAATATTGGATTACAAAAATAAACCAACATTTTAACCCCAGTGCAACATGCAAGGGCATCTTCCCAACCAGTGCCCCCTCACAAAGCAACTAGAAGCATCTACCCCTGAGGATCACCCTTCAAGTGCTCTACCCTATGACAGGTTTCCCCCCTGACCCCCCCCACAAAACGAGTGTATATCTCTAGCCCAGACATGGCACGAGAAGGTACCTGAATCGACCGATAAAGGGAAGCATAATGTAATAATTCAAAACAATATGATTGATTAATCAAGAGTATAAATAACATATTGACGCCCTAGAATAGTCCGGTGAAGACGAAACTAACCAGGCGAGGAATAGATGTTGTTATAACAATGTAACAACATACTAAATAATGAAATATAATATAGCAAACTATAGTTACGCTAACATCCCCCCTTATTACATTATTTGGGTAAAAATTACTAGCTATACTAACATCCCCCCTGATTACATCATTTTGCAATACATAGAGAGTTGCGAAACAATTCAAATTTGACACGTGCAAGTGCCTTAGTGAAAATGTCTGCAATTTGAGCATCGATGGGAATGTACTGAAGCTAAATTTGGTATCGAGGAACTTCGTATCAAATGAAGTGACATTGTGTGTCAATGTGCTTGGTTCTTTCATGATGCACTAGATTCTTAACAAGATTCAAAACACCTTGGTTGTCGTAGAACAAGTGTATTGGAGATTTGGATGGAAGACCCATACTTGTCAAAATGCGACGCAACCATATCGCTTCGCACACAGCTTCACATGCAACGTGATACTATGCCTCTGTAGATGAGATAGCAACCACCGATTACTTCTTGTTGTGCCAAGAGACAGGACTGAATCCAAGATGAAAAATATATCTTGAAGTTGACTTGCGATCATCAGTCGACCATGCATAGTCGGAGTTTGTGTATACTTGCAAGAAGAATTTACCATTCCTCTTGTATTCTAGGCCATATTCCATAGTACCATGGACATAGTGAAGAACATTTTTTGCTGCTTTCCAATGAGTGGTCTTAGGCTCCTGCATGAACCTTGAAAGATGATCACAACCAAGTATACGCCCACCCTGACCCCAACACTAAATTTGTTCCAGTAGACTTGAGGTGTCCTAAGGAACCTCCCCACTAGTCTGAAGAGCTAGTCGATCCTCCTGAGGATCCTCCCCTATAGACTGAAGATCTAGTTGACTTATCCTCTTCATTGGTGGGTTCTATGGATGAATCCTTCCCCTCGATCCCTCGAGCAGGGGTGACCCGAATCCAATCCCTAAGAGCTTCCCAGAGCGCCCCTCATATCCCCCTCCCCTCAAGCTCCATCCCTCATCCCTCGGTGCCCCATTTTCCTCACCCCCTGACCATTCCACTTCATTCTTAGGAAATTTTAGAAGTCGACTCAAAGATGTCCGAGGATGATGATGAAGGTAGTTTGACCTTCTCCCAGTCGGCCCTAGAAGGGCTTAGTCCCAAACGGACTCACAAAAAAAAATTTGTAACAAACTTCAACAACAAGAAGAAAAGAGGGTGGCCCACTCTAGATGAGCAAAGAAGCAAGCAAGCAGAGGATGAAATTGCCAGTGGATTCCAGTCGATCCTCTTGTTTGATGCCCTCAACCTCCCAAAAGAAGAATGCCTGAGATCCAAACCTCCCACCCAATAGGGAGAGGGAGGCAAAAGAACCCCCAAGGGTGTTAGATGAAGATCATCACTTGGAACGTTAGAGGGCTCAATGGATTCCCCAAGATATGCACCCTAGCCTAGCTCTGTAGGGATCACAAACCAACTATCCTCATTCTCCAAGAAACTAATCTCTATGAGCGGTCCTCTTCCAAAGTAGCCAAGGCAATCTGGAACAACGATGACTCCCTCTACACCCTGGACCTAGGCTCCATCAGGGGTCTGATGTGCCTGTGGGACCCAACCTCTGTCGAAGGGAGACTGATATCGTCCTTGCCCATAATCATCAACATCATGTTCCACTACCTAGTGATCGGGTAGACCTAGATCCTTTCCAACATCTATGCCCCCAACAACCTGATTGAAAGGGCCTCCCTATGGGATAAAATCAACATCATGTGGGATGCATTCGCACCCCTCCCCTAGATCCTGGCAGGTGATTTTAACAGCCCCCTCTTCCCCTTAGAAAAGTGTGGGGGAACCGCCTTAAAAAACATAAGCATGGCTTATTTTAGGGCTTTCACCGCTGCCAACGAGCTCATGGATATCCATTTGAAGGGAGCCAATTTTACCTGGAGTAACAGAAGAGCAGGGGCCAACCTCATCCAAGTTAGGCTTGACAGAGTGTTCCTGTCCAGGAAGGCCATCCCCTTGTTTGCAGACTCCACCCTCCTGGCCCTTCCCAAAGTTGGATCGGATCATAGCCCCCTCCTCTTTGAATCCAGAAGGTGCCCTCTCACAAACGTCCCTTCCGATTCTAGTCCATGTGGTTCCACCATCTTGACTTCAAGGAGCAGGTGGCCAGATGGTGGAACCAACCTACCAAGGGACTTCCTGCTAGGGAAGTCTACCAGAAACTAAGGTCCCTCAAGGATAACCTTAAGGTTTGGAAAAAAGACGTGTTCAATAATATTTATGAGAGTAAGGAGATCCTGATGAAGGAACTGGAAGTCCTTGAGCGCAAATTCCAAGAAGGTTGTCAGGACCCTGGGTCCAAGGAGGAGGAACGTGGATTCCTACCTGAATACCACAATGTTCTAGCGAGGGAGGATAAATTTTGGAGGAAGAAGTTGAGGGCCATTTTGCTTAAGGATGGTGATGCCAAAACTAAATTTTTCCACACTTCCACTCTCAGAAACATAAGCACCAACAAAATCCCTGGGCTCATTTGTAGCGACGGCAAGTCTACAAGGGATGAGAAAGAAATCAGATCAGAGGCCACCAGTTTCTTTCAAGATATTCTAGGTACTGCATCCCATCCTTCCTCCCAAGCGACCAAGAATCTCCTCGAGAACATTCCCCCTACATCTCCCCAAAAACCAATGAGGTGCTCCTCAACCCTCTTTCTGATGGCAAAATTAGAGCAGCTATGTTCTCCATGAAAGCAGATGCCACCTTGGGCCCGGATGACTTCCCTTATTCTTCCAAGATTTTTGGGATATGGTGGACCAAGAAGTGTGCACTGCTATTAGATACCTCTAATTTGGTGACTCCATCCCTAGAGGTATCAATACCACTTTCATTGCCATGATCCCCAAAACCTAGGTGACCAAATCCCTATTCTACTTTCGCCCCATCAGCCTATGCTATGTCCTTTACAAAATTCTCACCAAGGGCTAGACTCAATTACATCCTCCCCCTACTCATAGACCCCTACCAGGGGAGCTCTGTTAAAGGGAGAGGCATTACAGATGGTATCGTCATAATCCATGAGGTCTTGCACTCTGCATCCCTTTCCAAAAAACCAAAGTTCCTTCTCAAGATAGACATGAACAAAGCCTTTGATAGGGTCAACTGGGAGTTCCTCACAAAGGTCCTCCTCAAATTTGGTTTCCACCCCGCCTGGGTCGATCTCATGAAGTGTTGCATATCATCTTCGTGCTTCTCTGTCCTAATCAATGGTTCCCCAACTAGTTTCTTCCCTAGTGCTAGAGGTATGCGATAGGGTGACCCTCTATCCATAATCCTGTTCATCATCTTGGTTGAAGCCTTGGGGTGCACCATTTCAAGTGCAACCAAAAATAGGTTCATATTTGGGATTAGACCAGCTTTAGGCTTGGGCCCGGTGTCCCATTAGCAGTTTTTCGATGACACTATCTTAGCCACCACCGCCTCGATGGCCCAAGCCAAAGTCATCAAGAATATTCTCAAATTGTATGAGAACATGATTGGGTAGAAGATAAACCTCCTAAAAAGCAAAATTTACTTCATCCACACTCCCTTGGCGAGGCAGGCTAAGATAGCTCAAATTCTGGGATGCACCCGGACACCCTCCCCACCACCTATCTTGGGATTCCCCTATTCATGGGCTTCCCTTCCAAGGCCATGTGGAGCAACCTGGTTGAGCGAATTCAAAAGAATTTAGCCTCCTGGAAAGGGCACCTCCTCTCCCAAACGAGAAAGGCCATCCTCACGTTTTCTTGCCTCCAAAGCATTTTGATGTTTTTCATTTCTATTTTTAAAATCCCAGCTTTGATCAGCACTCGTATCGAGCATATCCAAAAGAGGTTTTTATGGTTTGGGATTGAAGAGAAGAAAAGGATCCCCCTGGTTTCATGTCCCCTCATCTATCGGCCCAGGATTGAAGGCGGGATCGGCCTTCAGAGGGTTGCCTTGATGAACACGACCCTTCTAGCCAAGCATACCTGGAAAGTGTTCACTAACTTCTCGGTCGAGTGGGTAAGCATTGTTAGAATGAAATACCTCCAGCATCACCTCTTCCTCAGTGACCACCAGCCCCACGATAGGTCTACCTTTTGGAAGTCCTTGATTCACATGAAAGACCTCATTCGAAAGAGGGCTAGGTGGATCCTCGACAATGGTACTAGGATTGATTTTTGGGATGACAAGTGGATCTGGTACAAGGTCTTGAGAGAAGATAAAGACCTCCTAGCCCTCAGATCCCAGTTGGAGGTCTCCAAAGGACCCAAGATAACCGACTATATGATCAGAGCCCAAGGCAGGGTAGTTTGGGGCCCTATTGAAGATGCCTGGTTCCCCCTCCAGGCCACTAGCCTCTCAGCCCTTCTCGGCACAACCATCATCCCTTAAGGAGGGGGAGAGGACAGGTGTGTCTAGCACAACACTAGTAGTGGATCCTTCTCGATCAAATCTGCCTATGCCCTCCAAAGGGATCCCCAAGAGGTCCACTTCCCAGTCAAGCAAGTGTGGGCCAAAAAGCTTATCCCCAAGATCAGTTTCTTTGCTTGGACTGCCATCTAGAATAAGATCCTCACTATTAAAAATTTGGCCAAGAGAGGATTCTCGATCCCAAACTGGTGCTACCTCTTCTGCTATGACTGGGAAGTGACCAATCACCTCTTCCTTAGCTATCCTTTCTCCTCTATGGCTCTAGGCCACCTCCTCCACCACTTCTCCATCTAGTGGGCCCCTCCCAGATCCATCCCCGACCTCTTCATCTAGTGGCCCAATCCCTTTTCCCACCCCACCCTCCGCTCCCTCTGGGCCTTCTGCCTACCCCACCTGCTCTGGCAGCTCTGGCTTGAGAGCAATAACAAAGCCTTCTCTTCCCCACCTAGGGACCCCTTGGCGGTGGTAGTCAAAGCGCTCGCCTATGCGTTAGAGAACTCCCACATCCTCTCCCCATCCTGCTCTCCCCTGAAGTCGAGTGAGCTTACCATCCTTGGCTCCCTGGGAGTTCAAGTGCCTCCCCCTAACCCCCACCCTTCCCCCTCCCCTAGAGATGAAAATCAGGTGGACGACCTCCCCTCTCGGGTGGGTCAAGCTAAACTTTGATGGAGCTTCCAAATGCAATCCCAGTCCCTCAAGTGCTGGTGGGGTCATCCACGACCATAGGGGTAATCTGATCCTTGCCTACACAAAATTCTTTGGCATCCAAACTAACAACTTCACTGAAGCTTTGGTGCTCCTCCGCGGGCTGACCATCCTCTAGGAAGTCCCTCGAAAGGTGATCATCAAGGGAGACTCCTTAAACATCATCAACTTCATGACTAAGCATGGGGATCTATCGTGGAGAATATCCAACATCATCCAAGAGGCTCGCATCATCCTCTAGGGATTCCCTCAGACAGCCATCCGCCACGTCTATAGGGAAGGCAACAAGTTGGTAGAATTCATGGCCAACTCTGTGGTCTCATCGATAGGCCTTCAAATCTGGAGAGATGACTTTCCCGATGATCTGTTAGTCATTGCTTCCCAAGATCACTCCCCTGGTCATGATGCCTGCACAAATGTTTAGAGGTGACACTCTCAAGGCCCTGTTGACCTGGCACCCTAGGCCCCACTTTGAATCCATGTGGGCCATTGACCTTAGCTCAAAGCTTCCCAACACTATCATTTTTGATAGGCCTATCTGTAGCGGCCACCTCAGCTCTTAGTCATATTTGAGCAGGGCCCACTCTTCCCGAGCGGACCTCATTACTTCACCCAAATTTTCTCCCATGCTAACTCAGTTTTCCAGTCACAATACCCTCACCTTATCCCTCCATCATTGCGACAAGGCAGTTATCCCATGTCTACCACCCATCTGACATCTGCTCAGAGCACCACCTCATCATTCGTGTCCTGTTGGGCTCCCTGTCCATTGCCATTCTTTTGTTAATTCTCATTTCCATCACCCTTCTCCCCATCACTGCCACCTTTTGAGTGTGTCTTCCACCTCCCGTGCTGTAGATTCCCTATGTAGGAGGTAACTCTGTGCCCCTTCACCTCCCCTTAAGCCTATTTCTTCTATTTAGAGTGTGCCCGACTCATTTCCTCACCTCCATCCCTTCCACGACTGTCTTCAATGAGTGTGGCATTCGTTCGGCACTTGCTGCGTCCAGGTGGTGTCCGCACTTCCCCCCACCATGAACTATGTTTTCATTGAACCTCCCACCTTGACTCTGAGTGAATCTGCTCAGGTTTTCATGGAGGCCAAATCCCTCACCCCCTTCCTCCATAAATTTTTGGCCCCCTACGATGATATCACCCAGAGCTTTCTTGACACTTGGAATAATGGTGAGGTGGTGGTCAAGGGCATCCACTTTTGTGTCACTAAGGAGCTGATGTTTGAGGTTATAGGGCTTCACCATGAGGACAAAGGGAAGTTCATCCAACACGACAGGCACAATTGGGAGGAGGAACTCGCACACTTTCCTGACCAGGGCAAAGCTTACGGCTGGGACAAGGCGGCCCTCTTCAGGTATCAATTTCCCAAACCCTTCAATGAGGCCATAGTTCCAATTATGCAGTTCATAACCTGTGATGACCCGGATAAAAAGCTCTGCAGCTTTCACCTTAGCTTTGTCAATCACCTCCGCGATGCCACCCAGTTGTGCACCCCTAGATACCTATTGTACTCGCTCACCTTAGTAGTTGAGAAGGCCTAGAAATCCCACCTCAAGCCCATCCACCAGGGCCTCATGGTTGTCCTCTATCGCCATGCGTTGGCCAACCAGCCTCCTATCCAGGATGTTCCCCCCTCATATTAAAAATCCCCTCTCAATTCCCCGACCTCATCCAACTCTATCAAGGAAGGTAGCCCTAGTATCCCCAACATAACTCCTATCCCCAAGAAGTGCAACCCCACCAGGAAGCGATGGGTGTCGGATAAGTCCCCTGGTGGTCCCAGTGCCCCGGGCGGGCCCACCCCTAGTGGTCCCAGCGCTCCTAGATCTTCAGGGAGGTTCAAGAAAGTGAAGCCGGTTAGGAAGGGAACCCCTGAGATCATCTCTAACTCTGAGGGTGAGCTGGAGGGCTTCCCTATCAAGCTCCTCCTGGACATGGTGATTAACACCATGACCTCCGTAGCCAATGCGACTTCAACCTCTGTGCACATGTTCAAGGAGCTTCATCATAGGCTGGGTTCTGGGTCTGACGGAGATGGGAAGTAGCAATGCCATCCCCTTTTTTGTGGTGTCCCCATCTTGGATTTTTTGTTGTTCTAATGTTATGACAGGCTCTATAAGTGTGGGCTCGTTGATGGGGTTTGCATATGGTTTTTGCAAAGCATACGCAGGTGTGCTTTTCTTCAGGTGATTCTCGATGGCGTTCTGCCTTGTCCCTGGGATAGTTTTTTGTAAGGGTTTGTCTGGGATCCCGGATCCCTATTTTTGTATGGGTATTCAGCTCGGGTTTAGTTTCCTAGCTTTTTCTGGCATGACAGTGCTTTAGAATTTAATGTAATAAGGTTTTGGGCCCCTTTAAAAAACCCTTTTTGTATATAACTTGCTACTTATAAAAAAAATGAATGTTTATTTTAGTATTATTTAAGCCTTGATATACATATTAATTTGCTCATATATTATTCTACTCTTATTGTTATTATTTTGACCTTTAATATTGTGGCTATTTTATATTGGGACCTATGATATTTTGTGGTAGTAAGGATTAAAAAGCCAACAATTCGTTGTTAGTTTATGAGTGGTATTTATAAAATTTATTGTTGTTCCTAGGTAAGGCTCCTATGAGCTAATCTGGATGGAAAGCTGACAAGGATAAAAAGTGGAAACCACCAAAAATGGAGTTGGTCAAATTGAATTTTGATGGAGCATATAAAGGAAATCCATGACCAACAAGAGGAGGATGAATAATTAGAAATAATAGGGAACGTTTTGTCTCATTATACCTTCAATAGTGGATTTATGATAATAAATGAAGCTAAAGTTTGGGCAGCTTTGGAAGGATTAAAATATGTAGATAAATGAAATGGAACAAAATATGGATGGAAGGTGATTCATTAATAGTAATAAATGCAAATTTGAGGAAAGCAAAGGCTCCATGGAACATACAATATTATGGAAATACAAGATATTGCTATAGACTTTGAAGAAATTAGATTTACTCATACTTTAATAAGGGAAGGAAACAAATGTGCAGATAGGCTAAACAATAGAGGATTTTTAATTGAGGATCATGAAGTTTAATTTTCTTTTCCATGGTTGGAGGAAGTAGTAACTTTAGTTAAGTCTGACAAGAAAGTGTTGACTACTTAAATCAAATAATGATTAAGATTTACTTTAATGTTTTCCATTGGTAATATTTCTTTATTTTATGATATTAATGTGTATTTTCAATGAGTTTCAACAGATTTTTATGAGGGGTATCGGTCCCCTCATACTAAGTGGGGTTTTAACCTTGGACCTCTCAAAGAGAGGCCAAAGCCCTTACCATTGTAGTAAGCTTGCAGCTTAACATTAATGTATTCTCATATAAACTATTTATTATGATTATTTTGGTTGCACTTATTCTTTAGGAAGGAAACTAGCAATCTAGATTTGGTAAAGGGGACTATGATAGTGTGAAGTTTTGAAAATATTACTCTACTAAGATGCAATGCATAAACAATAGAGGTGGAGTTTTGGTATTGTGAAGACTATTGCAAGAAAATGTTAAGAAGGATGTTGGATTTTGGAATATTTGTATTAACATAGAAAATTGAAGATCCAAAAAATAAAAAATAAATATTTAAATATTTTTATAGAAAATGATGGAGGTATTTAGCTATAACAACTCAATTGAGATGAGAATTGAATTTGTTTGTAAACTCTCAAGCTCTAAAGGAGAGAGTTGTGATTTTTCAAGGGTGGAGGACCCAAGTACAACCCCTTGTTCTCTAGAAAAAAAGAAACTTAATACCCCAAACATTATAAATGTAGTGCCCAATCACATGTTGCTATTTAATATTCATTGATTTGCTAATGTTTACAACTAATTCTATGCCACTTGGGCTCCATTGGATTGCTAGTATGACACTTATTAAATTTCATTGGATAAAGGTGTACATATATAGAAAAAATAGATAATACATGGCACTAGATATAGCCATGTCAACTGCCACATCAGCCAAAAACCACTTTTCCTTAGAGATATTTGAATTAGCGTCTTCTGGATGCTAAGAAATTTGCACTAACCATTTTACCAAGTTGACTATTCGGATGAAAATAACTCCTACACAAACCATATCCAAAAAGTAGCAAACGAAAATGACTATGCATGGTTTAGACATGGGACCTTCCCTTCCAAAATAATTTTAATTGACCAACATGTTATTGCATGCAACCATGATGAAATTACTACTACGTCCATAGAAGATAAGTCACTTACCTAGGTATTTTAGAAAAGGAAGCAAATGTGATTAAAACCTGTGCCCTCCTATTCCTCACACAAATCCTAGATTTTCATGTTGTAGCAATAGTTGAGGTAGAAGTAGTTAGTTTAAAACATGTGTTATTGCTCTTTATCTCAAAAAATGCTAGCATCAATTCAAATTCATTTTTTCGTTGAATGAAATTCTTAAATAGTGCTCTCCTATCCACAATAACCCCTTATCCATTGAGTTGAGGCATGCACCTTCTCCTTGAAGAAGGGTGTATGCTCTCCACTTTAAGATGGTGCCAAGCCAAAGTATAAAAAATGTATCAAAACATCCCTTTTCAAATTAAAATCCATAGGTCGAGGGCCTGGTTCAACGGTCAAAGCGCTTCTTTCGGAGCGGGGAGACCAGAGTTCCATTCCCTCGGGCCTCACCGGACTGTACGCCTGTTCTCTCGTCCAGGAGCGGCAGCGGCGTAAAAGGTTCAAATTGGCGGGGGCCTGGTGGTATAGGGGCGGTTTGCATGAGGTATCTCTGGTGGCGGCTTCTGGGGGTGGACTACGCAAGAAACTGTGGCGGCTTTCCGACAGCTGGCCCAAGACTCGTGGCGGCTATCGAGTCCACCAGGCTAAAAAAATAAAAAAAATAAAAATAAAAATAAAAATCCATGCATCTATAATTTTTAGGTTTAGCAACATTTTTAAAATTAAATACATACTTTCTTGAGGATCTTTAGTAGCATGGAACTTTAATTCCTACATTTTAGAATTTTGAAGTATTTTAGAAGAAATTATTGAAAATGTAATCTAAATCAAAGTTGCTTTTTCACATCCAAGAAGAGAGTGAACCTATTAAGGTATGGTTAAAATTAATTTAGTTATTTGGAAAAGTTAATACTACTCAAGTAAATCACTTGGAATTAGAGCTTTCTTCCCTCAAATTGGAAGAGTTTGATAACATTGAGGATTATATTGCAAGATTTAAGGCATTAAGAGCAAATTTTGCATTTTTGAGAAGTAAAAATAAAGATGATTAGAATACATGAAGATTGTCCTTACTAATATCTCTCCTTTTCATATGTTAAACCTCATGGTTCATATGATTCTAATGTTTTCAAAGTTCCAAAAAAAATTTACTCTTAATTTGCTTTTCTCTCTCCTAGTTTGTTTTCAAGTGGTTATGAGAAATTGTGGTGGAACTTCACAAATTCAAACTCATGTAAAGGTATTCAAAATTAAGGAGACTAAGACCTAGGGGCTCGAGGTCCAGGGTAAGTCCTCAAAAATGTCGAAGACCATTTTTACATATTGCAAGAAGGAAGGATATCCAATGAAGAATTGCTTACTAAAATTATAAAGGATTGAAGCTAAGTTCTTGAAGATTGGTGTATGTCTTCTAGATAATGAAGGGAATTCTCAAGGATCTACCTCAACTATAGAGGGCCACTAGATCATCCATTATGGGGAGAAGATATTTTTGACACTAATGTTTTCTCTCCTCGGCCCCTCAATTCATATTATGGGGATTGTTGAAATTGAAATTATAATTTTATTCATGGACAAGACCAACATTGTATGATGTAATACTAGATAGGCCTAAGGGCATCCATTATATAATGTATTGAATTTATTATAAAATATATTATATAATCCCTATGGTGTTGTAGTTAACCTTGTTATGGATAAACCTAACTTATAAGGTTGTAATTAATATAAGGCCTTTCTTGTTATGTCAATTTAAAGTTAAGATCATTTATGTATTTTTAGATTGGTATTTTACTAGAGTGTTGCGAATCCTATATACGGATAATACAATAATTTTTACGGTGCCTATAGGAAACCCCAATCTCTATATCTCTTTTTATTTCTTTTGTCCTTTACTCTTTCTATATAAGATTTGAGTGGCTTGATTGCTTCTATTCGTTTATGGAAAATATCATGAGTTGCAATCAGAACAAGGCATATTTTCTCCAATTCCTCCAAAATTGGATGATAAAAAATAAGGTTAAATATCTTTTTCATCCCTTATGCAGAATTGGCTTATAATACTTCAAGGAGAAAATCATCCTAGAGTGTGGAAGAAATATCAAAGGCTCCAAATGACTTGTGTGTGACCAAGTGAGGCAGTTCCATACTCACTTTGATACCAAGTTAGAATTCACACCTATTTATAGAAACAAATAGAAGCAATCTATCCACTCATCTTATAAAAAGAAACATAAAAGAACAAAAAATAAAGAGAGATAGAAATTGTGGATGCCATGAGCATCATAAACAATCACAGTATTATCCATGTACAAGGATCACAATAATTTGATGCATTAGATGGATCGATGAGGGTATTTATACCAATACCAAAATACCAATTACATAATTAAGTTAACCTAAGCTAACATAACAAGAGATTTTTTGGTTAATTACAAAATATAATATGGTTTTAACCATAGCCTATAGATATTACATAAATGGATAATTAAATAAGTTGTACAATTAAATATTACATGCCTATACAAGTGTCTACCATACAATATTGGCGTTGGTCATAAGTTAGATTACACTTTCAATAAATACAAAGGTTGTCCATGGGCTCAAGTGAAGCTTAATTCAACAAGTGAAGATTTGACCCTAGGTATTTGCCTTGAAATTCTATGTTTTTAACCACAATCACCATAGTTTTTTTGGACAAATTTTAAATAAAGTTAAAAAAAATATATTAGTTGGACTCTTATAGAAGAATTTTTACTAAATTTTGAAAAAATTGTTTGAACCCCATCCTAACATTATGATGTAATGACCCACTTCCTAATGTGGGGACCCTATCTTAATGATATTATATAATATTTTATAATTTTTATGTGGAACTTGAGACACCTAGACAAGTGGGGCCATTTAATATAACTATTAAAAATGAATTTAACTCCTTGTTTGGTAGAAGATTCTAGTTTAGGTGGCCACTTGCATATGAAGTCGACCCTTGAGTGTTATAGTTAATGTTACAAAGATTATTTAAAAATAAAAGGGGGCATAGATGAAGGCATATAATATTTTTTGTATCAAAATTTTTTTTCCAAGGAAGTTGCCCCCTCGAAGAGGCCTACAATTATGTAATGTGTTCTTGCTTTTTGCAATTTAAATTTGTTTTGTTTCCATTTCATTTTGTAATATTATTATTTTTTAATAAGCTATGTGTGGCTTCTATTGGGGGCCACTCCCATTACGAAAACAAAACATTACATTGCTCTCATTACATTTCTAACAAGTTAATTAAAGCATATCCAACTTTGCCTTTCTATCAGAGATATTCTTCATTTGCCTTTCTATCAAAGATATTCTCCATCTTCCTCAAACTGCTAAGTTTCCACAATCAACTCCTTTTATATCAGATGCCTTCCAAAATTTAAATTTTGTCAAGATGAAATTCAACACCACGAATGGCTAAAATATTTGTTGCCCAACTTCTATATCTAAAAATATCTTGTCTATAACAACCTCACAATTTCTTAATACCTTTTTTTAGGGTTCTTATTCATTCCCCTAATATTCCAAGATATTATTTTCATTGTTATTTTTTATTTTTATTTGTGGGTTTAGCCCCACTTCTTGTTAACACTTGTGATATTTGCTTTTGTTTTCCCATATCAATATCCCTTTGGGTTTCTTTTTCTCTTTGTTTTTGCTTCTTGGGTCTTCCTCTTTTTTTTCATTCCCAACAATACTTTCATCTTCATCAATCTCTTCAATCTTCTCACACTGCTCATAGTAAGACTTATCATCTTTAGGTTTGCCTTGTTCTGAAGGATCTGAAGTGCAAGGAATAACCTCAAAAGCACAATCTTCTTTATGTTGCCTTGGAAACCCTAAAGTGCAAGGATGCTCTTCTGTAGCAATTACCTTCTTATTCTGCCCTAAAAACCCTAAATTGTTATGGGTTTCCTCCAACCTCATTTCTTTATTATTCTGCTCTTGAAACCTTAAAGTGCAAGGGATAACATCTTCACCACTTTCACTTTTATTACTTGGAGAGGATTCTATACTACTTGAGGAAAATGAAGATGATTTACTTGGAATAAACTTGACCTCTTTTGTTGTCTTTGTTTTAGGATTTATCTCCACATCTTCTTTTGCACCTTTAATTCCTTCTGAACTTGCCAAATGATATTGTAGATAGGCTTTCTTTGCCTCTTCTTTTGGAGTGGAATATCCTTGATCTGATCTAGCTTCTATTATTGTATGATTTCCTTGCTTCATCTTGAAGTTTATCTCATGGCTAGAATTTTTTGTCTCTTTCTTCATAGTTTTCACTTTGCAAACTCTTGCCATGTGTCCAATCTCATAACAATTGTGGCAATGAAATGCAATATTTTCATAATCTACTTGTTGATCCCATTCTCTTGATTTAGATTTAATCTTAATGGATTGTGGCAAAGGTTTTGAAATATCCATAGCAACACATATTCGAGTATATATAGCATGCTTTCGCTCCTTAGTAGTTGGTCCTTCCTTGATGAATTCCCCTAGGGTATTTCCAATATTCTTCAAAACATCCTTATTTATAAGTTGATATGGAAGTCCAAAAAGCCTAACCCACACTAGAAGCTTCTTAATAGTTTTTGTCTCAATAGAAAAAAATCATTCCATGGTCTCAAATAAAGTGCATCTCTTCCCCTAAACCATGGGCCACCAACCATTATTTTATCCCTAATTTTTGAATTGGAAAAGATGATGAGGAAGAAAAACCTTTAGGAAGAAAAGTCACAGAATAATTTGAATTCAATCCCCACTTCCACTTGATCCAATTTTGAATCTCCAAAAACCCTGGCCATGATCTATGGAACTTACATATTAACCCTCTACTTTTAAGAACCATTATATCATGCTCAATCATCTCATCCTTGATACTTACTTTTGGTGTAACATCTGCTACTTGGATCGAACTTACCATGTATTCACTCTTCTGCTTATCTCCAACTTGGGCCTCCATACTTCCAACTAGGGCATCTTGATTTCTAGCTAGGGCATCTTGACTTCCCATTAGGGCTTTCAAATATGACTTTCCTTCCATAATAGCTAATGGGGCTCGCTCTTGGCTTGCACTCCCTCTTGGTTCACACTCCCTCTTGGCTCGCACTCTCTCCCAACTTGCACTCTCTCTTGCCTCACACTTGCTCTCGGCTTGCACTCCCTCTTGGCTCACAATTTCCCCTTGTCTCTTCTTTTTCTTGGCATTCCTTCACTTCAACAATTTTTTAGAAATAATGTTCCATACATTCATGGTAAGGGTTTGAAGCATTGATGCACTCTATATGAACCTATCGCTCTTTTTCCATGATTGAATCTCGACTCACACTCCCTCTTAGTTTGCACTCCCTCTTAGCACTTGCACTCTCTCCTACCTCACACTCACTCTTGGCTTGCACTCCCTCCTAGCTCACAATTGCCCTTATCTCTTCTTTTTCTTGACGTTCCTTCACTTCAAATTTTTTTGGAAATAATGTTCCACACATTCATGGTAAGGGTTTGAAGCATTGATGCACTCCGGATGAACCCGTCGCTCTTCCACCATGATTGAATCTTGGCTCGCACTCCCTCTTGGTTCACACTCCCTCTTGGCTCGCATTCGCTCTCGGCTTGCACTCTCTCCTGGATTTTCTTCAATTGAATCCTTTAAATTCTCCTAAGATTTGGAACAAGAAGTGGCACTTGTTCCTTGATCGCACTTTGCTTTCTACTTCCTGCTTCCTGCTCACACTTCCTCCTCACTCTCGAATCACACTCGCTTGCAACTGCAATCACTCTCAACTCATTGTTGCTCCTTTCTCGCACTCACTACTGCACTTATCCCTAACTCACACTCACACTTTCATCTTGTAATATTATTAATTTCAAGTTCATTTTCTATTATTATTACAATATTCAATAGATGTGTTTTTATTTTTAGCAAGGTTTATAACAAGTGGTATTAGAGTACTTTCTAGGGTCACATTCTACTATAGTACAAACTGTTCGTATCTTACTATTTCAACCCGTTAGGAATAAATTTTTTGTGTTTTTTATTTTTTTGTTGATTTCCTTATAAAGAAAAATCAAGCCATTTTTTGTTTTAGTTTATTAGGTTAGAAACCCTGTGTCAAGGGTTTTAAAATATCACAGAGGATTTTTTGTTATTGGTTAAACTAGATTACCCATAAAGCATCTAATGAAGTGAGGGGTGATCATAATCCAATGTCCAAACCTCAAACAACACTCGTACACAGACTTGAACTCTCCTGTATCTTTGGGTATATTAGGATACCCCCTAGGTTTAGGAGAGACCTATATCCATAGGAAGCTTTTCGACTATGTATCTATCCATAGTGCATCGAGCTTAGCACTATGGAAGACTACCCTCTAGTATTACCAGAGATGCAAGTAGTATGCTAAAGGGTATGTGTGAACCCTCCTTGGGTAGTGGCCTGAAATATTGGTTCGAGCATTATTGTTTATCATTATGGTATAATAGAGGGCTATGGATATTGCACACATCTTGGCCTAGTGTTACCTTGTTACAGTCATATGTTACTCCTCCAAAACTCTAACCATAGATTTGAGCATACTGAGAAGACCACACATCATGAATTTGACCATACTGTAAAAATTCTTGGCTAAAGAAGAAATTATTATGGTTAGCAACAATTAGGAATAGAGTTAGACAAGGTAGTTATCAATGATAAATGAAAAAAAATGTTAGATAAGGAAGTTATCAATAATAGTCAAAATAGAATCTGTCAAGACAGTTCTTAATAATAGTAACAAACATGGAAGTGGCAGTGGCAAACAAGATAGATTCTAACAAGGTAGTTAGGGATAACAAATTGACTAGTAACTGATATGGCAATTGTCAAGGACAAGAGAAGAAAGTCATTTTTAGGTAAATAAAAGCTTTAGGAGGAAAACATACAATACTTGACTAAAAAAAAAAAAAATTGGGGTGCTAAAAACATCATTTTGAGACCTAGTCTAGTATGTTCATATTTTTAAACTAGTTGTTTTGATATATAGCACCCATACACTTTTTTTGGACCAAAACTAAAAATAGTAACCCTAAAATAACACTTCTATTTTTAGTAATGTAGTTAGGGTGGTCTACATTACAAGTATATGGTTGGAGAGACTAGAGGAGTAATAAGAAAGATGGAGCAAAACCAATTTATGGACCAAATAAGTCAACAACCTAGTAACCTAAAAAACTAAATGGCACATGAACATGAAGTTAAAAATTTGAAAGATCACATATATGTCATGAAATTTGAACAATTTTGAAGAACACAAGCTTATACTGAGAGGGGGGGGGTGAACAGTATAAGACCGCTTTTTACTTTTTCCTTTATACTTCAAAACAGTAAAGCAATATACCCAAAGCAATATCAAAGCAATGCACAAAACCATCCACAAAGTGACACAACAATTTACGTGGTTCACCCACAAAATTTTTCTCTAAAAGTTATCTCAAAGTTCTTTGGGAAACCTTCCCAATTATAATGTTTATGAGCCTCGGCCCAAAGGAGATACCTTCCCCCAATATAAATTTATGAGCCTCTGCTCAAAGGAGATACCTTCCCCTACCTCTGCTCTGGCTGGTGATCCTCTAGAAGACCTCTGCCTCCGCTGCCCTTAGCAAATGGAACTCTATCCATAGAAGACACCTGTCTTCCCTGCTCTAGCTGGAGACCTCTGTCCTCAACTCTATCACCTCAAAGCTGGTCCTCGAATTTGCACTAAACACAGTCCTTCGGTCTAGCACAAATGTCCTCTTCCTCTGTCTTAGATCTACACCAAACACAGTCCTTCGGTCTGGAACAAATCTGTCCTCAGGTTCTTCTCATAGAACCAATGCACCTCTGTCCTTAGGTTCTCTGATAGAACTATCAAACTCAGCTTCATAAGTCCTCTGCTAGGACCTATCCAAATCTGCTCACAATTCCCCAACGGAACCTATCCAAAACCTTCTCACAAGTCCCCACTGAAACCTGTCCAAATCTGCTTACAAGTCCTCAACGAAACCTATCCAAATCTGCTTACAAGTCTTCAACGAAACCTGTCCAAATCTGCTTACAAGTTCATCAAGAAAACCTTGCTTGGCATGAACCCACAAAGAGAATTTTTAGAGACCCAATGTGATTCATCAACCTCATAGAAGCATAAAGAGAATTGTTAGAGACTCAATATGTTCTATACTTAACTCCCACTCTCAATCTCAAATCTCATAGAAACATAAAGAGAATTGTTAGAGACTCAATATGTTCTATACTTAACTTTCAATATCAATCTCAACTCAATCTCAAATCTCAAAAGAGTAAGATAGATGTAGTATGCTTTTCTCAAGAACATGAAACACAACCCAACAATTGCCAACTATGCAATATCTCATATAACAATGATACTCATGTTCTTTCCACAACCAATATCTTTTCTCAACCAATTAGGGCTTCAACAACAATGCTCAAAGACAAGGTTTAACCAACATTATTCAACTCAACATTAACCTTGAAGCATTCAACCAATCATCACAAGAAAAGGAAACAAGTAGAAATCCTTTTCCCTCCAAAGATATTTGAACAAAACAGCCACCAACACAATATCACCAAATGCAAGGAAAACTTGCTCAAATCAACTCAAAGGAGTAAGCCCAAATCATGTATCAAGTAAAGCACTAACTTGATCAACACAACCTCTATGGAAGCATCTCATCCATTAATATCAAAATAGCCAACTAAGGGTTTCACCATCTCAATGCAAGTAGCAAGACTTACAAACATAAACCCTAGTGCAAAATGCTTCCACTACCTCAAACCAGAATTATGCATTCACCAAAACTCTCATCAATGATAACAATGCATAAGTAGTCTTCAACAAACCAGAAAATAGGATTTACACCCAACCAAAGGAAACCTAGTTGAATACCTTTTCACTCCAATCTTATTTCAGGAAAACATACACCAATCATACTCATAAGAAGAAAGTGCCCATACCTTATTGAAGATGAAGAAGATCTCACAAATTTGTCATAACCATAACCACCTTTTTGCCAAACTCAAGAAGGTTAGTAGACAACATATTTCTTTAATATTTCCTCAAGAATATTCCTTGGTTCAAATATAATCAAGGTTCTATGTCTTCTTCATTCAACCTCATTCAACATTTCAATATTAGACACTCTACCTTATAACTCCTTTATAATTTTTACCCAACAACAAAACTAGACCCTTATGACTCCCAAGTCATACACCATACAATTTATACATTTTCAAAAGCAAACCTTATATCTCTCGACCATATAACCTTTTAACTTTTTCTAATAAAAATTAAGTCCTCATACCTTGAAAAATTCCTTCTTCGCTTGCAAACGTGCTCACACGAACAGCCTGTCCTTTCTGCCTAGCAAAACGGTGATCGCAAGGTTTGAACCTGTGACTCTCTTCCTGCCAACGCCTTAGCACTAGCCTGGCGACCAGCTAGGCTAGCCACCCGCTTGGAAATAATCTTGCCCACACTTTATCTTATACCTTCTCTCCGTCGAAAACGCGTTTCACTTTATCTTGCTCTGCAAAAAGCATCCGCGAGATTCGAACACGAGATCTTCCTTCCACCAACGCTCTAGCGCTAGCCTCATGACCGGTTGGGCTAGCCACCCATGTGGAAAGTCTTCCACCGCCGCTTTTATTTATTCCCTTCCTTCGCTGATCGAACGAAATGCTTAACACTCTTCTCTGCTCCTTCCGAAATCGAATTGATTGCGCTTAATGTCGAAAAACCATTCCACACACTTAATGAATTTAATTGCCTTATTTTATATGCACTTTGATGCATATCCAAACACGTCGGCACTTTTAATTTAATTTAAAATTTTAATTTAAATTTTAAATAAAAAAAATTTAAACTAAATATTTAAAATTAAATATCTTCATCACCGGGGCACATTTTTCAACGAAACGAAGAGCCAACTTGGGTTTTAAGAAAAACCCATTTCAAATCTGTTGTCCATGGTTTTAAATAAAACCTTTTATTTTGTCTGCCTTGGTTTTCACAAAAACCCTTCCGCTTCTTGACATCAATGACAACATCTACACTTGAGCAAAGGCAATGTACCCAAGGTACCCAAAATTTCCAACAAATTTAAAGTTAAAATAGGGATTGAGAAAAAAAAAATTAAGGTTGAAAAGTGTTTAAAGGGAGCCTTGAAATTACACCAATAGATTAACAACGAAGGAATGGGTGGTAGTTCTAGAAATAGAGATTTAATAAACCCATCATGCTCTTTTTAACACTAATACCCCATTTAAAATGCCCAGATTAAACTTTTCCAAGTTTAATGGAAAGGACCTTGATGGTTGGTTGTGTTACATGGATCAATTTTTCAAATTCCATAACATCCTTTATGGGTCACCATGTCATCCTTTAAATTTGAATATGAGGCCCTACAATGGTATTAGTGGGTACAAGACATGACTCCTAACCTTTATTGAGAAGAATTCGAGTCCCAATTACTCACTCATTTTGGTCCTAGTGAGTATGATGACTTTATAAGAGCCTTAACAAAATTGAAACAACCATCTACTATTCAAGAGTATCAGACTCAGTTTGAGAAGTTGACTAATAGGACAAGGGGTTTGAGTGAAGGATTTTTTAGAGTTGTTTTATCAATGGATTAAAGCATTACATCAGGATCAAAATCTAAATTATTGTTTTATTGATCAAACATTATAATTTATAAGAATAAAATACCTAATACATTACCATGGTTTAATGAATACCATGAGTGTACAAGATAAGAAGGTATTTAATATGCCTTATCTAAAATTTAATTAGCATTGGAAAGTATTTAATACCCATGTGCACAAATATGCCTTTTCTAGAAGGCTGTTATTTATTACATGGATCCTTACCATTCTTCCCCACTAAAGAAGCATTGAAATCCAATGCGTACAAATGTGGAGGAAAAATATGGGAATGTAGAGGAGTATCACATACATCCGAAAATGCACTCTAATACAAAAAGAGGAAGACCAAAGATGTGTTGAAGTAGGTCCTCATTAAATAGAAAAAGGATGTTGGCACTGAGTCGGGCTTAGAAAGACCTTTCCAACGACTGTAAACACATCTATGCTTATAGATAACTAGATGGTCCCTCGATTCAGCATGAGAAAAAAGCAACATGTGATGTGTCGATGGGAATATTTCGTCAAAAGATGCCAATGTTAAATTAAATTAATTATATTTGATTTAATTTAATTTTTGTTTTATATTTTTTACAAAGGGATTAAATGGAGCATGCAACGTGGTAGAATGCGGATCTAGGGGCATCCATGGTGAGGACGACGAGGAACTATAGCTGGGAGTCCATGGCAAGGGCCGAATAATAGGATCCGAATAATAGGGGGCTAGGGAGGTGGCTTTGAAGGCCCGTAAAGAAGACAAAAATGAGAGAAACATGGTGATGGCTACAAACAGGAAGAAATGTTCATTGGGATTAAAAATCCAGAAGTAGTGAGATCTTCATCTTTGTGATCTGCATTAAACCAAAGGGGATTTGCATCATGACCTACAACTTCATCATCGGGTATATTTACAGTAAATACAAGAAACATTATTAATAGGAAGATCAACAAGAGGTATTGCATCCTCATTTCAGAATCGTTAGCTTCATGAATGAAGTCCCCATGTTCTGCACAAGATAGATCTGCAACTTCTATGTCGACAAGAAGGGCTTCTCTAGGCACATTTGTAAATTCTTCCTTGGAGTCTTTAGACAGGCCATCAATTTTCTTCATTGCTTCAACAACAACAACAACCCTTTCGTTTTCAATGTAAGCAACAATATAGTTTAGTGGAAGGATGATGGGTTGTGTGCCCATAAACCTTGGTTCGATTCCAGGTGCTGCTACATGATATTCAAGAATTTGTTCATCAATAGATGCCACTGCTTCAATCAACATGGTAGTATGAATTTGCTAGAGAGTTTTAGTAATCACTTTGCATCATTGAGCAATTTTATCTAGGGAGTGATTTGATTTTGGCAACATCATGCTAAATGCAAAAGCAAAAAAGAAGAGCAAACCCATGGCAGATCGAGGTACTCTGATATCAAACGAATATGGATTTACAGGCTCAAATTTTGATTTTTTGTTTTATTGATCAAACATTACAATTTATAGGCATAAAATACCTAATACATTACCATGGTTTAACAAATACCATGGGTGTACAAGATAAGAAGGCATTTATTATACCTTATCTAAATTTTAATTACATGTTCATCCATCTGCACAAATATACCTTTTCTAGAAGGCTATTATTTATTACATGGATCCATATCAGGATTAAAGGATTACATTAGGGCAGAGGTTAAAATGTTCAACCCACAATCCATTATGTAAGCCATAGGATTGGTCAAGTTAGTGGAGGAAAATATTTCTACTTAAATACGATCATCTAAATTTCTAAAAACCAAACCCTCATTTCCATCCAATATCACATTGAACATAAATCCCAATAATAAAGTGATTTACTAGAGAGGAAATGGATGCTCTGATAGCACAAGGGTTATGTTACAATTGTGATGAGAAATATGTCTCAGGACATAAATGTATACAACAAAAATTATACCTAGTAGATGTAGATGATTTTGTAGTAAATTAAGTATAGGAAGGAGTAGTAGAAGAGTTAGAAGAAGAGCACTAGGATGAGGGTGAAGCACATAAAGAACCACAACCAGAGATTTTAGTTTATGCACTTGCAATAATATTGACCCCCTAAAGGATGAAAGTAGTAGGATATTTCAAGGGAAAAAAACTATAATTCTTATTGGTTTAAGTTATACACATAATTGTATTGATCCCAAAATATCTAAGCAAGCCAACTGCTACATATATTATTGTAATTATTTTGAAATCATGATGGAAAATAGAAGAATATTATCTTGTAAAGAGAAATGTCAAAATGTTAAGTTGAAAATAGGGGAGTATGAACTTAAAATAAATACATCCACACTTCCATTAGGAGGGTGTGATGTTGTGTTAGGGGCATAATGTCTTTGTACATTGGGAATAGTAGCCTCGAACTTTGTTGAATTGTAGATGCAACTCACTCAAAATGGAAGGTCATACAATATTCATGGTTTACATGCGAGATCCCCGTAAGTTATCAGTTCAAGTTGAATGAAGAAATTGTTTAAAAAATACTCACATGGGGTAGTAGCTCAATTTGTAATTCAACACCAAGATACTGAAGTAGTCAAACCACAAGGGGATTTACACCTCATTTTGACTAAACATGATGTTTTTGTGAAACCTATGGGATTACCTGCATGCCATTCCCATGGCCATGCAATCTAGTTGGTACTAGGAATTTTCCCACCTAACATAAAGCCCTACTGATACCCTTATGTGCTAAAATCATAAATTAAGAAGTTGGTCTAGGAGTTATTGAAAAAAAGAGTAATTCGATACAATAACAACCCCTATTATTCACCCATCCTATTGGTCAAGAAAAATGATGGGCTATGGCAGTTATGTATCGACTTTCATGAACTCAACAAACTCACCATTAAGGACAAATTCCATATTACTATGATAGATGAGTTGTTGAATGACTTACATGGCACCAAATTTTTCCCTATGCTAGATCTCCACTCTAGGTATCATCAGATAAGGATCAAGGAAGAAGATATTCCTAAAATAGCACTCATAACTCATGATGACCATTGCGAATATTTAGTCATGCATTTTGGCTTAACTAATGCCTCTTCAACATTCCAACGTCCCATAAAAAATGTCTTTCATCCATTCCTTTGTAAGTTTATTTTGGTTTTCTTTGATGGCATTCTCATCTATAGTCACACTTGGGTCGAGCACTTACAATATTTGGATCAAACTTTTTAATTATTATGAGACAATTAGTTATTTGCAAAATGATCCAAATGTTCATTTGGTATGCAAGAGGTCGAAGACTTGGGGCATATTGTTTCACAATAGGAAGTTAAGGTTGATCCCAAGAAAATTGAAGTTATCCAAAAGTGGCCTAAGTCACAAAATCTCAAGATGTTTCACAGATTTTTGGGTATCATGGACTATTAATGACAATTTATACAAAATTATGGGAAAATAGTCACCCCCTTAATAACCATGTTAAAAAAGAATTCATTAATGTGGTCAATTCCAAAAGAAAAAACTTTTGCAGATGATGAGGAATTAAATTCAATTAAATTGAAATTTTAATTAATTAATAATTAATTAACCTTATGAAAAGTTACTTATAAAGGGCACGTCTCAAATCACGCCTTTTCACAAATTGTAATATTTATATTTAGAAACATTAATAAATATTATTTGGCTTTGCACCTACAAATTAATATATTTTTGACCATATTGTTCCATATTAGTTGGTATCACAATAGGTTGACCCTTCCCTATGAGGGGGAATCTCCCTCATGGATATTTCCCCTCCCCTTATTGCTTTCATTCCTTTGAAGTCTCATTTTCTTATCGTTTTTGGAGCTTCGACTTCACTTGTTATTTTATCCTTTAGAGAATGATTTACATACCAATGGAAAGCTTATTTCAAGCATGTTGTGGAGATCATATAACAACTATTGTTTGATATATAATTGCTAAAACACTTGGATTTGACTGTAATGACTTCACTAGTGTTTGTATCACTCAAGCTTGGGCAAACAAAAGACTACGACCAATGGAGACATGGAAAAGTTATCGTATTTCCTATACACAACGTCATCTCCACCACCACTTGTAACTTTAACCAAGTAACTTGATCACACTCCTTCAACAACCCAAACTTGCACTTGCCATGTGTCAGTTTACTCAACACCTTTTCTAGGCACATGTCGCACTCGATTTTTTTGGCTATGCCACTTGTTGTGAGCTAAGGTATCCATATTTTTCAAAGAACATGTGGAATTTCTAAGATTATGAGAATTTCAATGCTATGTCAAATATATGTTATCCAACCTTAAGCGACATTTTCAAGAAAAGTTCAATCTATTTATTCCCCAAAGAATTTGTGCTTATTTGTATAAATTTTGTTCCTTCATTGCAATTCATTGCACCCCCATCGAGCAACTTTAAATATTTGCATTCGCTCCTATTTACTATTGATGTAGGACCTTACACATTTGTGGACTATAGTAGATCTGTGAAGTTCCCTGCAAAGAGTTCTAGGCTAGTCAAGGACGTCAACAATGAGTTTATGAACTTCTACATAAATTGCAAATAATCCAGTCCACTTCAGTCACATAAATGAACATACGCATATAATGTTATGCTATCATCATCATCTAAAGCACACCAAGATAAGCGTCACTATCGTCCTGTATATGCACCCTACAAAAAATTAATGTGAAGGTTTCACCAACCACTTTTTGGGAGCCTTTCCTACTTTACTTCTCCACACCCTTTGCAATGTGTTGAAGATCACTAAAAATTTTCTTATCCCAAATTCTTTTTGGTAAGGATAAATAGGCCTTTATATTATACCATTGCCCCTCTTAAATAAATAAAATAATATTAAGGTCATATTTTATTTTAAAACAAAAAGCATATACGTAAGAATATTCTCCAAATATCCTCTATGAAACATTCCCCAAAGATTCTGCCTAGAGGAAAAACACCTCCACCTTTTATTTTTCTTGATGAGACTATTTGCCTTATGTTCTAAAGCATTAAATCAATGATGAGTATAACCTTATATACTCGTCAAAAATATTAGAGAAAGATCTAGTGGAAGCATAATCCTTCAGTTTTGTGAAGTTCTAATCATATAATGGTGCATCAAAGTTCTTGATGAGGATTTGGGTTTCCTTTTCAATCCTATGGAGTTGTATCATAGATTGCACAATCAATGGTACTTGAGAGACACGTATGGAAGTAGATTTTCTCAAGATCATGGTCCTTTGTATGTTTTCAATAGACATCACATCAAGAAAAAATATTCGATTTTGAATTTACAATATAATATTTTTTTTCCCATATTGTTTTGTATCAGTAGATCTCAAGGAGGCCATGATTTTTACCTTGATGTTAGCTACTCCTATGTTTTCCAAATCCTTTATAATTGAAAGTGATGTTTTGGATCATGGCATTGGGACCATATTAATGCAAGAAGGGTGACCCTTAGCTTTCACAAGTAAGTACTATTAGGGAAAAAATGGGAAAATCTACTTATGAAAAATAAATGATGGTCATGCTCCATGTTATTAATCATTTGAAGCTATATTTCATTGGGAGATATGTATCTATTAAATAGACTACCAAAATTTAAAATATTTCTTGGAACAAAGGGTATCTACTCCAGTACAAAAATAGGTTTAAAAATTATTGGGGTATGATTATGACATTGTGTATAAGAAAGGAAAGGAGAATATTGTGGTAGATTCCCTCTCCCATAAATTTGAGGATTAGGTGGAAATGTGTGCCCTCTCATCCCACTTCCTCAATGGGTCTCCCAACTTCAAGAAGAAGCAACCAAGGATCTATCCTTACAAACCTTACAAGAATAATTTCAAATGGATTCTAGTTCACATGCCATGTATTCATGGGATGGACACTTGCTAATATATCAAGGTCGCATTGTGGTTTCCAAAACTCCATAACTCTGTGAGGATATCATGGAGGAATTGCATACTTCACATACTATAGACCATTAAGGATTTTTGAAGACATGAGTGAGCTAAACAATAATTCTAGTGAGAAGGAACAAAGAAGATATTCAAAATTTTGTGGCCAAATGTAAAATCTACCAATGGATGAAAGGAGAAATAATTTGTACTCCAAGCACTCAAAAAATAATTTCTAATCCTATACAATGTATGGAATAATATATCCATGAATTTTATTGAAAGTATTCTTAAATATGGAGGAAAATCAATCATTCTTGTGGTGGTGGATTGTCTCTCAAAGTATGCTCATTTCTATTCCCTCATCCATCCTTACCATGCCTCCACCATTGCTCAAATATTCATGGACTCCATTTTCAAACTCCATGGTATTTCCAAATCAATTATGTCTAACCATGACCCCACTTTTACCAATCAACTTTGGTAATAATTATTTAAATTTCAAGGAACACAACTGTAAACAAGCTTAGCCTGCCATCCATAGACGGATGGGCAAATTAAAATTGTCAACAAATACTTTAAAACATACCTTCATTGTTTTACCTCAAAACACCCAACATAGTGGTAAAAGTGGTTAACTTTGGCTTGTTGGTGGTACAAAACTTCATTATATACAACTTCTAGAATAATTTTTTTTAAGTAGTTTATTGGCACCCACCTCCGTCATCCTTTTCATATGTTCTTGGAAACTCCAAAGTTTAGGCAGTGGATGCAAATATTTAGGAGCGTATCAAAAATTTTATAATAGTTGAAGAAGAACTTTTTTATGGCTCAAAACTGGATCCAAAAACAGATTGAACAACATTATTCTGAGTTTAGCTTCAATGTAGGTAATATGGTCTTTCTTCAACTTCAACCCTACAAGCAATCTCCAGTGTAACTTTGTCCAAATCAAAAATTGGTAGCACAATTTTATGGACCCTACTAGGTATTGCATTAGATTGAACAAGTGGATTATAAGCTTTAATTACCACTTTCTTCCAAGATCCATCCAATCTTTCACATCTCTTGTCTCAAGAAGTTACTTGACAACCGCTTTTAGGTCCAATCGACACTCCCTAAATTAGGTGATGAAGGCTCGATCATCTTGGACCATGACAAAATTTTGGAGTAAAGAACCCACCCTATCTATAACCACACCATCACTAAATTCTTGGTCTAGTGGCAGGGTTTAAGCTAGAAAATACCACATGGGAGTCTCTCCAGTAGATACAACAATAGTTTCCTCATCTCTGTCTTTGAGGACAAAGCTTTTTGAAGGGGAAGGGCATGTTAGGACCCCATCCTAACATTAATATGTAATTACCCTCTTCCTAACATGGGGACCCCATATTAATGATGTTATGTAAATTTATGTAATGTGTATGTGGTATTTGAGATGCCGAGATAAGTAGGGCCATTTAATGTAACCATTTTAAAGAATGTAACTACTTGTTTGGTACAAGATTTTAGCTCAGGTGGCCACTTGCATGTGAAGTTGACCCTGCAACGTTATATTTAGGGTTACAAAGTGATATAGAAATCATTGTGAAGCTAATCCAAAAAGGTGGCCTCCCTAGGCCATCGATCTTATTGATCATCGATACACCCTATTCAGGAATGGAAAACATGACATTTTTGTGATAGCCATGGAAGAGAGTGACCCAATATAAAATATCTTAGGGCATAAAGAATATCATGTAAATCACATGAATTCAAATCTAGGGTGCAAATTTATCAAATCATCCAATTATGATGAAGCAAATTGAATGGGGAGCTTCAACATAGGTTTTGCCTCTTCTTCTTTACAATCTTCTTTTAGGGCAACAATAGTAAAAAATTATTAATTTTCAACTACACTAATAGGGCTTTCTTCAAATAACTTTCATAATTAATAACAATATAGTCCAAAGGAAGGACAATGGGCTCCATGCCCATAGATCCTGGTTCAATTCTAGGTATTGCTACTTCATGAATTTCAACAATTTCTAAGTGTTCCTCAAAAATATTAACAAATTCTTCTACTTCAAGAGCAACATCGTCTAGTGGAAAGACAATGGAATTTTCATCCATAGATCTTGGTTTGATTCCACGTGCTGCTTCAAATTTTGCCATCACTTCTTCCACACGAAGAATTTCTTCTCCAGCAGATGCTTGTTCTTTTGTTGCCATTTCTTTTATTCGTTGGACATCTTGAATCTGCTGGAGATTAATAATGATCAATTTGAGTTGTTGCTTCATTTCTTAAAAAGATATCATGGTGCTCTACCTCAATCAATAATGTCTAGGAAACTATTAGGAAAAAATTTGAGGGTTTCCTAATGCATAATTGCCTAGAGTGTAAGATTTTACCTTCCAATTACAAAAAGGGGTAAAATTGAATGCTTTCAAAGTTACACAATTTTGTAATTACAAAGAATTTACCCTTCAGGTTGAAGTGGTAAAAGAAAATGAGCACTAAATTTAATATTTGAACCTTAAAAATTGTAAAAATCTAGTTTGTGGAGGCAAAAATAAATTGAAATCGAGGCAAAATAATTTCTCCTTGCTGTAGTAAAAATTTGGATTTTGAATTTCAAATTTCAACAGTCCAATTTGGCGACAACGGTCTTTGGTGGTAAATTTTTTTGTAAAAATTTGATTTTTTTAGCAATCAATGTTGCAAGTCGAACAGTCAACGACTCGATCAAATTGTGTTTGGTCCACTGAGTCAATATTGGCGTCAATGGGTCGTAAGTCCACCAAATCTATTATCGCACAATAACGTGTGACTGCATCAACCATCGGTGCCTGTTGCCACTTGGTCATGTGAGCTCAGGCTCGGAGGTAAGCCTAACCATTGGATGTTGGTCACTTCAATAGGTGCCCTACAACCCTATTAAACCCTGTTCTCACAGCGAATCTGGGACTAAAAGGAGGCCCAAACAAAAAAAAATTGAATGTTGCCTATACAACCTTTTACCATCAAAACCAATGATATGGAAATCAAATTGAAGCCAAATTATTCATTAAGCATAATAATTAAATAGTACAAAACAAAGAATCAAAGGAGTTATAGGGGTTACAACCAACTGCAACAATATGTTATGTAGGGACAACCACCTTGTAACAACATAGATGCAAACAAAATAGTGTCATGTTAGATACAAGAACAACCTCAACAACATAACCAATGCACACTAACTATTAACAATCTAAATCATAACGTGGGCACACTATGCCTCACGTGAATACAACGCAAGAAATATCTTAGGCTTAAGGATAAGCCTAAGGTACAATGATATCCAAATCACAAAGAGTATTTTAAATGGAAACAAGGTATAGATGAAGGCATATTATATTTTGTTGTATTGAATCTCTTCTGCCAAGGAGATTGCTCCCTTGAAGAGACCTACAATTCTAGAATGTGTTCTTATTTTTTGCAATATAATTTGCTGCATTTCCATTTCATCTTGTAATATTGTTAATTTCAAGCTCATTTTCTATTATTATTGTAATATTCTATGGATGTGCTTTTATTTTACTACAAGGTTCATACCAGATTTTGTATTACTTATTAAGAGTTAAGACAACAACAATTTGCTTTGAATGATCTAATAACATGTTCAAAAATTTATTTCTATCCTAATTAAGGTAGTAACAATTATGAAAAAGCAAGTTCAAGCAATAAGGGAGCCTCAACTTTGTATGTTCTAGACCCTTGGAAAAACTTAAAAAATAAAGAACTTTTGAGGAAAATCTAGGTAGCAAGGAATAAAATTCATCCATGGAATATCTAGCTAGAAGTTTGGATGCTTAAGTTATGAACAAGAGAAAAAATGAATCTATAGTAATCCTTATCCAAGTAGTAGATGCTAAACAAAAAGTTATTATCAATGATGATATGATTGAGCATGATAATAATGCTTCTTAAAGGCAGAAGGTTTATACATAAGTTTTATGGATACCGACCAGTTTTTTAGAAGATTCAAAATTGGATCAAAATGTAAATAGGGATTGAATTCAAATTACTTTGACTTTTATTTTAAAAGGATTTTTCCTCATCATATTATCCAGTATAAAAAATAGGAATAAAACAATAAGTGGTCATCCATGGTTTAGAGGGAGGGATAGCCTATATTTAAGAAAATATAGTGAGATTTTTCTATGGATATAAAAACTGCTAAAAATCTTCTAGTGTGGGTTAGGTTTTTTATAATTGCATATTAACTTATCAATAAGGAGGTTTTTAAAAAATATTGTTAATACTTTGACGGAGTTCATCTAGGAGGGACCAACTACTAAAGAGAAAAAACATGTTGTATATACCCAAATATATTTTGCCATGGATATTTGAAAATATTTTGTAAAATCCATAAAGATTAAACATATATGAAGATAATGGGATCAACAAATGGATTATGAAAAACTTGCATACTAATGCCACAAATGGCATGAAGCTAGACCATTTTCTTCTCTTTGTTATACAAGAGGTTACATTTTTTATTTTGATTTACTACCAAATCTTTTGGGAGGCTTTCAAAGTCTATCCAAGCTTTCTCTTTCAGTTTCTTAAGATTATCCTTTGAAGAGATTTTTTTTTTTTTGAGAACAAGGGGTTGTACTCGGGTCCCCCACCTTGAAAAATCACAAATATCTTCTTTAGAGCTTTAGAATTTACAAATAGATTCACTTCTTATCTCAATTAAGATGCTATAGCTAGAAAACTACATTGTTTTACATAAAATGTCTAAATTCTTGATTTTCATTTTTTGGATTTTTTAAAAACAATTGTGTGAATACAAATATTCTAGAATTCAGCATCCTTATTGAAATTTTCATATAGTATCCTTCACAATACCAAAATTTCACCTCTACTATCTATGCATTGCATTTTAGTAGAGTAATATTTCCAAAACATCACACTTTCATAGTTTGTTTTACCAAATATGGATTGCTAGTTTCCTTCCTGAAGCACAAGTGCAACCACAAAAATTATAATAAATAGTTTATATGAAAACACATTAATGTTATAAAATAAAGCAAATATTACCAATGGAAAACATCAAAGTAAAGCTTAATCATTATTTGATTTAGGCAGTCAAAATTTTCTTGTTAGCTTAGCTAAACTTACTAGTTCCTCTAACCATGGAAAAGAGAATTTAACCTCACAATCCTCAATTAAAACCCCTATTTTGGCTAGCCGATCTGCACATTTGTTTCTTTCTCTTAACATATGTGTAGATCGAATTTCTTCATACTCTTTAGCAAGATTTTGAATTTCCACTATTATCTTTTGTATGTTCCATGGAGCCTTTGCTTTCCTCAAAATTGCACTTATTATTATGAATGAATCACCTTCCATCCATACTCTATTTCATTTCATTTGTTTAAATACTTTTAACTCTTCTAAAGCTACCTCAGCTTCAACTTCATTATTTTTCTTAAATCCACTATTGAAAGTGTAATAAGACAATCTCTCCTCTATTATTTCTAATTATTCCTCCTCCTGTTGGTCCTACATTTCCTTTAAATTCTCTATCAAATTTGAATTTGAATTTTCATTACCTCTAAACTAATTTTCTTTCCTTTAAATATTCTTCTATTCCTTTCTAGCCATACAATCCAAAGCATTGTATCTTTTGATATATTCTAGATTGTCTGTAAAGCCTCACTTTTAAAACTGTTATACCATTGCTTTAACCATTCTTCAATTCTACTATTCATCGTCGTGCATTTACCAAACATATTAAGATTTTTTTGCCATAGTTTCCAAACTATTGAGCAATGCCCCAAGAGATGTTCTATACATTCCTCCTCCTTTTTACAAAGAACACATTGTGAGGGGCCATGAAAATTGCTTTTCATAAGGTTATCCCAGGATAAAATTCTTCTATGCCCTACTAGTCAAACAAATATTTTGACTTTAGGAATGCTTGGGATATCCCAAATATCTCTCCTTAGTCTTGCAATATTTCTATTTTGTTGGTGCTTTACATTATATCTACTTCTTGTTGTGTATTTGTCTAGATGTAGTTGCTTACATTTAATTTTATCAATCCAGGGTAATCCGGGTTATATTTAAAGAGTGAAAATCCAATATAGATTGTACCGTAGTGATTAATTCTTAGGATTGATTCTATTTTATTTAGTCTCAAGTTTTGCAAGAAATTAAAGTTTGGAGAAAATTACAGTTTGTAGGAAATAAAATAAAATAAAATTGTGTTTAAATTAAAGATGCAATTTAGACTAAGTCTATATGAGTATGTGTGGATCCATTTATGATTTAATGATGCATAGTATAATTCATAATTATTTATTGTGCAATTTAATTAAATTTATGCTCTAAGACTTATTCTACATTCTAACTCTATCTACCGTGTTTTTGGGGGAAGATATTTAGGGACTAACCTTTCGGAGTGGGCCCTACCTCCGGAAGGTTAGTATTAACCTCCTCCACTTTCTCTACTCTATTTAAACTTAAATAATCTAATTCATTAATTTTAATCTAACGCTAATTATTTCATAGTTGCAGGAAAACAAAAGGAAAATTACAAAATCAAATACAACATAAAAGAAATACATAACATGGTTACCAAATCCATAGAAGAAAATACTGCTATTTTATTGCTTAATCTTCAACCTTCATTCGTACAAACTATGCAGATAGACTCCTTCCACATCCAACAATAAATCTCTAGAATCATAGCTTGTAGACCATTGACAATAGATGATAGACAATAGACCTTTTCAAAGGTATTTACATGTATTTTTATAATTTCACATTGGAAATTCATAACGAAACACTTCCACATATGTTGGCTTGATGAGGCGACAACTATATTCCAAACAGAAATAATCTAAACTGAAATAATTTCCTAACCTACTTGGACGCAGTCATAATCTAAAAGGTCCAAGTGGCATCTTACAAACAAACATAACAAAAAGCTTCTAATTTGAATATTCGTAAGATATAACAATACAACTACATGCCCCTTTATTTAAGGAGAGGACATAACATCTTGCGTTGAAATCTAGACAACTTAACAACTTTAACAAAATATATTCTAGATGACACGTTACAAATTATACCAAAATATTAAATCATTTGACAAATATTAATGCCAATGCATTAACAATTATGATGATTGTATAATCCACGTAATGTTGTTACACTATCATTAGACGTGGAATGCTGGTGCATCATATGGTTTGAATTGGTTGACATTCTTTTCATAGATCCTTTTAGCATATGCTTTTTGTAATGCCATTATGTAGGTGTTTTCTATAGTGCATTTATGTAGGTGAATTTTATAGCGTATTTATATAGCAAATATTCATGCGGCTTCTCAGCATATCTCAATGTGACTAATTCATCCTTGCTTTAATGTTTGAGTTGTGTTTTTATCCAACATTACCTACAATCGTTCTACTTCCAAAAACATGCAAAACTTCATACAATTTATGTAAAATGTAGGCATTTATCATTTTAACATCATAAATCAAATTTACTGATAAATCATATAAATAAGATACAATCAACCATCATAATACATTCATTTTCACCCATTTTTAGATAAAAGACATATAAAAGGTTCCATAATACATGCACATTTTAGCACTCATTAGTATCCTCCAGAGCTATTCAACTTCCAAATCAATTTATCCTTGGCTCTCCTTATAATAATCATTGTTGTCATCTTTCTACTCAACTGCTTCCTAGAATCAATGTCTTGTATACTTGAAAAAATCTTCTTTCCATTTGTATCTTTCTTCCTGATCCTTGTCTAAAATATTTGAAACCCTATCACCATATTTGTCTTGAAGTAATATCATCCAAGGTTTCAAAATTGGATCTAGATTAAGTGGTTTTTTATCACACCAAGTATCCATCCAAACAAAAACAATTCTCCAGTTTCCACCACCCATCTTAAACCTTTAATCACTAGATCAATAGATTTTTCAAACCATTCCAAAGTGCAGAACCATTTGGTAGAGATAATGCAGTAAATATTAAGCTTGGGTCATTAGGCTCAACATCCTTAGTAGAATTATTTCCCAATGTCTTTGACTCTCTTTGTATAATCTCTAAGATTACTTTTCCACTAACAACTAAGTTTGCATCTGTAAGAACTCGTAAACTGAGACCTCCCCTAGTTTTATCATCACACACCTTGCTCCATTTCACCAAAAGAGAATTTCCTTTTATCATGTAATCCTAACAACAAAAAGGATTGCATGATATAGATTAATTTTTTTCTATTGATTTTGTCATAGTATACAATGACATATAATATGTTGGAATGGCATGTAAGACTAACTTAATTAGCTGCACTCAACCTGCTAACGATAATCATCTACCTTCCATATCGATAGTTTATTATAAACTTTACTTATAACTAGATTCTATATTTATATCCTCATTCTCCCCTCAAATAAGGGCATCCCTAGATAAGTTGTTGGTAAATTTGCCTCCTCCATTTGAAGTAACTTGCAAATCCCTGCTTTGATTTTATATGGAGTGTTTAGGAAGTAAATTTTGGATTTAGTCGTATTAAATTTTTGTCTCAAAGCTCTTTCATATTCCTTTAATAAGGTATTCAAAGCTCTGGCCTTGTTTATCCTTGCCCTCCCAAAACAGGTTGTATCATCTATAAACCATTGATGGGTGATGTTGTTGATGTTATTACTAGACTTAAGTCCACTTATAAGCTCATATTTTTTAGGCTTCTTCAAGTTCCTACCCAAAACCTCTACCATAATAATGAACAAATATGGTGATAGAGGATCTTCCTATCTAAGACCTTTCTTGGCTTTAAATGATTCTGTTACTAACCCATTGAACAACACTGAATATGAAACTGTAGAGACACAAGCTTTAATCCATCTAACTTGTTTCTTCCCAAATCCAAACTTTTCTAATACTACAAAAATAAAAATCCCATTTAACCCTATCATAGGCTTTACTCATATCAAGTTTAAGATCATTGTTTTCTCTTTTATTTAAGTTGTTGAATGTATAACTTCATGAGCTACTTTGATCCCATCCATAATTTATCTCTCTTTCACAAATGCTCCTTGATCTTCTGAAATAATTTTGTATAACAATGGCCTTAATCGAATCACCATAACTTTGGAGATAATCTTATATGCCATATTACATAGGCTTATGGGTCTAAAAGAATAAAACAATTTAGAATCATTCTTTTTTGGAATCAGGGTAAGATATGTTGTATTTATTTTATATGGTATGTATTGTTTTACCCTAGACTGTTCCAGTATCACCAATCCTTCACTATATCCCAATTATGTTGGTAAAATGTTGTAGAGAGCCCATTTGGACCTAGGGATTTATCCTTATTAAAAGAGAAAAGAGCTAAATGAAATTCTTCTAGAGTAATAGACTCCATCATTTTTCTATTGTCTTTATTTGTTATCACTAAAGGTACTTCGTATAGAAGTTTATCATTAAGAACTGCAAGCTCATTTGATCCTAGACTATTTTGATAAAAAATCTTGTCTCTTTTCTAATTTTAATTTGGTATTTAATCCAAACCCCTTCTACTAATTTTGGATGTTGATCTCTATACTATAGCCATCCTATGAAAAAACTTTGTATTTTTATATCCTTATTTTAACCAAGTCTATCTTGATTTTAATCTCCAAAATTTCTATTCCTTACTCAAAATATTATGACATTCACTACGTAAGTGTCTTTCCTTTGAGCTTGGATTATTATGATCACCCTTTTAGAGTTTTGAAAGTTTATCTTTTAGTTCTTTCTTCTCATAAATATTTCTAAATGTATTTTTTCCATTCTTTTAAGTTAGATTTCATTGATTTAATTTGTTTTGGAAGTGCATACAACCCACTGTTTCTTGAAGAATTCCACATTTGTGCTATCATATCAAAAAATTAAGGATAATGTTCCCACATCTACTCATATTTAAAATATACTATATTTTAATTCACTTACCACCATTTTAACTCTTATTGACTAGTTATTTGAATCAATCCTTGTTAAGGTATTAATTTTAGCACAAATCCCTTCATCTAGTCAATGATTTGAGAGTATGCATCTATCTATTTTTTTTCTATTAGGTTCTGGCCTCTCTTGTTGTTGGTCCATGTATAGTTGTCTTCTTCAAACTCAACCTCCCATAGATTATTGTTTTGAATAAAAGCTGAGAAATCTCTCATACTTTGTGTTAATTTCCTAACTCCCCCAAAATTTTCATCCAACTTGGTTATGGCATTAAAATCTCCTATGATCATGAATCGGGTTTATTGGTCTTTACTTTTCATAAAGGCTTCTATCCTACTCCAAACTTCTAATATGATTGACTGAGTTATAGGTCCATAGATATTGATAAGGATGAAATGATAAGTGAATAAAGAGGCTATCCAATGCCTAGTTTTATGAATGGTTTCACAGAAGGTTCTAATAGGATTCCAACAAGTTAGAATTCCCCCTGCTTTACCTTCAGAATCCGTAACATCCCATTCACATCTCGCCCATATTGTTTTCATAGTCTTTTAAACTTCTTTTGTCATATTAGTTTTTGGATACAAAGAATATCAGGCTTATTACTTAAATAGTGGTCATTGATACACATTTGCTTTGAGGGGAATTAGCACCCCTTATATTCCATGAGATGATTTATAATCATGTCTCATTAGGAGCTATTGGCCCTGCCTACGAATTACCAATATTATTTTATTTTTTGGTAAAAAAATGTTCAACCAACTTAGTTTTTGTTCCTTTATCTATGTTTTCTCTTGCTTCCTTAGTTCTCGCTTGATAATTTGAGGGTTTTCCTCTTTTTTCCTTGCATGTATTAGGAGTAGGTCTTATTATTCTATTCCTCAATATCTTTTCACAACTTTGTTTTTCATCATATTTATCCTCTCTTGGATCTACTACGGAAGCTTTTGACTTGTCCTACTCATTTTATGATATTTTCTTATTAATGGTAGAGGTATTAACATCTAACACTGTATTTTATTTACCAATTTTTTTCTCCTAAATAGTGCATGGTACTTCAAGAGATTATTCAAAATCTGACGAGACATATTCCTTAGGTTTATTGAGAATGTTCGTCCCTAAATCAAGATCATACTGAATAGAAAATTCCTTGTTAATATGTTGAACCTATTGTACTGTGTTCTCTAAGTGGAATGTGGAAAAATGCAAGCAGGAAAAGACAATATTATATTGTAAATTTTAATGACCACAAGGAAAAAGCGTATATAAGCGCTGAAATCAAGTGAAGGGAAAAAATCCTCAGATAAGGACTAGCTCTCATAGGCTTAGATGTGAAATAGGGAGATGAACAACGCCCAAAGAACAATGGGAAGAAAAGATATGTACTCTATGCAGCACAAGGGCAGTAGAGACAGAGAAAAACTTCATCTATAAATGCTCGAGTTTTTCAGATATCCCTGAAAAATACAAAGAAACACTTGGGAACGGGTTCATGGCAGATTTATTTGAAAACAGTAAAATAAAAAAAGTTGGAGAATTGCTAACTCAAATCAGTAGGAGAAGGAACAACCTTCTCAAAGATATTAAAGATCATATGATATGATTTGAGTAATTGTACTTCCATATTTGAGGTCCCATAGACCATATTTGGGTCTCGTAGACGTAATTAAAATCTTTCATTTCATAATCTAAGTAAAAACAAATATTTAATAAATTTTCTTTTATCCTTTCTTTCAAATATTAAAAAAATAAAATAATGTAGACTAAACAATCATATATTATACCAGAAAAGAAATCAAAGATTTAATTTTTTCTTATAATAACCCCTCACACGCCCCTACGTATCTACTTAGCATCATCGAAAAAAAATCATCATATATGAAGGTGCCAAGCAATTAAAATTTAATTTATAATCCGCAGTTGGAGAACAAGCGGGTAGTTAAAACTCTCTAGTTATCGAGAGGCCCATGTTCAAATCTCTCCCCTCACATGTTGAGGATATGCTGTATATAAAAGGTTCCTCATTAAAAAAAAAATAATAATAATTATATGTAAAGCCTTTAGAAAATCAAAATGGAAATACATAGAGAATCTATTTTTGAGGTTAGGTTTGATGAAGTATTGTAGTGGTTAGGGTTTTAAGTTTTTTTAAGTTAAATTGTGTGAAATATTATAATGAGAAAAAAATAAATTAAATTTTATGGGACACTCTAGTGATTAAAGTTTTCTTAAAAAATAAAATTAAGTTAAATTTTGTGGGATAATGTAGTAATTAGGATTGAAATTTGTTTTTGGTACAAGTTCACTCATACAAACACCATACTCCAAGGTAATTTTAAAATACTATAATAATTAAAGTTTTAAATTTCCTTTAAAAATCTAAATTCAAACTATATTTCTTTATATATAAACTTATAAATAAATAAAAAAATTATAAAATTTTAAATACATGATCCAACACCTAATTCCTAGGAACTTGCCTCTAATAATTTCTGTCTACTACTATATCGATTGATAGTGTTGTTTAAAACTAAATTATTCCTTACCTTCTTGGAGCCACGCAATACAAACTATATATTGTTATCTTATTATTTAAAAAATCTAAATTCAAACTATAAATCTTTATATATAAACTTATAAATAAATAAAAAATTTATAGAAACTTAAATACGTAACACCTAATTCCTAGGAACTTGCCTCTAATAATTTCTGACTATTATTATATCAATTGATAGTGATTTTCAAAACTAAATTATTCCTTACCTTCTTGGAGCCACATAATACAAACTATATCTGTCGGTATCATATTTCTTAAAAAATATAAATTCAAACGAAAAGTCTTTATATATATATAACTTATAAATAAATAAAAAATTACAATATCTCTCGTCATCATATTCTTTAAAAAATATAAATTATAAATTCAAACGATAAGTGTTTATATATATATAAAACTTATAAATAAATAAAAAATTACAGAGACTTAAAATACATGGCCCAACACCTAATTCCTAGGAACTTGCCTCTAATAATTTCGATCTATTATTATCCTAATTCCTTGGAGCTTGCCTCTAATAATTTCTGTCTATTATTATATCGATTGATAGTGATGTTCAAAACTAAATTATTCCTTACCTTCTTGGAGCCACGTAATACAAACTATATATGTTGTTATCATATTGACGATTTCTGTCTTTATGATATCGATTGATAGTGATGTTCAAAACTAAATTATTCCTTACTTTCCTGAAGCCGCGTAGTACAAGCTATATATCTCGTTATAACATAGACTAACGACGTGTATGATAGGGATGGTTACCTGCTCTGGATATTATTAATATGTCCTCTGTTTAATTATTATTATTACCTCTCAGAGTCTAGATTCCTGGTCCCGTAACAGTTATTAACTTACTGCATGGGACCCCCAAAGCTACAATCACGAAAGAGGCTTGGCTGACCAGGGTTCCATTCTGAATTTTCCACAACCACTATGCTCAGAGGATTTGTGATGCATTCGTATGGACATGGCAAAAGAAAACCATTTTATCGATCATGGATTTGACCTCAACTCCGTGAGAAAATTCGAATACAATTCAAAGTAAAAGAATAGAGTCAGTACCCATTCCCCTAATATTCTAAGATCTTATTTTCATTCTTATTTTTTAATTTTTATTTGTGGGTTTAGTCCCACTTATTTTTAACACGTGATATTTTCGTTTGTTTTCCCATATCAAAATCTCTTTGTATTTTTTCTCTTTATTTTTGCTTCTTGGGTCTTCCTCTCTTTTTTTCATACCCAGCAATACTTTCATCTTCATCAATCTCTTCAATCTTCTCACACCGCTCATAGTAAGACTTATCATATTTAGTTTTACCTTGTTATGAAGGATCTAAAGTGCAAGAAATAACCTCAAAAGCACAATCTTCTTTATGTTGCCTTGGAAACCCTATAGTGCAAGGATGCTCTTTTATAGTAATTACCTTTTTATCCTGCCCTAAAAACCTAAATCATTATGGGTTTCCTCCACCCTCATTTCTTTATTATTCTGCTCTTGAAACCTTAAAGTGCAAGGGATAACATCCTCACCATTTTCACTTTTATTATCTGAAGAGGATTCAATATTACTTGAGGAAAATGAAGATGATTTACTTGGAATAAACTTGACCTCTTTTGTTGTCTTTGTTTAGGATTTATCTCCACATCTTCTTTTGCACCTTTAATTCCTTCTAAACTTGCCAAATGATATTGTAGATAGGCTTTCTTTACCTCTTCTTTTGGAGTGGAATATTCTTGATGTGATATAATTTCTATTATTGTAAGATTTCCTTGCTTCATCTTGAAGTTTATCTTGTGGCTATAATTTTTTGTCCCTTTCTTCATAGTTTCTACTTTGCAAACTCTTGCTATGTATCCAATATCATAATAATTGTGACAACGAAATGCAACATTTTTATAATCTACTTGTCGATCCCATTCTCTTGATTTAGATTTAATCTTAATGGATTATGGCAAAGGTATTGAAATATCCATAGCAACATATATTTGAGTATATATAGCATGATTTCGCTCCTTAGTAGTTTTTCCTTCCTTAATGAATCCCCCTAAGGGTATTTCCAGTATTCTTCAAAATATCTGTATTTAGAAGCTGATATGGAAGTCCAAAAAATCCTAACCCACACTAGAAGCTTCTTAATAGTTTATGTCTCAACAAAAATAATAATTCCATGGTCTCAAATAAAGTGCATCTCTTCCCCTAAACCATGGGCCACCAACCATTATTTTATTCCTAATTTTTGAATTTAAAAGATGATGAGGAAATAAAAATCCCAAAATAATTTGAATTCAATCCCCACTTTTAGGCAGAAAAATCCCAAAATAATTTGAATTCAATCCCCACTTCCACTTGATACAATCTTGAATCTCCAAAAACCCCGGTCATGATCTATGGAACTTACATATTAACCCTCTAATTTTAAGAACTATTATCATACTAAATCATCTCATCCTTTATACTTACTTTTGGTGTAGCATCTGCTACTAGGATTGAACTTATCATGTATTCACTCTTCTGCTTATCTCCAACTTGGGCCTCCATACTTCCAACTAGGGCATATTGATTTCTATCTAGGGCATCTTGACTTCCCATTAGGGATTTCAAATATGACATTCCTTTTACAATGGCTAATGAATCTCACTCTTGACTTGCACTCCCTATTGGTTCACATCCCCTCTCGGCTCACACTCTCTCCCAACTTGCACTCTATCCTGCTTCACACTTATTTTCGGTTTGCACTCCCTCTTGGCTCACAACTGCCACTGTATCTTCTTTTTCTTGGCATTCCTTCAACTCAAAAATTTTCTAGAAATAAAATTCCACACATTCATGGTAAGGGTTTGAAGCATTGATGCACTCTATATGAACCGAATGCTCTCTTTCCATGACTGAATCTCAGCTCACACTCCCTCTTAGTTTGCACTTCCTCTTAGCACTTACTCTCTCCTACCTTACACTCACTCTTCACTTGCACTTCCTCTTAGCACTTACTCTCTCCTACCTTACACTCACTCTTCACTTGCACTCCCTCCTAGATTACAATTTCCCTTATCTCTTATTTTTCTAGACGTTCCTTCAATTCATTTTTTTTTTAAATAATGTTCCACACATTCATGGTAAGGGTTTGAAGCATTGATGCACTTTGGATGAACCTGTCGCTCTTTTGCCATGATTGAATCTTGGCTTGCACTCCCTCTTGGTTCACACTTTCTCTTGGATCACATTCACTCTCGGCTTGCACTCTCTCTAGGATTTTCTCCAATTGAATCCTTTAAATTCTCCTAAGATTTAGAACAAGAAATGACACTTGTTCCTATATTGCATTTTACTTTCTACTTCCTACTTCCTGCTCACACTTCCTCCTCACTCTCGACTCACACTCGCTTGCGACTGCAATCACTCTCAAATCGTTGTTGCTCCTTTCTCGCACTCACTACTACACTTATCCCTAACTCACACTCACACTTTCATCTTGTAATATTATTAATTTCAAGTTCATTTTCTATTATTATTACAATATTCAATAGATGTGTTTTTATTTTTAGCAAGGTTCATAACAAGTGGTATTAGAGTGCTTTCTAGGGTCACATTCTACTATAGTACAAACAGTTCGTATCTTGCTATTTCAACCCGTTAGGAATAAATTTTTTGTGTTTTTTATTTTTTTGTTGATTTCCTTATAAAGAAAAATCAAGCCATATTTTGTTTTAGTTTATTAGGTTAGAAACCCTGTGTCAAGGGTTTTAAAATATCATAGAGGATTTTTGTTATTGGTTAAACTAGATTACCCATAAAGCATCTAATGAAGTGAGGGGTGATCATAATCCAATGCCCAAACCTCAAACAACACCCGTATACAGACTTGAACTCTCCTGTATCTTTGGGTATATCAGGATACCCCCTAGGTTTAGGAGAGACCTATATCCATAGGAAGCTTTTCAACTATGTATCTATCCATAGTGCATCGAGCTTAGCACTATGGAAGACTACCCTCTAGTATTATCAGAGAGGCAAGTAGTATGCTGAAGGGTATGTGTGAACCCTCCTTGGGTAGTGGCCTGAAATATTGGTTCGAGCATTATTGTTTATCATTATGGTATAATAGAGGGCTATGGATATTGCACACATCTTGGACTAGTGTTACCTTGTTACAGTCATATGTTACTCCTTCAAAACTCTAACCATAGATTTAAGCATACTAAGAAGATCACATATCATGAATTTGACCATATTGTAAAAATTCTTGGCTAAAGAAGAAATTATTGTGGTTAGCAACTATTAGGAGTAGAGTTAGACAAGGTAGTTATCAATGATAAATGAAAACAATGTTAGATAAGGAAGTTATCAATAATAGTCAAAACAGAGTCTGTCAAGACAGTTCTTAATAATAGTAACAAACATGGAAGTGGCAATGACAAACAAGATAGATTCTAACAAGGTAGTTAGGGATAACAAACTGACTAGTAACTGATATAGCAATTTTCAAGGACAAGAGAAGAAAGTCATTTTTAGGTAAAGAAAAGCTTTAGGAGGAAAACATACAACACTTACTTAAAAAAAAGAAATTTGAGGTGCTAAAAACATCATTTTGAGACCTAGTCTAGTATGTTCATCTTTTTAAACTAGTTGTTTTGATATATAGCACCCATACACTTTTTTTGGACCAAAACTAAAAATAGTAACCCTAAAATAACACTTCTATTTTTAGTAATGTAGTTAGGGTGGTCTACATTACAAGTATATGGTTGGAGGGACTAGAGGAGTAATAAGAAAGATGGAGCAAAACCAATTTATGGACCAAATAAGTCAACAACCTAGTAACCTCAAAAACTAAATGGCACATGAACAAGAAGTTAAACATTTGAAAGATCACATATAGGTCATGAAATTTGAACAATTTAAAGTTAAAATAGGGATTGAGAAAAAAAAAATTGAGGTTGAAGAGTGTTTAAAGGGAGCCTTGAAATTACACCAATAGATTAACAACGAAGGAATGGGTGGTAGTTCCAGAAATAGAGATTTAATAAACCCATCATGCTCTTTTTGACACTAATACACCATTTAAAATGCCCAGATTAAACTTTTCCAAGTTTAATGGAAAGGACCTTGATGGTTGGTTGTGTTACATGGATCAATTTTTCAAATTCCATAACATCCTTTATGGGTCACCATGTCATCCTTTATATTTGAATATGAGGCCCTACAATGGTATTAGTGGGTACAAGACATGACTCCTAACCTTTATTGAGAAGAATTCGAGTCCCAATTACTCACTCATTTTGGTCCTAGTGAGTATGATGACTTTATAAGAGCCTTAACAAAATTGAAACAACCATCTACTAGTCAAGAGTATCAGACTCAGTTTGAGAAGTTGACTAATAGGACAAGGGGTTTGAGTGAAGGATTTTTTAGAGTTGTTTTATCAATGGATTAAAGCATTACATCAAGATCAAAATCTAAATTATTGTTTTATTGATCAAACATTATAATTTATAGGAATAAAATACCTAATACATTACCATGGTTTAATGAATACCATGAGTGTACAAGATAAGAAGTTATTTAATATGCCTTATCTAACATTTAATTAGCATTGGAAAGTATTTAATACCCATGTGCACAAATATGTCTTTTCTAGAAGGTTGTTATTTATTACATGGATCCTTATCATTATTCCCCACTAAAGAAGCATTGAAATCCAATGCGTATAAATGTGGAGGAAAAATATGGGAATGTAGAGGAGTATCACATACAACCGAAAATGCACTCTAATACAAAAATAGGAAGACCAAGGATGTGTTGAAGTAGGTCCTCATTAAATAGAAAAAGGATGTTGGCACTGTGTCGGGCTTAGAAACAGCTTTCAAACGACTGTAAACACATCTATGCTTATAGACAACTGGATGGTCCCTCGACTCAGCATGAGAAGAAAGCAACATGTGATGTGTCGATGGGAATATTTCATCAAAAGATGCCAATGTTAAATTAAATTAATTAAATTTGATTTAATTTAATTTTTGTTTTATTTTTTTTACAAAGGGATTAAATGGAGCACGCAACATGGTAGAATGTGGATCTAGGGGCATCCATGGTGAGGACGACGAGGAACTATAGAGTCCATGGCAAGGGCCGAATAATAGGGGGCCAAGGAGGTGGCTTTGAAGGTTCGTAAAGAAGACAAAAAAGGGAGAAACATGGTGATGGCTGCAAACAGGAAGAAATGTTCATTGGGATTAAAAATCCAGAAGTAGTGAGATCTTCATCTTTGTGATCTGCATCAAACCAAAGGGGCTTTGCATCATGACCTACAACTTCATCATCGGGTAAATTTACAGTAAATACAAGAACAATATTAACATGAAGATCAACAAGAGGTATTGCATCCTCATTTCGGAATCATTAGCTTCATGAATGAAGTCCCCATGTTCTGCACAAGATAGATCTGCAACTTCTATGTCGACAAGAAGGGCTTCTCTAGGCACATTTGTAAATTCTTCCTTGGAGTCTTTAGACAGGCCATCAATTTTCTTCATTGCTTCAACAACAACAACAACCCTTTCGTTTTCAATGTAAGCAACAATATAGTTCAATGGAAGGATGATGGGTTGTGTGCCCATAAACCTTGGTTCGATTCCAGGTGCTGCTACATGATATTCAAGAATTTGTTCATCAATAGATGCCACTACTTCAATCAACATGGTAGTATGAATTTGCTAGAGAGTTTTAGTAATAACTTTGCATCATTGAGAAATTTTATCTAGGGAGTGATTTGATATTGGCAACATCGTGCTAGATGCGAAAGAAAAAAAGAAGAGCAAACCCATGGCAGATCGGGGTGCTCCGATACCAAACGAATATGGATTTACAGGCTCAAATTTTGATTTTTTGTTTTATTGATCAAACATTACAATTTATAGGCATAAAATACCTAATACATTACCATGGTTTAACAAATACCATGGGTGTACAAGGATAAGAAGGCATTTAATATACCTTATCTAACATTTAATTACATGTGCATCCATGTACACAAATATACCTTTTCTGGAAGGCTATTATTTATTACATGGATCCATATCAGGATTAAAGGATTACATTAGGGCAGAGGTTAAAATGTTCAACCCACAATCCATTATGCAAGCCATAGGATTGGTCAAGTTAGTGGAAAAAAAAAATTCTACTTAAATACGATCATCTAAATTTCTAAAAACCAAACCCTCATTTCCATCCAATATCACATTGAACATAAATCCCAATAATAAAGTGATTTACTAGAGAGGAAATGGATGCTCTAATAGAACAAGGGTAATGTTACAATTGTGATGAGAAATATGTCTCAGGACATAAATGTATACAACAAAAATTATACCTATTAGATGTAGATGATTTTTTATTAAATTAAGTATAGGAAGGAGTAGTAGAAGAGTTAGAAGAAGAGCACTAGGATGAGGGTGAAGCACATAAATAACCACAACCAGAGATTTTAGTTTATGCACTTGCAATAATATTGACACCCTAAAGGATGAAAGTAGTAGGATATTTCAAGGGGAAAAAACTATAATTCTTATTGGTTTAAGCTATACACATAATTGTATTGATCCCCAAATAGCTAAGCAAGCCAACTTCTACATATATTATTGTAATTATTTTGGACTCATGATGGAAAATAGAGGAATATTATCTTGTAAAGAGAAATGTCAAAATTTTAAGTTGAAAATAGGGGAGTATGAACTTAAAATAAATACATCCACACTTCCATTAGGAGGGTGTGATGTTGTGTTAGGGACATAATGTCTTTGTACATTGGGAATAGTAGCCTAGAACGTTGTTGAATTGTAGATGCAACTCACTCAAAATGGAAGGTCATACAATATTCATGGTTTACATGTGAGATCCCTGTAAGTTATCAGTTCAATTTGAATGAAGAAATTGTTTAAAAAATCCTCACATGGGGTAGTAGCTCAATTTGTAATTCAACCCCAAGATACTGAAGTAGTCAAACCACAAGGGGATTTACAACTCATTTTGACTAAACATAATGTTGTTTTTGTGAAACCTATGGGATTACCTCCATGCCATTCCCATGACCATGCAATCTAGTTGGTACTAGGAATTTTCCCACCTAACATCAAGCCCTACTGATACCCTTATGTGCTAAAATCATAAATTAAGAAGTTGGTCTAGGAGTTATTGAAAAAAAGAGTAATTCGATACAATAACAACCCCTATTATTCACCCATCCTATTGGTCAAGAAAAATGATGGGCTATGGCAGTTGTGTATCGACTTTCATGAACTCAACAAACTCACCATTAAGGACAAATTCCATATTCATATGATAGATGAGTTGTTGAATGACTTACAAGGCACCAAATTTTTCCCTACGCTAGATCTCCACTCTAGGTATCATCAGATAAGGATCAAGGAAGAAGATATTCCAAAAATAGCATTCATAACTCATGAGGACCATTACGAATATTTAGTCATGCGTTTTGGCTTAACTAATGCCTCTTCAACATTCCAACATCCCATAAAAATGTCTTTCGTCCATTCCTTTGTAAGTTTATTTTGGTTTTCTTTGATGGCATTCTCATCTATAGTCACACTTGGGTTGAGCACTTATAATATTTGGATCAAACTTTGCAATTATTGCGAAACCATTAGTTATTTTCCAAATGATCCAAATGTTCATTTGGTATGCAAGAGGTCGAAGACTTGAGGCATATTGTTTCACAATAGGAAGTTAAGGTTGATCCCAAGAAAATTGAAGTTATCCAAAAGTGACCTAAGTCACAAAATCTCAAGATGTTTCATAGATTTTTGGGTATCATGGACTATTAATGACAATTTATACAAAATTATGGAAAAATAGCCACCCCCTTAATAACCATGTTAAAAAAGAATTCATTGATGTGGTCAATTCCAAAAGAAAAAACTTTTGCAGATGATGAGGAACTAAATTCAATTAAATTGAAATTTTAATTAATTAATAATTAATTAACCTTATGAAAAGTTACTTATAAAGGGCATGTCTCAAATCACGCCTTTTCGCAAATTGTAATATTTATATTTAGAAACTTAATAAAAATTATTTGGCTTTGCACCTACAAATTAATATTTTTTTGACCATATTGTTCCATATTAGTTGGTATCATAATAGGTTGACCCTTCCCTATGAGGGGGAATCTCCCTCATGGATATTTCCCCTCCCCTTATTGCTTTCATTCCTTTGAAGTCTCATTTTCTTCTCATTTTTGGAGCTTCGAATTCACTTGTTATTTTCTCCTTTAGAGAATGATTTACATACCAATGGAAAGCTTATTTCAAGCATGTTGTGGAGATCATCTAACAACTATTGTTTGATATATAATTGCTAAAACACTTGGATTTGACTGTAATGACTTCACTAGTGTTTGTATCACTCAAGTTTGGGCAAACAAAAGACTACGACCACTGGAGACATGGAAAAGTTATCGTATTTCCTATACACAACGTCATCTCCACCACAACTTGTAACTTTAACCAAGTAACTTGATCACACTCCTTCAACAACCCAAACTTGCACTTGCCATGTGTCGGTTTGCTCAACACCTTTTCTAGGCACATGTTGCACTCGATTTTTTTGGTTATGCCACTTGTTGTGAGCTAAGGTATCCATATTTTTCAAAGAACATGTGGAATTTCTAAGATTATGAGAATTTCAATGCTATGTCAAATATATGTTATCCAACCTTAAGCGACATTTTCATGAAAAGGTCAATCTATTTATTCCCCAAAGAATTTGTGCTTATTTGTATAAATTTTGTTCCTTCATTGCAATTCATTGCACCCCCATGGAGCAACTTTAAATATTTGCATTCGCTCCTATTTACTATTGATGTAGGACCTTACACATTTGTGGACTATAGCAGATCTATGAAGTTCCCTGCAAAGAGTCCTAGGCTAGTCGAGGACGTCAACAATGAGTTTATGAACTCCTACATAAATTGCAAATAATCCAGTCCACTTCAATCACATAAATGAACATACACATATAATGTTACGCTATCATCATCGTCTAATGCACACCAAGATAAGTGTCACTATCGTCGTGTATATGCACCCTACAAAAAATTAATGTGAAGGTTTCACCAACCACTTTTTGGGAGCCTTTCCTACTTTACTTCTCCACACCCTTTGCAATGTGTTGAAGATCATTAAATTTTTTCTTATCCCAAATTCTTTTTGGTAAGGATAAATAGGCCTTTATATTATACCATTGCCCCTCTTAAATAAATAAAATAATATTAAGGTCATATTTTATTTAAAACAAAAAGCATATACATAAGAATATTCTCCAAATATCCTCTATGAAACATTCCCCAAAGACTCTGCCTAGAGGAAAAACACCTCCACCTTTTATTTTTCTTGATGAGACTATTTGCCTTATGTTCTAAAGCATTAAATCAATGATGAGTATAACCTTATATACTCATCAAAAATATTAGAGAAAGATCTAGTGGAAGCATAATCCTTCAGTTTTGTGAAGTTCTAATCATATAATGGTGCATCAAAGTTCTTGATGAGGATTTGGGTTTCCTTTTCAATCCTATGGAGTTGTATCATAGATTGCACAATCAATGGTACTTGAGAGACACTTATGGAAGTAGATTTCCTCAAGATCATGGTCTTTCGTATGTTTTCAATAGACATCACATCATAAAAAAATATTTGATTTTGAATTTACAATTTAATATTTTTTTTCCCATATTGTTTTGTATCAGTAGATCTCAAGGACGCCATGATTTTTACCTTGATGTTAGCTACTCCTAATTTCTCCAAATCCTTTATAATTGAAAGTGATGCTTTGGATCATGGCATTGGGACCATATTAATGCAAGAAGGGTGACCCTTAGCTTTCACAAGTAAGTACTATTAGCAAAAAAGAGGGAAAATATACTTATAAAAAATAAATGATGGTCATCCTCCATGTTATTAATCATTTGAAGCTATATTTCATTGGGAGATATGTCTCTATTAAATAGAATACCAAAATTTAAAATATTTCTTGGAACAAAGGGTATCTACTCCAGTACAAAAATAGGTTTAAAAATTATTGGGGTATGATTATGACATTGTGTATAAGAAAGGAAAGGAGAATATTTTGGTAGATTCCCTCTCCCATAAATTTGAGGACTAGGTGGAAATGTGTGCCCTCTCATCCCACTTCCTCAATGGGTATCCCAACTTCAAGAAGAAGCAACCAAGGATCTATCCTTACAAACCTTACAAGAATAATTTCAAATGGATTCCAGCTCACATGCCACGTATTCATGGGATGGACACCTGTTAATATATCAAGGTCGCATTGTGGTTTCCAAAACTCCATCACTCTGTGAGGATATCATGGAGGAATTGCATACTTCACATACTATAGACCATTAAGGATTTTTGAAGACATATGAGTGAGCTAAACAATAATTCTAGTGAGAAGGAACGAAAAAGATATTCAAAATTTTGTGGCCAAATGTAAAATCTGCCAATGGATGAAAGGAGAAATAATTTGTACTTCAGGCACTCAACAACCATTTCTAATCCTATACAATGTATGGAATAATATATCCATGAATTTTATTGAAAGGCTTCTTAAATATGGAGGAAAATCAATCATTCTTGTGGTGGTGGATTGTCTCTCAAAGTATGCTCATTTCTATTCCCTCATCCATCCTTACCATGCCTCCACCATTGCTCAAATATTCATGGACTCCATTTTCAAACACCATGGTATTTCCAAATCAATTAGGTCTAACCATGACCCCAATTTTACCAATCAGTTTTGGTAATAATTATTTAAATTTCAAAGAACACAACTGCAAACAAGCTTAGCCTACCATCCATAGACATATGGGCAAATTAAAATTTTCAACAAATACTTTAAAACATACCTTCATTGTTTTACCTCCAAACACCAAACACAGTGGTAAAAGTGGTTAACTTTGGCTTTTTGGTGGTACAACACTTCATTATACACAACTTCTAGAATAATTTTTTTTAAGTAGTTTATTGGCACCCACCTTCGTCATCCTTTTCATATGTTCTTGGAAACTCCAAATTTTAGGCAGTGGATGCAACTCTTTAGGAGCGTACCCAAAATTTTATAATAGTTGAAGAAGAACTTGGTTATGGCTCAAAACTGAATCCAACAATAGATTGAACAACATTATTCTGAGTGTAGCTTCAATGTAGGTAATATGGTCTTTCTTCAACTTCAACCCTACAAGCAATCTCTAGTGTAAATTTGTGCTAATCAAAAATTGGTAGCACAATTTTATGGACCTTACTAGGTATTGCATTAGATTGAACAAGTGGATTATAAGCTTTAATTACCACCTTCTTCCAATATCCATCCAATCTTTCATGTCTCTTGTCTCAAGAAGTTACTTGATAACCGCTTTTAGGTCCAATCGACACTCCCTAAATTAGATGATGAAGGCTCGATCATCTTGGACCATGACAAAATTTTGGACTAAAGAACCCACCCTATCTATAACCACACCATCACTAAATTCTTGGTCTAGTGGCAGGGTTTAAGCTAGAAAATACCACATGGGAGTCTCTCCAGTAGCTACAACAATAGTTTCCTCATGTCTGTCTTTGAGGACAAATTTTTTTGAAGGGGAAGGGCATGTTAGGACCCCATCCTAACATTATTATGTAATTACCCTCTTCCTAACATGGGGACCCCATATTAATGATGTTATGTAAATTTTTGTAATGTGTATGTGGTATTTGAGATGTCGAGATAAGTAGGGCCATTTAATGTAACCATTTTAAAGAATGTAACTACTTGTTTGGTACAATATTTTAGCTCGGGTGGCCACTTACATGTGAAGTTGACCCTTCAACATTATATTTAGGGTTACAAAGTGATATAGAAATCATTGTGAAGCTAACAAAAAATGTGGGCTCCCTAGGCCATCGATCTTATTGATCATCGATACACCCTGTTCAGGAATGGAAAACATGACATTTTTGTGATAGCCATGGAAGAGAGTGACCCAATATAAAATATCTCAGGGCATAAAGAATATCATGTAAATCACATGACTTCAAATCTAGGGTGCAAATTCATCAAATCATCCAATTATGATGAAGCAAATTGAATGGGGAGCTTCAACATAGGTTTTACCTCTTCTTCTTTACAATCTTCTTTTAGGGCAACAATAGTAAAAAATTATTAATCTTCAACTACATTAATAGGGATTTCTTCAAATAAATTTCATAATTAATAACAATATAGTCCAAAGGAAGTACAATGGGCTCCATTCCCATAGATCCTGGTTCAATTCTAGGTACTGCTACTTCATGAATTTCAACAATTTCTAAATGTTCCTCAAAAATATTAACAAATTCTTCAACTTTAAGAGCAACATCGTCTAGTGGAAAGACAATGGAATTTTCATCCATAGATCTTGGTTTGATTCCACGTGCCGCTTCAAATTTTTCCATCACTTCTTCCACATGAAGAATTTCTTCTCCAGCAGATGCTTGTTCTTTTGTTGCCATTTCTTTTATTCGTTGGACATCTTGAATTTGCTGGAGATTAATAATGATCAATTTGAGTTGTTGCTTCATCTCTTCAAAAGATATCATGGTGCTCTACCTCAATCAATAATGTCTAGGCAACTATTAGGAACAAATTTGAGGGTTTCCTAATGCACAATTGCCTAGAGTGTAAAATTTTACCTTCCAATTACAAAAAGGGGTAACATTGAATGCTTTCAAAGTTACACAATTTATGTAATTACAAAGAATTTACCCTTCAGGTTGAAGTGGTAAAAGAAAATGAGCACTAAATTTAATATTTGAGCCTTAAAAATTGTAAAAATCTAGTTTGTGGAGGCAAAAATAAATTGAAATCGAGGCAAAATAATTTCTCCTTGCTATTGTAAAAATTTGGATTTTGAATTTCAAATTTCAACAGTCCAATTTGGCGACAACGGTCTTTGGTGGTAAATTTTTTTGTAAAAATTTGATTTTTTTAGCAATCAATGTTGCAAGTCGAACAGTCAACGACTCGATCAAATTGTGTTTGGTCCACTGAGTCAATATTGGCGTCAATGGGTCATAAGTCCACCAAATCTATTGTCGCACAATAACGTGTGACTGCACCAACCATCGGTGCCTGTTGCCACTTGGTCATGTGAGCTCGGGATCGGAGGTAAGCCTAACCATTGGATGTTGGTCACTTCAATAGGTGGCCTACAACCCTATTAAACCCTGTTCTCACAGCGAATCTGGGACTAAAAGGAGGCCCAAACAAAAAAAAATTGAATGTTGCCTATACAACCTTTTACCATCAAAACCAATGATATGGAAATCAAATTGAAGCCAAATTATTCATTAAGCATAATAATTAAATAGTACAAAACAAAGAATCAAAGGAGTTATAGGGGTTACAACCAACTGCAACAATATGTTATGTAGGGACAACCACCTTGTAACAACATGGATGCAAACAAAATAGTGTCATGCTAGATACAAGAACAACCTCAACAACATAACCAATGCATCCTAACTACTAACAATCCAAAATATAACGTGGGCATACTATGCCTCACGTGAATACAATGCAAGAAATATCTTAGGCTTAAGGATAAGCCTAAGGTACAATGATATCCAAATCACAAAGAGTCTTTTAAATGGAAACAAGGTATAGATGAAGGCATATTATATTTTGTTGTCTTGAATCTCTACTGCCAAGGAGATTGCTCCCTTGAAGAGACCTACAATTCTAGAATGTGTTCTTATTTTTTGCAATATAATTTGCTGCATTTCCATTTCATCTTGTAATATTGTTAATTTCAAGCTCATTTTCTATTACTATTGTAATATTCTATGGATGTGCTTTCATTTTACTACAAGGTTCATACCAGATTTTGTATTACTTATTAAGAGTTAAGACAACAACAATTTGCTTTGAATGATCTAATAACATGTTCAAAAATTTATTTCTATCCTAATTAAGGTAGTAACAATTATGAAAAAGCAAGTTCAAGCAATAAGGGAGCCTCAACTTTGTATGTTCTAGACCCTTGGAAAAACTTAAAAAATAAAAATTTTGAGGAAAATCTAGGTAGCAAGGAATAAAATTCATCCATGGAATATCTAGCTAGAAGTTTGGATGCTTAAGTTATGAACAAGAGAAAAAATGAATCTATAGTAATCCTTATCCAAGTAGTAGATGCTAAACAAAAAGTTATTATCAATGATTATATGATTGAGCATGATAATAATGCTTCTTAAAGGCAGAAGGTTTATACATAAGTTTTATGGATACCAACCAGTTTTTTAGAAGATTCAAGATTGGATCAAAATGTAAATAGGGATTGAATTCAAATTACTTTGACTTTTATTTTAAAAGGATTTTTCCTCATCATATTATCTAGTATAAAAAATAGGAATAAAACAATAAGTGGTCATCCATGGTTTAGAGGGAGGGATAGCCTATATTTAAGAAAATATAGTGAGATTTTTCTATGGATATAAAAACTGCTAAAAATCTTCTAGTGTGGGTTAGGTTTTTTATAATTGCATATTAACTTATCAATAAGGAGGTTTTTAAAAAATATTGTTAATACTTTGACGGAGTTCATCTAGGAGGGACCAACTACTAAAGAGAAAAAACATGTTGTATATACCCAAATATATTTTGCCATGGATATTTGAAAATATTTTGTAAAATCCATAAAGATTAAACATATATGAAGATAATGGGATCAACAAATGGATTATGAAAAACTTGCATACTAATGCCACAAATGGCATGAAGCTAGACCATTTTCTTCTCTTTGTTATACAAGAGGTTACATTTTTTATTTTGATTTACTACCAAATCTTTTGGGAGGCTTTCAAAGTCTATCCAAGCTTTCTCTTTCAGTTTCTTAAGATTATCCTTTAAAGAGATTTTTTTTTTTTTGAGAACAAGGGGTTGTACTCGGGTCCCCCACCTTGAAAAATCACAAATCTCTTCTTTAGAGCTTTAGAATTTACAAATAGATTCACTTCTTATCTCAATTAAGATGCTATAGCTAGAAAACTACATTGTTTTACATAAAATGTCTAAATTCTTGATTTTCATTTTTTGGATTTTTTAAAAACAATTGTGTGAATACAAATATTCTAGAATTCAGCATCCTTATTGACATTTTCGTATAGTATCCTTCACAATACCAAAATTTCACCTCTACTATCTATGCATTGCATTTTAGTAGAGTAATATTTCCAAAACATCACACTATCATAGTTTGCTTTACCAAATATGGATTGCTAGTTTCCTTCTTGAAGCACAAGTGCAACCACAAAAATTATAATAAATAGTTTATATGAAAACACATTAATGTTATAAAATAAAGCAAATATTACCAATGGAAAACATTAAAGTAAATCTTAATCATTATTTGATTCAAGCAAATCAACATTTTCTTGTTAGCTTAGCTAAACTTACTAGTTCCTCTAACCATGGAAAAGAGAATTTAACCTCACAATCCTCAATTAAAACCCCTATTTTGGCTAGCCGATCTGCACATTTGTTTCTTTCTCTTAACATATGTGTAGATCGAATTTCTTCATACTCTTTAGCAAGATTTTGAATTTCCACTATTATCTTTTGTATGTTCCATGGAGCCTTTGCTTTCCTCAAAATTGCACTTATTATTATGAATGAATCACCTTCCATCCATACTCTATTTCATTTCATTTGTTTAAATACTTTTAACCCTTCTAAAGCTACCTCAGCTTCAACTTCATTATTTTTCTTAAATCCACTATTGAAAGTGTAATAAGACAATCTCTCCTCTATTATTTCTAATTATTCCTCCTCCTGTTGGTCCTACATTTCCTTTAAATTCTCTATCAAAATTGAATTTGAATTTTCATTACCTCTAAACTAATTTTCTTTCCTTTAAATATTCTTCTATTCCTTTCTAGCCATACAATCCAAAGCATTGTATCTTTTGATATATTCTAGATTGTCTGTAAAGCCTCACTTTTAAAAGTGTTATACCATTGCTTTAACCATTCTTTAATTCTACTATTCATCGTCGTGCATTTACCAAACATATTAAGATTTTTTTGCCATAGTTTCCAGACTATTGAGCAATGCCCCAAGAGATGGTCTATACATTCCTCCTCCTTTTTACAAAGAACACATTGTGAGGGGCCATGAAAATTGCTTTTCATAAGGTTATCCCAGGATAAAATTCTTCTATGCCCTACTAGTCAAACAAATATTTTGACTTTAGGAATGCTTGGGATATCCCAAATATCTCTCCTTAGTCTTGCAATATTTCTATTTTGTTGGTGCTTTACATTATATCTACTTCTTGTTGTGTATCTGTCTAGATGTAGTTGCTTACATTTAATTTTATCAATCCAGGGTAATCCAGGTTATATTTAAAGAGTAGAAATCCAATATAGATTGTACCGTAGTGATTAATTCTTAGGCTTGATTCTATTTTCTTTAGTCTCAAGTTTTGCAAGAAATTAAAGTTTGCAGAAAATTAAAGTTTGTAGGAAATAAAATAAAATAAAATTGTGTTTAAATTAAAGATGCAATTTAGACTAAGTCTATATGAGTATGTGTGGATCCATTTATGATTTAATGATGCATAGTATAATTCATAATTATTTATTGTGCAATTTAATTAAATTTATGCTCTAAGACTTATTCTACATTCTAACTCTATCTACCGTGTTTTTGGGGGAAGATATTTAGGGACTAACCTTTCGGAGTGAGCCCTACTTCCGGAAGGTTAGTATTAACCTCCTCCCCTTTCTCTACTCTATTTTAACTTAAGTAATCTATTTCATTAAATTAATCTAATGCTAATTATTTCATGGTTGCAGGAAAATGAAAGGGAAATTACAAAAGCAAATACAACATAAAAGAAATACATAACATGGTTACCAAATCTATAGAAAAAATGCTGTTATTTTATTGCTTAATATTCAACCTTCATTCGTACAAACTATGCAGATAGACTCCTTCCACATCCAACGATAAATCTCTAGAATCATAGCTTGTAGACCATTGACAATAGATGATAGACAATAGACCTTTTCAAAGGTCTTTACATGTATTTTTATAATGTCACATTGGAAATTCTTAATGGAACTCTTCCACATATGTTGGCTTGATGAGGCGACAACTATATTCCAAACAGAAATAATCTAAACTGACATAATTTCCTAACCTACTTGGACGCAGTCATAATCTAAAAGGTCCAAGTGGCATCTTACAAACAAACATAACAAAAAGCTTATAATTTGAATATTCGTAAGATATAACAATACATCTACATGCTCCTTTATTTAAGGAGGGGACATAACATCTTGTGTTGAAATCTAGACAACTTAACAACTTTAACAAAATATATTTTAGATGACACGTTACAAATTATACCAAAATATTAAATCATATGACAAATATTAATGCCAATGCATTAACAATTATGATGATTGTATAATCCACGTAATGTTGTTACACTATCATTAGACGTGGAATGCTGGTGCATCATATGGTTTGAATTGGTTGACATTCTTTTCATAGATCCTTTTAGCATATGCTTTTTGTAATGCCATTATGTAGGTGTTTTCTATAGTGCCTTTATGTAGGTGAATTTTATAGCATATTTATATAGAAAATATTCATGCGGCTTCTCAGCATATCTCAATGTGACTAATTCATCCTTGCTTTAATGTTTGAGTTGTGTTTTTATCCAACATTACCTGCAATCGTTCTACTTCCAAAAACATGCAAAACTTCGTACAATTTATGTAAAATGTAGGCATTTATCATTTTAATATCATAAATCTAATTTACTGATAAATCATATAGATAAGATACACTCAACCGTCATAATACATCCATTTTCACCCATTTACAGATAAAAGACATATAAAAGGTTCCATAATACATGCACATTTTAGCACTCATCAGTATCCTCCAGAGCTATTCAACTTCCAAATCAATTTATCCTTGGCTCTCCTTATAATAATCATTGTTGTCATATTTCTACTCAACTGCCTCCTAGAATCAATGTCTTGTATACTTGAAAAAATCTTCTTTCCATTTGTATCTTTCTTCCTGATCCTTGTGTAAAATATTTGAAACCCTATCACCATATTTGTCTTGAAGTAATATCATCCAAGGTTTCAAAATTGGATCTAGATTAAGTGGTTTTTTATCACACCAGTATCCATCCAAACAAAAAAAATTCTCCAGTTCCCACCACCCATCTTAAACATTTAATCACTAGATCAATAGATTTTTCAAACCATTCCAAAGTGCAGAACCATTTGGTAGAGATAATGCAGTAAATATTAAGCTTGGGTCATTAGGCTCAACATCCTTAGTAGAATTATTTCCCAATGTCTTTGACTCTCTTTGTATAATCTCTAAGATTACTTTTCCACTAACAACTAAGTTTGCATCTGTAAGAACTCGTAAATCGAGACCTCCCCTAGTTTTATCATCACACACCTTGCTCCATTTCACCAAAAGAGAATTTCCTTTTATCATGTAATCCTAACAATAAAAAGGATTGCATGATATAGATTATTTTTTTCTATTGATTTTGTCATAGTATACAATGACATATAATATGTTGGAATGGCATGTAAGACTAACTTAATTAGCTGCACTCAACTTGCTAATGATAATCATCTACCTTCCATATCGATAGTTTATTATAAAATTTACTTATAACTAGATTCTATAATTATATCCTCATTCTCCCCTCAAATAAGGGCATCCCTAGATAAGTTGTTGGTAAATTTACCTCCTCCATTTGAAGTAACTTGCAAATCCCTACTTTGATTTTATATGGAGTGTTTAGGAAGTAAATTTTGGATTTAGTCTTATTAAATTTTTGTCTCGAAGCTCTTTCATATTCCTTTAATAAGGTATTCAAAGCTCTGGCCTCGTCTATCCTTGCCCTCCCAAAACAGGTTGTATCATCTACAAACCATTGATGGGTGATGTTGTTGATGTTATTACTAGACTTAAGTCCACTTATAAGCTCATATTTGTTAGGCTTCTTCAAGTTCCTACCCAAAACCTCTACCATAATAATGAACAAATATGGTGATAGAGGATCTTCCTATCTAAGACCTTTCTTGGCTTTAAATGATTCTGTTACTAACCCATTGAACAACATTGAATATGAAACTGTAGAGACACAAGCTTTAATCCATCTAAATTGTTTCTTCCCAAATCCAAACTTTTCTAATACTACAAAAATAAAAATCCCATTTAACCCTATCATAGGCTTTACTCATATCAAGTTTAAGATCATTGTTTTCTCTTTTCTTTAAGTTGTTGAATGTATAACTTCATGAGCTACTTTGATCCCATCCATAATTTATCTCTCTTTCACAAATGCTCCTTGATCTTCTGAAATAATTTTGTATAACAATGGCCTTAATCGAATCACCATAAATTTGGAGATAATCTTATATGCCATATTACATAGGCTTATGGGTCTAAAAGAATAAAACAATTTAGAATCATTCTTTTTTGGAATCAGGGTAAGATATGTTGTATTTATTTTATATGGTATGTATTGTTTTACCCTAGACTGTTCCAGTATCACCAATCCTTCACTATATCCCAATTATGTTGGTAAAATGTTGTAGAGAGCCCATTTGGACCTAGGGATTTATCCTTATTAAAAGAGAAAAGAGCAAAATGAAATTCTTCTAGAGTAATAGACTCCATCATTTTTCTATTGTCTTTATTTGTTATCACTAAAGGTACTTCATTTAGAAGTTTATCATTAAGAACTGCAAGCTCATTTGATCCTAGACTATTTTGATAAAAAATCTTGTCTCTTTTCTAATTTTAATTTGGTATTTAATCCAAACCCCTTCTACTAATTTTGGATGTTGATCTCTATACTATAGCCATCCTATGAAAAAACTTTGTATTTTTGTATCCTTCTTTTAACCAAGTCTATCTTGATTTTAATCTCCAAAATTTCTATTCCTTACTCAAAATATTATGACATTCACTACGTAAGTCTCTTTCCTTTGAGATTGGATTATTATGATCACCCTTTTAGAGTTTTGAAAGTTTATCTTTTAGTTCTTTCTTCTCATAAATATTTCTAAATGTATTTTTTCCATTCTTTTAAGTTAGATTTCATTGATTTAATTTGTTTTGGAAGTGCATACAACCCTTTGTTTCTTGAAGAATTCCACATTTGTGCTATCATATCAAAAAATTAAGGATAATGTTCCCACATCTACTCATATTTAAAATATACTATATTTTAATTCACTTACCACCATTTTAACTCTTATTGACTAGTTATTTGAATCAATCCTTGTTAAGGTATTAATTTTAGCACAAATCCCTTCATCTAGTCAATGATTTGAGAGTATGCATCTATCTATTTTTTTTTCTATTAGGTTCTGGCCTCTCTTGTTGTTGGTCCATGTATAGTTGTCTTCTTCAAACTCAACATCCCATAGATTATTGTTTTGAATAAAAGCTGAGAAATCTCTCATACTTTGTGTTAATTTCCTAACTCCCCCAAAATTTTCATCCAACTTGGTTATGGCATTAAAATCTCCTATGATCATGAATCGGGTTTATTGGTCTTTACTTTTCATAAAGGCTTCTATCCTACTCCAAACTTCTAATATGATTGACTGAGTTATAGGTCCATAGATATTGATAAGGATGAAATGATAAGTGAATAAAGAGGCTATCCAATGCCTAGTTTTAAGAATGGTTTCACAGAAGGTTCTAATAGGATTCCAACAAGTTAGAATTCCCCCTGCTTTACCTTCAGAATCCGTAACATCCCATTCACATCTCGCCCATATTGTTTTCATAGTTTTTTAAACTTCTTTTGTCATATTAGTTTTTGGATACAAAGAATATCAGGCTTATTACTTAAATAGGGGTCATTGATACACCTTTGCTTTGAGGGGAATTAGCACCCCTTATATTCCATGAGATGATTTATAATCATGTCTCATTAGGAGCTATTGCCCCTACCTGCGAATTACCAATATTATTTTATTGTTTGGTAAAAAAATGTTCAACCAACTTAGTGTTTGTTCCTTTATCTATGTTTTCTCTTGCTTCCTTAGTTCTCGCTTGATAATTTGAGGGTTTTCCTCTTTTTTCCTTGCATGTATTAGGAGTAGGTCTTATTATTCTATTCCTAAATATATTTTCACAACTTTGTTTTTCATCATATTTATCCTCTCTTGGATCTACTACAGAAGCTTTTGACTTGTCCTACTCATTTTATGGTATTTTCTTATTAAAGGTAGAGGTATTAACATCTAACACTGTATTTTATTTACCAATTTTTTTCCCCTAAATAGTGCATGGTACTTCAAGAGATTCTTCAAAATCTGATGAGACATATTCCTTAGGTTTATCGAGAATGTTCGTCCCTAAATCAAGATCATACTGAATAGAAAATTCCTTGTTAATATGTTGAACCTATTGTACTGTGTTCTCTAAGCTTTGATCTACTTTTTCTTCATAAGATAAAGCCTCAAAAGAGTTGGTATTTCTTCCAATATCTTTCCTTATTGATCTTAATTGTTTATTTGCTTTTATATTTCTAGATCTATTTTTTGGAATTTGAAAACCATCTTCATCTATGTCCATTTATAAGTTTCTTATGGTTGTCTACATATGATTATGCTAGGATTTTCTTAGGGCATAATCTCTCAATACAACCCACCTCATGACATCTTCTACATATAAAAGAAATGTTTTCATAATATATGGTTTGGGTCCACATCTTATTCCCATACTTAAGAATGATTGATTTTGGTATAACTTTGCTTATATCAATCATGACCAAAATTCGAGCATAAATAGCCAACAATCCATCTTTTGCAGTATCTAAAATCTCAAGGAATTATCCTAGAGTGTTGCCTATTGCCTTAAAGGTATCTATTTTCCAAAATCCAATGGGCAACCCATATATCCTAATCCAAATTGGTACCAGGGATAATTTTACATTTTTAGGTGAAAAGCCTTCATACCAACGAGTAAGGAAGAATAATGCTCTTCCCATAAACCAGGGACCCCCTTTTAGGATTCTATCTCTTTCTTCCCTAGAACAAAAAATGGCTAGGAAGAAACCTTTGGGAAGAAATGATAGAATCACTCCTAGAGACTTCCAACTTCTATCAATCCATTTTCTCAAGGTTGAAGCCCTTGGCCAATACCCATTAAAATTACCAAAAATTACCCTATCTTGGAGCAACGAGAATCGATCCTCTATGGTGCGCTCAATAACCTCTGCCACTAGAGATGATTCTAAGGATTCAGTTATAAATCGGTCCATGGAAAGGAAATTAAAACTCAAAATCTATTGAAATTTTCCAGATCTTATAGCGAATATAATATTTGATAAAAAAATTATAAATTTTTGCATTCAAAATTTTTAAGATAAAGAAGGGGAAAATAAACTTAGCTAAATTTTTATATATCCAAATAGACTGTCTTGTCTCATTGAAGTGCTAGCCCTTCATTGCTCCTCCCATCATTTGAACCCTAGCTGACAGATATTTGCAATTTCATTTTTCGCAACTTGAAAAATCATCATTCCCTTGTTTCAGATGGTTGACTAAACAAGATCGTATCTCCCTCAATATTATTTAGATTCCTTCATATAACCACTCATTTTAAAGCTATTCAAATTTTGCAAAAGTTGGTTCAAGAATCAACTGAATTGAATAACCCTTTGTGAAAATATGACTCCAAACATTAAAAAAAAAATGCTCTAATCTTTTGCGAAGCTAGCTTTTTGCAATACAATATTAATTAATACTTTAAAAAGTTTTTTTTTTTTAAATTTTAAACCTTTATTTTATTTTTGTGCCTATTATAATGTAACACAAGATAAATTTTTAAATTTCACTTGATCATAATTTATTATAAAATATGCATAAGATAAACCCAACATATTTTTATAATCTATTGTTAAGTAAAAACAAATATTTAATAAATTCTCTTTTAACCTTCCTTCCAAAAATTAATAAAAAAAATTATGTATACTAAAAAAATCCTATATTCTACCTTCTATATTAAAAAAAAATGAAAGATTTAATTTAATTTTTTTTTTTACAATAACCCCATCATGTGTCCCTACATATCTACTTAGCATCATCCCTACATATCTACTTAGCATCATTGTAAAAAAATCATCCTATATGAAGGTGCCAAGCAATTAAAATGGGAATTTTTAAATTTCACTTGATCATAATTTATTATAAAGTTTGTGTAAGATAAACACAACATATTTTTATAAGGCATTAGGCATTTGACACAGTGCCAAGGAAAAAATTATGGAACAGAATGAAAGAGATAGAGGTTCCAATTCACTGCAGGGCAGTCGTTCACAGACTATATGAGCATGTAAAGGCTAGAATCAGAACACAGGAAGGGTTATCTGAATGTTTTGGTAGTGACATAGGTGTCAAACAAGGTTGCCCTCTATCTTTGAACTTATTTAGGTTGTACATTGACAAGTTAGAAGAATGGATAAACAAATTTGGGGGAGAGGGTGTGCACTTAGCCAAATATGTGGTAAAACTCCTCATGTATGCAGATGATGTAATTCTTGTGGCCAAAAAATCCAAAGATCTAGAATATCACCTTCAAGCTCTAGAACTCTTTTGTAAAGAAGTTGGGATGCAGGTGAACACGAGCAAAACAAAAATTATGATTTTTTAGCAAAAAAGAAGAAGCAACAACTTGAATTTTAGTTTGCAGGAGAACCGCTTGAGGTAGTAGTAGAATACAAATACCTGAGCATAGGCTTTCATGACAAACTTAATTGGAATACATGCAGGATGAAAAGAACTCAAAGTGGTTGGAGAGCACTATATGCACTTCAAAACAGGTGTAAGAATGCCGAGTTGTGGGACTGTAAGACCACCAAGGTCTTATTTGGCCTACTTGTTACACCGTTTTGTTGTATGGTTGCGAGGTGTGGGCTAGTGGCACAACAAATTCAAAATGAAGGTAAATAGAAAGGATTCAAAAATATCTAATCACAAATTTTCTCAAAATTAAGGCCACAACCCTTTATGAAATTATTCTAGATGAAACTCTGGAATGTTCCCTTTAGAAGCAATTGCTATGACCAAGAAGCAATTGCTATGACCAAGCTGTTATGTTACTTGAAAAAAAACTGAAAACATGAAAGATGATAGATGGCATAGACGAAAGAACACATGGATGAAACAAAATCAGAAATGGATGAAACGCTGGAAAATCAACATAAATGAATGCCCAAATGTCAACAAAGACATAAAAGATTATGTGAATGAAAAGTTCAAAAGTGGAATGTGGAAAAATGAAAGCAGGAAAAGACAATATTATATTGCAGATTTTAATGACCACAAGGAAAAAACGTATATAAGCGTTGAAATCAAGTGAATGGAAAAAATCCTCATTCCTCAGATAAGGACTAGCTCTCATAGGCTTAGATGTGAAATAGGGAGATGAACAACGCCCAAAGAACAATGGGAAGAAAAGATATGTACTCTATGTAGCACAAGGGCAGTAGAGACAGAGAAACACTTCATCTATAAATGCTCGAGTTTTTCAGATATCCATGACAAATACAAAGAAACACTAGGGAACGGGTTCATGGCAGATTTATTTGAAAACAATAAAATAAAAAAAGTTGGAGAATTGCTAACTCAAATTAGTAGGAGAAGGAACAACCTTCTCAAAGACATTAAAGGTCATATGATATGATTTGAGTAATTGTACTTCCATATTTGAGGTCCCATAGATCATATTTGGGTCTCGTAGACGTAATTAAAATATTTCATTTCATAATATAAGTAAAATCAAATATTTAATAAATTTTCTTTTATCCTTCCTTTCAAATATTAAAAAAATAAAATAATGTAGACTAAACAATCATATATTCTACCAGAAAAGAAATCAAAGATTTAATTTTTTTTTATAATAACCCCTCACACGTCCCTACGTAACTACTTAGCATCATCGAAAAAAAATCATCATATATGAAGGTGCCAAGCAATTAAAATTTAATTTATAATCCGCTCATGTAGAGGAGTTGGAGAGCAAGCGGGTAGTTAAAACTCTCTAGTTATCGAGAGGCCCAGGTTCAAATCTCTCCCCTCACATGTTGCGGATATGTTGTATATAAAAAGTTCCTCATAAAAAAAAATAATAATAATAATAATTTGTAAAGCCTTTAGAAAATCAAAATGGAAATACATAGAGAATCTATTTTTGAGGTTAGGTTTGCTGAAGTATTGTAGTGGTTAGGGTTTTAAGTTTTCTTAAGTTAAATTGTGTGAAATATTATAATGAGAAATAAATAAATTAAATTTTATGGGACACTCTAGTGATTAAAGTTTTAAGTTTTCTTAAAAAATAAAATTAAGTTAAATTTTGTGGGATAATGTAATAATTAGGATTGAAATTTGTTTTGGTACAAATTCACTCATACAAACACCATATTCCAAAGTAATTTTAAAATACTATAATAATTAAAGTTTTAAATTTCCTTTAAAAATCTAAATTCAAACTATAATTCTTTATATATAAACTTCTAAATAAATAAAAAAATTATAGAATTTTAAATACATGATCCAACACCTAATTCCTAGGAACTTGCCTCTAATAATTTCTGTCCACTATTATATCGATTGATAGTGATGTTTAAAACTAAATTATTCCTTACCTTCTTATATATAAACTATATAGTGTTATCTTATTATTTAAAAAATCTAAATTCAAACTATAAATCTTTATATATAAACTTATAAATAAATAAAAAATTTATAGAAACTTAAATACATAGCACCTAATTCCTAGGAACTTGCCTCTAATAATTTCTGACTATTATTATATCAATTGATAGTGATTTTCAAAACTAAATTATTCCTTACCTTCTTGGAGCCACATAATACAAACTATATCTCGTTATCATATTCTTTAAAAAATATAAATTCAAACGATAAGTCTTTATATATATATAACTTATAAATAAATAAAAAATTACAATATCTCTCGTCATCATATTCTTTAAAAAATATAAATTCAAACGATAAGTCTTTATATATATATAACTTACAAATAAATAAAAAATTACAAAGACTTAAAATACATGGCCCAACACCTAATTCCTAGGAACTTGCCTCTAATAATTTCGGTCTATTATTATCCTAATTCCTAGGAACTTGCCTCTAATAATTTCTGTCTATTATTATATCGATTGATAGTGATGTTCAAAACTAAATTATTCCTTACCTTCTTCGAGCCACGTAATACAAACTATATATGTTGTTATCATATTGACGATTTCTGTCTTTATGATGTCGATTGATAGTGATGTTCAAAACTAAATTATTCCTTACTTTCCTGAAGCCGCGTAGTACAAGCTATATATCTCGTTATAACATAGACAAACGACGTGTATGATAGAGATGGTTACCTGCTCTGGATATTATTAATATGTCCTCTGTTTAATTATTATTATTACCTCTCAGAGTCTAGATTCCTGGTCCCGTAACAGTTATTAATTTACTGCATGGGACCCCCACAGCTACAATCACGAAAGAGACTTGGCTGACCAGGGTTCCATTCTGAATTTTCAACAACCACTATGCTCAGAGGATTTGTGTTGCATTCGTATGGACATGGCAAAAGAAAACCATTTTATCGATCGTGGATTTGACCTCAAAATTCGAATACAATTCAAAGTAAAAGCATAGAGTCAGTACCAACTCCGCGGGAACGGGTCTGTTTTCCCCTGTTGTAGCTTCATTATATATAAACACCACCGTCCACCTTGAGACAAATGCAACAGCCTTTCTTTGTTCTTTGCCTGGAGGAAATCTCCTTTCATTGTTATGTGCCTTCAAGAAATCTTCGCAAAAACAACTACTCTTGCATTTGCCCACATGAAATAAACAGCGTTACATTAGATGCTAGCCTGCCCAAATGAGGATTAAAGCCTTGTGCATACCCAAGTGAATATCTTTATGGTTAGTATTTGAAGACGGGTTTGTGATAGGCTGAAAGCAATACGATGGATCCGGTGAGTGCTGCTGCAGCTGCTATAGCGAAACAACTCCTAATTTTGGTCAAAGATTGCATAAAGGAGGGTATTTACTGTAAGGCCTACTGCAAACGCTTAGCAGAGACATTAGATGATATCATACCCATATTGGATGAGGTCTCTCAAACTGGTTCACAACATAGCCAAAAACTGCTTAAAAAAATTTCTAAGAGGCTGGAGAAGGGGAAGGAGCTAGTTCAGGAGTGCTCCCAGATCGACTCTTACAATATTCCCAAGAAAATTTTTTACGCATAAAAAATTGTCTCTTTTGAAAAGGATCTTGCCGATTACGTTTCCATGCGAGTTTTGTTACTTAACTTCTGTGATACGCGATACGTGAGAAACAGTACGACGGCAGGATCTGAGACTACGGAAGGCGTAATGCAAGCAGATGGAGAAATTGTAATTTCCATAATGACAGATCAGAATAGTCATAACCTGTCTGAACAGCAACACTTGAGAGAAGATATGGGGGCGGGTTCTGAGACTACTGAGCACCCAACTCAAGCAAATACCGAAATTGTAATTCCCATAGTCACAGATGAGATGAGTCAGATGCAAGTTGACGAAGAGATTACATATTCAGATTACATTCCAGAATTGCCAGAATGTACACTGGGCTTGGAAATGGGAGTTAAAGACTTGAAGAAGCTTCTCCTCTTGAAAGATGTTCCACTTGTTGCAGTGAAAGGTATAGGTGGCAGTGGCAAGACCACCTTGGCAGTAGCCCTGTGCAGGGACCCTGAAGTCAAAGGTGAGGATATTTATATCGTATTCACTTTGCATTCTCTTAGTGGTACATGGTATCATGACAATTCTTATATTTGATGGTGTTATCTGATCTGGAGTTTTTGTTGCTAGATTTTCCAATTCTGTGAAATCAGCTAATGCAACTAGTTGTTGAAGTCAGTGCACATTTGTTGATGTCCAGATTTTTTAATTGATAATTTTTTTTTATGCAATCTTACCTAAAGAGATTATGATATGTATATGTACATTTTGGGGAAAATCATCCAAACAAGTCAAACTTTTTTACAAATAGGATCTAAGGACATAGGTTTATATTTCTTAGAATTAGATTTATTTTTGCTTAAAAAATAAACCTACGTAAAACTTAGTATCTTAGCACATAGGTTTATATTTCTTAGAATTAGATTTATTTATTTTTTAATATTTGAATTATTAATGCTTTCAATGGTTAAGTGGTAAATGTCTAATCAGACACATTAAAAAAAACTTAATGTTAAAGAAACATAATACTCTAATATGAATTCTCTCAATATATGAGAATGTACAAAATCTCGAGACCGATCTGGTTTGCAGCCACCTTCTGGCCTACGTCCACCCTGGCGAACCAGTTTCGAACCAGTTTCACACATAAGCTCGAACTTATAGCTTCCGCCACGGACCCGGAGGCGACACAGGCAAATTTGACGTCGGCTTCTCATGACGTGCCTACCTCCGAGATATCGAGTGGTAGATTGAGCAAGATCGTCGAGCGGTTTCGACAAACAGACGGGTTGCGTTGGATACATTCTGTTTGATGCATACCACGAACTGTGGAGGACCTGATCATTGTGAGTCCGCCGAAAGTCGTAGTTTCAACTCGCTCTCAAGACGGCGAGCATTTTCTTTAGAAGATAAAACCTGACGTTTCTATGAAAGTGGTTTGGACAGCAACATATAACCTGACGTGGAATGGAGACTGTCTGTTGCTAGACTGACGGGTCTGAACGGCCCAATCTTGCTTGGTCAACTTTGCACTTGTACAAAGTCACATTGGATCCAATTTTACCCAATTTTTATAGTAATACTTTTTAAACACAAAAGTACTAAAAACTTTTGCACAGGAATAATCCTACATTTTTGCCCAAGGAATAATCCTACATTGTGGGAAATTACCTTTGGAGTGACCGCTGCCGAGTGCCTATTTTTGTTTTGGCCGAGTTATTTTATCCCAAATGCCCGTGACAGTGGGAGTACCCTGATTTTAAAATAACTTCGTGAAAGAATAAGTGAAGATCCCGCCCACCTGGCTGGCTCTTTACCCCTATATCGAGGAATGGTCTGATTGCAAACTCGTGGCTCAAGGTAGTGTCTGGGCCTGTTGATTGGTTTTCGTGGGTGCAAGAGTGGGCCAGGTCATTTGATTGGTTCCCTTCTTACAGATTTCTTAATTTTAATAGTTTTTATTGAGATTATTCTCATCGAAATATTTATTTCTTTTCAAAATAGGTTATATTTAGTTTTTTGGGTCACTCCCATCAAAATACTTAATTTTTTAATAGTTTTTATTGAGATTATTCTCATCGAAATATTTATTTCTTTTCAAAATAGGTTATATTTAGTTTTTTATTGGGTCACTCCCATCAAAATACTTATTTTTTTCAAATAGGTTATATGTGACTTTTATTGAAGTCACTTCCATCAAAATACCAAAATATTATATTTGCTATAGCATATACATTTTTACCATGGTTTTTTCATTTATTTTCTTCCTTAAATATATTCTTCGACTTCTCGAATATATACTTCAACTTTTTCAAAGTGTTATGTTTTCACAATCAACTCCTTGACATCATTTTGATTAAGACATAAAATCTCACTTAGTCAGTTACCTTTTAAAATTTGAATTTCACTAATTTATTTACCACTCAATTTCTTTCTTTATAATATGCTCACACTACCACGAGATTACCTCTAGTTATAGAGAATCAACATCAGCAATAATATTATTTTTTATCTAGTCTTCACATCCATTTTTGTTAATAGCATTCATGATAATTTGTGAGTCCTCCTCATTTGAAATATATTTCCATTTTTTTTCTATTGTAAATTTAATCATTGTAAGAAGTGTCCTAGCCTCTGGATAGTTGTTAGTTGAAGTTTTATATAATTTTGAATAAGTGAGGAGAATTTTGCCTTCACTATTTTTAAAAACACCACCTCCACCAACTTTTCCTAGATTTCCTTTAGAAGCACCATCAAAATTAATTTTGATAAACTCAATTTTAGGACATTTCTATTCTACCATAGATCGAAGTAGATCCGACTTCCATGTATGTTCAAGTCCTTTAGCCAATTTATTAGTACCTCTTTTTCTGCAATTGAGACTTTCTATGATGAGCACCATATTTGTAGACATTATGCAAGAGAGGCACAAATACAGTTCCAAACTTAGACATGATTTTGATATTTATTTTAAAAAAATCTATTATTCCTTTCAAGCCATAAATTCCAACAAATAATGGTAGGGCCAATCCTCCAAAGAATACATAATGCTTTAGCTTTGAAATAATTTATCCAACATTTTATCAACTCTTTCAATGTTGATGGACCTACCCAATATTATTTCATTTTTTTTTTAAAACTCCAAATGATGTGAGCAAACGGACAATGAACAAGTAAATGGTATGATGTTTTTAAATCTTTTCACATAAGGCACATCTGAAGGGTCCATAATATTTTTTTCTTTGTAGACTCTGTCTTGTAATAATCTTATTTTGAACTGCTAACCAAAGAAATGTTAAGGCCTTAGGGAGAGCTTCTAATGACCAAACAATTTTCCAAAATAAATTTTTTGGGAGAAGGAAATTTTTATTGTTCTAAATCCTCATATCCCAACTTGATCGAGTATCCACCATCCTTTGATATATTCCAAACCAACTCATCCTGTCGTGTAAAAATTGGCAAATAAAATTCTTGAAGAATATATTGAAGTTCATCTCCAATTTGTTTGAGTTCTTCTCCAACCATGTTACTAAAAGAAGTCCATGATCTAGAGTTTTTTCTCATAATAATATAATCTTTGATCTTTGGACCTTTACATGCTAGGCATGCTTGAGCCAATGGTTTCCATCTTGAGTTAGATATAATAAGATAAGGCTTCAACCAAGCATCATACTAAAAATTTGCATAACTCCCCTCATTGATTGATCATCTAGTGTGTTTTTTTATCAATTGCAAACTCTCTGATATGAAGTTCCATGTTGACGATCCTTTGGGTAGAGTTATTTTTCTAAGCAATTTCACTGCATCAAGAGAACCTATATATATTTGAGGTAATATTTTTTCCCAATTCTTTCCTTGATCTCTGAATAATCCCCACCCAAGCTTTGCTCCTAATGCCAAATTCATAAGTTTGCAATTCCGCAAGCCTGCTCCTCCAATGTTCTTTCCTTTGCAAACCCTATCCCATTTACAAAGAGGAAGCCTAAATTTTTCCTCACAACCTTTCCATAGAAAGTCTCTTTGAATTTTATCAATTTATGATACAATACTTGTTGGGAGTCTTAAAAGTCACATCATATAAATAGGAACAAATTGCAAAGTAGTCTTTATGAGTTGTAGCCTTCTTGCCATGGTTAAGAACTTACCTTTCCAACCTACCAAGCAAGCTTTCATTCTATACAAAAAAGAGATCCAAAGCTCATTTTTATTTCCTATATCAGACAAAGAAATACCCAAGTAGGTTTATGGAAATTTTTCAATTTTAAACCTTAAAATATTCACAATAATTTGTTGTAAATCTAGGGCAGTATTAATGAAAAAATTCTTGGATTTTGAATTATTTACCAACTATCCAGTAGCCTTCTCATAACATGAAAATATTTATTTAAACTCCATGGCCTCACTGACTGAGAGATGGCCCAAAATAAAAGTATCATCAACAAATTGGAGATGATGAGATTCAAAGGGACCATTTTTTGCAACTTGAATACCCTTGATTTATCCTTCCATTTTTGCCTTTGAAAGGCTCTCCCTAATGCTTTTGCCATAATAATGAATAGATAAAGAGAAAGAGGATCACCTTGACGAAGTCCACAAGATGACTTGAAGTACCCAACAGGAGAACCATTGATCAAAATAGAAAATTTTGCAGTGTTATAACAACATTTAATCCACTCACACCAACTATAATCAAAGCCAAAATTTTTGATAATATGTATAAAATTCCAAGAAACCCTATTTGCTTGTGTAGCACAGTTGGTGAAAGTCTTGGGTGTTGGTAGAGGCCGACCTAAGTTCCATTCCCTCTGTGTCCACCCTGCAGATACAAGGTGCATCTGGGAATGTCCTATGTGTTGGTAGAGGTTGACAAGGCTCCATTCCCCTCATGCCCACCCTATTGATACCCAAATGGTTGTGTTATTCCCCTATTGATAAGTGTAGCTCTCAGTATTATGAGGGGTCATGGATGCGAAGGGACTGCTCAACCCTATGCATCGATCATAGGGGTTTATCACACTAACCACATAAATTTAGGGGGGATGTGGGAGGTCTCCCGCTTTGGGCAAGAGACCACCTATTTTATTTTCTTGCTCCCTCCCTTACTCCGAATCTACAGATCTCTTACGGATTCTTGGTTCTCCTGTTTGGGGATACCATCTCTGCTCTGGTTCTCCTTTTTTTGGAGACCTCCATTCTCTTTGGTGCTGGCTAGGTTGTTGTTTGTGTCCCTTTTTGAAGTAGATATCTTACTCCTCCTTGGTGGTTGGTATGTCCTTTGCTTGTGTGATGTGCGAGGTGGTCCGGTGGGCCTTTTTATCCACACTTATGGCTGGTATTGGGGGAGATACCAGGTGCTTTCATGATGTGGAGAAAGGGCTTAAATGATGACCTCCTGGTCAGGAAACAGTGGATTGGGGTTATGGTTAGTGTATCCTCTTTTTTTGTTGTGCGAGGTGGTTTGATGGGCATTTTCTCCATGCTTCTGAGTGGTCTTAGGAGAGAGACCAAGTGATTTCATGACATGGAGAAAGTGTTTCAAAGTTGGCCTCCTGAACAAGAAGTAGTGGAGGGGGTTCACTTCGTGGTGGTCGGTTTGCCCTCTATTTGTCTTCTTTTGAGGTGGTTCATTGAGCCTTTTATTCACAACTCTCAATGGTCTTAGGTGAGGGACCAGGTGATTTCATGATGTGGATAAAGGGTTTCAATTATGGCCTCTTGGTCAGGCAGCAATGGAGGGGGTTCCCTTTGTGGTTTTCAGATCGTCCTCTATTTTTCTTTTTACGATGTGGTCCGATAAGGCTTTTTCTCCATGATTTTGATGGGTCTTGGGGGAGAGACCAAACGCTTTCATGATGTGGAGAAAGGGTTTTATTGATGACCTCTTGATCAAGCAACAGTGGAAGGGGTTTCACTTCATGTTGTTCAGTTCATCCTCTGTTTGTTCTTTGTGTGAGATGGTCTGGTGGATCTTTTCTCCATGATTCTAGTTGATCTTTAGGGAGAGATCAAATGCTTTCACAATATGGAGAAAGGGTTTTTGAAGGCCTCTTGGTTAGGTAACAGTGGAGTGGGGTTGCACAAGGTGAGATTATAGCGGTTGGAGAAGGTGTGGTGGTCCACTTCTTTTATGGGCATCTTTGTAGCCAGTCTTTCATTTTACTTTTGATCTCCTTCTATGTTCTAGTGGATGGTCCTGTGGAGTGTTGTTTTGCTCGTTGGGCCTTCTATGTTTTTGTGGTTTTCTCTTGGGCAGGAAAACTCATTTCAAATTTTTTGTGTACAAGGGAGGCTTGTCTCTGTGGTTGTGAGGTTTTCTCCTGGGCAAGAAAACCCTTTTCAAACTGTTTTGTGCGGAGAGGCTTGTCTTTGTGGTCGTGAGGTTTTCCTTGGGTGGGAAAGCCTGTTTCAAATTTTAAGTGGAGCTGGTGTTTCTTGGTTTGTCGAGAAACCTATTTTTTTGTTTTTGTATTTATCCGAAGATCATCTCCTTGTTCTTGCTTACCTTTAGGAGGTTATTTCTTTTGTATTTTCTCTTTGTAAAAGTTTCGAGGACCCTTTCAAAACCCCTTATTTCTACCAATAAAAAAAAATCCAGGAAACCTATCATATGCTTTGTTCACATCTAATTTCAAAAGCATACCTAATTTTTCATAGAATGAAGAGAATGTATAACCTCTTGTGCAATAATTATACCATCAAAAATTTGTTTACCCTAAACAAATCCACCTTGTTCCTCTTAGATAAGACACCCTATAATGCCCTTTAACATGTTTGTAATAATTTTTGAAATGATCTTATAAATCATATTATGAAGGCTTATTGGAGGAAAAATTATCAAAATATTTTAATTCACCTTTCTTGGGAACCAAGGTAATAAAAGTAGCATTGATCTTACTTATTATAGCCTTCCTTTTTCGGGCCTCTTCAAGTGCATTTAACATATCACTCTTCAATAAATCCTAAAATTTCTGAAAGAAAATTGTGAGAAATTTATCAGTGCCAGGTGCCTTTTTAGGATGGAAAGATAAAAATACTTCATGAATCTCCTCCATAGATATCTTCTTCATCAAGCTTTCATTTTGTCCCTGAGTAATAATTAATGGGATATTTTGCAAAAAAAATTCTTGTGCCTCCTTATCTTGCCTAGAATCAGACAAAATATTTTAAAAATAATTTATTGCTTGCTTCCTTATATCTTCTTCATCCTCAATATTTCTTCCATCTATAGTTATAATATTTTTGATATGACGAACATAAAATTTTTGGTTAGCTATAAAATGAAAAAAAATTGTATTTCTATCTCCTTCCTTGAGCCAGTTATCTCTATATTTTTGAAACCAATATGACTCATCCTTTTTCAATGCATTATGGTAATCATAAAGCAATTGTTTTTCTTTCATAAAAATATCTTGGTCCATTCCATTGATTTCTACTATCTCTTGTAAATTTTTGATCTTGGATTCAATTTCTTTTTCTTTAAAAATGTTACCAAAAGACTTGGCATTCCATATCTTCATTTGCTCCTTTAAATAATTCAACTTTTGAACAAACATGTATATATATGATCCTTCAAATTTTGATTCATCCCACCATAACATAACAATTTGGAAAAAATCATGGTCTTGGAGCCACATAGATTGGAAGCGAAATGGCTTTGGATGACCATTGTTAGGTGACTCACAAGTCAAAATAATGGGTTTGTGATCTGATCCTACTCGCAATAAAATATGTAAAGAGATTGTATACTTTGTTTGCAACCATTTATTGGATAAAAAGTATATATCCAGTTTTTTTGCTATATGATTTTTTCCAATGCGTCTATTATCCCATGTGTATTGAAAGCTTGAGGGACTAACATCCCAATGGTCATTTGAATTGACAAATGAAGAAAAATATTGCATAGATTAATACCATCCTAGAATGCCACCCTTCTTTTCCAAAGGAGGTATAATAATATTAAAATCACCCCCAATAATCCATATATCACAATTAATCATCATTGTATTTGACAAAAATATACTAAGGTCCTTCCAACATCTTTCATGAGGAGTAACTATAGTTGGAGCATATACATTTATAACCCAAACTTTGATGTTTTTCTCTTTCCTGCAAAATAATCCAACAACCCAATTACTTTTTGCTTCTAATAATTGTCCATCCCACTTGCATTTATCCCATATTATTGCAATATCGTCTGAATATCCTGTAGAAGAAACTGCTAAACAATCACTTGTCTTCCAAATCTTCTTAAAAACATCCTTACATTCCTCATTGTTTAATTTTGTTTCTTGTATTAAAAGAAACTCAGGTCTATAACAACATATCAATTTCTTAATAAATCTTTTTTTATGGTTTTTATTCATACCCCTAATATTCCATGACATCATTTTTATCATCAACGCATTTATTTTTATTAATAGACTTAACCCCACTTCTTGTTAACGCTTGTGACATTTTTATTTGACTTCCCAGATCAATATCCTTTTGAGTTTCTTTTTCTCTTAGTTCCTGCTTTGATGGATTTCCTCTCCTTCTTCCATTCTTTCCAACACTCTCATCTTCATCAATCTCTTCCATTTTTTCATATTGTTCAAAATGAGACTTATCTTGTAAAGGTTTATGTTTCCTAAAGAGTCAAAAGTGCAAGGAATATCCTCATTAGCATCTTCTTATTTATGTTGCCTTGAAAACTCTAAACTACATAGATGATCCTCCTTAGTCATCACTTTCTTATGTTAGCCTGAAAATCCTAAATTTCCTTGGATATCCTCCATAATATTTTCTTTATTATACTGCCCTTGAAAATCTAAAGTGCAAGGAATACACTCCACACTAATTTCATTTTTATTGTAAGGAGAAGATTTTAAGCTACTTGAGGATCATAAAGGTGATTTACCTATATTAAGCTTGACCTCCTTCACCTCATTTTCTTTAAAATCCATCTCCCCATCTTCCTTTGTATTAAAATTTGCCTTCCCCTCTTCCTTCACACCTTTAGCTCCTATATTTTAACTTGTGCATCATACATCCTCATCCTCTATAACATTTTTTCCTTCTAATTACTGACTCGAGTAAACTATAATGGCCTTCGCCATCTGATGATGTAGAGAGATTTTTCTATCCACTTTCCTAGGAGTGGAAAATCCTTGATTTGACCTAACTTCTCCTTTAATATGATCTCCTTGTTTCAAATTGAAACTACCCTCATGCCCAAAAATTATATTTCTTCCTCCATTTTCACTTTGCAGTCTCTTGCCATGTGCCCAATTTCATGAAATTTACGACATCGAAATGCAATGTTTTCATAATTCACTTGTTGATCTCATTCTCTTGATTTAGATTTAATTCTAATCGATTGTGGTAAAGGTTTAGAAATATCAATGGCAACACATATTCGAGTGTATACAACATGCCTTCTCTCCTTAGTAGTTGGTCCCTCTTGGATTCACCTAGGGTGTTACCAATATTATTCAAAATATCATTATTGATGAGTTGATAAGAAAGTCCAAAAAACCTAATCCATACTGGAAGCCTTTTAATAGTTTCTGTGTCCACAAAAACATTCCTACTCCAAGGTCTTAAATATAATGCATCTTTGCCCCTAAACCATGGGCCTCCATCCATTATTTTCTCTTATTTCTGAACTAGAGAAAATAATGAGAAAAATCCTTTCGGAATAAAATTCATGGAGTAATTCAAATTCAATCCCCACTTCCACTTAATCCAATTTTGAAGCCAATATCCATGAAACTTACAAAGTAACCCTCTGGTTTTAAAAATCATTATATCATGTTCAATCATGTCATCCTTGATAATCACTTCTGATGTAGAATCTGCTACCTAGACTAGGTTTGCTATAGATTCTCTCTTCCTCTTATTGCTAGCTAGGGCATCCAAACTTCTAACTTGGTCATTCATACTTTTAGTAAGGACTTTCACAAATGACTTTCTTTCCATGTTACCTAGATTTGTTTTCAAATGAATAATTTAAATTCTCCTAATATCTGGAACAAGAAGTGGCACTTGTTAGTTGATCACACTTTGTTTTCTGCTTTTTGCTTTCTTGCTTACACTTCCTCCTCACTCCTGGATCGCATTTGCATGTGCTATCAGCTGCACTCACTCTCGGATCTCTCAGCTCGTGATCGCACTCGCACTCGCTACCAACTGCACTCACTATTTTTTTTAATTGGTTGGACTTCCTAATTTTTTTTCTAATGATATTTTATTTTTTATTTTTTAAAGTGGTTGGACTTCCTAATTTTTTTCTATATATATATATATATATATATATATATATTGAATAAGATGTGTGGCTTCTATTGGGGTCAATCCCATTACAAAAACAAAATGATACATTGCTCTCATTACATTTATAACAAATTAATTAAAGCATGTCTATCTTTGCTTTTCTATCAAAGATATTTTCCATCTTCCTCAAACTGCTAAGGTTCCATGATCATTTTTTTTAAGGAACTAACAACAGAAAAACCCTTACATGACACATAACTCTAGCAGATAGAAAAACGCACATAATAGACATCCATAAAAGAGGAAATCAATTTGATTATTTTTCTTCTGTAGCAGATATTATTCCTCCTGTAGAGTGGCAAGATCTGAGAATGCATTTTTGCACTTCAAGCTCCTGAGGTAATATCTAGGTGTACCACATTTTGTAGGATCTTCACTTTTAAAAAACTCACTATCATTAATTATTTCATAATTAGCTTTGAGTATACCATATGAGGTGCTAATATTTTCCATGGAATAGTCTGGATGGTCTTTAGTAACCATTTAGCTTTTCTCAATGATCTGATTCAAATTCTCCTTTTGGGGTTGAGTATTATGTTGCTCGCATGATTTTTGTTGGATAATTGGTGCATCTAGAGGATGAGCTTCTTCTTTAGTAACCATTTGGCTTTTCTCAATGATCTGATTCAAATTTTTCTTTGGGGTTAAGTATTTTGTTGCTCGCATGATTCTTGTTGGATAATTGGTGCATCTAGAGGATGAGCTTATTTCTTTTAAACTGGGACATTTGAAGGTTTTGAATCATTCGCATTCAGGCCCTTCTCCACCAAGAAGGAATCAAAGCATGATCAGATGTTCGGGCATCTCTTATTCAAGTGGCCATATTGCTGACAACCATAATATTTTAGGGAGAATTTTTCATATAAATTTTTTTATGACATTCCCATTTGCTCGAGGAAATAGTAATGGATTAAGGCCCAAGAATTAACACGTCCATCCAAACAACCAATATTGCTTTACTTATATTATTTTACTCGACAAATTTTCCTCAATTTGGGCATCTATATATTGGAATGAACCAATGGCATTACTGATTTTGGTGAATATCTTCTCTCCCCAAAACTCCATAGGGAGAGTATAAAGATTCACCCAAACAAGGAAAAAATTAACTTCTTCTGTAAAGGGGTTGAAATTAGGAGTCCAAGGTCTTATATATGTTAGATTAATTATCCCATTACTTGGATAATATCTAGATTCCTATCATGGATAATATCTAGATTCCAATCTTGGATAATTACCATTTTCTATTAAGGTAGAATATAAGTTACTACATTCCCACCGACGAACAGGTTGCAGATATATTCACTATGGCAAGTGCATGTGTCAAATTTGAGTTGTTTTGCAACACTCTTTGTATTTCAAAATAATGTAATAAAGGGGGGATGTTAGGGTAGATATATTCAATAATTTAATTATTACCGTAGTTAAGTTAGTTTATTACCTTATTTTATTTACCATGAAGTTATTCACTATTACGAATAACTTATGGTTAGCAGGTTAGCTTCATTTGCGTGATTTGTTAGCATTGTTAGTTGTTAGCGACGTTTCTCATTACGTTGGTGATAACTTGGTATAGATTTGATTTACGCATCTCCTAAGGCTATCTTTAGCCTTAGTCTTTTGTATTTAAGGGTTTGATTATTCAATATATTGTTAATGCATATGGTTCAATAATAAACATTGGTATCAAAGCGCCCACTTACTTGAACGCGTGAGCATGCATTTCGAGCCAACATTGCTGATAGATCTAATGGGGTACAATTTTCGAGACGAGACCCCCTCCTAACATGATTGCCTTACACGCATCTCGAGGCAATAATTCCTTTGGAATTTCTTGATGAACTCACTTTGTGCAATCCCACTGGTCTTGTTGGGCATAGAAATCGAGGTATTGATACACAATTTCTTGTCTTTTACTGGATGTGGACATGAAATTCTTGACTTGATAGGCTGATCTAACGAGTGACATCAGTTATCGGATGTTGAAATCTACGCGATCTCGATTTGATATACTATTAGCATGGGATTCACTGATAGAATCATTGATGTTATCAAACTCTAACGGTCTACGAAACTGTGGATGAGATCAGCGCTAACAACCACCGATGCAACATGTAGATCTTTGATGCGTACAAAATCACATGTGCACTAAAGCAAACATCACACCTCGATGATCAGACCAGCTACTAACATCACCTAACCATCTAGTGGAATCTGATAACTCCAACTGCTAACAACAAGGAACTCTAACATACATGAATTTTGAAATCTACACGTACCCCAAGGTTGACATGGCAATCAAGTTGGACACAACTGACATGGCAACATGAATTTTGAGATCTGGTATGGTATCCTCCCGACATCAACACGTGGTGGCTTAGCTGGTGAGGTCACATGGCACTTTTGACGTGGCGTTGACTAGGCAAAGTGGTGACATGTGGTGTATTTCAATTGGTCCAACTTAGTTGATGTGTGGCAAGTTGTAGTTCATTGACGTGGTTGGAAAAATATTTATCTTCAATGTCGATTGCCTGATGGCAATCGATAAGTAAAGGATGTCGTCTTGGTTTTAAAGAGGTCGATGTGCAACATTTTACTACATCTAGGACTAAAAGTCCCACAATTTTCTTTTTTTTATCGGGTGAAGGGGAAGGCAACAAATATTTGCTATTGCCCTTTGTTTCCTGTCCAGCACAGCAATCGGGATGGTTGGCCAGGCAAATTTAAGACGCAACACGCCAGGTGGGGGTTCCAACCCCACGCATCGCACCATATTATTTTTGTTGCACAAAACAAAAATCATAAGCCTTTTTTATTTTTGCAATATTTATTTGATTAAAATTAATATTATTTTTATATAGTTAAATATTTTTTATTTAAATCAACTAAAATTGATTTATTTTATGAAAAATATTTAATTTATAGAAATCATATTCATTTTTTCAAATTCTTTTGCAAACTAACAAAAGTAGACACAATTTTTTTGTAAATTTTTCAAACAAATGAGAGCTTTTGTTTTCTCTTATAGGGGGATGTAACACAAAAAATAGCACCATTTTTTTTGCAAATTAGGATTTTTCCAAAACTTTCTCAAGACTTTTCTAGCATTCATTTTTTAGAGTAATATTTTTTGTCCCTAAATTTCATGAAAGTGAAAAATAGACTTTGAGTCCACTAAAACCAAGTCGTGTGTCGATTGGTTCTGGATAATCTTTCAAAAGCCGATCATGTGTCGACTTGACTTGAAAGGTGTGCTAACTTATTAAATTTTCAAAGCAAAGGGGATACAAGCAATTGTGATTCTTTTTTGCAAATTTGTAACACAAGGAAGGGGCACTTGAATATCAAAACTTTTTGCAAAATCAAAAGCAAATTGTGCATTTTGTTTTCTCAAAATTTTGGGATGTAACACAAAATATTGCACATTCATTTTTGCAAAATGGAGAAAGATCTCATCACATTGAAGATCTAAATTTTCACAATCTTGTTTATTTTGCAAACAAAAGGGAGACCAATCAAGAATTGGATTCTTCTTTTGCAAAATTGTAACACAAGGGGAAATTGTGAAAATCAAAGGTTTGAAGCATTGAAACTTGTTTATTTTGCCACACAAAAAGAAAGGCAATTATTTTTTTCAAGTTCTTTGCAAAATTGTAAGACAAGAGGAGACATTGAATTTCAAAATTTTTGCACACCAACAATCAAAATTTTGTTGTAAAAATTACTGTAATAAGGTGGATCTTTATAGCATTCAACACATTTTGTTAAATTAGCATTATAAAAATAGATGCATTTTCGATCAAATCCGACACCTATGTGTTAAAAATTTGTGGGCACTTTTGATGGTTTATTGCATTTAATTCCTGTTTTTTGCAATTACCTCTTAAGTTAAAATCAATCAAGCTTAAGACCCCAAATTTTACACCCATTTGTGTAATTTATTGCACAGGTAAAACCAATTTTTTTATATTCACTCCATAAAAACCCAAAATTCACTCTTCTTGTTTGGCTTAAACTCCTCAAACTAATCATCCTTTTTCAAAAGGATTTTTAGGCAGGTGCCATTAAATATCAATTAGAGTGAATTCTCTTTCAGTACTCTTTTAGGGTATATCGAAAGAAAGAACAAGTTTTTGTGAAATAAGAAACCTTCAAAGTAGCAATTGTTTGCACTAAGAGGGATAATTCATTTCTTCCTTCAAAACATATTTTGATAAAAGGGAGATAAAACTTGTAAAAGCAATCAGAAAATAAGAAGTCATCAAAATCAAACCTTTTATTAGGCTTCATAAATAGAAAATTTTTGTTTGAATTACTTGCAATAAAAGGGGGATTGTACCTCTTTTTAGGCTTCATAAATAGCAAATCTTTTTGTTTGAATTACTTATAATAAAGAGGGCGATTTTTCTGGTGAATTTTTTTTAAATTTGCCTAGGAGCCAATCTTTGTAAAAGCCTTAAAAAACTTCATAAATTGCAAATATTTTGCAATTATGGGGGATACAAATTTCTTTCCTACCTCAAATAATATTTTGCAACAAAGGGGGAAGACTTAAAAATGGTGCATTTTTGCCAGCGATCAACACCTTAGTCAAACTTCTTGAAAAAATTCAGCAAAGTAATATTTTGCAAAAAGGGGAAAACTTGTAAGGGTGCATTTTCGACAGTGACCGACACCTTAGCTACCTTATCAAAACTTTTTCAAAATCATATTGTAACAGAGTGAACCTCGTATGTAGTGATCTACTCTAGTACACCTAGTGGTTGCAGCGGTTGGTTACCCATGCAATCTGATAGGATGAAAATATTACAATAAGGACATTCGTTGTTGTTAAAGCAAAGTGAGGGATGATCCACTTTTTCTTAAAGTACTCTAGAAGTACATATTTTGCTTAGACCCATAGGTGGATCTAAGCAAAGAGCGACTAGATCCTCGAGCTAGAGCAATTCAACCAAGATGAAAGAAATATTATATGGCTTCTATAATAAAGGTAAATCCTATGGTAGACCCAGTGGTAGATATAGTAACAGACCAAGTAGCAAATTCACAAGCAGATCCATAGATAGTCCTAGAGGTACTCATCTAGAGGTACACTTAGAGCCAAAGCAAGAGCCATATACCATAGCTCGAGCCATAGCAAGAGCCAACATTATGGCCTCATTTCACTCCACCTGCTGAGCTTTGTGGGTTCCACCATAGGTGGACAAGACCTACGATACAGGTTCCACCATTCGATGGACAAGACCTACGATACAAGTTCCACCATTCAGTTGACAAGACCTGGATTGAGTTCTATCATTTGGTGGACAAGACCTAGAGCCAACAGATCAACATCTTTAATTTTCTCTCCTTCACATTAAAGTGGAATGTTAGAGTAATTATCCCATTACTTAGATAATATCTAGATTCCATTACTTGGATAATATCTAGATTCTATTACTTGGATAATATCTAGATTCCTATCATGGATAATATCTAGATTCTAATCTTGGGTAATTACCATTTTCTGTTAAGGTAGAATATAAGTTACTACATTCCCATCGATGAACAGGTTGCAGATATATTCACTATGGCAAGTGCACGTGTCAAATTTGAGTTGTTTTGCAACACTCTTTGTATTTCAAAATAATGTAATAAAGGGGGGATGTTAGGGTAGATATATTCGGTAATTTAATTATTATCGTAGTTAAGTTAGTTTATTACCTTATTTTATTTACCATGAAGTTACTCACTGTTACGAATAACTTATGGTTAGTAGGTTAGCTTCATTTGTGTGATTTGTTAGCATTGTTAGTTGTTAGTGACATTTCTCATTACGTTGGCGACAACTTAGGATAGATTTGGTTTACGCGTCTCCTAAGGCTATCTTTAGTATTAGTATTTTGTATTTAAGGACTTTATTATTCAATATATTATTAATACCTATGGTTCAATAATCAACAATATAGATACCTATTTATCCGAAAAGCCAATTATATCTAAAATCCATTACCTTATCTTCATCCTCTAAATCAAAAAAGAAATTTTTGGGTAGGAGATTTACTTGGAAATCTAAACTCCACCAATATTTAATGTATCCTTTGAGCTCCTCCAGGCTTGGTATTTTGCCTTTGAGTTTGAAAATAATTTTTCAGGATTCATGATCAATCATATCCAACTCAAATTCATCCTCTGAAATCTTGATAGAGGGCATGGGTTCATCCACCTGCGAACCCAAAGATCCTTGAGAAATATTTATTTTGATCAAAGAGACTTTCTCACAGACTGAAGAGATGGTTTGCGAACAACCCTCTTAACTGCACCTAGGGTTTGCATCTCTTTTATGAATATTGTACCCAAATTTATTGCTTTTTTCCATTGCTTGAATATACCTAGGGTTTGCATCTCTTTTGTGAATATTGTACCCAAATTTATCGCTTTGTTCCATTGCTTGACTGCACCTAGGGTTTACACCCCTTTCGCAAAGAGAATTGTTATCACTGTTGTTGGCGCTTTGGTTCCCCATGGGCTTCACCCTCGCCTGCCTCCACATCACCTTAGAAGCCTTGTTGCAGATGTTCATCCTCATCACAGCCTTCATGCTCATCGTTGTGCACTTGTCGTATCCTCCGCACTCACCCTCACGCACTTGCTGCAACTCAACATTCAGTTTTATTTTTTTATATTTTTTAAATTGGTTGAAATTCCTAATTTTGTTTTTCTAATGTTATTTTTTTTAAATTGGTTGGACTTTCTAATTTTTTTCTCTAATATATAATTTTTTTATATTTTTTTAGGAAATTACTTATTTAAGTAAATTTACTTAATTAATATAAAGTATATTGTGTTATTTAATACATTTTCTTTCTTTTTCTTTTGATACGTAGGAGTTGGTTACATCCACACAATTTTTAGTAACTACCAAGTGCAAGGTTCAAACCACAAGTGTTTCTCCCAAAAAGCCTATACCACCTCATTGTTGATGACCCAACATAAGGAAGACCACAATTGCTCGGAATTCATACTTTCATCATTGATCTAGCGAGAACTCAGAGGATTCAAATTAGACTACTACCTTTGCAACAGGCATACCCCCAAGGTTTGAACCTAGGTCTCTTCTTGATAAGTACCTATTAAAACATAAAATTAACAATCCACATAGCCTTTGAGGGCTAAAAATTGAGTCGACATAGGTTTTTATGAGAGGTCCTGGTCCCCTTATACCGAGGTTTGAAATTAAGTCTCTTGAATGAAACCCCAAGAACTTACCACTACGGTATCCCTCATGGGTCATATTTTATAAATTTTCATTAAATAAACTTATATTGATGAATAGGTCATTGTCAAACCTTTGTAATATATAAGATCATTTTCTTGTTCATAGCACAAGTTTTGTAAACCCCTTATTGTACCCTTCTTTTTTATCTTTAGGCGTCAATTTTTATAAGTCCACCATGGCTTATACCCGATCACAAATAGCTTCAGATTTGGGGTAATATTTTTTTTTAATTTGGTAATATTTTTTAAGGAAATACTTAATTAAGTGATTTTACTTAATTATTATTATTTTTATTAGGTAGAAAATGGGGTTTTGAAGGCTCCTCGAACCTTTTACATACCAAAAGGATAGAAAAACAAGAAAGCTTATAAGACAATCATAAAAGGACAGGCCAGGATCTACCCACAGAAAGGGATCCTAAGAAGTAACAAGAGAGGATGAAGACATCAAAATAAACCAACAAGGAAGAGTAGAACCAATGATCCACCAACCACCAACCCTCATCTCTTTCTGAAGATCTCCAAGAATAAGAGTAACTTCTTTAGCATATGTAGCAGTCATCTTGATAGTTCTTCACATGGAGCTTAGGAGATCTTTTAGGCTTATCAAGGTGTTCCTATTGCTTCCATGATTTTGGATCCCAACTTGACTTTTCTTCCTCGATGAAGAATCAACATGTTGTTTCACAGTCTTCAGAGGCATAAAACGAGACTTCTTTCTTTTTGACAAAGAAGGGGTAGAATCCCTATAGTCCTTTGAATTCTAGACAAGAATGACATGGGTAGGCATCTTATCCTCTTTTTTGCTCTAGACTTAAGGTGCTTAAACCACCTCTAGGCCTCTTCTTTGTCTTTGGGGACTGACGCCCACTCCATCCCCATACTTGGTTCTTTTTTTACTGAAATATTTCCTTGCTTTAGAATAGTCTCATCATATGTGATTCTTCCTCATTACTAGTCTCCTCCAAGGATTTGGCCTCCTCATATTCTGAGAGACTCCCATAGTCAAGGCCCAGATTTGCCACCCCATGAAATTACCTTTTTTTCTTTAAATTTACATGGTGGAATGGGTAGTCGCAATGAATCCAGGCAGGTTATCCAACTTTTATAGCCGCCACAGTATTTTGCATTATCTGCCCCAGAAGTCGCCACATAGTTCTTCGTGTAGTCTGTCCCTATAACCACCATGCCACAATCATTTTTAAACTGTTTACGCTTCTAAAAGCACTAGGAAAGGGATAAGTGTGCAGTATAACGAGGCTCAAGATTTGAACCTTGGACCTTCACCCCCTTATGGGGTTTGGTTGAACCAATTGGTCTACACCTTGGACCTTTTATTGTGGTGTTTACCTGGAAAGCGATGGTTCCTCCAAGTTGTTCATGAAGTCCACATGCAGTCCAACGAAAGATTCAACAGAAAATATAGCAAAGTCAATTCTCGCACCACGTTTCGTGTTTTGTGATTTCTCCTTCAACCGAAGAGTAGTTGTCACCTGTGCAGGAGATACGTGACCACCGAAAGGTGGTCATGACATTACCTTTTTTAGTTGCATGTAAAAACAATATTTTGAGTAGACCCTAATATAGAAGAACTGATAAATCTCCTTTCTTGACATGTTTAATGGTCCTTTCCACAAATTTAAACAAGAATGCAGCGATGTTCATTTTCTTTTTGTGACGAATATGATTCAAGAAAGCTATATAAAATTTTCTTACAATAGAAAAATGGTAATCCAACATGAAATATTGCATTATAGTGATGACTACCCTGTCCTAAGGATTTGGGAGAGATTCTCTGAGAATACCATTCTAGAACTTGTTGGGATTTTACCCTTTTCCTCTGAAAATATTTAGCTCTTTAGCTAGGGAATGCTTCTCCTAATTTATACATTCTTTGTACGTCGATAGGCCTGAAACCTCTGATATGAGGGGGATATTGATGGCGAATTCTAAGCCTTCAACTTTAACTTTTCCATCTTGTCGTGAGTGATCCATCTCAATAGATTGTTCTTTGTCGTGGCCACTAAATTTTTTAGGAACACCAGGAAGCCCCCTTTATTAAAAATATCCCACACGTCCTTATCAAGGGTAAGAGCAACTGGTTCAATATTTTTCTCTTCATCTTCCATTTTCTGCTTCCACACCTTCCTATAGCTGTAACAACTTCCTAAAGACATAGCAGAAAGAAGAGCAGATATGAGCAAATGAGACTAGAAGATGATGGAAAAGATAATATATACATACGAACACCTACCCTCATGCATACCACTCCATATTTCTCTTTTAAAATTAATTCTAAAAGGCTTCTCGAGTGTTAGATGGGACACACCTCAATCCATCATGCAGTTCCCAAATTTCCTTCGATTTTGTCTTGGAGTTGACACCTAGCTATTGCACAAAGAAAAGCATGAATAAAATCTTCCAAGGGCGATATTGAGAGGCAAGATAACAAAATTCAAAACAAGAAACATGTGATTACAAGGAGGGAAAAGTCCTGAAGGAGCTAGCACGGCTAGGGGAGCAAGTTCCAAAACCACAAAACCACACATAATCAAAATGGGAGGGCTCCAAAAATGATAGCTCAACAACGTAATTTGGAACTTAATCCGACACAATAAGAACACATGGCCAGAGGGGCCCAAAAATTTTCATGTCACCACAAAACAAGGCTTGCTCCTGAAGTCAACTACGTGTTAAAATATTAAAGTTCACTTTGCCTAATTTAAGATTCATTATTACTTTTTAGGGTTAGGGTTTTATTTATTAGGGTTAGAGTTAGGGTTTTCTCTCTAAAACCCTAATCTCTTCCAAAACCTAATCTCTCTCTATATGTACTCATTCATGTATTATAATAAATAACTACTTTTGGTTCTAACAATTGGTATCAGAGCGGTAAGATCCGCCTGTGTGAGAGAGCGGTAAGATTCGCTTGTGATTCGCATGTAAGGGGGGATTTCTCTCAAGGAAATCTCCCCCCTTGCCCTTTTGAAAATTCTTGATTTTTGTCTTAGGTTGTTTTTTTTGAAGGAGGCCTTTATAATTTTGGTTGCAGTAATGGTGGTCATTCATTCCCAAAAAGTATTGACAGAGTTCATACACGACAATGGACTCGATGATGGAATACGAATAATAATAGGTGCTCGTCTACGGATATGAAGTACAAGAGATGAAAACCTAAAAATCCACAACATGAAAGGTGCTCTTTGTGGGGTTCAACCAAGACCATGGCTGTGTGGGTTTTTGGACAACATTGTGTGTTAATTTGCATGTCAATTCGAGTTTTTTTTGCAAATTACTAAAAATGGAAATTTTTGATGAAAAATCAATTTGCCGAAAATAATTACTAAAATTGGCAATTTTTGGTGAAATAATTTTTTGCCGAAAATAATAATTACTAAAATTGGTAATTTTTGTTGAAAAATAAATTACCAAAAATGGTAATTATTAAAAATGGTAATTTTTTTGACGAAAAATAAATTGCCAAAGATAGTAATTTTTTTTATTTTTAGGGCTTTAAGCTTTAGGGTTATTTCCATTTATTGAAGTTTTTTATGTGAGAATATTTTAGGAATATTCTATTGTAAAGGCTATGAGCATCTTTTTATTTTGCTGTCGGAGAGCCTCATTATTTTTCTTAGTTTTAAGGTTCCATTCAGATTCGAAGATAGTCGTGTTTGTAGTCGTTGGAAATAGTTTTTCAAACCGGACACAATGGAGGTGTTCATTTTCAGTTTTGAGGCTATTACATATGATTTTTTTGTTATACCTCAAAGTTTATTGTATAGAAAGTGCATTATCGGTTGAACCCGTCACTCCTTTAATCCATTTTTGTCATCAAAGACTTTTTGGAAGTAAGTTTTCTTCATGACCATGGCCCTCTTGAGATTCCATCATGATTTTGGGTGCTCCTATAGTAGGAGGTATTATTTTTTCGATCATGGGAATCTATCTGGTACTTCAGTTTGGGAGTTGTCGTTGTCTCTTCATAAGACCATGGCCAATATCACATGGGTACTCTTACAGTTAGAGTTATCTTTGTCTTTAGTGGCTTGTATCTCAATAGATTAGTGATTTTTAACTTGGCTTATAGCAAGATTTCCAACATCACGATGCAAGTGAACCTAGTACTTAGTCATCTTCTCTATAGCACCTGGCGGATGCAACAACTAGTTATCCATGCATTTCGGTAGGATGAGAAGATTACCATAAGGACACTTTTGATACTTCGGGTAGCACCACATCAAGCTTTCAACATCAGATTCTTGGCTATTTTAGCATAACTTTTGGATGGCTCATATTATTGTATAAAGGTGCATTTTTTGCATAGACCGACACCTTCTAGATGAGATTCATAAATCAGGGGGGATATTAGAATATGAATGAGTATTTTGTACTCAAAAAAGTGCACATTAAAGGGGGATGGTAAAATATTAAAGTGCACTTTGCCTAATTTAATATTCATTATTGCTTTTAGGGTTAGGGTTTTGTTTTTTAGGGTTAGAGTTAGGGTTTTCTCTCTAAAACCCTAATCTCTTCCACACCCTAATCTCTCTCTCTATATGTACTCATTCATGTATTATAATAATTAACTACTATTGGTTTATAATAAATAACTACTTTTGGTTCTAACACTACGCTCATAGACCCAAGCATGGGGGCACCCCAAAATTATCATCGCCACATGAACACATACCCTATGAGGTCCAAAAAGTGCCAACTCAACACAAAACATGATCTATTTCCAACATATTTTAAACACACAAACCCAAGCAATATGCCACCCAAAAAATGCCAAATGGTGGTATCACAATTTTTATTCCTCTTACCGTTTGAAAAAGCAAACCCAATTTGGGAGGGGTTCATATGACGCCAACTCACCCCATCAAAAATTCCTTTTTCTTTACCTCCTAAAGAGGTTATCCCAAAGGGGTCAAAAAAAAAGAAAGCTCCCTAGAGAGAGAGAATTTCAAAAAATGAATAAGGAAGACAATTTTCATCCCTAGGTCTCTCCCATGATAGACCAGAGAAGGTTTATAGTAATAAAAATTCAATGAAAGTAATATTTGATTCCTCCATAGAGAGATGGGTGAGAACCTGGGGGAACATTTCGCTCCAAATTGTGAAGGCTTCATAGTGGATGCCAATATTAGCCATGTAGTCCATTGCCCTATTTCCTTCCTTGTACACATGTCTAATCTAGAATTCTTCAAGAAATTGAATATTGTTTTTGTTTCCTCCACGAGGTTTTCAATGCTCTAGCTGGGAGGATGATTGTCTTTTATGGAGTTGATAATATTCAAAGTCTTCTTCTATAATAACCTTCTTGATGTTTAGGGATTCAAGAACAGTTACCCCTTGAAAAAGGGCTCTACCTTCAGCAAATTTGCTAGTTTGAATCCCCAAGTTTTCTGCATAGGCAAGAAAAATTCCACCTTATCATTTTTTATAACACCTCCAGTTCTAGAGATACAAGGGTTTTCTTTAGTTGCATCATCAAAATTGAGTTTTATATATCCTGGAGGAGGGGGGATCCATATGACCTAGGATCGCTCCAATCTTCCTAGATTCCTTATCTAAATTTTCCTCTTAGGAAGGCCTAGATTCTCAGCAAATCTAGTCTCACCCATACTTTCCCATTCATTACTGAAGGGAATGACTGAGACATTTTCTATCATAGCATCAAAGGTTCTAACTCCAACCAACTTCGAATCCTTTTTCATGTTTTTGAAAGCTCTATTATATCGTTCCTTCCAAATACCCCAAAGGAAATGGAGAAGGCTCAGAATCCAAAGAGTGTGAAGCCTCTTACTAGATAAAGGAGGGGCTCATTGACAACACAAATCTACAATGTTATTGGCTTAGTTATCAAGTTCGAGTTTGTATTCGAATTCGATACTTTTCAAGTTTGAAAGAAATTCGACATGTTTAAAAATTCGACATAAAATTCGATATATAATAAATGTATATATATTTTTAAATTTTTATATAAAATTTAAAAATCAAATATACAAAAAATATATATTCTAAATATAAACATTTTTATAATTTTATGTAAATATAATAATTTTTAACACATGAGAAGATTCTTAAAGGTTAAATCAATAGTTTTTTAAAATATAAATTATAATTTTTCTATCAATTATAATAAATAATCATAAAAAATAAAAAATTGTTAGATCATGCATAAAAGAAAACACTTAAAATATCTTATATTATTCAAGTTTAATTTTAGGTTTCATTAGAAGCTAGGGTTAAAGAGTAATGTTTTTATTTTATTTTATTTTATTTTAGGGTTAAGGAGCAATGTTTTTTTAAGAGCAATGTTTTTTCTTTTATTTTAACCTTAAAGAGCAATGTTTTTTTTTTTTATTTTAGGGTTATTTTTTCTTTCTTTTATTTTGAAGAACTTGCAGATTATTTGAGACAAGGAGCATTTTAAATAGCAGGTGCAAAAATAACGAAGCCGGAGATTTGTTTGTCAACTGCACTTTCAGAGCTATCCATTCTCTCAAATGATGATAAAGAAATAAAGAAAACAGCATCCCCAATAGATTGAAAATGGTTGCTTCGGATATTATCTGTAGAAAATTTCAAGCTTCCAAATTGCAAGTTGCAGGAGGAGGGAGATTGCAGGAGGGTTTGTTCATAGATGTTGTGTTTATAGTGCTTCCTCTGTATTTTTTAAGCTAAAATTTGATTTTAGGGTTTTTAATGCTTGTTTTTCACCCAATTTTTTTGGCCAAATTTAGGGTTTGTTCGTCGAATTTATTCAACAAGGTTTTAAATTCGATGATTTTTTAATTTCATATAGAAAATTCGACGAATTTGATAACTAAGGTTATTGGGAACCACCCAACAAACCTCAAAGCACCTTAGGAGAAAGTGAAACACCTCTTGGGAAAAGGGGCATTCTAGAAATTGGTGGTGAGAATCTTCCTCTTTGGCCTCACAAAGGTAGCATCTGTTTGGGATGGCCATTCCTCTTTTTTGAAGATTATCAATAGTAAGAATCTTATTCTGAAGATCCAACCAGAATAAGAAATTGATTTTTGGTATGAGGTTTTTCAGCAAAACCTAATTACTCTGGAACCATCCTTCATACTCACCCTCCACCATGTAGTATGCAGATTTGACTAAGAAATACCATTTTCCTCCTCCTTCCACATTAGAGAATCATCATTTTTGAGGCTCTTTATGACTTGGGCCCTCAACATTATGGATAGTTCTCTTTTAGCTTCCTCCTCTCTTTGATTTAGACCCCTAGTGTTGAAAGGTTTCCATCTTTCCCTTCCTTCAACCACTTCAATAAAGTTTGAAACTTTGGATCCAAAGATTTGGGAAGTAAATGGTTCCAAGATAGCAAGGTTAGAATAATTAATAAGGGGAGAATCTAACACCCAAGGATCTCTCCAAAAATCAATTTTAGACCCATTGCCAAATTTCCATTTGATCCCTTTTTGGATAAGATTTTTGGTTTTAAGGAGGCTATTCCAGAAAGTTGATCCAATAGGGAAGTTGGGATCCTCAAAGAAATTCCATCCTTGCCTAAGGTATCTAACAAAAAGGATTTGCACCCAACCCAAATCTTCTTGCCTTAGGAACTTCAAACGTTAGCCATCAGAACCTTGTTCATTTGTCTTATCTTTCTGAACCCAAGACCACCCGCTTATTTCTTTGAGCAAAACTGCTCCTAAGATACTAGGAGGAATCTCCTTTTTTCTTTATTTTCTCACCATAAGAAGGGCTTTTGGATATGCTCAGTTTTTTTGATAAATCTTCATCGATAATTTAAAAAAAAAAACATCGAAATACTTTGGAGAGTAGACTTAATGAGTTGGGCTTTACCAAGTTGACTAAGGAGCGCCCCTTTCCATCCTACCAATTTCCTTTGGAATCTTTCAAGAACTGGATCCCAAAGACTATCCTTTATTCTACCCCTTAAGGAGGGGCATCCTTAAGTAGATCAAGGGAAACTCGACTATCTCACACCCCAGGATATGAGTTATTATTTCCTTTTTGGGGGAGGAGTATTGAGGAAGAACACTTTAATATTTAGGAACTTGACCTTATGTCATGTAGCTTCCTCATAAATAGTCATGACATTCTTGATTTCTTTAGCTTACAGAAGAGAGGAACTAGTGGCTAGGATAGTGTCATCAACAAATTGTTGATGGGAGATCGGATTAAGGGATGTAGCAAGTTTGATTCCATCAATAACTCCTAGGCCCAAGGTAGCTTTGATAGTTCACCGTAAAGCTTTTGCCATAATAATAAATATGTAGATGGAAAGGGGGTCTCATTAACACAACCCCCTAAAGCTCTTGAAGTACCCAGTAGCAGTTCCATTGATAATAATTAAGAACATAGTCGAGCATATGCATGCTTTGGTAAGGTTAATCCAGTCTTGGTGGAAGCCAAATTTGGACATGACTTTTAACAGGAAATTCCAAGAGACCCTATCATAGGCTTTTTTCATATCCAGCTTCAAGAAGAGGCTTGCTTTTCCACTTTTGTCCACATAATGAAATAGCCTAGGAGATGCATGATTTTGTTCATGAATTACTTAATTAATTAATATAAAGTATCTTGTGATATTTAATATTTTTCATTAAACTAAAATTATATTGATGAATAGGTCATTTCTCAAGCCTTTATAATATTTAAGATCATTTTCTTTGTCATGGCACAAGTTTTGTAAATTCCTTATTACACCCTTCTTTTTGGTCCTTACGAGTCAATTTTTATAACTCCACCTACCTTATACCCGGTCACAAAAGGCTTTAGATTTTGCCAAGTAGCTTCTTTAGCCTATATAATTGGTATATTAGCTAATGAGATCCAAGACATCATAGTCCAAAATGCTCCTGAAGTGAAAATCTCCACTAATGACCTAAGGACAAAGGCAAAATGTGAAGTAAGAACCTATGATAAATGTAGGGATCCTAATATCCTAGGTAGTTGGATAATGGACATGGAGACTTCGTTCTCCTATACAGAGGTTCCTGTTGAGATAAAAATATCTTTTCAAAACTCAAATTATCAAGGTTAGCTAAGCTCATGATTATGGAAAGAGGAGACTTAAAATCTCATTACCACTTGGGATGGTCTAATCCAAGCATTGAAGGATACTTTTTACCCTTCACATTATGAACATGAGCTTATTATCAAATGGGATAGATTCAGACAAACCTATAATATTCTTGAGAATATGTCTTCCAATTTAACATATTAATAATTTTGCTTTGTGTAAAGGATCCAACAGAAGCCCTTACCATCAAATTTATAAGTGGACTACTTGAAACTTTGTATTGGGAGTTGAAATATACTCCCTTAGCTACTTTGTATGCAACTTTTAATTATACATAGTTGACAAAACTTAAGAAATGCTTGTTGCTCGGTTAAAGGGAGCTTCCAAACCTTCAAATCAACAACAATCGACTATGGCAAAGATGTATTCTTATTTTTTTAATAGTAAGAAATTTTGTAATCATCGTAAAAAAATAGGACATTTAGAGTCTGAGTGTTTTAGGAAGAGGAAGAACCTCATTGTACAATGTCAAAAGGAGGAGCCACAAAATAGTCCCTTTGAGATCATAAGAGAATATAGAGAGTATGATGAGTTAAAAGGTAAACTAAACAATGTTACCCTGATGCATCATAATTTGTATAAAGGTGGTCGTGACAGTTTGTTTGTCACAAAAGCCCACCTAACAACTTTTCCATGGATTGTATCATTGACAATGACCCGCAAACAAATTTGATTGCAAGATCTGTAGTCAATAGGCTACAACTGCCTTTGGAGCCACATCCTCATCCGTACTCATTTGGATGGAAGGATAATGGTTTAGCCTCCTACATTATAGAAACTTGCACAGTGTCCTTTGCATTTGGTCTACATTTTGTGGATTGAGTCACCTACAATGTGATTTCAATGGATTATTCTGGTCTCAATATTGGCCAACCCTATCAGTGCGATAAAAGAGCTCAATATGATGCGTATAACCATACATACACCTTGCATCATGCAAATAAGACATTTCTCATTCATGGCCTTCAGAATACCACACTTCGCCACAAAGGATTGCATTAATCTTTAGCTGGCCACAGGACACACTAGCTCCAGTTACACCACCTTCTCCTCACAAGGAGGTAATCCCTCCATCATTAGTACGTCCTGATGCTCCTCTAGCTATGCATCCTCTTGGTATTGAGCGACCTTATTTCTTGATGCCTTCATAGGTTCTTGTTGTACAAGAGACTCTGCAGACTTAGGAGCAAGCCATTAGTCCTCTTTGATCTTCTTCACCCACTGGCAATAGAGTTGTGACCAAGCAATGTATCCCAACATCGTCATCTAGTGGCATCATTGATCTTATCTAGGCTTCCCATGATATGGCATCTTAGCTTCTGTTTCATCCTATCAGAGGGATATATTTTTAGTGTTTGGTGGCTCACCCTCCTATTTCTATTGTAAAAGCATTGGAGTCCAATTCTTCTACTGTGGGGAGGTATGATGAGGACATCTCCTCATAGGTTTATATTTTTAAGGATTAGATTTATTTTTGCTAATAAAATAAACCTATGTAAACGTGAGCTACTAACCTCACATGGGTTTCTAGATAACTAAGTTTAGCTTCTAGATAGCTTATGTTAGTTGTTAGGCTTAGTTTAGATATTATAGGTGTGAGTTGTTTATTTGCATCCATCATCCAGTTTGAAAATCTTGTATTCTGGGCATGTTAATGCCTATAAAATCATTTGCATAAGAAATAAACTGCAGTTGAAATTTTAAGCCTTGACAATCTTCATTCTCAAATTTCCTCATTAAATGAATGATGTTGTGCTTGTTTTTTATGAGCTCTGGTTTTAGCACAAATGTTCCTCTCGCACCTTAGCCATCCTTTAGAGTTTCGCCTGTTTCTGTGATAATGCACACCTTTGTTATTCTTTCAACCAAAGACTGACAACAAAATCTCATAATTGATTGATGTTATTTGTGTTCTCTTCTTCTTCTTGGTCTACAGAATTTTTTAAGGAGAGAATAATTTTCGAAACAGTTTCACAGTGTCCAAATCTCAAGGTAATTATTGAGAGAATGTGGGATAAGATCATTTCAGAGGTCAGACCCCATTTTCAGAATGATGAAGATGCATGTACAAAATTCAAGCGAAAGCTTCAGCAAATGAATCGGACAACTCTTATTGTGCTGGACGATGTCTTGGAAAAACATCGCCTTGAAAATCTGTTGTGTAGAGCAGAAGGATACAAGATTGTTATCACAACTAGAAATAACATCGGTGACCCTAAATTCCAGTATGGTTTACAGTTATTAAGTGGTGCAGATGCTCTTTCCCTGTTCTGCTTTTCGGCATTTGGACAGCAAAGAATTCCTGAAACAAACGATGCAAATCTTGTCATGCAGGTATTATTCCTTCTCTTTAGTTTAAAGAGCATACAATATATTGGAACATGTAATGTTGGAATTTGAGTGTGCAATTGAGTATTAGCTTTATAATGACATTAAGATCCAAGAGATGCTGACCAATTAGCAATAATTTAATGAAGATAATTGCAGAATGCAAAGGATTACCTCTTGCTCTTAAGGTTATCGGAAGCTCTCTGCGTAATGAGCGTCCAGCAGTGTGGAGGGATACAAGGGCAAGGCTTTCTCAAGCAGAAGCAATAACAGATTATTTGAAGATGAGCATAGATGTCTTAGAAGAAAATGTCCAGGAATGTTTTTTAGACTTGGGATCATTTCCAGAGGATAGAGAAAATTCTGTTGCTTCATTGTTGGATATGTGGGTTTATGTCTACAATTTGGACCGGGATGCTGCTTACAGAAATTTGAAACAGCTTAATGATCGGAACCTACTGAATCTTGTGAACAATCCAAGGTAAGTCAATGAATATGGATATGACGTGTCCTTGCTTATGCTTGAATAGTGGGTTATGGTTAAAACCTCTGATGTGTGTCTAAATTGTAGCTTGACATAGGAGGATGTTTGAAGTTCTCCTAAAAATAACATATTCAAGAAACAAAGTTGAATTGTTGGTTTGTACAGAGGTGAAATAGGGAATATATTAAAACTGCTTACTGTCTGTCTACTACTTTATTCCATGCTTTGATACAAGAGAATGGAACATTTTTTTAACAATGAACTCATCTTTGCTTAGGCTGACATATAACTTTGATTCAGGGATTGGGTTGGGAATGAATACGGAAGTAGCCGTGAGCTTTTTATTCAGCATAATGTGCTGCGAGACTTGGCCATTAATTTGGCGATGCAAGGTCAAATAAATAAGTGCAAAAGGCTTATTATGCCTCATAGAGAAAACTTCGTTCCCAAAAAGTGTCCATTTGATGCTGAAATTGTCTCCTTGCACACAGGTTGGGTTCATAGTTTTCCTCTAGTCTCAAAATTTTTGATGTCTAACTAGTTTCATAATATTTAAGTTTAAGCACTCTTATTTGCTCAATCTCGTATTGACTCTTACTTTTGACCTGCTCACAAAGTTTGTCTTTTGACATCAATTGTTGCATTTTTGTGAATGGAGGTATAATGAATGAGGGGGACTGGTGTCAGATGAACTTTCCTAAAGCCAAGGCTCTCGTATTAAACTTCTCTGCAAGTGAATACTTTCTTCCACCATTTTTGCAGACGATGCACAGATTGAAGGTCCTCATCATTGTGAATCACAATTCTGAGCGAGCTTCTCTCAAAGGACTATCAGTATTGTCTTCATTGTCTCAGCTCAAAAGTGTTCACTTTGAGAGAGTATTCATTCCGCCCCTCCAAAAATATTGCCATTCCTGGAAAGAACTAGAGAAACTTTCCTTGATTCTATGTATGAATGAGTTAGATAAAGGTTTGCGCTTAAATTTCCCGTCTAATTGATCTCACCATTGATCATTGTCCTAACATGGAAGAGCTTCCTGACAGCATTTGTAATATGACTTCCCTTGTAAAGTTGTCTGTCACAAACTGCCATGATCTTTACAAGTTGCCTGATGATTTAGGAAAGCTCAGTTCACTGCAAATGCTGCGATTGTATGCATGTCCAAGTTTAGGAGAACTGCCATATTCCATATGCAAACTTAGACAGCTAAAATTCCTTGATATATCGTCGTGTGAACGCATGAGACAACTCCCAGATGAGCTTGGTCAGTTGTTAAGCTTAAGGGAACTTGACATGAGAGAGTGTTCTCATGTCAAGCAATTTCCTATATCTGCCAGTAATTTACAATCCCTGAAGCGTGTCATCTGTGATGAGAAGATTGCGGACTGGTGGAAAGCTATCAAGAACTTTAGCATTCCTCAGCTCAATGTTGAAGTTGCAGAAGAGCAGTTTCACTTGGACTGGCTTGAAGATTGAGTCAGTCACTTGTAAAATCTCCTTAAATTCCATATGCAGGTTCATGATTGATGCCTTTGTCAATGATACATATGTGCTTAATGTCAAGCAGAGAAACAATTGTTGAGTCTTGGACACTACCATGTTTAGGCACTGGGTTTTTGCCAGTTGAAAAATATATGTACTAGTATAAGTTACTATGTTTTGTCCTTCTCATTCATGCACTTCTAGTGCATTCAGTCTTGTTTGATATTCATAGAGGTATTAGATTTCCTGTCCACACAGAACTTATGATTTTTTCTGGCACCAAGCAACCTCAGGGGCAGTAATGTGTTGAAGACCAATAAGAAAATATTTGTAATATTTCAACGAGTTCTATCATTTTGCATTGTATTTTCCCAAGAATATATATGTATATATATTTCCGATTGAATAAGTGTTGATTTTATCTGGCACCAAGCAAATGTGTTGAAGACCAATATTTGTATTTTGATGGATATTTCAATGAGTTCTGTCATGTGACATTGTATTTTCCCAAATATATTTTTTTCCAATTGTAATAAAGAGAAGGCAATGTAATTTAACTTGTAGGCTGTTAAGACTTGACCAATCCTTCTGGTTAATTTGGCTTTGGCTCGTCTGACTTTAGGCAAAAACCTTAGGAATTTGATTTTTATTATGTGGGGGTACTTTTGACTTTAGGAGGCTACGGGGGGTTAGGAAAGAGGAAAGGGGAAGCTTTTGCATATGCGGTAGTGACCCTTAAATAAAGGTTATTGCTTTTGATTAATTCAAGAAAAGCGACTTTTTGACTTGCTTTTGATCTACGATGTAACTTGCATGGACCAATGAGCTTGCAGCGATGTGGGGTGCCACTCTAATGAAAATTGAGCGGTCGGGTTGCTTAGCCAATAGGAAGTTAGCGCTATAGGCCCTCCGTTCCAATACAAAGGGGCGCTCGTATCTTCCGCTCAACGCTCGGATTTGCCGCTCAGCCCTTTTCGCTTAGCTCTCGGTCTTTCGCTTAGCGCTAAGCACTTTTTTGCTTTAGCGTTTTCACTTTTTCGCTCTGCTCGTGAGACTTGTCGCTTAGCGCTTTCACTCTTCCACTTAGCGGTTAAGAAAACCCGTTCAACGCTATGGAAACCCGCTCAGCTCCTTCCGCTTAGCGCTAAGCATTTCCCGCTTAGTGCTAAGGAAACCTACTCAACGCCTTCACTTTTTCGCTGACTTTATTCGAACAGGACCTTAGGGGATGCTTTAATCTTTTGAATCAAGTTATTATTCTTTTTATGAAGCTGGGGACTTAGGGTTTTAGAAAAAATATAATTTCGGGGGAAATGTTTTCGGGCTTAGGGCTGACGTGGTTATGGAAAGACACTGGGGAATAAGCTTAGACCTTATGAAATTCATGTTTGTATGGAATATTTGGGAGGGAATAAGGATTCTTGATCAACCTAAGGTTTATGGATCGGAAGTATTATGCTTATGGGAAGGCGATGTGGAAGGAGTGGAAATAATGGGTGGATAGTCATAGGGCTTATGACATAGGAAATGATTTGCGGATCTTGGATTTAGTGACGAATTGAAATTTTATATGTGGGTTTAGACTTAGGGATTTGTGGATCTTGGATTTAGGGATGAATTGAAATTTTATATATGTCTTTAGACTTAAGGATTTATGAAGGGGAAAAAATGAATGATTGTTTTTGAGATTTAAAATTCTAATAATTTGTAATTTTGTAAAAAACAAATAAGACTTTGAAGATTTTTTTTTTGAGGATAGGCAAACTTTGGATTGTAGTGAGACTCAACATTTTAGATAAGTCGTTTTTCCTTTTCAATTGGGGTCAAGATTCTTGCAAGTGCATGAACTAAAATCTTTGGTTGTGGTTCTTTGTGTGGTGTTTTTCTTCTAACTCTTCTACTACTTCTTCCTATATTTAATTTACTACAAAATCATTCTATCTAATAGGTACAATTTATGTTGTCTACATTTATGTCTTGAGACATATTTCTCATCACAATTGTAACATAACCCTTTGTGCTCTTCGAGCTTCTTTTTTCTCTCTAGTCAATCGCTTTATTGTTGGGATTTACTTCTTGTGTTCAATATGATATTGGATGGAAATTAGGGTTTGGTCTATCGAAAGTTAGATGATTATCTTTAAGTAGAAAACGTTTCCTCCACTAACCTAGCCAAACCTATGGCAGCTTGCATTATGGATTGTGGTTTGAACACTTTAACCTCTGCCCTGATGTAATCCTTTAATCCATTGATAAAACAACTCTAAAAAATCCTTCAGTCAAACCCCTTGTCCTATTAGCCAACTTCTCAAACTGAGTCTAATACTCTTGAATAGTAGATGTTTGTTTCAATTTTGTTAAGGCTCCTATAAAGTCCTCATACTCATTAGGACCAAAATGAGTGAGTAATTGGGATTCAAATTCTTCCCAAAAAAGGTTAGGAGTCAAGTTTTGTACCCACTAATACCATTGTAGGGCCTCGGATTCAAATTTAAAGGATGCCATGGTGACCCATAAATACCGGAGGACATTATGGAGTTTGAAAAATTGATCCATCCAACACGATCAACCATTAGGATCCTTTCCATTAAACTTGAAAAAGTCTAATATGGGCATTTTAAATGGGGTATTAGTGTCAAAAAGAGCATGATGAGTTTCTTAAATATCTATTCCTTGAAATTGCCACTTGTTCCTTCATTGTTAATCTATTGGTTTAGTTTCAAGGCTCCCTTTAAATGCTCTTCAACCTTAAGGAATTTTTCCTCAATCTCTATTTTAACTTTAATTTGTTCAAATTTTATGTCTTGTATGTGATATTTCAAATGTTTAACTTTTTGTTCATGTGCCATGTGGTTTTGTAGGTTACTAGGTTGTTGACTTATTTGGTCCATGAATTGGTTTTATTCCATCTTCCTTATTGCTCCTCTAGTCCCTCCATCCATATACTTGTGATTTGGACCACTCTAACTACCTTACTAAAAATAGAAGTGTTGTTATAGGGTTACTATTTTTAGTAATGGTTCAGGAAAAGTGTTTGGGTGCTATATATCAAAATAATTAGTTTAAAAAGATGAACATATTAGACTAGATATCAAAATGATGTTTTTCAGCATCCAAATTTATTTTTTTGGGTCAAGTGTTGTATGTTTTCCTCCTAAAGCTTTTATTCACCTAAAAAGTGACTTTCTTATCTTGTCCCTAACAATTGCTATATCAATTACTAGTCGGTTTGTTATCCCCAACTACCTTGTCCGACTCTATCTTGTTTGTCATTGCCACTTGCCTGTTTGATACTATTATTGACAACTATCTTGACAGACTTTGTTTTGATTGTTATTGACAACTTCCTTTTCTAACATTATTTTCATTTGTCATTGATAATTGTCTTGTCTAAGTTTATTCTTGTTTGTTACTAACCACAACAATTTCTTCTTTAGCCAAGAATTTGTATAGTATGGTCAAATTCATGATAATTGGTCTCCTCAATATGCTCAAATATATGGTTAGGGTTTTGAAGGAGTAACATATGATCGTAACAAGGTAACACTAGGCCGAGATGTGTGCATTGTCCATAGCCCTTTATTATACCACAATGACAAACAATAGTGCTCGAACCAATATTTCAGGCCACTACCCAAGGAGGGTTCCATACATACCCTTGAGCACATTACTTGTATCTTTGATAATACTAGAGGGTAGTCTTCCTGAGTGTTAAGCTTAGTGCACTATGGATAGATACATAGTCAAAAAGCTTCCTCTGTCTATAGATCTCTCCTAAACCTAGGGGGGTCTTTTGATATACCCAAAGATACATGAGAGCTCAAGTTCCTATACAGGTTTTGTTTGAGGTTTGGGCATTGTAACATGATCACCCCTCACTTCATTGGTCACTTTATGGTAACCAATAACAACTCCTTTGCGATATTTTAAAATCCCTAACACAAGGTTTCTAACCTAATAAACTAAAACAAAAAAAATACCTTTGATTTTTTTTTAAAAGGAAATCAACAGAAAAAATATAAAAAACACAAAAAAAAATATATTTAACAGGTCGAAATAGAAGGACACAAATTGTTTGTATTATAGTAGAACGTGGCCCTAGAAAGCACTCTAATACCACTTATTATGAACCTTGCACCAAAATAAAAGCACAACCATAGAATATTGTAATAATAATATAAAATGGGCTTTAAATTAATAATATTACAAGATGGAATAAAAATGGAACAAAATATATTGCAAAAAAAAACATATTACATAATCATAGGCCTCTTCGAGGGGGCAACCTCCTTGGAAGCAAAACTTTGATACAACAAAATATTATATGCCTTCATCTATTCCCCTGTGTTTTTTTAAAGAATCTTTATAACATTAACAATAATACTCAAGGGTCGACTTCACATGCAAGTGGCCACCTTCTACTAAACAAGGAGTTACATTCATTTTTAATGGTTATATTAAATGGACCCATTTGTCTTGGTGCCTCAAGTTCCACATACATGTTATAAAATATTACATAATATCATTAAGATGTGGTCCCCATATTAGGATGGGGGTCATTACATTGTAATGTTAGGATGGGGTTCAAACAATATTTTTTAAATTTAGTAAAAAAAAATTTGTAAGATTTCAACTAATAATTTGTTTCTAAATTTGGAGCCTTTGATATTTCTTCCAAACTCTAGGATGATTTTCTCCTTGAAGTATTATAAGGCATTTCTTCATAAGGGATGAAAAGGATATTTAACCCTATTTTTTACCATCCATTTTTAGAGGTATTGGAGAAAATATGTCTTGTTTCGTTGCAATTCACAATATTTCTAGAAACAAAAAGAAACAATCAAGTCACTCAAATCTTATATAAAAATAATAAAAAGACAAAAGAAAGAAAAATAGATACAAATATTGGGGGACCTATAGGCACCATAAATAATCATTATATTATCCATAGATAGGATTCACAACACTTTACTAAAATAAATGAGCACTAGTGGGGGATATTTTTACAAATATCAACCCCTAAGAACATAAATGAACTTAACTTTAAATTGACATAACAAGAAAGGCCTTAAGGTTAATTACAAGCTTATAATTTAGGTTTATTTACAACAAGGTTAATCGCAACCCATAGGGATTATATAATATATATTATAATAAATTCAATACATTACATAATGAATGCCCTTAGGCCTATCTAGTATTACATCATAAAATGTCGGTCTTGTCCATGCATCAAATTACACTTTCAACAACCCCCATAATCTGAATCGAGGGGCCAAGAAGAGAAAATATTAGTGCCAAAAATATCTTCTCCCCATAATGGATGATCTAGTGGGCCTCTATAATAGAGACAAATCCTTTATAATCCCCTTCATTATCTATAAGACATACACCTATCTTCAAAAACTTAGCTTCAATCCTTTATAATTTTAGTAAGCAATTCTTCGTTGGATATCCTTCCTTCTTGCAATATGTGCAAATGATCTTTGACGTCTTTGAGGACTTAGCCTGGACCTCAAGCCCCTAGGTCTTAAACTCCTTATATTTGAATTCCTTTACATGAGTTTGAATTTGTGAAGTGCCACCACAATTCCTCATAACCACTTGAAAACAAACTAGAAGAGAGAAAAGCTAATTAAGAGTTTTTTGGGACTTTGAAAATATTAGAATCATGTGAACCATGAGGTTTAAAATATTAAAAGGAGAGATATTAGTAAGGATAATATTCATGTATTCTACATCATCTTTATTTTTACCTCTCAAAGATGCAAAATTTGCTCCTAATACCTTAAATCTCTCAATATAATCCTCAGTGTTATCAGACCTATATATTTTGAGGGAAGAAAGCTCCAACTCCAAGTGACTTACTTGAGTAGTATTAAATTTTCCAAATAAAAAATATAATTATGACCATACCTTAATAGGTTCACTCTCTTGAATGTGAAAAAGCAACTTTGATTTATATTACATTTTCAATAATTTTTTCTAAATACTTCAAATTTCCAAAATATAGGAATTAAAGTTCCATGCTAGTGAAGATCCTCAAGAAAAGTATGTAATTAAATTCGAAAATGTTGCTAGACCTAAAAATTCTAGATGCATGGATTTGAATTTGAAAATGGATGTTTTCACACATTTTTTTTTCTTTGGCTTGGCGCCCTCTCAAAGTGGAGAGCATATGCCCTTCTTCAAAGAGAAGGTGCATGCCTCAACTCAATGGATAAGGGACTATTGTGGATATGAGAGCACTATTGAAGAATTTCATTCGATAAAAAAGTGATTTTGAATTGATGCTAGCATTTTTTGAGATCAAGAGAAATAACACATGTTTTGAACTAATTGCTTCTACCTCAAGTATTGCTACAAAATGAGAGTTTAGGATTTGTGTGAGGAATAGGAGGGTGCATTTTTTAATCACATCTGCTTCCTTTTTTGAAATACCTAGGTAAATGACTTATCTATTGTGGACATAGTAGTACCTTCATCATGGCTACATACAATAATAGGTTGATCAATTGGAATCATTTTGGAAGGGAAGGTCGCATGTCTAAACCACACATAGTCATTTTATTTTGCTACTTTTTGGAGATGGTTTGTGTACGAGTTAAATTTTCATCCCAATAGTCGACTTCGTAAAATGGTTGGTGCAAATTTCTTAGCATATAGTAGACATCAATTCAAATCTCTAAGGATAAGTGGTTTTTGGTTGATGTGGCAGTCAACATGGCTATATCTAGTGCCATGTATTATCTATTTTTTCCATATATGTACACCTTTATCCAATGGAATTTAATAAGTGTCATACTAGCAATCCAATAGCACCCAAGTGGCATAGAATTAGTGGTAAACATCATCAAATCAATGAATATTAAATAACAACTTGTGATTGGACACTACATTTATAAGGTTTGGGGTATTAAGTTTTTTTTTTCTAGAGAATAAGAGGTTGTACTCGGGTCCCCCACCCTTGAAAAATCATAATTCTCTCCTTTAGAGTTTTAGAGTTTACAAAAAAAATCAATTATCATCTTAATTGAGTTGTGATAGCTAGATACCTACATCATTTTCTATTAAAAGATTGAGTTCTAGATTTTCATTTTTTGGATCTTCTTCAATTTTCTATGTTAATATAAATATTTCAAAATTCAATATCCTTCTTATCATTTTCTTACAATGGTCTTCACAATACCAAAACTCCATCTCTATTCTTTATGCATTGCATCTTAGTAAAGTAATATTTTCAAAACTTTGTGCTATCATAGTCCACTTTACTAGATCTAGATTGCTAGTTTCCTTCCTAAAGAATAAGTGCAACCAAAAGAGTTGTAATAAATAGTTTATATGAAAACACATTAATTTTAAGCTACAAGCTTACTATAGTGGTAAGGGCTTTAGCCTCTCTTTGAGAGGTCCATGGTTCAAACCCCACTTAGTATAAGGGGACCAGGACCCCTCATAAAAACCTGTGTAAACTCATTGAAAAAAACACATTAATGTTATAAAATAAAGAGAATATTACCAACGGAAAACACTAAAGTAAATCTTAAACTTTATTTGATTCAAATAGTCAACATTTTCTTGTTAGCCTTAACTAAACATATTACTTCTTCCAACCATAAAAAAGAAAATTTAACTTCATGATCCTCAATTAAAACCCCTCTATTGTCTAGCCTATTTGCACATTTGTTTCCTTTCCTTAACATATGAGTAAATCTAATTTCTTCAAAGTCTATAGCAATGTCTTGTATTTCCATAATCTTGTATGTTCCATGGAGCCTTTGCTTTCCTCAAGATTGTATCTATTACTATTTTTGAATCACCTTCCATCCATACTCTATTCTATTTCATTTGTCTACATATTTTGAATCCTTCCAAAGCTACCCAACCTTTAGCTTCACTATTTGTCTTAAATATATTATTGAAGGTATAATGAGACAAAAACTCTCCCCTATTATTTCTAATTATTCATCCTCCTCTTGTTGGTCATGGATTTCCTTTAGATGCTCCATCAAAATTTAATTTGACCAACCCAACTTTTGGTGGTTTCCACTTTATATTCTTGTTAGATTTCCAACTAGATTAGCTCATAGGAGCTTTATCCAGGATCAAGAATAAATTATATAAATGCCACTTACAAGCTAATAATGAATTGTTAGCTTTTTAAGCCTTACTACCACAAAATATTACAGGTCCCAATATAAAATAACCACAATATTAAAGGTCAAAATAATAACAATAAGAGTAGAATAATATATGAGCAAATTAATATGTATATCAAGGCTTAAATAATATTGAAATAAACATTCATTTATATAATCAAATATGAATGTAAATAGCCTGAATCATTCATGAACTATGCATGAAGAAAATTTACAATATTAATTGCTCAAAAATATGTATACAAGCTTTATTACTTCCCTTTCTCTTACAATCAAATAATGATTTATGAATATCAAATCTTACTTTCTCATGGAGCATTGTCTCCATAATATAGTCATAGTAATATGGCTTTTCAAGGTGTGGTTATGCATAACGATGAATTATATTTAACTAAAAAATATTTGGATTTCTAAAATTTGGAATTGGCGAATATGGGGACCCTTGATCGGGGCCCATTCGCTCAAATTTTTTGGGTATAAAAAAATTTCAGGGTTGGCTCACCTTGATTTATAATAATTTGATCATTTTTAGTTTAAAGTACCAACCTTCCCGCCTAAATAGTGGATCTTTTTGTCTTGAAATTATAAATAACTTTATTTACATTGACAAAATCACCTATTATACCACTAGTATATATACCTAATGTGACAATGATATTGCTACATCTTAAACATTGATTCTCCTCGAGATGATCGGTAGCAGTGAAAAATGAGTTGCACCAACAATAGATGCGTAGTACCAATAATAGATGAGTCGTAGAATAAATAGACGACAAATAAGATGAATGACATAAAGAATAGATGAGTGATAGCAGAACAAACAAGAGGTAGTAGATCAGATGAACAACAAAAAGAATAGATGAGTGGTAGTAGAACAAATAAGTGGTAGTAGAACATACATGTGGTAGTACAATGGACTAACGATAGAAGGAACAAACAAGCGATAGCAAAATAGACGAGTGGTAACAAAGCAATCAACAACAAAGAAAATGCTAGACAAAAAGTAGTAAAATAAACGATAGACGAGCAGTAGAAAGCAGAGATAAGCAGTAGTAATAGATGAGTGGTAGTAGGAATAGACGATGGATGAACAATAGAATGAATAGATGATAGTTCTATAGTTGGAATTTATTGCTAATGAGTGGTGCAAGAAGTAGATGATAGATAATTGGTAGTCGGAATTTGTTGTTGATGAGCGATGCAAGAAATAGATGACAAATATCCAATAGTTGGAATTTGTTACTAATGAGCTATACAAGAAATAAATGATAGACACTTGGTAGCTAGAATTTGTTACCGACAAGCAGTACAAGATATAGATGAAAAATGCTCGATAGCTAGAATTTATTGTTGATGAGTGATGCAAGAAATAGATGACCTAAGACCAGTAGTAGAAGGATGATCAAGTTTTTTTTTAACTTTTGAAGCAAGGAACCTTCTAGAAGTCATAACATTTGATCTAGAGCTCTATTTTTTTTTTTTTTGAAATCATCTAGCTCGACAAGATCTACACTTTAAATGGACCTATGATCAGTTTAGTGCTTGGTAAAATCCTCATAAGACCTCAAAAATGAGCTCTAAAGTTATTGAAGTGCAACACCTAAGAAAAAGGAGATAGAGATCTAGTAAGGGTAATGTACAAAACCCCTTAAATAATGCTAGATCATGGTAACCTAAAATGATGGATTTGATAAAGCCTTCACACCAACGATTAATGAAGAGTCTTGATCTTCCCATAAACCAAGGACCCCATTTTAGGATTCTATCTCTTTATTCCCTAGAACAAAAAATGGCTAGGAAGAAACCTTTGGTAAGAAAGGATAGAATCACTTCTAGAGACTTCCAACTCCTATCAATCATTTTCTCAAGGTCGAATCCCTTGGCCAATACCCATTAAATTTACCAAAAGCCCTATCTTGGAGCAACGGGGATTGATCCTCTATGGTGTGCTCACTAACCTCTACCACTAGATATGATTATAAGGATTTAGTTATAAATTTATCAATGGAAAGGAAACTAAAACTCAAAATATTTTGAAATTTACTAGATCCTATAGTGGATATAATATTTGATAAAAAGTTTATAATAATTTGTATTCAAAATTTCTAAGATAAAGAGGGAAAAAAAACTTAGTTGAAAACTTTTATGTCCAAATAGAATATCTTACCTCATTGAAGTCCTAGCCCTTCATTGCTCCTCCCATCATCTGAACCCTAGTTAACAAATATTTGCAATTTTGTTTTTTGCAACTTGAAAAATCATCATTACCCTTGTTTCGAATGAATGACTTCACAAGGTTGTATCTCCCTCAATATTGTTTGAATTCCTTCATATGACCACTCATTTATGCACAAGTTGGTCCAGGAATCAACTGAATTAGATAAACCTTCGTGAAAATATGGCTCCTAAAATCTGAGATGTTTTTTGAAAAAACTGCCCTAATACTTCATGAAGATAGCATCTTGTAATACAATGTTTTTTTAATAAGCTACATGTGGCTTCAATTGGAGGCCACTCCCATTACAAAAACAAAATATTACATTGCTCTCATTACATTCCTAACAAATTAATTAAAGCATATCCAACTTTAAGTTTCGATGTATCTTTACCTTTTTATCAAAGATATTCTTCATTTGCCTTTCTATCAATCTCCACCTTCCTTAAACTGCTAAGTTTCCACAATCAACACCTTTGCCTTTTGATAAAATATATTCTTCATTTACCTTTATATCAATCTCCACCTTCCTCAAATTGCTAAGTTTTCACAATCAACTCCTTTTATATTATATGCCTTCTAAAATTTAAATTTTGCCAAGATGAAATTCAACACCGCTAACGGCTAAAACATTTGGTGCCCAACTTCTATGTCTATAAATATATTGTCTTTAACAACATCACAATTTTCTAATACCTTTTTTTAATGTTCTTATCCATTCTCCTAGCCCCACTTTTTGTTAGCACTTGTGATATTTGCTTTTGTTTTCCCATATCAATATCCCACTTGATTTCTTTTTCTTTTCGTTATTGCTTCTTAGGTCTTCCTCTCTTTCTTTCATTCCAAAAATACCTTCATCTTCATAAATATATTCAATATTCTCACATTAATCATAGTAAGACTTATCATCTTTAAGTTTACCTTGTTTTGAAGTGCAAGGAATAACCTCAAAAGCACAATCTTCTTTATGTTGCCCTAGAAACCCTAAAGTCCAAGGATGCTCTTTTGTAGCAATTACCTTCTTATTTTGTAGCAATTACCTTCTTATTATGCTATAAAAATCCTAAATTATTATGGGTTTCCTCCATCCTTATTTTTTTATTATACCGCTCTTGAACACTTGAAGTGAAAGGGATAACATCTTCATCCCTTTCACTCTTATTACTTGGAGAGGATTCTATACTACTTGAGGAAAATGAAGATGATTTACTTGGAATAAACTTGACCTCTTTTGTTGGATTTGTTTTAGGATTGCTCTCCACATCTTCTTTTGTACCTTTAATTCCTTTCAAACTTACCAAATGATATTATAGATAGGCTTTCTTTGCTTCTTCTTTCGGAGTAGAATATCCTTGATCTAATATAGCTTCTATTACTGTATGATTTCCTTGCTTTGTATTGACGTTTATCTCATGGTTAGATTTCTTTGTCTCTTTCTTCATAGTTTTCACTTTGTAAACTCTTGTCATGTGTCCAATATCATAACAATTGTAGCAACGAAATGCTATATTTATATAATCTACTTGTTGAACCCATTCTCTTGATTCAAATTTTATTTTAATGGATTGTGGCAAATATTTTGAAATATCCATAGAACCACATATTTGAGTATATATAGCATGCTTTCTCTTCTTAGTAGTTAGTTCTTCCTTGATGAATTTTCCTAAGGTATTTCCAATATTTTTTAGAACATCCTTATTTATAAGCTGATATGGAAGTCCAAAAAGCCTAACCCATACTAGAAGCTTCTTAATAGTTTGTCTCAATAGAAAAAATTTCATTCCATGGTCTCAAATAAAGTGCATCTCTTCCCCTAAACCATGGGCCACCAACCATTATTTTATCCCTAATTTTTGAACTAGAAAATATGATGAGAAAAAACCTTTAGGAAGAAAAGTCAGAGTAATTTGAATTTAATCCCCACTTCCACTTTATCCAATTTTGAATCTCCAAAAACTTGGCCATGATCTATGGAACTTTAATAATAATCCTCTACTTTTAAGGACCATTATATAATGCTCAATTATCTCATCCTTTATACTCACTTATGGTGTAACATCTGCTACCTAGATTGAACTTGCCATGTATTCTCTCTTCTGCTTATCTTCCACTTGGACCTCCATACTTCCAACTAAGGCATCTTGACTTTCCATTAGGGTTTTCAAATATGACTTTCCTTTCATAATAGTTAATGGGGCTTGCTCTTGGCTTGCACTCCCTCTTGGTTCACCTTCCCTCTCGGCTTGCACTAGCTCCTAGCTTGTATTATCTCATACTTGGCACTCGCTCTCAGCTTGCACTCCCTCTTGGCTCGCAATAGCCTTTGTCTCTTCTTTTTATCGATGTTCCTTCACTTTAGCAATTTTTTGGAAATAATATTTCACACATTCGTGGTAAGGGTTTGAAGGGATGAACCCACTACTCTTTTGCCATAATTGAATCTTAGCTTGCAATCCCTCTTAGATCGCACTTCCTCTTGGCTCAAACTAGATTTTCTTCAACTAGATCACACTTTGCTTTTTTATTTCTTGCTCACACTTCCTCCTCACTCCCAGCTCACACTTGCTTCTGGCTACACTCACTCTCGGATCATGCTCGCACTTGCTTCTACCCTCCTTCCTAGTTTGCACTTGCACTAGCTGTTACACTCCCTTTCGACTCCACTCACACTTGGTTTTTTACTGCACTTCCTCCCAACTCGCACTCACTGCTACACTCCCTCTAGCTCTACTCGCACTCGTGCACTCCCTTTGAGCTTGCACTCTCTTCTAGTTGCACTCCCTCTGAACTCACTCTTGCAATACAATATTAATATACCCTTTAAAGAGATATTTTTATTTTAAACCTTTATTTTATTTTTATAATATAACACTATGTTATTTTTTAAATTCTCACTTGATTATAATTTACTATAAAATCTGCATAAAATAAACACAACATATTTTTATAATCTATTTTTAAATAAAAACATATATATATATATATATATATATATATATATATATATATATATAATTCTCTTTTATCCTTCCCAAAAAAATCACTATATACTAAACAATCATATATTCTACCTTCTCTAATAATTTTTTTTTTTTTTAACAATAACCCCTCACACATCCCTATGTATCTACTTAGAATCTTCTAAATAAATCATCCTATCAATATGAATATGAAGGTGCCCAAACAATTAAAATTTAATTTTAAAAGCTTTTAAAAAATCAAAATGGAAAGACACTATAGGAAGATAGAGAATTAATTTGTGAGGTTAGGTTTTGTTTTAGTGGTTAGGGTTTTTTTTTTTTTGGTAATTATTTTAATAGATTAACAGTGGGTTTTTATAGAGGATCCCAAAACCTTATGTACAAAATCAGCCTGGCTGGAATGTGCATCATGCCTTGTGGTTGGAGGAATAAAACTGATGACAGAAAACAAAAATTGCTAATTGCCCGAAGGCTACAAGTAGGGCCCTTATGCCTGAATATCCTGGAAACAAACCACATTTTACCAAGGAAAACAAAAATACTAGCCGGAGAAATTTGACCATCGAAAGCAGAAACAACCAAACCAAACGAATGACCTTCTGAAGCGGGGAGAACATCATGAGAGGATATCCGCATTGGCCAAACTCGCCACCTCATACGGGAAGCATGAGCGCCACACAACAGGACACGTGGTCGCAAGCCCTTTGTTGGCCATGTGGTCTGCCACGCGATTTCCTTCCCTAAAAATATGACACGCCTTCCACCTGTCACGTTGAGAGAGGAGCATCCTAGCCTCAAGAATGATGTTGTAGACCCTCCAAGACGGGTCTTTAGAGCCTAGCAGATAGTTGACTATATTGAGCGAATCACCTTCGACTATCAAAGGCCGAGGATCCTCGGAGAGGATCTGGATACCTTTCAAAACACTTCTGGCTTCAACATAGTGATTAGTCTGGGCACCCAAATCTTCACAATAAGCCAACACGAGATTCCCGTTATGATCTCTAACCACACCACCAGAACCAGCAGGGCCAGGATTGCCTTTGGCCGCACCGTCAAAGTTTAATTTAATCCAGCCCACAGGGGGCTTGGTCCAAATAACATCCCCACGCTGAGACTTAGAAACACCATCATGAAAAGGGAAGAGGCCCAAACTTTTGAAGATCGCTGCTTCGCCAGGAAGGCGGGGACGGGAACTAGGAACAACTTTAGAATTCTCAATGGCGAAGGATAAGGCTCTCTCGAGCGACACAGGGAGGTACTCTAGGGACCTTGCCGAAGACTCTGGCATTCCTCTCTAGCCAAATCTGCCAAATGGAGTGGTGGAAAGAGGCCTCAAGAAGGAAGCGGAGTTTAGGATTCTTGAAAGGATTGGGCCATTGGTGGAAGGCATCTTTGAGGGAGCGGGGAGTGCACCAAAGGATTTGAAAGGAAGACAGGACAGTGCCGAGGATAGAATGGGAAAAAGGACAATGCAAAAATAAGTGGTCTGTCGTCTCACAATCAGCAAAGCACAAGAAGCACCTGTTGGGAATAGCAAAACCCCTCTTATGGAGGTTGTCGATGGTTAAGGCTTTATTATGAAAGGCAATCCACGCAAAGTAATTAACTTTAGGAATAATACCCTTCCTCCAAATCACTTTCCACCGGTGATCCATGGCAATCTCGCAAGTAAGAAGGTCATAGGCGGTCTTGACAGAGAACAGACCATCCTCCGTGCCATGCCAGATGATTCTGTCATCTCTTCTAACAGATGGAATTAAAACAGACCGAAGAATATTAGACAAAAAGGTCATTTCATTGTTAAAGCCGTCCAGGACTGGCAAATTCCACCGAGGGGGAAGAGAGCTCCGATCAATGAAGTCCGCAACCTTGAGTTGGGAATTTGGATCCACCTGGGCTTTCAAGCCAGCAAGGTCCGCTCTCAAGTCAAGAGCTCCATCGCGAACTCCACCTGTCCTTCCGGAAGAGAATGGAGTTGCCATCACCCAAAATCCAGACGAGCACCGGAGCCGATCGTAGAGCGGGCTTGAAGCACCGATTTCCAAAAGGCAGACGCTTCAGGAGGAATCCCGACATCAAAAAGAGAACTCGATCCAAGATACTTCCTCTTAACCGACCTTGACCCACTCTGCTGGGTCATTAGTCAGGATCTTCCAAGCGTGCTTAGCGATCAAAGCAATGTTCATGAGTCTTGATCTCCTCATTCCCATGCCGCCTTGGTCCTTTCGCAAGCAAACCTTATCCCAGTGCCACAAGAGGAATTCTGGATTTTTCTTCATTGCCAGACCACATAAAGGTCCTCTGAATCTTTTCAATCTTGGAATGGACAGAAACAGGCAGCATGAACACATACATGAAGTAAGTTGGGATTCCTTGGAGACAAGCTTTGGTAAGGGTGGCTTTCCCAGCTTGCGATAGGAATTTGCCTTTCCAAGTGCTCAACTTTTTGTGAAGACGTTCCAGGATCATGTCCCACAAGCTTCCATTGGCCCGGCCATTACAAGCCAAAGGCAAACCCATATAAGACGCAGGCAGGGAATCAATAGTGCATTCCAAAATTCTGGCTATGCGGAGCTGCCTTCGCATAGGAGTGTTAATAAAGTAAATTTTGCTTTTGATGTAATTGACTTTCTGTCCGGCAGCCTTTTCATAACGGGAGAGGATTCGCTTGATGGATTTGGCTTGAGTGACGGACGCCCCAGTGGAGATGAGGGTGTCATCCACAAATTGCTGATGAGAGACAGGATCGACTCTAGAGGTGGGAAAAATGCCGAAGATCTTATTCTGGTGAAGAGCCTCTTTCAAAGACCAACTCATAACCTCAGCCAGAAGGATGAATAGAATAGGAGACAGAGGGTCACCTTGTCTGAGGCCTCTGGCACTTTGGAAATACCCAGCAGGGGATCCGTTGATTAGAACATAAAAGGAGGGAGTGGATATGCAACTACTGACAAGGTCAATCCATTGAGGGTGAAAGCCGAACTTGAAGAGGACAACACAGAGGAACCTCCTGTCAACTCTGTCAAAAGCTTTATTCATGTCCAGCTTGAGGAAAAGAGCAGCATTTTTGGAGCGATGAGCAGAATGGAGGGTTTCATGGATGGTGATGACACCATCGAGAATGTTTCTGCCTTTCACGGTGCTTCCCTGAGAAGGACCAACCAAGGAGGGAAGAAGGGACCTCAGACGGTTGGCTATGGACTTGGTTAAGATTTTATAAAAAACATTGCACAGGCTAATGGGACGATAATCAGAGAAACTTTTGTAGGTGGAAGACTTAGGGATGAGAGCAAGAAAGGTAGAATTTAGTTTTGGATGGATGGATCTGGAGGCTTGAATCTCCTGAATTGCTTCGCACACATCCGAGCCCACAACATCCCACATAACTTGAAAAAAATGGGGGGGAAAACCGTCAGGCCCAGGGGCCTTGTCTGGTTGCATGGAGAACAAAGCTTCTTTAATCTCAAACATAGAAAAAGGCTCCAGAAGCTTAAAGCTTACCTCGGGAGGAACTTTGACTGGGAAGTTATCCAACAGAGATTTCTGAACCTGGAGATCACTGTCGGGAGGAACACCGAGCAGATCCTGGAAGAAGTCAACCGCTTCACTTCGGATTTCCTCAATATCCTTGGTAACGCGTCCATCCTTGCACACCACTTCCCTGATTTTGTTAGCCCCTCTGTGCCGCAAAGTTGACGCGTGAAAAAACTTCGTATTGGAGTCTCCATTTCTCAACCAGAGGTCCCTAGATTTCTGGCGCCATAAAGTTTCTTCCCTTGCAAGAATAGAATGATAATCCACCAAGAGCCTCCTTTCCTCCTCCCTGAGGCAATCGGTGTAACCTTCGAGCTCCATTCTCTCCTCCACCAATTTTAGGTTCGCAGAAATGGACCTTTTGGACTCAAAAATGTTGCCGAACACCTCCTTGTTCCATGTTTTCAAATTCCTTTTGATTAACTTGAGTTTTAAGGCCACTCTCTTGGAAGCGGAACCTGCTACCTTCTCGCCGCCACCAGGCCGTAACCAACCCTCTAAAGTCCTTGTGAGAAATCCACATGGACTCAAATCTGAAGGGGGTTTTAAAAATAGGCCCATCAACCGTCTCCAGGACAATAGGATTGTGATCAGACCCAATCCTTGGTAAGGCCGAGAGAGTTGCCGCACCGAGTATGGGAATAGCCTCTTGGGATATGAAGAATATGTCAAGCTTGACTTGAATAAGATTGCTCCCAATCCTCCCGTTGCTCCAAGTGAAGGATGCCCCCTTGAGGTCAATGTCAAGCAAGTTATTGGTAGAAACAAAATCTCGAAAGTCTTCCAGACTGTGGCTAGAGTGGTCTGATCCTCCTTTCTTTTCAGATGGGTGAAGAGGACAGTTGAAATCTCCCCCTAGAACCCAAGGGAAATTACAGAACGTTTCCCTCATCTGGGAAATAGCCTTCCACATTTCTCGCTCTCTCCGAGATAGAGTTTGGGGCATACACATTGGACAGGATCCAAGAAAAGTTAATGGCTTTGGAATGAAACAAAACATTGATAATCCTCGCTGGAAGTTGAGAGAAGGCTGCCCTCAAAAATCTCTGGATCCCAAAGAATCATGAGACCGCCTGCCGTTCCCACCGCAGGACTGGAGAGGAATTTTGCCTTAGCCCAAATGACCTTAGCAGCTCTGGCAGAAGAGATAGCATCGGTCTTAGTCTCTTGCAAAATTAGGATGGACGGATTCGTCCTCTTTCTGAGATCAGCCACCAATCTCCGTTTGGCAGCTGCATTAAGCCCTCTCACATTCCATGAGAGGACTTTCATCTCAACAGTTTGATATTCTTCTTACCTCCCTTTCCTTGCTGGAGGGGAGGTTTTGGGACAGACGAGTCACCCATCTGGGAATCAGAATCATCCTGAAAAAGCAGCCGTTGAGTACCATTTGCAACATCTGCCGCCGTCTCCTTGTCCCGCCTGTCTTTGTTGGGGGGACGACCTTGCTTCCTTTCGCTACCAAAATCAACACCTTGCTTTCGGCTCCTCGTATTACGAGGGCTGATATTACTAGACTGCTCACCCCTTCTTCCTAGTAGGTAATCTTCCAACACATTTTGGGACTCGGGGTGGTTATGGTCCAGGATTTTGGGTGAATCTGCCTGTGCGGTGATTTGGGGAAGGGACTGGTCCTTCTCCTCCTGTGGTCCAAGGTGAGGGCTTGCACCACACGGCTCAGAGACCGTTTGGGGGGAGACTGCTTCCACCGGGTGGGAGGATTCGGGATGGTCCCTAGACGGGCCTGGAGATTCATGCCCTTTCGCAGCAGGGTGCTTTGTCTGACCTTCACCGTGTTCCAAGGGGTTGCTGGAATCCCGTTTCTTCATCCCTAGATTTTGAAGAGGACAGTTGGACTGGAGGTGCCCTTGAGAACTGCACTGGGGGCAGAAAGCTGGTCTGTTCTCATACACAATGGCTTGCTTGTGGAGAATGATATCTCCAGACCGGAGAGTGATGGATGATGGAAGGTCAGCCTCCAAATCCGCCAAAACGCAGAACCGAGCTTGAACAAATCTGGTTCGAGCTTTGGTGGGAGGGTCAATGGTAACCAACTCACCAATGGAGCGTGCAATTCCTCTGATTACATTTTCATGCCAACAGAAGAGGGGGAGACTCGGGAGTCTAACCCATATTGGAGCAATGTTGATATTTTGGGTCTCGGGGTTGAAGTCCATACCCCACTTCCTTAGAAAGAGACTTCTGTGGCCTAGGAACCAGGGACCACCAGCCAGGATTTTACAGTAGTCCTCCTTGTTATTCAGTCTAATCGTGAAAAAACCCCGGGTTAAGGCCGCCAACTCCATGTGACCAGAGGTTCGCCATTTACCTGCCGCCCACTTGCGAATGGTCTCCATGTCGGGACGGCCGCCAATAAACTTACCGATGAGGGTAAATTTTTTGAATTCCACAAAGCTTGAAAGAATTTCTGTCGGGATGTCCAACTCGTCCCCGACAGGAAACAACTCCTTGGAGAGCAGACCGCTAAGGGTTTCTGAAGCCGCTGCCTGAGCGTACGACTTCTGAGGTCCACCTCCCCATTTGTCTGGTGGATCCTTGTCATGACCTACATCCTCTTCGGTTGGAGAGGACTCCTTAGCGCCCCCGGTCTCTGACTGCCCTCCCTCCGCCCTGCTGTGCCCCTGGTTCAGTCTGTTGGCATTCCCGTGCTCTCCCGCAGAAGCTTTCCCGCCCGCCGTCATCTTGGCCATCAAAACCCTAGCTCTCCTAAATTCCCTGTGTAAAAATCTCTTCCTAGTGGTTAGGGTTTTAAGTTTTCTTTTAAAATTAAGTTAAATTTTGTGAGATACTGCAATGGTTAGGGTTTTAAGTTTTCTTTAAAAAAATAGATTAAGTTTTGTAAAACACTGTATTAATTAGGGTTTTAAGTTTTTTTTTTTAAATTTAGATTAGATTTTGTAAAACACTGTAATAATTTTTTTTGGAATTTAGCAAAAAAAACCCTTGTGAGGCTGCCATGTGAGGCCACCTTGGTCTGAGAAACTATTATCAGGAGGTTCTACACCGTCAAAATCACCTGAGAATCGTGCCCAGCCTTGACCGCACTAGCATTATCAACTAGATTTTTAGGTACCCAATGTGCATTTGGTAGGGTGGAGATTTGAACCAAAGACCTCCCTTGGAGGATTGTCCTACCCTCTCCAACTCAAACTCACCTACAACACGTGGATAAAACACTATAATAATTAAGGTTTTAAGTTTTATTAAAAAAAAATTAGATTAAATTTTATGAGATATTATAGTAAATAAAGTTTTAATTTAAAAAATCTCTAAATATAAATTACAACAAAATATATATCAATAAACTTATAATAAAATTATATATAAAATTATATATAAAGATGTACATGCATGACGCAACACCTAATTCCTAGGAACTTGCCTCTCATAATTTATGTCTATTATATTGCAACTATATCGATTGAAATGAAATGAAAGATTTTAATTACTTTCGCGAGACCCAAAACATGGCATATGAGACCTCCAAATATGGAAACACAATTATTCAAATCATATGACCATTAATATCCTTGAGAAGGTTGTTCATTATCCTACTGATTTGGGTTAGCAACTCCCCAATTTTTTTATTTACTGTCTTCAAATAACTTTGTCATAGATCATTTTCCAAGCGTTTCTTTGTATTTGCCACGGATATTCGAAAAACTCGAGCATTAATAAACAAAATGTTCCTTTGTCTCTATTGCCCCTATGCTGCATAGAGTACATATCATTTCTTCCCATTGTTCCTTTCTTCCCATGAATGTTTATAGTGATATACTAAAAATAGATGATACAAAATAGGGTTAAATATCATTTTCATCCCTTATGCAGAAATGGCTTATAATACTTCAAGAAGAAAATTATCCTAGAGTTTAGAAGAAATATTGAAGGCTCCAAATGACTTCTGTATGGCCAAGTGAGGTAGTTCCATACTCACTTTTATATCAAGTTGGAATTCACACCTATTTCTAGAAACAAATAGAAGCAATCCATCTACTCAAATCTTATAAAAGTAAACATAAAAAAACAAAAAAGAAAGAGAGACACATAGAAATTATGGGTGGCTTTGAGAATCATAAATAATCATAATATTATCCATGGACAAGGATTGCAATACTTTGATGCATTTAATGGATTGGTGGGGGTATTTATACCAATACCAAAAACCCTAATTACATAATTAAGTTAATATAAGCTAACATAATAATAGGGTTTTTGGTTAATTACAAAATATAATATGGTTTTAATCGTAGTAAGATTAACCATAGCCCATACAAATTACATAACTAAATAATTAAAAAAAGATTACAAGGAATGATTGCAGGCCTATATAAGTTTATACCATACAATGTTGGCCTTAGCCATAAGTTAGATTACACTTACAAAGGTTTTTCATGGGTTCAAGTGAAGCTTAACACAACATATTTCAACAAATGCTTCAATAGACCACATATTGATATTTAAAAACTATACACACATCACTTGGCAAGATTTGACCCTAGGTATTTGCCTTCAAATTTATGTTTTTGACCACTTAATATCATATTATTTTATAATCTTATCATGTTAGTTGAATGAATTCACACCTTATATTGCTTCTTTCAATCACCATAATTTTCTTAGAAAACTTTTAAATAAAGTTAGAAAAAAATTATTAGTTGGAATCTTATAGAATATTTTTTACTAAAATTTGAAAATTTTGTTAGGATCTCATCCTAACATTACGATGTAATGATCCCTTTCCTAACGTGGGGACCCCATCTTAATGATATTATATAGTTTTATATAATGTGTATGTGGCACTTGAGATGCCTAGACAAGTGGGGTCATTTAATGTAATTGTTATAAAGAATGTAACTGCTTTTTTGGTAGAAGATTCTAGTTCAGGTGGTCGCTTGCATGTGAAGCCAACCCTTAAGTGTTATAATTAGGGTTTCGAAGATTTTTTAAAAAGGCAAGGGGGCATAGATGAAGGCATCTACTATTTTATTGTATCGAAGCTCTACTTCCAAGGAGGTTGCCCCCTCGAAGAGGTCTATAATTATGTAACATGTTCTTGCTTTTTGCAATATAATTTGTTCCATTTCCATTTCATCTTGAGATATTATTAATTTCAAGCTCATTTTCTATTATTATTGTAATATTCTCTGGATGTACTTTTATTTTACTGCAAGTTTCATAACAAGTGGTATCAGAGTGTTTTCAAGGGTCATGTCCTACTACAATACAAACAATTTGTGTCCTACCATTTTGACCCATTAGATATAAATATTTTTGTGTTTTTTATTATTTTAATTTTTTCTTATAAAAAAAATCAAACCATTTTTTGTTTCAGTTTATTACGTTGTGTCAAGAGTTCTAAAATGTCATGGAGGAGTTGTCATTATTGGTTAAGCTAGATTGCCATAAAGCATATAGTGAACTGAGGGGTGATCATACTCCAATATCTAGACCTTAAATAACATCTGTAGATGAACTTGAGCTCTCATGTATCTTTAGATATATTAGGAGACACCCCAGGTTTAGGAGAGACCTATAGCCACAAGAATATTTTTGACCCTGTATCTATCCCTAGCGCATCAAGCTCAAAACTCAAGAAGATTGCTCTTTTGTATTATTAGAGAGGAAAGTAGTGTGCTCAAGGGTATGTGTGGAACCATCCTTAAGTAGTGGCCTAAAATATTGGTTTGATCATTATTGTTCATTGGTAAAATATAATAGAGGGCTATAGAGAATGCACACATCTTGGCCCAATGTTACCTTGTTATAGTCATATGTTACTCCTCCAAAAACCTAACCATATATTTGAGCACACTAAGGAGACTACAAGTATCATGAATTTGAACATACTATAAAAATTGTTGGCTAAAGAAGAAATTGTTGGGGTTAGTAGCAGTCAAGAACAGAGGCATACAAGGCAGTTACCAGTGATAGATAAAAATAGTTCAAACAAGGAAGCTGCCAATAATAGTCATAATAGAGTCTGTTAGGACAATTATCAATAATAGTATCAACCAGGGCAGTGACAGTGACAATCAAGATAGAGTCTGATAAGGTAGTTGGGGATAAAAAATTGAATAGTAATGGATATGGTAGTTGTTAGGGACAAGAGAAGAAAGTCATTTTTTAGGTGAAGAAAATATTTAGGAGGAAAACAAACAAAACTTGACTAAAAAAGGAAATATAGGATGAAAAACATCATTTTGAGACCTACTCTAGTATGTTCACATTTTCAAACTAATAGTTTTGATATATAGCACCTAAACACTTTTTCTAGACCATTACTAAAAATAGTAACCCCTAGAACAACACTTCTATTTTTAGTAAGGTAGTTAGGGTGGTCTAAATCATAAGTACATGGTTGGAGGGACTAGAGGAGCAATAAGGGAGATGGAACAAAATCAATTCATGGACCAAATAATTCAACAACTTAGTAACCTACAAAACCAAATGGTACACAAACAAGAAGTTAAACATTTGAAATATCACATGCAAATCATGAAATCTAAAAAAATTAAAGTTAAAATAAGGATTGAGGAAAAATCCCTTGAGGTTGAAGAGCATTTAAAGGGAACCTTGAAATTACACCAATAGATTAACAATGAAGGAATGGGTGGAAGTTTAGAAAATAGAGATGAAGAAACCCATCATGCTCTTTTTGACATTAATACCTCATTTAAAATACCTAAATTAGACTTTCCCAAGTTTAATGGAAAGGACCCTGATGGTTGGTTGTGTTGGGTGGATCAATTTTTCAAACTCCATAACATACCTTGATATTTATGGGTCACCATGGCATCCTTTAACTTTGAATTTGAGGCCCTATAATGGTATCAGTGGGTACAAAACATGACTCCTAACCTTTCTTAGGAAGAATTTGAGTCCCAATTACTCACTCATTTTGGCCCTAGTGAGTATGAAGACTTTATAGGAGCCTTAACAAAATTGAAATAGACCTTTACCGTTTGAGAGTATCAAACTCGGTCTGAGAAGTTTGCTAATAGGACAAGGGGTTTGAGTGAAGAATTTTTTAGAGTTATTTTATCAATGGATTATAAAAAGACATCAAGAAAGAAGTTAAAATGTTCAAACATCAATCCATGATGCAAACCATAGGATTAACCATGTTAACCAAGGAAAACATTTCTGCTTAAAGACAATCATCTAAATTTCCATATGCCAAACCCTCATTTCTATAAAATATCATATTGAATAGAAGATGTAAATCCAAAAAATGAAGCAATTGACTAGAGAGGAAATGGATGCTCGAAGAGCACAAGGGTTATGTTACAATTGTGATGAGAAATATGTCTCAGAACATAAATGTGTACAAAAAAATTGTACCTGTTGGATGTAGATGATTTTATAGTAAATTAAGTACAAGAAGAAGTAGTAGAACAATCATAAGAAGGGCATTGGGATGAGGGTGAAGCACATAAAGAACCACACCATATATTTTACTTCATGCACTTGCAAGAATATTGACCCTCCCAACAATGAAAGTAGTAGGATATTTCAAGGGAAAAAAATTGTAATTCTTATTGATTCAAGTAGTACACAATTTTATTGATCTCCAAATAGCTAAGTAAGCCAACTGATACATACATTCTTGCAATTATTTTAAATTCATGGTGGTAAATGGGGGAATGTTACCTTGTAAAGGAAAATGTCAAAATGTTAAGTTGAAAATAAGGGAATATGAATTTAAAATAAATATGTTCACACTTTTGTTATGAGGGTGTGATGTGTTGTTGGGGGCATAATGACTCTGTACATTGGGAATAGTAGACTAAAATTTTATTGAATTGTGGATGCAATTCACTCGAAATGGTAGGTCATACACTCTTCATGGTTCACATGCAGGATCCCTACAAGTTATCAATTCAAGTTGAATGGAGAAATTATTTAAAAAATTCTCACATGGGTAGTAGCTCAGTTGTTTGTAATTCAACCCCAAGATACTGAAGTAGTCAAACCAAAAGGGGATTTACAACTCATTTTAACTAAACATAAGGTTTTTTTTGTATAACCTATGGGATTAACTTCATGTCATTCCCATGACCATGCAATCTAATTGATACCAACAAGTTTGCCACCTAACATCAAGACCTACAGATACATTTATGTGTTGAAACTGAAAATGGAAAAGTTGGTCGCAGAGTTATTGAAAACAAGAACAATTTGATATAGTAGCAGTACATATTTTTCATTTGTCCTATTGGTCAAGAAAAAAGATGGATCATGGCGATTGTGTATCGACTTTCGTGAACTCAACAAACTCACCATTAAGGATAAATTCCCTATTCTTGTGATTGATGAGTTGTTGGATGAGTTACATGGCACCAAATTTTTCTCCAAGCTGGATCTCCACTTTAGGTATCATTAGATAAGGATCAAGGAAGAAGACATTCTAAAAATAACATTCATAACTCATAAGGGCCATTACAAATATTTAGTCATACCTTTTGGGTTAACTAATGTCCCTTCAACATTCTAGAGCCTCATAAAAAATGTCTTCCACCCATTCCTCCACAAGTTTATTTTAATTTTCTTTAATGACATTCTCATCTATAGTCACACTTGGGTCAAGCAATTACAACATTTGGATCAAACTTTGCAATTATTACGAGACCAATTGTTATTTGTCAAATGATTCAAATGTTCCTTTGGCATACAAGAGGTTAAATACTTAGGTCATATTGTTTCATAGGAGAGAGTTAAGGCTGATCCCAAGAAAATTGAAGCTATCCAAACTTGGCCTAAGTCACAAAATTTCAAGATGCTTCATGATTTTTTGGGTCTCGTGGACTATTAATGATGTTTTGCACAAAATTATGGAAAAAAAACACTCCCTTAATGACCATGTTGAAAAAAAAATCATTTTTATGGTTAGCTCCAACAGGAAAAAAACTTTTGAAGATGATGAGGAATTAAATTCAATTAAATTAAAATATTAATTAATTGCTAATTAATATAACTTTATGAAATTTTATTTATAAAGAGCATGTCTCAAATCATGCCTTTTCACAATCTGTAATATTTATGTTCAAAAACATTAATGAAAATTATTCAGCTTTAAATGTGCAATTTAATATCTTTTTGCCCATATTGTTTTGTATTAGTTGGTATTAGGGTAGGTTGACCCTACCCTACGAGGAAGAATATCCCTCATGGATATTTCCTCTCTCCTTCTTGCTTTCATTTCTTTGAAGTCTCATTTTCTTCCATTTATTGGAGCTTTGACTTCACTTGTTATTTTCTCCTTTAGAGAAGAATTTATCTACCAATGGAAATCTTCTTTCAAGCATGTTGTGGAAGTCATGAAACAACCGTTGTTTGATCTATAATTTCTAGGGCACTTGGATTTCAATTGTAATGGCTTCATCAAATTTTGTATACCTTGGGCTTGGGTAGATAAAAGACTATGATCAATGGAGGCATGGCAAAGCCATTGTATTTACTCTATATGACGTCACCTCCACCACCACCTATAACTTTAAGTAGGTAACCCGATCATACTCCTTCAACAACCTAGACTTGCACTTGTCATGTGTTAGTTTTCTCAACACCGTTAGCTTTTGATGGGAGGTAGTACAACCACAAGATGTAAGATAACTAATCTGAGATAACTATAAACTAATGGCACAATAATATGCAGGAAAATAATGAGATGAACATCTGCAAATAACTCAAAAATATGCCATTAATGAGAGTGATAAAAATAGTACAATGCTACATAATGGAGGACATGAACACTCCATGAAAGAATATGAAAGGACTACATTGTACCATACTACTAAACTATACCACACACTCTCTATACTTACTACTACACACTCTATATTTACTACTACACACTCTATATTTACTACTACTCAGAAAACACTCACTATGAGGCCTTTATATAGGAAGATAGATTCCTTGGCCCTTACTCTACCTAAGACTCATGTACATGTGGACTACATGCACATTTACAACTTGCACATTGACACTTGTGCATTTATTACAATACTTGAAGTAACTAACTAACTTTACTCTAAAGTAAACTCCTACTCTAGTTATGTACCAAAGGTGGTACATTTACATGACCCAAATGATGTAATATACTCTAACACCCCCTGTATTACATTATTTGGGTATTGAAGACTTTAGTCTTCAATATGGATCTTTGATCTTTAGATGTTCTTCAGCTTGATCTGGTCCTTTGTATTATCTTTAATTCACATTGCATTGTATGCCTCCTTGATTTGGTTCCTCTTCTTCTTCTTCTTTATTCTCATCTTTGGAGTTAGTACTTTCATAGGTGGATGTACTATCACCTGATTCTTGCAAGAGTATCTTCTCTTTGCCTTTGTCCTTTTTATCATTTTCTAGGTTCTGTATAGAAGCTTTTGAACAAACACTTAAGGCATCATGATAAGATTTTGTGTTAGTAGAACTTGAAGTACCAATACTACATGAGGATTGAAATATCTTCTCTAGGTATGATTCATCCATTTCTATTTTTAGTTTAAGTAATTCTATCAATCCTCTTTGTTCTACATTCTCATCCTTGTAACATTTGAATGTAAGTAGTGCCATATATAATATGCTACCAAATTCTAAAGGAATTTGAATGTCACTCTTTCCATTATCAATTGCTTCAGTGAGTCGAGCATGTAGATAATATTCCATGGTTTCAAAGTTATCTTTTAAAGCTTCACTATGAATCCTTTTTGAGGTAAGGTCTAAGTCTCCTTCAGACTTTATAAGTAAATTCTTGATTCCAATTTTTATGACACTTGCTCTTTCCTTTCTAATAGTGTTGTTCATATCATTGTTCATTGTATTCTTTGAGGTAGACATCTTTCTTAGTTTTAGCTCTTTATGTTTTAAGAACACTTTTGATAGATCCTTTGTAGTAGACTACCTTATGACTCCCTAGTTTAGAGTATGTGAACCAATTTGATAAAACCTTTCCAAGACTTAGGTTTTGTAGAATCCTTATGTCTCCCTAGTGGTTTAGAATATGCTATAAGCTTTATAAAGTGCTTAGTAAGTAATAGTTCACCTTTTGGGTTGATTTTGTAATGTTTTGTAAATAACAATAATCAACTCCTATTTCACCTTATCTCTCCTAATGAACTATGCACTTATAATTTGAAGTTCTCTATGGTTGGATTTCTTTTGTCCCTTTAGGATGAGTATGAGACAAGTGTAAGTAAATAATTCCAACTCCTTTAAGTAAATAATGAACTTCCTTTTATAGCCCTTAATATCCAATAGATTAATATTTCTAAATTCCAATAATCTATGTTTGATGTAGTATACCTTATAACTCCCTAATTTGGAATGTTAGAAAATAATAATAGTATTTGCAAATTAATATTCCAATTTACCAAGGTTGACAACCTTATATCTCCTACTTGGTTATTTGCAAATATCTCAATGTTTAAATATAAGCAATTTTATAATGCCTTCTAAAATTGCTTCCTTGCTTCTTAAGGTTGTTGTTTTAATGAAATAATAATCAACCTTATACTTAACACCTTATAACTCCTTATTGGAGGAAAGTAAATATTAAATGATATAGAACTTTTACCTCCCTTCAACGTATGATGAGTGAGCTTCTAAATTGATGCTGGTCTTCTCCTCTAGAATGGTGGTGGTCTTCCCTTCTCAACCTGAGCATTCAATGCTCTATTTTATCATTGGTCTTCACTCCTCGAATGGTGCTGGTTTCTTCCTGAGCATTCAATGCTCTATTTCATCACTGGTCTTCACTCCTCGAACAACACTGATGATAATATTGTTGTGCTTTGACCCTGACTATGATGCTTCACTTTGCTTAGTGCTTTTACTTCACAACATGCATTTTCTTCACTATGTAGTCTTCCTATGGTGGCTATTAATAAACTCATGATCTTGGAATAGGTGCCAAGTGGCACTCGATGTTGCTCAATGCCTTATATCCTTCACTTAGGTAATGCTATCAATGGCTCTGCAAGCCATTACTCCATATTGTGATAAGTCTTGAACATTGGTCGAGCGTTAAAGATGCTCTCTTCTTGAGCATTGAAGCAATGATGATAAGCGTTACTCCTTTGAGAGCTCATTGAAGACTCTTGCAAGTGTTAGTGAACATTGTTGTCTTTACCTTCTTCTGTGCCAAGTCGCACAAGATACCTGATGTCATTAGGACAAGTGGAAGCGCTCCTTTACATGCACTCATGCTATCAAATGCTTCACCTATTATCTTGATGCCTTTGCAAGTTGTGTCTAGGCTTTTCCAGTGTGCATCCAACTTGTTTCCAATGTAAGGTGTCTCTCCTATGGTGATGGCTCTTCCTCGGTGGCAATGGTGCTTGCTGTGTTGGATGATTGCTTACTTCTTCCAAGATTTTCCTACGTAGGCTTGGGTAACTTCCAATGGTAATCTTCCTCCTTGCACTTTGATTTTCCACATATGCAAGGTAACCTTAGTGTTGTCCTTTCTTCTTGTTGTCACTCATTGTAACTTCGTTGTCTTACGTAGATGTTTTGAACCAATGCAGGTTTGTTGTTGTGCACTTTTGTAGACGTTGATTCGGTTGGGTTGACATTATATCGGGTGTCTTTGGATACCTTCTATGGAAGGGTATCGAGCCCTAGGATGGCTCTATTATTTGCTATTGGAGCTCCTTCACTGGACTATGTAAACTGCCCACTATGATGGTAAAAACATGGGCAATGCAGTCTCCTCTATAGTGCATATTTTCCTTGATGGTGCGACCCCTTGTAGACTATAATAGGCTCATTGTAATAGTGTCCTTAGACACTCTGGTTCATGCACTTGATTGCTACGTAGAGTAGGGTGCAATGATGTAGATAAGTCACCTTGAAATGCACCAAAGTTTGAGACTTCTATGGTCTCTTTGTAAAGCTCTTCTTGCTTTTATGATGAGTAGATTTTCTTCTCCAATCTATGGAGGTACTATTGCTCTTTTGGTGGCTTCACCTTTCCATAAAATGCTATTGGTTTATTGAGCTCAATGGTGTCTCTAAACACTAAACTCTTACCCTATTTTGTGCACTAAATTCTCCTTCTTTGATAAACTCTTAATGCACATTAAGGAACTTAAAGGGTAAATAATATAAAGCATAGATAATAACCCCAATTTTAATCTACTCAAGAATAGTTAGAATAGTGCAATAATCTCACCTTATCACTCCTTCTAATGAACCTTAAATCATGCACTATTAATCTCTACAACTTAATGTAGTCTTCTTTGTTTTAACTAAACAATAGGAATATATCTAACTCCTATTTTAATGTGTAGGTAATAACCTTAAAAGAAAATCCCTTCTGCACTCTCTTGAAGACTTTAAAATGAATCCACTTCTTGCAAATTTTAAACTGATATGGTGCACTTTAATAAACCAAAAAAACTAAAGTTCAACTAATGAACCTTTTGCACCCAAGTTGCTTACCTTTAAGATCTTTGAATATGGTGGATGTCTTGGTGATTTGATTCACCAAATTGCTGCCCTTAACTGGATGAACTTGCAACTATTATTGGTTGTCCTAAATAACTCTTTAACTCACCTTTTTGTAGCTTTAAAAACCCTCTAACTTGCTACCTTTAACTATAGTAGGTGAATTTGATTAACCTTCAGGATGGACTCTATAACTTCTGAAGTTTTGTAGCTAGTAATGTTGTCCTAATTGCTGCCCTCTCATAGTCAATTTTTGCACTAAAATGTTATTCTTGAAACTCAAAAATTTGGTAGGGAATTCCCCCAAATCGTAGTTGAGTTTTCCTTCAAGAACCCTTCAGTATTTTGTTGTAGATTCAACAAATCCCTATCTCCAGATGAGCCTTCTAGCCTTCAAAGGTAATCTTCAAACCTTTTAGGTTTGGTAGTAATGTTAGGCTCCTTTCTCCTTCAACCTCCTTGTCAAAGTCTGACTTCAATTTAGGCCTTCCTCTCAAGAATCTAAAAGTCTTGAGGTCTTCACCAATCTCCTCCAAAATTTGGCAAACTCCTTGCCAAATCCTTCTTCCTTTGGTGGTAAATTTCTCCAATGAGTTCTCCTAGGAACTCCTTTAATGGTCTTCTTCAAATTTTAAAATAAGGCTCTCCAAGCCTTCTCCTTGTTTCTCCTTGAGACCTCACCAAGGTCTTCAATCTTGTAGCTCTTATGGTCTTCCAAATGAGACCTTTCCTTCAACCTTCTACTAAGGAAGTGTTGGTAATGAGATCTTCTTCTTGGATCTCTAAAAATTGTTATTGCTAGAATCTAGAATAGGACCTTTGCTGGTCCTTCTTTACTTCTGTAATCTACAGGATTTAATGGAGATCACCAACCTCCAATATTCTAGAGGTTTTGGCTACTATGGCCCTTTTCTTCTTTTGCACTCTACAGGTCTGCAATCTCTAGTAATGGGACCTTTTCTTCAGGCCTCCAAATCTTCGTTCTTCCATTTGTTGCTTATGGTGCTAGATTGATTCCAAGGAAGATATTCTTCCTAGCTTTGTGTAGGAAGCTTCCCAACTTACTTCGAATCTCCTTTCCCTACAACAAAGTATTAGGACTATAATGGAAGAAACTCTTAAATCTAGAGATGACGAATCTTCACTAGTTGATTTGTCAATCTAGTGGAATCCAGGCTGAGTCCTAGTCTTCACGAGTTTTCCTATAACCCTGTGGAAAGACTCTAGCCAAATGTAATCTCAAAAATTTTGTAAATGAGATTTTTGGATTTCTCTCAGTCTCACTTGTGGCTCTCCCTATTTCCTATCTGATCTACCATGTGCTCTGATACCACTATTAGCTTTTGATGGGAGGTAGTACAACCACAAGATGTAAGATAACTAATTTGAGATAACTATAAACTAATGGCACAATAATATGCAGGAAAATAATGAGATGAACATCTACAAATAACTCAGAAATATGCCATTAATGAGAGTGATGAAAATAGTACAATGCTACATAATGGAGGACATGAACACTCCATGAAAGAATATGAAAGGACTACATTGTACCATACTACTAAACTATACCACACACTCTCTATACTTACTACTACACACTCTATATTTACTACTACACACTCTATATTTACTACTACTACGAAAACACTCACTATGAGGCCTTTATATAGGAAGATAGATTCCTTGGCCCTTACTCTACCTAAGACTCATGTACATGTGGACTACATGCACATTTACAACTTGCACATTGACACTTGTGCATTTATTACAATACTTGAAGTAACTAACTAACTTTACTCTAAAGTAAACTCCTACTCTAGTTATGTACCAAAGGTGGTACATTTACATGACCCAAATGATGTAATATACTCTAACAAAAACCTTTTCCAAGCACACACCACACTCAATATATTGGCTATGCCACTCGTTGTGAGCTAAGGTATCTAAATTTTTCAAAGAACACATGGAATTTCTAGGAGTAGGAGAATTTTAATGTTATTTCAAATATATGCTATCCATCCTACAGTGGGATTCTCAATATAAGGGTCAGTCTATTTATTCCCAAGAGAATTTGTGCCTATTTGTATAGAGTTTATTTATTCATTTAATTCATTACACACCCATCGAGCAACTTTAAATCTCTACCTTTGCTATTATTTATTATTGATGCAAGACCCTACATGTTTGTGGACTATAATAGGTCCATAAAGTTCCCTGCAAAGAGCCTTAGGCTGATCGAGGATGTCGATGATGAGTTTATGAAATCCTATGTAAATTGTAAATAATCCAGCCCATTTCAGTCACATAAACAAATATACATAAATGATGTTATGTCAGCATCGTCATCCAATGCATACCATACTAATCACCACCATCATTGCACATATGCACCCTATAGAAAAATCACATGGAGGTTTCATCGACCACCTACTGGGAGCCTTTGTTGCTTCGCTTCTCCACACCCTTTGTAGTATGCTGAAGATTGTTTTAATTTTCCTTATCCCATATTCTTTGTGGTAAGGATAATTAGGCATTTATATTATACCATTGCCCCTCTTAAATAAATAAAAATAAATGTCAAGGCCATATATTATTTTAAAACAAAAAGTATATACTTAAGAATATTCTTTGATTATCTTCTACGAAACATTCCCCAAAGATTCTTCCTAGAGAAAAAACACCTCCACCTTTTATTTTTCGTGACGAGACTCTATCTTTCTTGTGTTTTGAGGTATTATATCAATGACGAGTATAGCCTTATATATACTCATCAAAAAACTCTTTTAGAGCCAGATATAGTGGAAGCATAATCCTTTAGTTTGTGAAGGTCTAATTAGATGATGGTGCATCAACATTCCTGATGAGAATTTGGGTTTCCTTTTCAATCCTCTATAATTGTATCATGCATTGCATTATCGATGGTACCCAAGAGAAACTTATGGAAGCAGACATCCTCAAGACCATGGCCCTTCTTATATGATCAACATACATCACATCAAGGGAACTCCTATCATCGAAGTTGTTATTGTCATCTCTTAGTGGATTCCTAGTAGCTCCTAGCCTATCTTCAGCCTTTATCCTTTCCATAATATTGTCTAAAGTATCTAGGCCATTCTCAAACATCAAGGATCATCTACTTTAGCTTAGTTTTTCCCATGTAGACTTACCATACTTGTTAGGACAACACCACATTAAACACATCATACAAATTTTGCATTAGCTTCTACTTCAGACTCACTAGATACTTCACTTCCTATGATCCTCATCCTCAAGATATTTTCTTCCTCATATTTTGAATGCCTTGGGGACCAATGCTCCTATTATTGGGAGGAATGATGGGGAATTAAATTCAATTAAATAAAAATTTTAATCAAATATGATTAATTAATAATTAATATACCTTTATGAAAAGTTATTTATAAAAGGCATGTCTCAAATCATGCCTTTTCAAAAATTGTAATATTTATATTAAAAAACATTAATAAAAATTATTTGGCTTTGAATTTTCAATTTAGTATTTATTTGCCCATATTGTTTCGTATCAGCAGATATCAAGGAGGCCATGACTTCGACCCCACTCCTAATTTTTTCAAACCCTTTATAATTGAAAGTGATGCTTTGATTCATGGCATTACGACTGTATTAATGCAAGAAGGATGACCCTTAGCTTTCACCAGTAAGGCGCTATCTGGTAAAAATTTGGAAAAATCTACTTAAGAAAAAAAAATGATGGTCATCCTCCATGCTAATAATAATTGGTGACTAGTTTAAAATAAAATGGAGAGGGAAGAAAGTAGAGAGGGGAGGGCTCTGGTCCCTCCCCTGCTCCCCCTCCCATGGCTCCTGGTTCCTACCCAGTCCCTGGCTCAACCCAGGTCATCCCTCCCGGGGAGTGGTTGTTTGCAGATGATCTCCTAGGGGGAGATCCTTCTCCACTATCTGTGCCCCTCTCGGCCGGCTAGGGTTTCCTTGGTTGTTTTTTCGGACTGGTGCTTCCCAGGGATCCCTGTTTGGTTGGGGATCCCTTCCCTTTTTCCCTCAGGCTTCCCCCTGGGGTTTTTTGCACGTTATTCGCGTGGATCTGGTCCACTACGTTTCTCGGTGCGATGGAGGTGACGGTTTAGGGTTTGGACATCTTCCCCCTTTTTCTTGTGAATCCTCGGCGAGCTCTGTGCTTGGACAGGATTCTTGGTCCCTGCTGCTGGGATCCTCTTCTGTTTTCCCAGGGCGGGTTCCTTGAGGTGCAACTCTCTGGTCACTTCCTGATGGGCTGGATTCTCTCTGTGCTGGTTGTCGGCTTCCTGCAAGATGGCTCTCACTGAACGGAATGTTTTCCCGGTGGGCGGGATCCACCAAATTCGCCAGTTTTCCCGCAAGCGGGATCCTTTCTTTTCTACTGGTTTCTCGGATGGCGGGATTTCCTTGTTGCTTCCCGCTAGGCGGGACTGTTTGTGGTGGTTTTGACTGCTTCCCGCGAGGCGAGATTTTATTGTAACAGTTTTTCTTTGTTTCCTGCTGGGCGGGATCTTCTCGATGGTGGTTTTTGGCTACTCCCCGCGGGGCGGGATCTCCAAAACTACTTTCTTTCTTATTTGTTTGTTTCCCGCTGAGAGGGATTTTTTCATGCTTACTTTTACCGCTCGACGGGATTTCTGTTTTGGTGTTCAGTTTCAAGGGATTGATGCCCTAGGCCCATTGCTTATGTAATCATGTTTTTTTAGGGGTTACGATTTCTGTAATAGGCTTATACATAAAGCCAGGAGGCATGATGCAAGGCTGATTTTGTACATAAGGTTTTGGGATCCTCTATAAAAACCCTTTTTTAATCTACTATAATAATTACCAAAAAAAAAAAAAAATAATTGGTGACTATATCTCATTGGGAGATATTTCTCTATTAAAACAAACCACTAGAGTTTAGAATATTTCTTGGAACAAAGGGTGTCTACTCCAACACAACATAAATAGGATTCAAAATTGTTGGGGTATGATTATGACATTGTGTATAAGAAATGAAAGGAAAATATTACGATAGATTCCCTCTCCCATCAGTTTGAGGTTCAGGTGACAATGTGTTCCCTCTCATCCCCACTTCTCTAATGGGTATCCCAACTTCAAGAAGAAGTAACCAATGACCCATCCTTATAAACTTTCCAAGAACAACTCCATGGGGATCCCAATTTACATGCCAATTATCCATAGGATGGACACCTATTAAGATATCAAGGTCGCATTGTGGTTTACAAAACTTCATCACTCTATGAGGATATCCTAAAAGAAATGCATGCTTCACATACTATAGGCCATTAAGTATTTTTGAAAACATATGAGTGAACTAAAGAATCATTCTATTGGGAAGGAAAAAAAAAATATTCAAACTTTTGTGGTCAAATGTAAAATTTACCAACAAATGAAAGGAGAAATGATTTGTACTCTAGGTACTCTATAACCATTTCCAATCCTATAATATGTATGGACTGGTATGTCCATGGATGAAAGACTTTCTACTAGAGTAAAATTGGTCATTCTTGTGGTGTTGGACTGTCTCTCGAAGTATGCTCACTTCTATTCCCTTTTCCATTGTTACCATACCTCCACCATTGCTCAAATATTCATGGACTCCATTTCAAACACCATGGTATACCCAAATCCATTGTGTTTGATCATGATCCCACTTTTACCAATTGTTTTTGGCTAAAATTATTTAAAATATAAGGAATGCATCTAAGAACGAGCTTAGCCTACCATCCATAGATGGATGGATAAACTGAAATTGTCAACAAGTGGTTGGAAACCTGCCTTTGTTGTTTTACCTTCAAACACTCAATACAGTGGGCTAAGTGGTTATCTTTAACTTAATAATGGTACAACACTTCATTAAGTACAACTTCTAGATTGAATTTTATAGGCAGTTTATGGGTACCCACCTCTGTTGCCCTCTTCATATGTTCCTAGAAACTCCAAAGTTTAGGTAATGGATGCAACTCTTTAGGAGTGTACCCAACTTTTGTAGTAGTTGAAGGAGAACTTGGTGATGGCTCAAAACTGGATGCGACAATAGACTGACCAACACTATTCTAAGCGTAGCTTCAATGTAGACGATATGGTCTTTCTTTAACTTCAATCCTATAAGCAATCTTCAGTGCAACTTCATGCTCATTAAAAATTGGCACCATGATTTTATGGATCCTAATGGGTATTATAGAAGATAGGACAAGTGGGCTATAAGCTTTTTTACTACCTTCTTCCTAGTCTTCCATATCTCTTGTCTTAAGAAGTTACTCAACAATTGCATTCAAGTCCAATTGACACTCCCTAAGTTAGATGATGAAGGCTCGGTCATCTTGGAGCTTGACCAAATTTTGGACCAAATAACCTACACTCTTTGTAACCACAACATCACTAAATTCTTGGTCTAGTGGTAGGGTTTACAACTAGAATATGCCACATGGGAGCCTCTCTAGGAGCTACAACAACAATTTCCTCATCTCCAAATTTGAGCATAAAGCTTTTTCAAGGGAAAGTGCATGTTAGAACCCCATCCAAAAATTATGATGTAATGATCCCCTTCCTACCATGGGGACCCCATATTTATGATATAATGTAATATTTTTTAATGTGTATGTTGCACTTAAGGCTCCTAGACAAGTGGGGCCATTTAATATAACCATTTTAAAAATGTAATTACTTTTTTGGTAGAATATTCTAACTCGGGTGGCCACAGACATGTTAAGCCGACCCTCAAGTGTTATAGTTAGGGTTATGAAGAGTCTTTAAAAATACATTGAGACATAGATGAAGGCATCTCATATTTTTTTGTATCGAAGCTTTACTTTCAATGAGGTTTCCTCCTCAAAGAGACTTGCAATTTTGGAATGTGTTCTTGCTTTTTGCAATATAATCTATTGCATTTTTATTTCATCTTGCAATATTGTTAATTTCAAGCTCATTTTCTATTACTATTGCAAATTTTTTTATTAATTATTAAGAGTCAAGTCAATAACAATTTGTTTTAAATGACCTAATAACATGTTCAAAAAAATCATTTGTATACTAATTAAGTTAGTAATATTTTATGAAAAATCGAGTGTAAGCAACAAATGAGCCTCAAATTTTTATGTTCTAGACCCTTGGAAAAAATAAAGGATTCTTATGAGGAAGAGCTAGGTAGCATGGAACAAAATTCATCCATGGAAGCTCTAGCTAGAAGTTTGGAAATTTGAGTTATGAACAAGAGGAAAATTAAATCTATAGTGATCCTCATCCAAGTAGCAAATGCTACACAAAAAGGATTATCAAGGATGAGATGATTAGACATGATAATAATTCCTCTTAAAGGCAAAAGGTTTATTCATAATTTTTATGGATATAAGCCAATTTCATTTTGGAAAATTCAAAATTGGATCAAATGGAAATGGGGAATAAATTCAAATTACTCCATGTCTTTTCTTTTAAAAATATTTATTCTCATTATATTCTCTCGTACTAAAACAATAAGTGGTCATCCATGGTTTAGGGGAAGATATAACCTATATTTAAGACAATATGGTGAGAATTTATGGATATAGAAACTACTAAAAAGATTCTAGTGTGGGTTAGGTTTTTTATAATTGTATATCAACTTTTTTTTGGCTAGAGAACAAGAAATTGTACTTAGGTCCCCCACCCTTGAAAAATTACAATAATCTTCTTTAGAGCATGAAATTTTACAAACAGATCCAATTCTCATCTCAATGGAGTTGTTATATCTAGAAACCTACATCATTTAACATTAAATGTTTGAGTTCTTGATTTTTATTTTCTAGAAATTTTTTAATTTTTAGTGTGAATACAATTATTCTAGGGTTCAGTATCCTTCCTGACATTTTCATACAATCGCCTTCACAATACCAAAACTTTGCCTCTACTATTGAGATTTACATGCAGTCTAAACTATGTAAACAACAATGAAATGCGGAATATGGAGAGATCCAAAACACTACAATCAAATGCAACAAGCAGATAAACCATTCACACATCAAGAAAGACACAACATATACGTGGTTCAACCTCAAGCCTACATCCACGGAGAAACATGGATCCTTGTATTAAGATGCAAGACATTTCAACAAACACTTTCACAACTCTGTTTACCATTACACCTACTATATGCATACACCCGTGCTTAGTCTAAATGGCTATGCTTTGCACAAAATGCATATGAAAATTTGATCAAGACTCATGCACCACTTTCATTCGATGTATCCTGATCTTAAAATCCTTATCAGACTATCGCTTTTATCCAAAAAATTGTATATCGGTTATCACAGCTTGTATACTACGTATCACTCAACACAAGAAAAAACACTCCTTTTAAGAACAACATCTAATATGATCTAGGATAAGAGAGTTAATGAACCATACCACCCATACTCAATAAGGACCAATCACACTACCCAATCAAAGCCAAATCTCAAGACAGATTGCATGTATAGGTAAGATACCAAATGCACCAACCAATTTGCCTTGTTCTCAACTACCCAACATTCAATGCCAGTCTATCCATGGTTTCAACGATAGGTATGAATAGATGTACATACTACAATTTTATTAAATGACCAATCCTTCCTTGGGTGACATCCCAACAACAAATACAATTGTTGTATAAAAAATGATTGAAGTAAGAACCCCATTTTTGACTCCACACAACCTAACTTCTACTATCTATGCATTGCATCTTAGTAGAGTAATATTTCCAAAACATCGCACTATCATAGCCCGCTTTACCATATCTGGATTGCTAGTTTCCTTCCTGAAGCACAAGTGCAACCACAAAAATTGTAATAAATAGTATATATGAAAGCACATTAATGTTATAAAATAAAGCAGATATTACCAATGGAAAACATTAAAGTAAATCTTAATCATTATTTGATTTAGGTAATCAACATTTTCTTGTCAACTTCAACTAAACTTACTACTTCCTCTAACCAAGGAAAAGAGAATTTAACTTCATGATCCTCAATTAAAACCCCTCTATTGGCTAGCCTATCTGCACATTTGTTTCCTTCCCTTAATGTATGTGTAAACCTGATTTCTTCAAACTCTATAGCAAGGTCTTGAATTTCCACAATTATCTCTTGTATGTTCCATGGAGCCTTTGCTTTCCTCAAAATTGCATTTATTACTATGAGTGAATCACCTTCCATCCATACTTTGTTCCATTTCATTTGTTTGTATATTTTTAACCCTTCCAAAGCTACCCAAGCTTCAACTTCATTATTTGTCTTAAATCCACTATTGAAAGCATAATGAGACAAAATATCTCCTCTATTATTTCTAATTATTCCTCCTCCTCCTGTTGGTCCTAGATTTCCTTTAGATGCTCCATCAAAATTCAATTTGACCAACTCCACATCTGGTGGTTTCCACTTTATATTCTTTGCCTTCTTTTTGTTTCTCCTATCCCCAACATCATAATTCCATTTGATGACTTGACTCCATCTATCAAGGCTCTCTACTTCTAGATTAGGGATTGGGTGAGTTGATAGGGTTGGTTTAGACTCCTCTATGGCTAAACAAATCTTCCTTTTCATTACCTCTAAACTACTTTCCTTTCCTTTAAATATTCTTCTATTCCTTTCTAGCCAAATAGTCCAAAGTATTGTATCTTTTGATATATCCCAGATTGTCTATAAAGCATCACTTTTAAAAGTGCTTTGCCATTGCTTTAACCATTCCTCAATTCTACCATTCATCACCATGCATTTACCAAACATATTAAGAATCCATTGCCATAGTTTCCAAACTATTGAGCAGTGTCCCAAGAGATGGTCTATACTCTCCTCCATTTTACAAAGAACACATTTTGAGGGGCCATGAAAACCCCTTTTCATAAGGTTATCCCAGGATAAAATTCTTCTATGACCTACTAGCCAAACAAACATTTTGACTTTAGGAATGCTTGGGCTATCCCAAATATCTCTCCATATTCTTGTGATATTCCTATTTTGATGGTGCTTTATATTATATCCACTTCTTGTTGTGTATTCTCCTGAGCTATTCAACTCCCAAATCAACTTATCCTTGGCTCCCCTTGGAATAATCATTGTTGTTATCTTTCTACTCAACTGCCTCCTAGCATCAATGTCTTGTATACTTGTAAAAAATTATTCTTTCCATTTGTATCTTCCTTCTTGATCCTTGTACAAAATGTTTGAAACCCTATCACCATATTTATCTTGAAGTAATCTCATCCATGGTTTCAAAATTGGATCTAGATTGAGTGGTTTTTTATCACACCAAGTATCCATCCAAATAGAAATTTTTCTCCAGTTCCCACCACCCATCTTAAACCTTTAATCACTAGATCAATTGATTTTTTTAAACCGTTCCATAGTGCAGAACCATTTGGTAGAGAGAATGCAGTAAATATTAAGCTTGGGTCATTGGGCTCAACATACTTAGAAGAATTCTTGCCCATTGTCTTTGACTCTCTTTGTACAATCTCCAAATTACTTTTCCCCTAAGAGCTAAGTTTGCATCCATAAGAACTCTTAAATCGAGACCTCCCCTAGTTTTATCATCACACACCTTGCTCCATTTCACCAAAGGAAATTTCCTTTTATCATGTAATCTTGACCACAAAAATGACCACATAATATAGATTAAACTTTTTTCTATCGATTTTGGCATAGTATACAAGGACATATAATATGTTGGAATGGCCTATAAGACTGATTTAATTAGTTGCACTCTTCTTGCTAACGATAACCATCTACCTTTCCATGCTGGTAGTTTATTCTAAACTTTACTTATAACTAGATTCCATAATTCTATCCTCATTCTCCCCTCAAATAAGGGCATCCCTAGATAAGTTGCTGGTAAATTTACCTCCTCCATTTGAAGTAACCTGCATATCCCTACTTTGATTTTAGTTGGGGTGTTTAGGAAGTAAATTTTGAATTTTGTCCTATTAAATTTTTGCCTTGATGCTCTTTCGTATTCCTTTAATAAGTTATTCAAAGCTTTGGCCTCGTTTATCCTTGCCCTCCCAAAAAGGGTTGTATCATCTACAAATTATTGATGGGTGATGTTGTCAATGTTATTACTAGCCTTAAGTCCACTTATAAGCCCATATTTGTAAGCCTTCTTCAAGTTCCTACCCAAAACCTCTGCCATAATAATGAACAAATATGGTGATAGAGGATCTCCCTGTCTAAGGCCTCTCTTGGCTTTAAATGATTATGTTACTAACCCATTGACCAACATTGAATATGAAACTATAGAGACACAAGCTTTAATCCATATGACCCATTTCTTCCCAAATCCAAACTTTTCTAATACTAAAAAAATAAAATCCCATTTAACCCTATCATAGGCCTTACTCATATCAAGTTTTAAGATCATTGCTTTCTCTTTTCTTGAAGCTAATGAATGCATAACTTCATGAGCTACTATGATCCCATCCAGAATTTGTCTCCCTTTCACAAATCCTCCTTGCTCTTCTAAAATAATTTTATCTAACAATGGTCTTAACCAATTTGCCATCACTTTAGAAATAATCTTATATGCCATATTACATAGGCTTATGGGTCAAAATGAATCAAACAATTTTGCATCCTTTTTTTGGAATTAGGGTAAGATATGTTGCATTTATTTTATAAGGTATGTATTATTTTACCCTAGACTGTTCCACTGCCACCAATAAAGAATCCTTCACTATATCCCAATTATGTTGATAGAATGCTATAGAGATCCCATCCATATGTCGGGATTTATATTTATTAAAAGAAAAAAGATCTAGATGAACTTCTTCCAAAGTAATAGGCTCCATCAGTTTCCTGTTGCCTTCATCTGTTATAACTAAAGGAGCTTATTGTATAAGTTTATCATTAAGAACTTCAAACTCCTCTTTTCCTAGAATATTCTAATAAAAATACCTTACCTCCTTTCTGATTTCACTTTGATCTTCAATCCAAACCCTTTCTACTGGTTTAATTCATTAATTTTGGATGATGATCTTTGTACTATTGCCATATGTAGACACTTAAAATACATTGCTTTAGGCAGAGCCTTACTATTCTAGCATGCCCAGTTTCCTTTCTTTCCAGCACAAGCTCATAGGTTAGTAGCTCATATCTCTTAGTTTTGTGTAGAAGTTTGTGGTATAGTTCATTTCATTGTTTGTTTGTGTTATATTTTTATGAAGTATGCTATGGGATATGGCAATCACAAGATGTAGAAAATATGAAGGAAAATAATTCTACAATATGAGTAAAGTATACTATAATAGAAATGATGAAAATAATACAATACAACTATGGAGGAAATTAACACTCCATGAATATATGCTAAAGGACTAAATTGTACTCCATCACCAATGGAGTTTACTCTCTACACTATTACTGCCTACTGTGATGATATTCACTTACTATGAGGTCTTTTTTATATAGGAAGATGGGTTCCTTGGCCAACACTCTATCTAGTTGTACAAGTGGACACCTTGCACATTTACAACTTGCACATTGACACTTGTGTATTTATTACATTACTTGGGTTCCTCCTCCTACGATTTTGTATTGATACTAGTGGAATTTTTGCTTCATGATGAGTTAGTTTATCATCACAATAATATTGATTTGTATTGCTAGTTTGCTTCATGTGTTGAGTAAGTATAAACACAATTAATGATAGATAGATCATCAAACATTCCTCTGATGTGAATATAACCAACTTTTGTGAATTCCACCATGCCTTGAAGAGGTTTTCATGAAGATAACCAATTAATGCTGCAAAGCTACCCTCTTTTGCCTCTTTGAGAAATAAGGAGAATCTCTCTTTATCATTAGTTGATAGATTCTCGTATCCTTCAAGGGTATCTATTAAGTTTTGGGAATACAATTCCATTTCATGAAATAGTTCTTCATTAATAAAAGCATTTCTCAATATTTCATCCATATTCCTTCTTGATAGGCCTTGAGATAGTGTTTCTTGCAATTCCTTAGAATTGTAGAAATGGATTTGTTAGAAGTTCTTTAAATACTCTAAATTGAATCTTTGAAGTAGTCTACCTTATGACTCCCTAGTTTAGAGTATATGAACTTGATTTGATAAAACCTTTATAGAACTTAGGTTTAGTGGACTTCCTTATGTCTCCCTAGTGGTTAGAGCATGCAATATGATTTATAAAGTGCTTTTTTGGAATAGTAGTTCAATCTTGGGTTGATTTTGTAAAGTTTTGTAAATACCAAAAATCAACTTTTATTACACCTTATTTCTCCTATTGAACTAAGCACTTTCTAATTTGAAGAAGTTCTCAAAGTTGGATTTCTTTTACCCCTTTAATGTGTTTATGAGACAAGTATATCAATTGATTCCAACCCCTGATAATTCTTAATGAACCTCTTTTTATATCCCTTGATATTTAATAGTTTAATGTTTCTAAATTCCAATAATCTATTTTGGTGTAGTATTCCTTATAACTCCCTAATTTGGAATGTTAGAAAACAATAATATTTGCAATAATAGAGTTTTAATTTTCCAAGTAGAAGCCCTTATATCTCCTACTTTGTTATTTGCAAATATTATATTATGTGTATGCACCTCAATAATTAATTTTCTGAAATATAAACTTGCTTTATTATCTACTAATGCTTGGCTGAATTTGTATTATCCAATGCAATAGTAAACGGATTATATCCTTATAACTCCAATATCACTTAGGTTTAAAGCAAGCAGATTTAATATGAACTTTACCTTAGTAATCCTTGTGGCTCAATGTATCTGCTAGTGGTTGGTGTGGATGAGAATTTAATTCTCTCTCTGGATGGTGTTGGTTTTCTCTTCCTTGAATGGTGCTTGGTCAATGTAAGTATTCTCCAATTGAAGAGCGTTGGAGTTGTTGGTTTATGATAGACCTTTAATGCAAGCTATAATATTGCTTACACTCCTCTTGAATGATGCACATGCTCCTTTCTTGATTTAGCTTCTCGCTATGAATGTGCTTCCACACCTTTCAATGCTTGATCGTGCTTTGACTTCGTACTTTCCTCCTCCAAGTTGGGTGCTTTAAATAGCATAGATTCCTCTTTGAATTTTGGACAAGTGGCACTTAGGAGTTACAATAAATATGGATATTGAGATTCTTCCAATGCTCATTCCCTTATGTAATGATAGCAAAGATATGTAACCTCCTAATGATTTTGTAACCGCTTGAAGGAAGGTGTTCAATTATTCTTTGAGCATTGAGGAATGAAATGGCGCTTAGCATGTTCCTACCAAGTGGCACTTAGGTCTTCTGCATGCACATTTACCCTCCAATATTTTATAGCTCATATATTCCTTGCTAGCAAATGCTCTTGATAACACTTTCTTTCCAAGCCAACGTATTTGTTGTATGGGTGGCTCCAGCTAAGGTGATGAGGAATGATTCTATGGCACTCCAATGGTGGTCTTATGGAAAACCAAGGGCTGATTTGAGTGCTTCTTTTGGTAGACATCTTCTCCAAGCTACATCTTGGGTATAGCACCTTTTAGCTTTGTTCTTCTATGTTACCTTTGTAATGACTTTGTAATAGCTCCTTGTTCCTTGCTTGATAGTGTTGTCCTATCCATGTTGATAGCTATGTCATAGAAATGTAGGTGATAAACACCCTTAATGTTATCTCTTTTCTTGTAGATACTTGATCGATAATGACCTTCTTATATTGGCCTTAATGTTGTAGGTGGATGCTTGCTCTAGGCGCTCGATTTGATGTGGAGAAATGATGTCTTTAGGCACCTCGAATCTTGAGCAATGTGAGCCCTGAATCGACTTCTCTTCTACCTCCATTGATGTGCAAGTAATAGATGTAGAACACCTATTGTTTTGGTGTCTTGAGACACTCAATACTCTATCCTCTTTTAGAGGTATATGGTGCTCCAATGTATTATGAATAAGAGACCTTATTTTGCACCAAATTTTAGTGTATTTCTTGTCTCTTTTAGATGCTATTTCCTTCTCTGTTATGAAGGCTCCTCATTGTATAGCTTGAGGACTTATGTAGAATGATTTGATGCTTTCTTCTGGCTTCTTGGATATGGCCACTACTTGCTCTTATTCTTTTGAGAGCAGTGTATTGTTGCCTTTCTTATTAGACAACACTAATATCTAACTTTTCCAAGCTAATATGCTTTTTGGAAGTAGAAATTTCTGCACTTACACTTTTAATGAAACCCTAAGTGCACCTTGAATCTGAGACTCACCAAGTCTCGATTTGTAGCTTCCTTCAAGGATTTTAATGGTGGATTTCTTCTCCACTCTTTGATTTGTATCGGTGGCTTCTTTTGGCCATGAAATGCTGCAGGTTTTGTGCACCAAATAGTGTCTCTAGACACTTTGATAGTATGTTGGTTTTTGTGCCCTTGATCTTAACAATCAAAAAACACAAAATAACCCTTTGAGAGTAACTAGTTTAATGAACAACTAGTATAGTGCAATGAACCAATAATATCTCCAACTTAATGCACTTTAAAGGTAACAATAATCTCACCTTATTGCTCCTATAAATAAGCTCTCAAAGTAGTTTCAAATGCACTTAATAATCTCTGCAACTTTTAAGAGTAATTATAAAGAACCCTTAAAAATAATCTACAATTTTGCACTACAATCAGTGTTGTAGGATGTAGTCTTCTTGCTTTCTAGATAGATAATAGGTAGATGATATATTTATTTCTTTCGAAATACATCCAACTCCTATTTTAATGTGCAAATAAATCTCTTAAAAGAACTATCTTTTGCACCTTCTTGAAGACTGTAATATGAGCCCTTCTTTTTGCAACTTTAATCCAAATATGGTGCTTAATGAAACTTGATAATGAACCCTAATTTAAAGTTCAACTGATTGCACCCAAGTTGCTTACCTTTAATGGCTTCTGTAGATGATGTAGATCTTGGTGTTTAGATTCACCAAGTTGTTGCCTTGTGATGAATGAATTCCATAGCTTCTTGTTGGCTATCCAAAATAACTTCTTGCTTCACCAAAACATGGTCTCGAACCTTCTGTCTTGAGCCTAGGGTTTGGTGGCTTGATCCTTCAAGTGATCTTCTATTTTCTACTATAGATTCAGAAAAATCTTATCTCTAAAATGTGCCTTCTTGCTTGTGAGAGGTAATCTCCAAATCTCTTGGATTTGGTAGACTTCTTCTATCTGAATCCTCCTTCAATATTCTTGTTGAATTCTAACTTCAAATAGGATCTTCTTCTCAAGATTCTGAATATCTTGAGGTCTTCACTGGATTCTTCCTTCTCTCTTGGGCTTGTTGTCGGATGGCGATAATTGTCCCAAGTCCTTCACTATCAGGAGCTTCTCCTTGGTAGTGGATTTCTCCAATGAGTTCTTCTAGGAACTCCTTTGATGATGCTTTTATAAGTTCTACAACAAGGCTCTCCAAGCCTTTTCCTTGTTTCTCCTGGAGACCTCTCCAAGGTCTTCAATATTGTAGCTTCTCTGGTCTTCTAAATGAGACATTTTCTTCAACCTTCTCCTTGTGGAAGTGTTGGTGATGAGATCTTCTTCTCGGATCTCTGAGTTTTGTTGCTTCTAATATCAGGAATAAGACTTTGCTAGTCCCTCTTTATCTCTTCCAAGATTGGAAGTTTTCCAATGAGATCTTCTATGGATCTCTTCAACTTCTTGTGAAAGAAATCTTCAATCAACAAGAGATATTTTCAATCTCTTATCTCATGAACTCTTTTTTGGAGTCTTCTTCTGGATCAAATACTCTTCTTTAGAGTCTTCTTTAGGATTAAGGCTTTTGTGGCCTCTGCTTTTGGATCAAGGCTTCTATGGCCTTTTCTTCTAGATCAAGGCTTCTGTGGCCTTTTCTTCAATAAACTAGCAATGGAGATCTCCAATCTCCAAACTTCACTAGGACTCTTCTCCTAGAGTCTCTTTTGCAATGTCTATTTTTTTGCAATAAAAACTAATCTCTGCATGAGGAAAGCACATAGAATTTTAGGCAACGAAGGTGAAATCCTTCTCTATCTATTGTAGGAAGTGTCCCAACTTCTGAGAGTTAATTTTCTGCAACAAAAAACTTTAGACAATAGTTAACATGAAAAAATCTAGATCTCTAAATAGTCTTCACTAGTTGATTCATCAATCTAGTGGAATGAATGTTGAGTCCTGGTCTTCACGAGTTTTTCTACAACTCTGTGGAAAGACTCTAGCCAAATGTGATCTCAGTATTTCTGGAACTGAGATTTACTTCAGTACTTGTGACTCTCCCTAATCCTATTGATCTACTATGGCTCTTTCTAACAACCAATCTCTTATGGCAATTTTTGCAAGTGGTGAGTTCGAGTTTACAAAAATGTAGGCCCAATAGTAGCAATGGTGATCCCTAATGGATCTCCCTATTCCTATCTGTATTCACCGTGGCTCTGATACCACTGTTAGCTTTTGATGAAGTATGCTATGGGAGATGGCAATCACAAGATGCAAAAAATATGAAGGAAAGTAATTCTGCAATATGACTGAAGTATACTATAAATAGAAATGATGAAAATAATACAATGCAACTATGGAGGAAATGAACACTCCATGAATATATGCTAAAGGACTACATTGTACTCCATCACCAATGGAGTTTACTCTCTACACTACTATTGCCTACTGTGATGTTCAATCACTTACTATGAGGCCCTTTTTATATAGGAAGATGGGTTCCTTGGCCAACACTCTACCTAGTTGTACAAGGGGACACCTTGCACATTTACAACTTGCACATTGACACTTGTGCATTTATTACATTACTTGAAGTAACTAGCTAACTTCCCCCTAAAGTAATCTCCTACTCTAACTATGTACCAAAGGTGGTACATTTACATGACCCAAATGATGTAATATACTCTAACATGCTTTGAATATTCTTTTTCTTTTCTTCTTTAAATTTCCAAAAGCATTAGCATAGTTGTTTTATGATTTTCACACAAAGACTCAAGGTGCAATAGCTTAGTTGTTATTTTTTTTAAAGACTCAAAGACTCAGTAGCTTAGTTTTTATTTGTTTTTCAAATACTCAAAGACTTAGTAGCTTAGTTTTTATTTGTTTTTCAATGACTCAAAGACGCAGTAGCTTAGTTGTTATTTATTTCCAAAGACTCAAGACACAGTAGTTTAGTTGTTTATTTTCAAAGACTCAAGGTACATTAGGTTAGTCATCATTTGCTTTTCAAGACTCATTGGCTTAGTTATTATTTGTTTTGCAAGGCTCATTAGATTAATTGTTATTGCTTTCAAGGCTCATTCGATTAATTTTTCTTTTTTATAACTCACTAGATCTGTGTTTTCATTGCATCCATAGGGTTAGTTTTAGATATTCAAGGTAAATAGGCATCAAAATAAAAAACAAAACCAAAAAAACACAAAATAAAAAAATAAAAAATCACATAAAAACACACACTTGCACATTACATTCCGCAAATATTTTTCAAGGAAAAACTCTCGGTGAATTTAGATTTCACCATCAACCATCGATTGAGACCTTTAAACACTATAGCTAGATCGCAGAGTTTCTTGGATTTCATCATCGAGAAGTTGGTTACCCTTGGGACTAGCTTAGGATAATTTTGAGGTTAGATGCCCTTTTGTTCACAAGGCTTAGTAATTATTTGACTCGCAACTATATTTTTTATCTAATCCCGATCGAAGGTGAAGCAAAAATCCAGCTAGACAAGTAGCAGGATTTAGACAACACAACCTCTCTCGGGAGGTTTATTTTTTTTCTTAGGATACCCAAAGCCAACCCACCATCTTGGAAAACCTTTTTAGTCGTTTGTGTCTCATTCCCTATCAAGCGAGTGGGAATAAACGTACATTTCTAGATTTCATTCCATCACCCCTTCATAGTTCCTAGGTCTAGGGAACATCAAATACACCAAAACAAATAAAAAGGCAACATTACATAAAAAAACAAAAATTATCAAAAAAAAGTAAAAAAGATAAAACCACCAAAAACATCCCAAATTCTAACAATGACCAAATCAAACAATAAAAAAAAAACTTGCAAAACAACATCTAACAACATAAACATACACACTTGAAAATAAACATAATCATTGTTTGTTTGATCATTTGTTGATCTTTTTCTTTATGTAAATAGTGCATTTTATCAACAACAAAAAAAAAAATGAATAAAAAATGAAAAATGAAAAAAAATAATACAAAAATGACCATAAAATGGAGGCCTCTCAAACCTCAACCAAAATTATTATCACTGTTGTTGTCTCCCAGTTGTTTTGCCACTCATAATCCAAGCACCTCCTTCATCATTTCCCCCAACCTCTTTGTTCACCACCTCTTGGTCAAGCACCTCTTGTGTTACCTCCATTTCATCGTGCCACAAATTCCTATCCCACATTGACCTAGCCTCCATAAGCTCACATTTTGAAAGCTTTACTCACCATAATTTTCCCTTTGTTTTGCTAAGACAAAAGCATAATCATTTAATCAATCAAATCAAATCAAATCCATCAAGCTCAATCAAATCAATCAGACTCAAATCAATTGATCAATCAAATTTCACATTAGATTAGATTTATTCTCATGCATTATATTACACTTAATTTATTGCATTAGAATAGCTTTCCTTATTTTCCTTTCGTATGCCATCATTATCACTTTTTTTTCATTCATATTTTGTCAATCGTCTCATGGTTGTCATCTATTTCTTTCTACTCATTTACCACTTGAGGGGGTAGACAATACCCATAAAATGTCATCTTAAATCATTTCAATACTCAAACACCTAATTTTGGAGTTACATGTGTCTAAGAATATTTGCCCAAGGCTATCATTAACCCTCCCTCTATTGGGGAAAATAGCAGAACTCATCTTCTTTTCTAAAAATTATAATCAAAACTCTGATTCAAAGACTCAAAATTCTAATTCAATCTCATCAATTCATCAAAGGCAAAGATTCAAGAGCATTGGTCGCTTTCATAACTGAGGCATCTTGAATTGTCACTGAATTAATATAATCTTGTGTCACCCTCCTTAAGGCAAAATTTTATTTCATCATTAACCAATCATTGTCCCCATCCATCATCAATCCAATAGTCAGTGTCATTAGTTTTTGCACCATATTGTGTTTTCACACAATGTGGTACAAAAAGGAGCATCTATAGACACCTAAAAATTGTTAAGTTTGCAATGGTTAATATTAATATTTAATAATGCGTGCAATTATTTTAATTAATATATTGCAACCTTATAAATTATTAATGTTGACTATTCTAGCCCCTTTGACCCACTTAAGCCCCTTTCTATGCCTAACCATGGTCATCATGAGACCACTCTACTATTTTAACTTTGGTTCACCTAACTCCAATTGGCATTTAATTCCCCTCTTTCCTCCATATTCCAAGCTCATTTAATGCATTTGGGTGAGGATTCCCTCCACCCAAGCACATTGATGAGAAATGCCATTTTGGTGGGTGAGGAATCTCTCCATAAAAAGGGTATTAGTGAGGTGCGTCATAATGCATCATAGGGTGTCATAGCCCAAATAAGGAAAGTTGCACATTTGTCCACCCAAGTGGGAAAACCCTAAGATTCCTCCCTTCCCTCACCCAAGCCACTTATCACCCATCTCCTTCCCCCTCATCACTCTCCACCATTGGGAAATATTACAAATATACTCCAATTTCATTTCACTTATGGGGAGCGCATAAAATGATAATGAAACTCTATCCAAATTTTATTTTATTTTGTTGTGCATGTGTTTGAAATTGTGATTGTAGGTATACCATTAAAAGAGCTCAAATAATTCAACCATGGAGGCTATTAGAAGTGTTTGCTAATCCTTGTTTTACAATCATGCCCATCGTCGATATCCAAAACTACACTGGATTTGTAGCAAAAGCCTCAAAACAAATATAGGAAGGTTCAAATCTAGGATTGAAACCCTATACCAAATAATATTCACAACCACCTTAGGTGGCTACATAGGAGCAAAATTGCCCTAGACAACTGCACAACCGCCTTAGGTGGCTAGAATCCAGTTAGACCCACCCTCATTGTCTTGAGAATAAATTCTTAATTCATACTTGGATTGCCCTAAAATTTAAAAGGTAGGTTCCTAATAATTCATAGAATATATCCACCAAATCACATAGCATTTGGAGTAGCAGAATACAATCGCCTATGGCGGCTACATAGAGACAAGCAATCACCTAGGGCAGCCACATAAGAGCCAAACCCATCCTCATAACTTCCTCATACAAAATTGATTTGCATAAAATATTGAGGGTAGGTTCCTAAAAACCATAGGAAGGTTTTCAAAAAATTTCATCCCATTTGGAATAATATAAATCAACCATCCTGGCCTCAGTGGTTGAGCCTCAAATATGTTAGCTTTTAATGAATAATCACTCAATAATATGGCCACTAAATCAATAATACTCAACTCAATATGAAGGAAATAATAATGCTAAGCAAATAAGCTTATATTCAGAATATGAAATAACTCAATATTGCTAATGGCAAATGCTGAAAAATACAATAAACTCTTATTGAATAAAAGACCTCAAATACATCATATTACATCACCTTCCATTGCTCCATGGGTGATGTCCCATATCTTGATCTTCCCTTTGTGATGCTCCTCTATTACAATTGCACATCCATATATAGGATGGAATGTGACTCTTCATATGGTGTTTCTTGGCCTTCACTCTTCCTATGACTCTTCATATTCCTATGCATGATAGACATGTGTACACATGCATACCTAACTAGGACACTTGTTCTTCCTATTCTAAAGGACTCATGTACATGTGGACAACATGCACATTTACATCATTGCACATTCTTGTGCATTTATTCCATTGCATAAAGTAAATCCTAATCTAGACATGTACCAAATAATGTAATATTCTCCAACACCCCCTGTATTACATTATTTGGTTATTGAAGACTTTAGTCTTCAATATGGATCTTCATATTCTTTCTTGAACCTTCTTCTTCTTCTTTGCACTTCCTTTGTCATGCTTCATGTTTGTATCCTGATTAGTATTTTCATAAAATACTATATTTTCTGAAAATGCTTTGGCTTCATGTTCTTCTGTAGTATCTTCTAGTTCCTGTATCTCTTGGGCTAAGTGCCCCTTTTGATTTTCTTCTTTGTATTGTAACTGATGTTGAAGTAATTGTTGATGTAGTATTTTTTGCCTTCTCCAATCTGCTACCTTTCTGTATACTTGATCAAATGAATAGTTAGCATATTTCAGTCTGTGTAGCTTCACGATTACAGGTTTCTTGAGCTCTTTCATAGTCATCAAATTCTTGTATAAGAATTTATCCTTTTCCTTCGTTCTTAGAATCATATTATCCTTGGTTTTTCTGTATAGGAACTTTTGTTTCATCATCTCCATTATTTGATTATTCATTATTTGGTTCACAACACAATTGATCAATTTTTCTTTTCTAAATATTTTGTAAGATGTTTTCCCTTCCTGAATTTCAGTAATTGAACACTCTACTTTAGATGATGCTCTTATAGAGTCTAAATCAATTTTTGTTTCCTCTAAAGTCTTTCTAAACCATATTGGTTCTTCTCTTCTAATCATACTTTCTCTATTATTATCTATTGACTTCTCTGAATTGTCAATCATACTTTCTATATTATTATCCATTGAATCAAGCATATTTATGAGCCATATTGGCATTTTCTTTGCTCCTTTTCTAATCTCATTTTCCATATCATTATTTAATGTGTTCTTTGAAGTAGACATCCTTGTGACTCCTTAATTTAATTTATCAAGTAACAATCACCCTTCAAAGTTTCCTTAGTTTTGAGTTATAAGCTAAGGATAATATTTCTCATGTTTCAAATATTGTTCTTTCAATTATATGTTGTGTAGAAACCCTTGTATCTCCCTAATACAATTTTTAATATTAATCAACAACCTTTATAAATCTTCAAATCTCTAATAATTTTGAACTTAGAGATTAATCTATCCAATGCAATCTTTTCAATATGTAGGATTCCTTTTATCTCCCAAATTTATGAATAAAATATTTAATTCTAAATTTCATATACTATTTTTGATGTAGAAATCCTTATACCTCCAAAATTAGAAATTTAGAAATTTTGAAAATAATATTTGCAATATTTTGTAATTCTATTTTGATGTAGAATCCTTATTTCTCCAACCTTATTTAATTTACAAATATTTAATTGGTTTTGTAAACTATGGTATGCAATTTTACAAAACTCCAATATAACCTTCAAATTCTAGAAAATGCTCTTCAAAAATATAATTATAGGCTTCAAAATAATAATCTGATTTTCTAAGGTTATAAAAATGCTTATCACTCCACTTTTACTTTTAATAAACTTTGACCTTAGAATATATTCCCTTCTTATTCCTCCTATCAATATAAAACTTTAATATATGGTAAAATGCTATGGTAAATACCTCAAGTATTCATGCGCTTCCTTGTTGGTCTTGTTGGGCACTTATCTCTCTGGTCAAACTTGCTTGGAATGCTACGTATGACTCTTCAAAGATGCTTTGACCTTCTTTAATGCTTCTCCTCTTGCATTTTCTATGTAAGGCACTAGAAAAATTGCTATATTAATACCTCTATGGCTATATGAGTGCTTCACCTTTCTTTGGATGTGTGCCACATGGTGTAGACATTATTTGACTCCTTGTCTTCCTTTCTTGGTGGTGCTAACATTCATGAATAGAATAAAGTGGACACTTGTCACTTTCTTTCTTGCAACTTGGGAGTTACACAGTCTTCTTGGGTGCTTGGATAATAATGAAGAATATTTGAATGTTTGAGTGCTCTTTTCTCATGAAGAGTTACGTTCAACCTTATGCACCAACTTCTATATTTAGTGCCAAGTGGAGATATTCCCTTATTTTGGAAGAGACAAGTGTAATCAACTCTTTGTGCATGCACTCTTTTTCCAAATGTATGGATTGTAAGGCTTTTGAATGCCTTTGCTCTTCCCAAACTTATTCTTGCTCCTTGTAAAACGTATTCTAGCTTCTTGAAAATGTATTCTTGTTGGAGTTTCTCCTTCCTTTGGATGATGGTGGACTTGCTCATGGATGGCTTCAACCAAAGACCTTCTTGTATGCTTCAATGGTGGCCCTATGGTAATCACTATGGCAGTTTCTTTTTCTTCTTTGATAATGCACCTTGTATTTTCTTTCTCTTGTAATCTGCCCTATTTTGAATGGTTGTAATAGTACTTTTGTAGGTTGTGGATGACGTTCTCTACCTTCTTGGGCTGGCCAAAACTTGAGCCTAATGGCTTCTTTTCCTTATGCTCTTTTGCTGGTGCTTTTTCCTGCAAGTGGGTGGACGTATGATGGAGTATTTGCCCCCTGTAATCTGTTATCGAATGGTGCTTTATATAGTGGTGGTTTTCACCACTTCCTTGGTGGTTTTCTATACCACTCCCAACTATAAATCTAGTGTTTTTAAACACCTAAAATCTGCCCAAATTTGGAGCTCTTTTCCTTTTCAAAATCTATTGTACTTTGAGGGTTATTTTCCCTCACAAACGTAGAATATTTTGCTTCTTATTTCACTTTAAAATTCAGCATATACTAACACTTATAACTCCTTTAATAAATAAATCTAATGCTGCTATAATATTTCAAATTTCTCAGATAATAAAGTGGTTCTATCCCACTAATAAATGTTAAATAAATCTGATTTTCTCTTATTAAAAAAACAACATATAATCAACTTCTTATCACTCCAATTAAACTTGTAATTTTGTTGTTATAATATGCAATTTTTCTATAAAATCAATGGTGTGAAATAGTGTCCTTTCTTAGCTTAATGACACCTTAAAATATTCTTCTTGGCTAGCTCTAAATGGCTCCAAAATCTGATGCTTTAAAACTCTTAATAAACTCCTTTAAAAATTTTGCAATAGTAATCTATATGGCATCAATTTTACACACCTTTTTGTAGCTTCTTCCTTCGTAGCTTACTGTCTTGTATTTTCTGGATTTTCACCCTTCAATTTGTTGTTAGTAGATCCTTCAATTTGCAGCAATAATGGCTGCCTCAAAGCTTGCTTTCTTTTCCTTTAAACAGGTGCTTTCTTCTCCTTCAAACAGGTGCTTTCTAACTTTGATTTTTACAGCTTCAAATGTTGTCCAAATGCACTCCAAATCTGCAATCAACCTCCTTCGTAGGTGCTGCTACTAATCCTTATGCTTTTCTGTCCAAAGCTATCTCAAATATTTCCCAAAGCTTCTTTAAAATGCAACTAATTTTGTTCTTACAATGCTGCCCAAAAATGCAGCTTAAACACCTTCTAATTGTTATTCCAAAATCTGATTTGATGAAGTTTACTAACCTTCAAATTTGCTGCTCTCTTTGCTATCAAGCCTTCTCTTAGTTGGCTGTCCAAATCTTCCTTGAAAGCTTCTCCAAATATTTTCAATCTGCAACTTTCTGCTTCTACTTTTTGCAGTCCTTTTCCTTTCAACTTTTCTTCTAAAAATCAGCAACTTGTGCTTTTACAAATTAGCCTACAAAACTTGTGTGGCTATCTTCAAATTTCTCAAATTTGTGGATTTTGTAGTATTCTTGCTTTCTTTTGACTTCTTGCTGAATTTTATCTTCAAATATGACCTCTTTCTCTGTCTTCTCTCTCAAGAATCTGAATGTCTTGAGTTCTTCAAAATCTTCTTCAAATTTGACAAACTTCTTGCCAAATCCTTTTCCTTGTGGGCTTGTTGTTCGGATGGTGACAATTATCCCAATTTCTTCTAGTCAGGTACTCTTTCTACTTGCAATCTTCTACCATGAAATCTACTTCAAATCTCCTTCAATAATAGTTGCTTCAACTTCTTCAATAAGGCTTTTCTGTAGCCTTCTTTTCTTCTTCAAAATCTTCTTTAGACCTCTATTCTTGGGTCTTCTAATTTTGTAGCATTCAAATCTATTTTTCAATGAAACCTTACCTTGGTTTCTTCAATTTTCCACTATGGGAAATTCTTCAATGAGATCTCTTTCTGGATCTCCAAAATCTGCAATAGGACTTTCAATAGTCCTTCTATCTTCAATCTTCAATCTTCAATTTGTTGCTTCAATCTACAATAGGACTTTCAATAGTCCTTCTATCTTCAATATTCAATCTGCTGCTTCAATATGCAATAGGACTTTCAATAGTCCTTCATCTTCAATCTTCAATCTATTGCTTCAATCTGCAATAGGACTTTCAATAGTCCTTCAATATTCAATCTTCCAATCTTGGAAGTTCTTCAATATGACCTCTCTTAGGGTCTCTTCAATCAGTAGTCTTGCAATGAGAACCTCTCCTTGGTTCTTCTCAATATTCAATTGGGGCCTTCTTCTTGGACCTCCTTCAATGTCTATTTTCTGCAATAGAACTTAAGCAACAATAATATATTCAAAGTTCCAAAAATAATAATCTTCACTAGCTATAACTAGTGGAATCAAATCAATGTTGAATCCTAGTCTTCACAAGTGTTCCTTCAACCTTGTGGAAATATTCTAGCCAATCAATAATCTGGAATCTATATTCTTTCAATCAATCAAATTTATCAATAGGACCTCTTCTAAGGGTCTCTAAATCTTCAATATCAAGGTCTGTCTTCAAGACCTGTAAATTTTCTTCTATTCCGATTTTGCTCTTGGAATAGGTAAATCTTTAACTTTCACTGGTTTTCTTTCAACCTAGTGAGAAATGCTATCTTCTCTGGTTTTCTTTTCTAGAGGTAATTTTCTTTTATCTTCTCTGGATTCTCTTTCTAGAGGTAATTTTCTTTATCTTCTCTGGTTTCTCTTTCTAGAGGTAATTTCCTTTATCTTCTCTGGTTTCTCTTTCTAGAGGTAATTTCCTTTATCTTTACTGGTCTCTTCTTAACTAGTAGAAATTTCCTTCCTTCCAATCTATATAATAACTTCTATCAAACAATCTCAAAGCCAACAACTTTTGCAAGGGGCAGGTCCAAAGGTGCATCTGGTTTGCAAAAACGTAGCAATGGTGTTGAATGATGAAAAACTAGAATAGTTTCTAGTGGCTCTCTCAATTCCTATCTAGACCTATTGTGGCTAGATCTACCATGGCTCTGATACCACTGTTAGCTTTTGATGAATAACCACTCAATAATATGGCCACTAAATCAATAATACTCAACTCAATATGAAGGAAATAATAATGCTAAGCAAATAAGCTTATATTCAGAATATGAAATAACTCCAATATTGCTAATGGCAAATGCTGAAAAATACAATAAACTCTTATTGAATAAAAGACCTCAAATACATCATATTACATCACCTTCCATTGCTCCATGGGTGATGTCCCATCTCTTGATCTTCCCTTTGTGATGCTCCTCTATTACAATTGCACATCCATATATAGGATGGAATGTGACTCTTCATATGGTGTTTCTTGGCCTTCACTCTTCCTATGACTCTTCATATTCCTATGCATGATAGACATGTGTACACATGCATACCTAACTAGGACACTTGTTCTTCCTATTCTAAAGGACTCATGTACATGTGGACAACATGCACATTTACATCATTGCACATTCTTGTGCATTTATTCCATTGCATAAAGTAAATCCTAATCTAGACATGTACCAAATAATGTAATATTCTCCAACAAAATACAGACAAAGGTCCAAAATCAATAGCAAGTAGCTAAGCAAAGTAAAACAAGATAGAATACAATATTTTGAAACCATTTTACATAATTTTATAACTTTTATAAGCGGTTTTGTAAAGTTTTATAAGCTTTTGTATTCCTTTCCATGATGTAAGACATTATCTCGAAAGACTCAACAGATGCTACTGATGCTTTCATTGTGATATTGTGTGTAGGTATTGATATCCACATAGAGGTTCGGGAGGTCAAGCAACATGACTTCAAAACCCTCCCACAACTTGTTGTGTGATCGAGGAGATAATTTGCAACACCATAGAACTTATTTGCAAAGGAAAATCCTCCATTTTGGGAGGTCGATTGTAACCAAAAGGGATGATTTGTAAAGAATAAAGTTTATTAATATAACTATAAAATCAATTTTTTTCTATTTAATTGTTATAGTTCATTTCCTCTTTCATACCATCCTATGAAAAAACTTTGTGTTTTTATCTCCTTCTTTTAACCAAGGATGTCTTGATTTTAATCTCCAAAATTTCTCTACCTTAAAATATTATGATATTCACTAAGTAACTCACTTTCCTCTGAGCTTGGATTATTATGATCACCTTTTTGAAATTTGAAATTTTATCTTTTATTTCTTCTTTCTTCTCAACAATATTTTCAAAAGTGTTATTGTCCCATTCTCTTAATCTAGATGTCATTGATTTAATTTATTTTGGAAGTGTATACAACCCACCATTTCCTGAAGAATTTCACATTTGTGCTATCATATCAACAAATTGAGGATGATCTTCCCACATCTGCGCATATTTAAAATATAATATTTTTTTAATTCACTTACCACCATTTTAACTTTCATTGGTCATGATCTGAACCAATCCTTGTCAAGGTATTAATTCTAGCACAAGTCCCTTCATCTAGCCAATGATATGATAAAATGCATGTCTAATTTTTTCTATTAGGTTCTGGCCTCTCTATTGTTGGTCCATGTATAGTTGTCTTCTTCAAATTGAAACTACCATATATTATTATTTTGAATAAAAGTTCTCTCATAATTTGGGTTAGTTTCCTAATTCCCCCAAATTTTTCATCTGATTTGGTTATGGCATTAAAATATCCTATGATCATGAATCAATTTTCTTGGTCTTTACTTCTCATAAAGGCTTCAATCCCACTCTAGGTTTCTAATTTTCTTGACTAAGTTGTAGGTCTATAGACATTGATAAGGATGAAACGAATATTTGTAAGGAAGTATGTGACTAAAGAGGCTATCCAATGTCTAGTTTTATGAATGGTTACATAGAAGATTCTAATAGGATTCCAACAAGTTAGAATTCACCTTATCGCTCATTTAAAATATATAACATCTTATTCACATCTTACCCATACTACTTTCATAGTTTTGAAAACTTCTTCTTTTGTCATTTTAGTTTCTTGGATGCAAAGGATATTGGGCTTTTTACTTAAACATAGGTCCCTAATACACCTCTAATTTAAGAGGGTATTAGCATCCCTTATATTCCATGAGATGGTAATCATGTCTCATTAGGGGCTATTGGCCCCGCTTGTAAATTACCAATATCATTTTGTTGTTTGGTAAAGAGAAGTTCAACCAACTTAGTTTGTGTTCCTTTCTCTATGTTTGCTTTTGTTTTCCTCAATATATTTCACAACTATATTTTTCCTCAAATTTATCCTCTCCTAGATATAATATGGAAGCTTTTGACTTGTCTTGCTCATTTTTGGGTATTTCCTTATTAATGATAGATGTATTAACATCTAACACTGCATTTTCTCTACCATTTTTTCTCTTGAATGGTGCATGGTACTTCAAGAGAGTCTTCAAAATCTATTTTGATACATTCCTTAGATTCATTGAGAATATTTATCCATAAATCAAGATCAGACTAAATAGACAATTCCTTGTTAATATGTTGAACCTGATGTACTGTGTCCTCTAAGCTTTGATCTACTTTTTCTTCATAGGCCAAAGCCTCAAAAGAGTTGGTATTTCTTCTAATATTATTCCTTATTGGTCTCCATTATTTATTTGCTTTCATTTGTCTATTTCTATTTTTTGGAAGTTGAAACCATCTTCATCCATATCCATTTGTAAGCTTCTCTTGCGGTTTTCTATATATGATTTTGCTAGACTCTTCTTAGGGCATGATCTTCAGTATGCTCCACCTCATGACATCTTCTACATCTAAAAGAAATATTTTTATAATCTATGGTTTGAGTTCACATCTTATTCCTATGCTGAAAAATTACTAATTTTGGTAAATATTTACTTATATCAATCATGACCAATATTCGAGCATAAATAGCCAAGAATCCATCTTGTGTAGTTTTTGAAATCTCAAGGAATTATCCCAAAGTGTTGCCTATTGCCTTGAAGGTATCTATTTCCCAAAACTCAATGGGCAACCCATACATCCTAACCTATAGTGGTACTAGGGATAGATTTACATTCTTAGGTGAAAAACCTTCATACCTACAGGTCAAAAAGAGTCCTGCTCTTCCCATAAACTAAGGACCCCCTTTTAGGATTCTATCTCTTTCTTTCCTAGAACAAAAAAATGGCTAGGAAAAAACCTTTGGGAAGAAAGGATAGAATCACTCCTGGAGACTTCCAACTCTTATCAATCCATTTTCTCAAGGTTGAAGCCCCTGGCCAATACCCATTAAATTTATCAAAAATCGTCCTATCTTTGAGCAACAAGGATCAATCCTCTATGGTTTTATCACTAACATCTACTATTAGAAATGATTCTAATTTAGCTATAAATTAGTCCATGAAAAGGAAACTAAAACTCAAAATCTATTGAAATTTAACAAAATATCCTATAACGAATATAATATTTGATAAAAAAATAATAATAATTTGCAAGCAAAATTTCTAAGATAAAGAAGGGAAAAATAAACTTAGATAAAAAATTCTATGTCCAGAAAAAATGGCTTACCTCACTAAAGCCCTAGACTTCCTTTGCTCCTCCCATCATCCAAACCCTGGTGATAGATATTTGTAATTTTGTTTTTCGCAACTTCAAAAATCGTCATTGCCCTTGTTACGGATGGCTAACTTCATAGAGTTATATCTCCCTCAATATTGCTCGAATTTCTTCATATAAACACTTATTTTAAAGCTCTTCAAATTTTGCACAAAAAGCTTCAAGAATCAGTTGAATCAAACAACCCTTTAGAAAGATATGGCTCCTAAAAGATGAGATGTTTTTCATTGTATATCAACTTTTAAATAAGGAGGTCTTAAAGAATATTTTTAATACTCTAAGGGAGTTCATATAGGAGGGACCAACTACTAAAGAGCAAAAGCATGTTGTATATACTCAAATATATTTTGTCATGGATATTTAAAAACATTTTCTAAAATGCATGAAGAATAACTATATATGAAGATAATGGGTTTTTACAAAAGGATTATGAAAAAATTGCATACTAATGCCACAAATGGTACGAGGCTAGACCATTTTTCTTCTCTTTGTTATACAAAAGATTACATTTTTTAATTTGATTTACTACCACTCTTTTGGGAGGTTTTCAAAGTCTATATGAGCTTTCTCTTTCAGTTCCTTAAGATTATCTTTTAAGAAGATTTTTTTTATTTTAAACCCTTGTTTTATTTTTGTGATTATTATAATCTAGCATGTAAATTTTTAAATCTCACTTGATTATAGTTTGTTATATAAATATACTATAAAGTTTCCATAAGATAAACACAACATATTTTTATAACTTAGTTTTACTTAAAAAAAAAAAAAAATTCTTTTGTCCTTCCCAAAAAAATTACTATATACTAAATAATCATATATTCTATCTTCTCTATAAAAAGATCATATATTTGTTGGTTTTTTAAGCCTTACTACCACAAAATACCATAGGTCCCAATATAAAACAACCACAATATTAAAGGTCAAAATAATAATATGACGAGTACAATAATATATGAGTCAATTAATATGTATATCAAGGCCTATATAATAAAGCAAATAATATTCATTTATATAATCAAATATGAATGTAAATGGCCTAAATCATATATGAAGCTTTCATGAAGAACAATTTACAATATTAATTGCTCAAACTCCATATACAAGCTTTATTCCTTTCCTTCCTGTTACAATTTTGTAATTTAATATTCTGATTACTATTGAATTGTTTTTTTTGGAACATTGTCTCCATAATATAGACATAACAATATGACTCTTCAAATACTTGACTATTGCTCTCCATATGACAAGTCTCATGACTCTTGGAATATCATCTTATCACTTGCATACTAAACTCTTCACTTTCTTCTTACATAGACACTTGACCCTTATATACTTACACACATAAACATGTCTACATGCAATCTTAATCTAAGACACTTGTGCACATCCTCACATTACATATTTGTACTTTTACATACTTAACACTTGTGTGCGTTCTCTCAATCTATAATTGCACTCTAACTTACATGACACTTATGCATTTCTTATATATTACACTTTACATGACACTTGTGCATTTCATACACGTTGATACTTATATGAAAAGAGGAATATAAATCACACTCCTAAATTATAGACTCAATCCTAATCTATTGCATATTTACAAGTGTACCATGAAAGCACCATAGAAATACATTAGCATGTACCAAATAATATAATATTCCTCTTAAGTATTTTTTAACAATGACTCATGTCTCAATATATCTATTTAACATCATTAAAAAAAATCTCGGAAAAACAATTAAAATTTAATTTATAAAACCTTTAAAATTTCAAAATGGAAAGACACTATAGAAAAATAGAGAACCAAATTAGGTTATATAAGACACTATAATAATTAAAGTTTTAAATATTAAAAAAATATACATATATTAATAAAGTTGTGAAATTATTTTTTTATAAAGTTATACACTAAGTCCTAAGAACTTGCCTCTTATATTATTCCTTCACATCAATGTATTTTTTTTAATTTATTTTATTTTTAATAATATATTTTTTTTATTGAGTAAATACTTTATATATATATTCATCCATCCGCTGTGGGGATTGAACCCGGGTCACATCACCGATAATGCAAGTGGCATCTTTGCTGATAAACCACATCACGCAGATATTACTAGTAATATTTTTTATAAACATCTGTAGTGGGGATTGAACCATCACCTCGATAATGTTGAATGTATTTTTATAATTTCTGTATATTATTTTGATGTCTTTTTTTTTCGGTTATATTGAAGAGTTGGCTGCATCCACAATATTTTCAGTAACTGATAAATACAAGATTCAAAATTAAAAAAAAAAGTTTATAGTAACTAATGTAATTTAAACTGAAGTTGAATAAACCTAGATAATCTCACGTCAACTACACTACACCTTTTATTAAGAAACTAACCAATAATTTAGTTTTCAACATCACTGTTGAAAACTAAATTATTCCTTCTCCGGAGCCTTGTTCTACAAGCCGTATCTCTTGTTATTATATCGAAAAACGACGTGTATAGTTATCTCATACAACACGCTACCTTAATGGTTCCCTCATAGTTATATTATTAATTAATGTGTCTATAAAACCTCGCTAACCAGGTTGACTTGCACCATCTGTTTACCTTCCCCAGTCTAGATTCCCTTGTCCCGCAACAGTTTTTTACTTCCAGCATGGGACCCCCAAAGCTCCAATCACGAAAGAGAGACTTGGCTGACCAGGCCTCCATTCTGAATTTTTCAGAAATCACGGAAATGTGATGCAAAAGAAAACCATGAGTGGACATGGCATAAGAAAACCACCTTATCATCATGAATGTTTATAGTGATATACCAAGGATAGAGCATTTGATTCAACTTATCATCTTCCGAATTTTTCGTATAGACATGGCAAAATCATCATGAAGGATAGAACTTGGATTTGACCTCAAATCCCTCAGAAAATTCGAATACAATGGGATTATTTTAATATAAAGTAAAAGCATCAAAGTACCCACTAGAGTCGGTACCAACTCGGCAGGAACTGGTCTCTTTTCCCCTGTTGTACCTTCGTTCAACAGCCATTTTATATAAACACCACCGTCCACCTTGAGACAAATGCAACAGCCTTTCTTTGTTCTTTGCCTACAAGAAATTCCGCCAAAACAAGTACACTTGCATTTGCCGACGCGAAGAAAACGTGATTGAATCAGATGCTAGACTGCCCAAATGAGGATTGAAGCCTTATGCTGCATTTCAGAATTGAAGATGGGTTTCTGATAAGCTGAAAGCAATACCATGGATCTGGTGACTCAATCGATTTCAGGTGCTCTAGCGAACGAACTCCTAATTCTGGTGAAAGATTGCATAAGGAAGAGGATCTGCAAGGCCGAGTGCAAAGGCTTAGAAAAGACATTACATGATATCATACCCATATTGGATGAGGACTTTCAAACTGGTTCACAGCTGTCCCAACATCGCCAAAACCGGAATAAAGAATTATCTGAGAGGCTGCAGGAGGGGAAGGAGCTGCTTCAGAAGTGCTTCCAGGTCGGTCCTTACGATGTTCGCCAGAGAAATATGTACGCGAGGGAAATTCTTGATTTGGAAAAGTATCTTGCCAGTTTCAATTCCATCCAAGGTTGGTTACATAATGGGTTTGAGACTACAGAGCACCTAATTCAAGCAAATAATGAAATTGTGATTTCCACGATCACAGATCAGATTAGTCATAGCCTGAGAGAAGATATGAGGGCGGGGTTTGAGACTACTGAGCACCGAATTAGAGAAATTGTAAATTCCACGATCACAGAACAGATGAGTCAGATGCAAATGGACAAAGAGATTACACATTTAAACTGGGTTATTTCAGAATTGCCAGAATGTCCACTGGGCTTGGAATTGTTAGTTGAAGACTTGAAGAAGCTTCTCCTCTTGAAAGATGTTCCACTTGTTGCAGTGAAAGGTATGGGTGGCAGTGGCAAGACCACCTTGGCAGTAGCCCTGTGCAGGGACCCTGTAGTCAAAGGTGAGGATATCTATATCGTATTCATTTTGCATTCTCTTATTGGTACATGGTATCATGACAATCTTTTATATTTGATGGTGTTATCTGGTCTGAAATTTCTGTTGCTAGATTTCCTAATTCTTGAAATCAGCTAAATAGTTGTTGAAGTCAGTGCACGGTTGATGTCCATAGTTTTTGAATTGATATTTTACTGTCCAATCTCTCTTATGCTCATTTTGGGGGAAATCATCCAAACAAATCAAACTTTTTTACAAATAGGATTTCGTTCTCAAATTTCCTCATTAGATGAATGATGTTGTGCTTATTTGTCTTGAACTCTGGTTTTAGCACAAATGTTCCTCTCGCACCAGAGTAAGCAAGCTGTAGCCATTCTTTAGAGTTTTCCGTGTTTCTGTGGTAGTGCACACCTTTGTTATTCTTTCAATAAAAGACTGACGACAAAATCTCATAATTGATTGATGTTATTTATGTTCTCTTCTTGGTCTACAGAATTTTTTAAGGGGAAAATAATTTTCGAAACAGTTTCACAGTGTCCAAATCTCAAGGCAATTATTGAGAGAATGTGGGATAAGATCATTTCAGAGGGCAGACCCCATTTTCAGAATGATGAAGATGCATGTACACAATTCAATCAAAAACTTCAGCAAATGAAGCCTCGGAGAACTCTTATTGTGCTCGACGACGTCTGGAAACAGCATCACCTTGAAAAACTATTGTGTAGAGCAGAAGGGTACAAGACTGTTATCACAACTAGAAATAACATCGTTGACCCTAAATTCCAGTATGATTTACAGTTATTAAGAGATGCAGATGCTCTGTCCCTGTTCTGCTTTTGGGCATTTAGACAGGAAACAATTCCTGAAACAGAAGAAGATCCAAATCTTGTCAAGCAGGTATTATTCCTTCTCTTTAGTTTTATAAGCATACCATATATTGGAACATATAACGTTGGAATTTGAGTGTATAATTGAGAATTAGCTTTATATTGACATTAAGATCCAATAGATGCTGACCAATTAGCAATAATTGAATGAAGATAATAGCAGAATGCAAAGGATTACCACTTGCTCTTAAGGTTATCGGAAGCTCTCTGCGTAATGAGCGTCCAGCAGTGTGGAGAGATGCAAGGGCAAGGCTTTCACGATCAGAATCAATATCAGATGATCACAAAGATTGTCTTCTCAAACGTTTGGAGATGAGCATAGAAATCTTGGAAGAAGAAGTCCGGGAATGTTTTTTAGACTTGGGATCATTTCCAGAGGATAGAAAAAATTCTGTTGCTTCATTGTTGGATATGTGGGTTTACGTCCACGATTTGGAGTGGGATGCTGCTTACAGAAATTTGAAATTGCTTAAGGATCGGAACCTACTGAATCTTGTGAACAATCCAACGTAAGTCAATGAATATGGAGTTGATGTGTCCTTGCTTACGCTTGAATAGTGGGTTATGGTTGAAACCTCTGATATGTGTCTAAATTGTAGGTTGACATAGGAGGATATTTGAAGCTTCTTCTGAAATTAACATACTCAAGAAACAGAGTTGAATTGTTGGTTTGTACAGAAGCGAAATAGAGAATATATTAAAACTGCTTATTGACTGTCTACTACTTTATTCCATGTTTTGTTAGAATAGAATGGAACAGTTTTTGAACAGTGAACTCAGCTTTGCCTAGGCTGATATAGAAATTTTGATTCAGGGATTGGCTTGGGAATGAATACAGAAATAGTTGTGAGTCTTTTATTCAGCACGATGTACTGCGAGACTTGGCCATTAATATGGCCATGCAAGGTCAAATAGATAGGCGCAGAAGGCTTATTATGCCTCATAGAGAAAACTTTGTTCCCAAAAAGTGGAAAAAGAAAGCAGATTGTCCATTTGATGCTGAAATCATCTCCTTGCACACAGGTTAGGTTCATAGTTTTCCTCTAGTCCAAATTTGTGGTGTTTAACTAGTTTCATAATATTTAAGCACTCTTATTTGCTCAATGTCGTATTGACTCTTACTTTTGACCTGCTCACAAAGTTTGTCTTTTGACATCAATTGTTGCATTTTTGTGAATGAAGGTATAATGAACGAGGGGGACTGGTGTCAGATGAACTTTCCTAAAGCCAAGGCTCTTGTATTAAGCTTCTCTGCTAGTGAATACTTTCTTCCACCATTTTTGCAGACAATGCATAGATTGAAGGTCCTCCTCATTGTAAATCACAATTCTAAGCGAGCTTCCCTTCAAGGACTATCAGTATTGTCTTCATTGTCTAAGCTCAAAAGTGTTCACTTTGAGAGAGTGATTGTTCCACCCCTCCAAGAATATTGTCATTCCTGGAAAAAACTAGAGAAACTATCCTTGATTCTATGCGAGGGTTGTGGAAATATGAATGAGTTAGATAAGGGGTTGTGTTTAAATTTCCCCCGTCTAAATGAGATCACCATCGATCATTGTACGAAATTGGAAGAACTTCCTGACAGCATTTGTAATATGACTTCCCTTGAAAAGTTGTCTGTCACAAACTGCCATGAGCTTTATAAGTTGTCTGATGATCTAGGAAAGCTCAGTTCACTGCAATTTCTGCGATTGTCTGCATGTCCAAGTTTACAAGAACTGCCATATTCGATATGCAAACTTAGACGGCTAAAATTCCTTGATATATCGTTGTGTGAATCCATGAGACAACTCCCAGATGAGTTTGGTCAGTTGTCAAGCTTAAGGGAACTTGACATGAGAGAGTGTTCTCATGTCAAGCAACTTCCTAAATCTGCCAGTGAGTTACAATCCCTGGTGCATGTCATCTGTGATAAGAGGATTGGGCAACGGTGGTCAGCTATCAAGGAATCGAGCATTCCTCAGCTCAATGTTGAAGTTGCAGAAGAGCAGTTCCACTTGGACTGGCTTGAAGATTGAGTCAGTCACGTGTAAAATCTGCTTAAATTCCATATGCAGGTTCATGATTGATGCCTTTGTCAATGATACGAATGCGCTCGACATCAAGCAGAGAAACAATTGTTGAGTCTTGGACACCACTATTTTAGGCACTGGGCTTTTGCCAGTCGTAAAATATATTTACTCTGGTATGTGACTGTGTTTTTTCCTTCTCATTCATGCATTTCTAGTGCATTCGGTCTTGTTTGATATTCATAGAGGTATTAGATTTCCTGTCCACATAGAACTGTTGATCTTTTCTGGCACCAAGCAACCTCAGGGACAGTAATGTGTTGAAGACCAATGAGAAAATAATTGTATCCTGATGAAAATTCCAATGAGTTCTGTCATTTGACATTGTATTTTCCCAGGACTTTCTTTTCTTTTTTTAAAATTGTAATAAAGAGAAGGCAATGTAATTTAACTTGTATGCTGTTAGACTTAACCAATCATTCTGGTTAATTTGGCTCCTCAATCTCACACATAGACATGTTCATAAACCTGTGCATATGCACTGCTACATGATAGTGAATAGCATGAAACCAGATTGAAAGATACATCACTCTATATATGAGCATAAAGGATGTTTTTGGGGCAACAATGGGTAATAACTGAAGGTTCTGTTTGTAGTTCAAGTTGGCAGGGGAAAGTCAATTAGTTTTTTGCATCATACTGCTAAAACAAACTGAAAGCACCATCCAAACATTAGCCCTTGGTGTTCAAATATGAATCTAGTTGCAAACCAGACTTAAAGGAGAAAAATATTATTATGATGAACTCATTTTGAAGGACAGCCAAGCACAAGAGATTTTATGCTGGCTTTTTGGATATTTGTGTTTTTACTGATTCCAAAAGCAGCTTATAATGTGCAACTCCAAGCACTGATCAGCAGCCTATTGGATTATGTTGTCGTTGGTGGAAGCTGCTGGTGAAGAAGTCACCTGATTCTATGGAAAATGAATTTTTATTCAAGAATGTCTCCCACCCCCCCCAACAACAACATGTACATGCATACACAAGATGTGCGCACATGCACACACATGATGTGCACACATGCACACACATGTTTCATATTTCATTATTCTTAAAATTTAACATCAATAATTTTAAAGCATTATTACCAAATCTTCATTAGACCAGATTTTACAGACTGTCTAGAGTAGTCCGACCAGATCTGTAGCTTTGTAAAGTTTAAAAACAACTTCTAACATTGCTAGACTAAAAACTTAAGGAAAATGACCTAAAATTTGCATGATGTGCATAAGGTACAGACGATTAGCAATCTGCCTATTTCTGCAGATTATTGTTTTGTAATTCTTCTTAAACAAAGAGTGTCAATTTTCAGTGTATCCTCCTTCATGCCACCAAAGGTCACCTGCAACTAGCCGTGCTCAAGTTTTACTCAGCTCAACTACAATGCTTTGATAAAAGGTCTAACTTTGCTCTTTATAACATCTTATTATATATAACTTATAAGATATTTCTATGAAGTTATGCTCATGAATTGTTGTGCATTTGTAATTGATATAAGTTGTTGGATTTTTCAAACTTATTTGGAAGTTCCAATTTTTCAATTTTTTTAGCCTTCAAAATGAATCCAAAGTTTCAACCCTTGTTACTTTGATATTAAGACTTTTCTTTATAACTATTTCAAATTGGAATTTTTTTGAACTAAAGGCTTTTTTTAATTTTTTGATTTTTTTGGACCATTTGAACGAACCAAATTTTTTGAACCTGGTAACTATGTTTAACAATACTTGTTCAGAATACTGAATTTAGGTCTGAGATTATCATTAGATCAAAAAGATCATTGAAATATTCAACCCTCATTTTTTTTCCTAATGTCCCTATTCTTGTGGTGGGTACTGCAAATTTTATTATAATAAGATATAGTGAATGTCAATAGATTTAGAAGAAGACCACCTACCTCTATACTGGCAGATATATATGGAAGATCTAGCTTTCATTGTAATTTAATAATAGAGCCAAAAAGCAAGATACACCCAGTCTACCTACAAAATTCTCTGTTCTCCGTGTAATAACAACACCATCAGGATCAAATGGCATTAGTTTAACCGGTTAGATTCCTCAACTTTCGTAGAGGAGACCGAGGTTCCAATCTTGCCAAATGATACATGCATAATTGCCAAGCAGTTGTCATACCACTATGTGGTCATGATGTAATATGGATGGAGCCCGTTTCAGTCCCATATAACCCATTTAAAAAAACAAAAAAATAAAACAAAACCATCAGGACACACGTGGAAAGTTCCCATGACTAATACCATCTGTCATCAAACCATGAAACACATATATGTAGGTCAAGCAGAACGTAAGCAAAATTGCCAATTATGCAATTTGTCTTAGCTCTCATCTTGAATGGCTAGCATTTTAGTTCATGTTAGAGTGATAAGTACATGTAATGGGCACACATACTTGTCTCAGAGGTTTACTACTTGCTTTATTTCTTTATCTCACAGAGTAATTGTGCCTAAAATACAGATGGGCTGTTACACATACTCTAGTCTGGGAATGCCCTACCTGAATTTCATTGAATCCCATCTGAATGCTCGGAAGACACCAAGAAAACTTGTCCCTAAAATTAACAATATGGTACTCAAAATGCAGGCTGAAGCACAAAATGGTGTTTTACATCTACCAAGGAAGAGGTCTGATTCCATGGCATAGATGTTTACTTATCTTCATGCATTGCATGGTTCATTGACTGGCCATGTCAAAGTCGGCAAATGATTTGGGCCCTCAGGACCATTTACACTTTGCTGATTGTAGATGGGCTTGCAGCATTCCTCTGAATCCTCTTGCAACTTATTGATTAGCCTTGAAGAAAACAGTGTAGAGATCCTCTTGCAACTTATTGATTAGCCTTGAAGAAAAGAAAACAGTGTAGAGTTTGATCTGGTTAAATCCATCCCAATGCCTTTGTTTTGAGAGATAATAGGCATAATACTGCACAAAAGAGTGTAATAACCTTAACGTACTAGTAAAAACGAGCTGCTTTATGTATTGATGTGATTCTATCCTTCATCTAGAAAGCATCATAGATCAAGTTAGTACCATTATGCCTCACTAAGCACCAAATCACTGTGAAATTAATAGCAGCACACTCTATATAACTTGGTCGAAGGGTTGAAACGTAATTACCTCAAGATTAGATGGATTGTAAAGACTCAATTTACCTTGAGCTTGGTCAAAATGTCAAACCTGAGAGGTGCACAATTGAACTATAATGTAAGGTAAAGTGAAAAATTTCCTATTCTTGTACAATGTGGTCTCATAAATACAAGAGGCGTGCTGCCTTCTCTGTGACCTAAAAATTCACCTTTACCTTTATAGATTTGGATAAGGTGAAAGTTCTCATAGATTGAGATGGAGGACAGATGGGATCATGATCATGAGGCTGATGACTTGTGTGTGCAATGAGGTGATCCTGTCAATTCAGTTGTTACACATTATTGTTTGTTCGTCTACAGAGTAAGATGAAATTTTTGCTTGTAAATTTGCCAAATCAATAACAATTCTATGGATGCGAGAAAATGAAATTTAAGTGAAAGCTAAGTTAGTATACTTCATCTCAAGCAACAAGTAATGCAAGCGCCAATGCATAATTATAGAAAATAAATTAATTGAGAAAAAAATCAACTACTGTTCCACAATTATCTTCAACATATAAAGTAGTAATCTTCATCTTGAAAGCTAATTTCATACCAAATAAAGCTGCTTCCATTTTAGTAACACCGTTTGTCCCATATGCAAAATTAGCTGCAAAAGTTAGTAATGGATTCATTTGCCTTCATGAAGAACCATCCATTCTCCAGTCAACTGAGATTGCATCTTGAAACAATGGAGAAGATATTCCGTTGTCTCAATGGAGAAGGTATTCCATTGTTTCAATGGACCATCGAGACTATGTGCAATAAACTTAGATTGGTCTCTAGGCACGGAACTGAAATACTCAAGGTGCGTATTGTCAGTGCTGTATATAAGGCATTCTGTTTGCGTCAACAATTGAGCACTTTTAGCATTTGAAGGAGCTTTAACCACCATAGTAATATTGTTCTTTAGTCTATCAATAATATATTCTAGAAGATGTTTGATTCCATGGAAAATTCAAGAATTCACTACAACTACTATTTCTGCAAATAAAAGCTGGTCCAATCAATGTGAAATTCAATTTAGTTAAATGCTATGAAAGGAGGCGGAATACTGAATTATTCATGTACTCTGGTTATCAAGATGAATTTCATCCACTAAACTGTAAGAGCTTTGCTAGATTGCAGAGGAATACTGATCCATCAGAAATAGATATGGAGTTGATTGCTTGTACATAATTCCAACATAGAAACAACACCCCCATCCTCTCCTCATAGCGTTTTTGTCTATGTTGCATAGAAATGGATATGATATATACAAATAATGGATATGGTAAATTTTCAAGACCACTTAATATGCATATGATTGGAGAGGACATTATAAAAGGCATTTATGTTTTATATACGAAAAGAAAAAAAATATAACACAAAATTGTTTACACACAAGTTTTGAATAGGATATTTTTATTAGAAATGATTTTCATTGATTTTTTAATTATTAATTATTATTTTTTTTAATTGTATATTCTTCTCTTAATTTCATGTTGTAAATACAATGTGCATATGGGATTTTAGAATATATTAGATATGGATCAAATAGAGGCATGTATTTAGATATATCTAGGTATGGTACCCGTGTGTTATGTTAAGAAGTTAATGTAATTTTTATTGTCTAGGAGCCTTACACATATCAAACCACTTCATATTCTTTGGATCTGTTGTGTGTGGGGGGAGGCATTTATGTTGTGTTATCTTCTTTGGGGCGTACATGATCTATCCCCTTTTGGATTCAAACCTTGGAGCTTCTATCTAGAGTACCTAATCCTTCACCGTTAAGCTCATTTGGGCTATAATGAAAAACGTCTAGATATGATACATATGTGTTTGGATATGTCTAGATAAAGTACCCATGTGTTTGGATATATCTGAATACGATATCCAAGAAGTATCATATTAATATTTGTATGGAATATGTGGATACAAATATCCGAGCAAGAGAATTGTCAAATACAGTAACTATTGTTTTTGTATTAAACTTAGTCATGGAGTGGCACCCATGACCTTTGATCAAATTTTTAGATTGCCAAAGCTTAGAACTCTTGGTATTACAAGAAAGGGCTCGATGTTAATGGAGAAGATAATAAGGAAATATGGTATAATTGCTCAAACCTGAGTGCTTAGAGCGTAGTGAAATCACCTACGTTGGTAGACATTATAAGTGATTTCTTTCTAAATTTCCAAGCTTTTATCATAGAATTGAACTAGCTTGGCACTAAATAGTAAATTTCCTCAAACTGATCTAAGTTTGTTCATAACACAAAGAATTGTTTAAAGAATTATTCTAATGTGGTGATCAAAAGGTGTTATTGCTATTTCCGTATCATTTCTTTCCAACTTTTCAGTCATTAGACCTCTGCTTAAGGCTTAAGCTATAAGAATAAAAAGATAATGGTCAAAATAAATAAGAGGGATGCATTAAAGAACCATTAACTTATTAACTTGTATATAGAACACGGTTATAGAATAAGTGCTCTCTATAATGCAGGTCACTACATAAAATACCTAATGTTGATATTTTTAACGGTAATGGTTATGTGGACCACATACCCAGCAAGATTGGAAGAGAGGGTTTTCACCTAATCAACCTTTAGGGAGGGCTGACTCCTTATTTATTTTTATTTACTTAATGAATACGAGGAAAAGGGTTAGAGTCTATAGAAAATAACTGTAAAGAATAAATATTGCTGTGAGGTTATAGAAATGAATACTTGATCAAATTTGGGTTTCATAAAAATTCTATATCTGCAGTCCAATATTAAACTAAACAAATTTGCAGTAAACATTCAAGAAAAAGACTAACAAGAATGAAAAGGCAAGCTACAATCATCTTTTCACTTGCATTGAAAGGGATGTGAGATAAATACACATACTTCAAAAGAAGATGGCTATGTACAATCTATAAATATTCATTGTGGAATTTTATGGAGCTTTTGTTATAGAAAAAGGAGTTGTTTAAGTTTGTCGATTACAAAAACGACCTTACAAATGAGTCTTAACTCTTATTTATAGATGAAAATGTTCAAACTAAACCCGAACTTCAAATGAAACTCTAGTATTCTATTTAATATTAAAATAATATCTTGAATTATATTCTAAGATTTGGTGGCAAATGGCTACTTGTTCAACCAAATTTATGTCTAAAATCTCTTTCTTCATGCACTCGATAGTTGCTTTCTCTTTTATCTCCAACTTAGTGGTTGTTTTGTCGTTAGCAAGCATTTATGATGGGTCCCATGTTATTTTCCCTAACTTTTGGATGTGTCTTGAGTATGTTATAGGCCTCAATTCGGCTGGTTTTTTTACTTTTCCCTTGTTACTCTTGTATTCTTTTGTCCTTGTTCAATGAATCGGGTTAGTGTTAGTCCCATTGGTCAACCAATCAGCAAAACACATGTTAACAAATCAATAACCTATGTCAACGAATCGACACGATTGGTGGACACTTAGTTGTTTTATGCTTTGTTTGGTTAGTGCCCTCTTTCCTCCATTTTTACCCCTTGTTGACATGGGTTTTTCAATGATGTGGCATCGCATGGTCTAATCTCCTAGTCCAATGGATCAACAGATACGTCCCCTTTCATTTCATTGGTTGAATTATATGTTGACGTCAACATGATTTCAAATTCCAAGGAATTGATAATATGCTTCGATCCTTTCTCCACTTTTCTTCCCTGGAATTGATTGTTTGTTTTGATTGGCTACATTGAAGTCATCATGAGGCAACCCTCTCAATGGGTTGGCTTTCAGTGGATCGACATTGAGCAGGTTAACATCTAACACTTGGTTAATTTTGTATTTTTCTTCCTATTGGTGGATCAACAGTTGAGATGACGGATCAACATCTACGTCAACAAGTTGACTTCATTCAATGGATCAAAATCAACAAATTGGTAGATTCTAGAATTAGTGAAATTTTGAGAATTTTGAGCACTTTGCCTTCTAAAATTTGTCTTCTCAAACCCTATTTTCTACATATTTTGACCTATTCATATGATTTACTTGAGATCTTTGCTTTATTCTCTGATCTATGCTTCACTTTGATTGTGTGATAGATTTGTGGTTTATTACCACTACATTATAACTTTCAAAAGTAGTGTCCAGTTCTCCTAGTTACTTTTGAGAAAATCTTCTTTCTTGCTTTCCATTTACCTGAAGTTTGACATCAACTAGTCTAACTAGATACTATTTACAGTAATTGAAACTTCTTGTCATGTTATCTAGGTAAGGCATCTGAAACACTCCTATACATTTCGTTAGATACTTTACCTTCTTTCTTGGTCGATGGGTCTAGCAAGCCTTGGTCCACTAGTTGAGTGATCTCCTTCTACATCTCACTTCTTGATTATTACTTCTTGCATGGAGGCACTCATTGAGTTTCTTCTATTTCTCACAGACACTAATAAGTTGCACTATGGTGCCCCTCTTATTTTCAATACCAATTTATTAGATATCATTAGGAGAGTTGTCATAAAACTAAGTAAAAATAGATTGGACTAGGCCAGGTTTTCCTTATAGTTTGGTCCTAATGCTCTCGATTGCAAAATCAACCTCTTTGACTAGGTCTTCACACTTTGAGGCATTTTAGAAAGTGATTAAGCATCTTACTTTGGCATGGATTTGGTCCCATAGGGTGACCAACATAATCTTGATCACTTGTGAAGTTGAGGATTGTCCTTGGGCTTTGGTATCTTTGACCTCCTTTCTCAACTTCTTTTCTTGGGCTTTGAGATTGAATTTCTTCTTTTCCTTCTCATTGATTGTTTAGACATATTTTTGGACCTATTCTAATTGCTTCCTCAACTCCTCTTTCTATTTATTTTTAGCCTGTAGCTATTGCATAATTTGCCTCATCTGGTCTTCTCTTGCTTTAATATCAGCATCTTTTTCTTGGAAAATCGTTTGCATATTTTATGAGCACGTCATATTTCTTTACCTTATTCATGAAACTTTGGTAGTCTATGAACATCACTTTGGTACTTTGCTCTGCTATCTCGATCTTCTCTTGGGGTGTGGCTTGGCTCAATATAATGCAGTCAATCTCCTTGCATAATTTGAAGAGGCAATTGCCAGTTTGTTGGGGTCAATCAAGATAATTTCCATAAAAAGCAACTGCTTGCCCTTATCACTGATTTATGTGTGTCACCAAGAGACAAGTGTTGAAGGTGTTACAAATTTACTATCCTTATAATTCTTCATGATATCTTTGACCTTCTATATGCAACAACCCAAAACTACCAACCCAGTTTTTTTTAAAGAATGATTACAAGAAAAGGTTCACAAGGAAAAACCTTTCTTTTATCTTTCTAGCATACAAGGCTTTGCCACATTTGAGTTCCAAGTCACTACAAAATATACTCAGTGGACAATAGTGACCAGCTCTTGTGGTTTCTAGGATTCACCTTACTAAACCTATACGTTTAGAAGGATGTCAAAAGTGGCCCTCCCACCTTTCCCATGCCCTCACAGATATAGGACAATGTGACCATAATGTAGAGATTATCCTTAAGACCTATAACACTTAAAGGGGAATGTTCATTCCCTAACCTTACTCTAAGTCCATCTAGGTAGGTTAATCAGTTATAGAGCCTTGGTTCTTAGTTACCACACCTCTTTAGGTTAACTAAGGTCATTACCACTTCGTTGGCAATGAACATGATCACCTAATCCTACATGTTCAAGGGATCACCATTGTTGTCTTGTGAATGGTTCCACAACTCTTAGTTGGAATACACTTGATCCTACTCGTTCAAGGTGTAATGATTCACAAGAAACCCAACTATTGTATTCACACAACTCCTTCCAGGTTTATGAGTTCTTAGTTATTGCATTCTTGCAACTTCTTCTAAGACTCATATCTACCTGGTTATTGCATTCACGTAATTCCTCCCAATATTGGGCTTTATTTTGACTCGGGTCTACAAGAGATTCTAAACCCCCTAAGATAATCTTATATCAAGTAAATCTTACACTTTAAAACATAATTTTAAAGTAAAGCAACATGCATCACATAATATCAAAAGCATTTTAAACACAAGTCATAATCTATTTAATCTGAAATACCATAATAGATAAACAAGGATGCATCTTAAATAAAATCCACATTTTGCTAACTCAAATGCTTGACTTAAAGCTTCAAAAGATGCATTCCTTTAACTTAGATGCAATAACATAAATGAATCAAGTATTTAACATAAATATGCATTCCAACAATTGATAGAGCTCAATACTATCTATCCAAACAAAAGATTTCTCAATCACCTTAATGTACAAAACACAAGGTAGTATTAAAGCAACAAAATATTTCAATTTGTACAGTAATCGAGTTACCTTTACATGGCCTTTGTTTTTTTCATATCATATATACATTCTAAGTATTGTGAAGCCATCCACTAAGGATCTTCAAGCCATCTAAAAATATGCAAGCTTCTTCATGATAGGGAACCCACCACAACTCATGAGGAATACTTAGGGATCAGGACAACTCTAAATGCAATGCAACTTAATCATACATTTTCTACTATGCAAGCATCCATGCATAAACATAATAAAACAAACCATCAAGAAGAGGATTCTATAATTCCTCTTTCTATAATGGTTCCTTTACCCACACGAGTCTCAGGGACCATTATAACAATTTCTCTTTTCAAAACAAAAATCCAATAATCCAACTTATAAAAGAGAATCCCATAATTCTCTTTATAATGATCCCTTAACCTACATAAGTCTCAAGAATCATTATAGTGGTTTCTCTTTCAAAACCCAAATTCATTAATCCAATTTATTAAAGAGAATCCCATACTTCTCTTTATAATGATCCCTTAACCTACATAAGTCTCAAGAATCATTATAGTGGTTTATCTTTCAAAACCCAAATTCATTAATCCAATTTATTAAATATAATCCCATACTTCTCTTTATAATGATCCCTTAACCTACATAAGTCTTAGAAATAATTATAGTGGTTTCTCTTTCAAAACCCAAATTTGTTAATCCAATTTATTAAAGAGAATCCATTACCATAGAAGAATCATTCCTGATAACCAAGCATAAAAACTTTAAAAGTTATTTTTATAATTTCCAACTTTCAATTGCATTCTACAACATTATCTTTACTAAGCAAAGACTCTTATATTTCTTTTCAATATTATAGTGGAACCTAAAGCATTAGCAATTAAATAGTAACCAATCTAAAACCACCTCTTACTTAGCAAGATAACAACCAATGAAAAGTATCTTTTCTAAAAGCTATACCATTATAAGAAAACAATATGCATAACTTTCAATCCAAAAGGAGTTTTCACAATCTTAATATAACATTTAAAATAAGAGCCTCATTCCAAAGAACTTAACATGACTAAGCTATAGCGCCAAAACTACCAAGCCAAAAAAAACTTATGTCTGTAAACTCTAACATAAGCCAACACTCGAACGTAGGGTAAATGGATCCAGATGGATTAAGAAAAGAGCAACTCATGCCGAATACCTATGGATAGAAGTAATATTGAATTGGTTTTTACTCTAGACTTTGCACAAGTAAGAAGGTGGAGGCACACAGTTTGAAATAGTGTTGTTCAATGTAATAGCAAGAAGGAATAGGCGAAGCAAAGGACGGATAACCACTACCACAAGTAAGGCAAACACTAAGAAAAACATACGCAAGCTACTGGCCATATGATGATCAAGCTCAACATAGAAGGAGGTTAACAATAAGAGTAGAATATCACTCAAGAAGATATCAAGAAAAACATAGGCTTAACTCAGTTAAGCTAAAGGCAACACAGGAGGATAAAAAGACAACATCAAAGCAAGAATACTATCCACCCAAGAGAAGATCAAGGTATAGAATATCATATAACAACCAAACTTCACTAATGCACTTTAAAACCAAGCTATCCAACGCCCCTAGTTCGACAATGTGTTGTCCATAATACTCCTCCTTCAAGCCTTGGATCCTTCCTTTTGCTTCCTCAAAAACCAAATCCTCTTTATTCCATGCATTCTTCTCTCTTCAAAAAGAATAAGGTACCCTTCTTGCATGGAGGAAGTGGCATTTCTCAAGCTCAAGAAGACATTACCATCAATGCCACCTTTATGCCAATAAAGGCGCCACCCAAGCACAATAATCAAAAGAAGGCTGAATCTAAATTGCAAGCCATTCAATTTTATTCCAAACCTTAGAGGAATAATGCAATAATGAAAGTATCTTCAATAATTAATTCAATAATTCACTTTATTAATTTTCAATTGCTAATATTAACTTTTAATATTGACATTAATATTTCCAAATATTAATGTCACCAATTTAATTAATACTTTACTAGTCTAAAGTATTAAAGCCATCATTTAATTAATTTCCAAGGAATTAATTAACACTTAATAATTCTTACCAACAAAATCTATGCATACCTCAAACAAACATATATTCATACCAATAATATTGCACACCATTGTTTATCCTTAAGTAGGTGGTCTCCTTTAAGATAGTTTAATGCTATCACCAACCTATTAAGGAGACTCATTGCACAAGCAACTTCATGGCCTAATGGTGTGAAAATGAAAACAAACAAAAATGCAAATGCATCTACATGAAGGGTATTTTGTTATTACCCCGAGTTATGAATGAGTAAATTATCACCATCATTTCCTAAACTATCTCTCAATATCGGTGGTTCACCCATATGATCCCACCAAAGAAAGCACTTGGTCTTGCACCCACAAATACATCAACAATACCATATTCCAAGCTCAAAAGAATGCAATCATCCCATCATATAGATATCAAAAAATGAAGCTATGTAATTAAATATTCACACCAATACATAGTTCATTATCAATAAAGAGTTCTACCAAGGAGGGCTATTACATTATAACCATCCTTCCACCTCATCCATGCTCTGTCTCCCAAATGGCTTATCAATTAAAACGAAGATTGTGCAAAATAAGCAAGCAATCCTACCACTAGGTCTACTTTAGTGAGGGTTGTTGCTAATCATATTGAGACATCAAATCTAATATTTGTTGTTGGAGTGGTTGGCATAGAGAACGGTTTACTTATTAATAAGGCTTGTAAGAATCCATCTAATCAAAACTTGTTGACAACAATGGAATAGATGAAGTGTCCAATGATGCTATTGATATTGTTAGTGATAGGATAAGCTAAGTTGATGCAGTTGAGGTGAATGTAGATGGAAAAATGTGGACAATGGTTGACTACGTCATTTTTGCTTCTATAGAGGGTGGAGTGAGGATGGTTGTGCTAGGCATGGTGGTAGTGAAAAAAATGAAGTAATGGATGATATAGGTAGTGTGGTGGATGAAACAATCAATGCTATAGAGGATGAAGTGTTAGATGTATGTATAGACACCATTGTAGTGGTTGTTACATTAATGGATGATGATGTGGTGAGAAGCATAGCGGTGGAAGAAGGTGAGACCAGAGGAGATAGGACTAAAGAAGTGTTGATGGAATAAACATAAGTAGAAGTAGGAATAGGGTGTGTGGTAGGTGATAAAGTGGAAATATGAATAGTGGAGATGGGGATCTCTAAATTGATTACCCCTTCAATCATAGTCTCTTAATTGGAAGTGGAATTGATGGTTAAGGTATCAATAAGAGTGCTTGGAAAAGTCCCTTCTACTTGTTGTTGTTCTTTCCCTTCGACCTCTTCACCTTCTCCATCCTTAGAGGTAAATACTTTTTAGGCACGTCTTGTGATTATTCCTCCTCATATGGAACTAGAAAGACATTTGTAGTCTCAGGTACCAACTTTTTTCTTCTTTTCCTTATCGAGTTCATCACTCAACTTTTCTTTTCTCCCCCACAATGCCTCTTGACTATAATCATGAATTTCATAAGCCTCACAATTGAAACCCATATCTATTATTGATCCAAAGCGTTCTTCTATTGAGCCTCTAAGAAATGATGTGTCCACTGGCTAGGAGGATTTTGATGCCTCTATTGGTAAGCTAATTAGAACATGAGGATGACCACCCATTGGTCATTAATTTGGGAACTTTGAATATGAACTTAAGCAACACTTTTCTTTTTGAGGAGCTTTCAATAGTTGATGAGGTTTCTCTAAACAATGGTTGTTGTTGCTTGTTTTGTTGTTTCCAATATAGTATTTGACACTAGTAATGTTGACACTACTTAACTAGTCATCTAGGTGATTGTCTACATACCTACCCTATGGTGGTCATCCCAAATCTAATATGATGTCTTGTCCAATTTTTTTATCATGATCTTAGCACCTATGGTGTTATTTTCAACTCTAATACGTTGCCAAACAATGATTTTATTGAGGCTCTACTTGTATCTATCTTGTAGTGTCTTGATTTTTTGGTGTTTAATTCTATGTATCCAGATCACATACATGTTGCCTTGTGTAAAAATAAAATTTCAAAGGAAGCTCTACTTGTATTCTTTTGAATTCATCCTCTCATGTGAGTGCCAAGTTCAACTACTTTTTAGTAGTGTACTTATCTAGGTTCCTTTCTGGTTGGGAAATAGGTTGGTATTCATGAATATAAACGGTCTTAATATCCAGCTCGATCAACGTCTAAATAAAGACATTTTTTTGGATTATGAGACCAATAATCTGGTAGCTTCTCCAAGCCATACTCTCATAGTTTCATCTTCAGTTGTTAGGTGCATTTCTAGCCTATTGGGGTAAGTGAATAGTATTTGTCTCCAATTTCACAAAACACCCCCTTCTTTTGCCCCATAAAGTATAGCTAGTCAATATGGTCTACCTACCTCACATGTCCCAACAAGAGGAAAAGATGAACTAAAATCCATAAATTTAGATAAATTAATCCCTTCTACCCAAATACCAATCCCTAGTGCTACGAGCCCTTCTCATCATCAAACGGGTCATCTTGGATAGTCTAGTTTGAGGACTAGCTATATATCTAGTTATAGGCTTATAGATATATTGGTAGTACTTGGTTAAAGTCTTGACTTTCCAAGGTGCCTGGTCTAATCCACAACTAGAGCACCTTCCATATCTAGCCCCAATTGGTCAACTATTAGTGTGTGGAGCCAACCTATCTTTTGGTGGATAATTAACTAGACTATATAAGAAGTGTAGTTGAAGATAACTTTCTTATAATTCTTTAGCTGGTTTCATATCATAAATACAATAAACTCGACATAATAAAGCTTCTATATGAAGTGATTGTAGTATTTTTGCATGACAAAAATCATGGCGATGTGATGCCTTCATATATCTTTGTCGTTCATCTCCCCTTAGACAAGTGGAAATCTTGGGATAGCCTCTTGAGCATAAATTTTGAACTTATTTATGTCTAGTAAAAGTTGGAATTCATGGGCATATTCAAGGTCTATCATATGATGTCAAATATCCATCCAATCAACTTTCTTATACTTGTTGTAGTAGTCGATTTAGGACTGGATTATGAATTAGATCCATTGAATAGTTGGATCTTCCATTAGCATCATGTTCATGATGAATTTAGTTGTTATTTCGATTGGTTCTTTTCCCTTTGGAAACACACATATTGTGTCTATGGATCTATGATAAGCATCGATGCATGCTTCCCACACCTAACATACCATTATTTATCCAATTCTTGACATCTAGTTTCTAATTTTTGGCGATGAAGGATTTTTTTTAACAAAGTTGAATCTACTTGTGGTGGTCTCCTTAACATAATGTGTATGGTGGGTGATTCTACCCTCAATCATATTTTAATAAAATTCCTTGAAAAGTATGTCAGGATTGCCTATGTGGGAATTTTTTCTAACTCCTATACTTGGTAACAAAAGGACCCACCTTGGATGTACTAGCTCCTAGTTGTGTTGACTTTGTTTCTTTATTGCCAATTTGTGATGGTCTCTCCATGGTCTTAGATGGACTAACATCAATAGTGGTGATTGGAGGGTCAATGGTTGTAGTAGGTGTTACGAAGGATCACACTTTTGGGGCTTATTCACTATTGATAAACAATTACTTGTGAATCCATCTTTATTTTAAAAAATTGGCAGGTTACTAGAAATTCTACTAAGTATTCATTCCTATTCTTTGATTAGTTAATTGGGGGGTTAGATTATTGCATTAGAAGCACTTGGTTGTCAAATCAACAAACTAATTAATAGATCGACAATAATGTAGGATGATATCAAAAATCATGACAAATTGATATTTTCCAACTTAATGATATTTGATGGATTGATGCTCTCTTGCATTGTGAGAATTTGGATTTTGTTGGTTATAGAGCCTAATTAATTCAGAGGCCTTGTTTTTAGCCATACTTGGACCCACTCCACGAAGGGGATGTAGGGGGAAAAGCCCCCTACTACTTTCTGCCAGGGGGATCCAAGTATAGATGTTTTTTCTATATGTAAATTTGGACCATTTATTATTAGGTCACATATTAGATGATGGATTTTAGGTGGGCTTTTTTGCCCTAAAATTGTAATGCATTTTTTTTGTATATGGACAATGTATGGCGACTAAATGTATTGTAATGTGCGGTGTGTGTAATTGTAAGATACGGTGATAGAGCGAAGAGGAAGTTATAGTAGATCTACTATGGGTTATATCCCTTTGGTTTTTCTATATGAAATAAAAAGCCCTGGTTAATTTCTCCGTGGACGTAGCCCACACTGGGTGAACCACATAAATCTATGTCTTGTGTATTGCTTTATTCTTCTATATTTTATTTCCATATTTATTTATTGCTCGTATTTTATTATTTAATCCTAACAAATTTTTCTTCTTATCTTATTTGCTCTTCTTCCATAAGTCAGTGGCCTCTATTTTACTATAGTGAATCGATGGGCTCAAAGCTTGGTGAATTTAGACTTGCTTTGACTTGTAGTTTGACAAGGGTTTTTCCAAGTTGATGTTTGTGTATCAATAGCATAAATTTCAAATAATTTTTCTTCTCTTACTAATAAAATAACTTATTCCTTACTTGATCGACATGTACTTGTTAGGGAAATAAATTGTGTGAATTGACCAATTCTCCCCACTAAAGTCAATTGGAGGCTAAATGATCACTTGTGCTCTTGCATTTACACAACAAATTTGAAAGGTGTTATTCCTCTTGCTTTGTTGTTCTATAATATCTTAGGTCTAGTCTTTGACCCCCGCTAAACCACACAATGGAGCTCTTCACGTGAATTTTATTTATGAAGAGAACAATCCTTAAATTTGACATAGTTAGCAGTATTTTCCCTTGGCTCCTACAAATAGTAGTGCTCGAATTTGTAGTTTGACAAAAAAAAAATTAGGTTATTGATGCCTTGAACTTAATGTGCTCTTAGACACGTTGATGTATTGTATTGGTTGTGGCTAGGTCTATAGGTGCATTACATATTCTCTATCAACTTTAATGTTTCATGTGCGATCATTAAGGGCTCCCTGCATCCATTAATTCACTTAACACAAAATAATTGGTAGTTGACATTTTTCATGTCCATCTTCACTCTTGATAGCTTCCCTTCCAACCACCACATGTGCAAAATTGAATTAGTTTGGTTGCTCCTTGACATTCCTTGACATGCATTCAAGCTTTAATTCAAGATTTGGGTCCCTCTCGATGAGAAGTCAACATTGTGAGTATTTTAAGTATCTGAATTGTTATTGAGTATTCAAAGATTTTTTTTGTTTGTCTATTTGGCTAAGCCATTCCCTTGGGGATAGTAGTTTGATAATGTATTCATGACTATGCCATAATCAAAGGTAAACTACACCAATTTTAATTCTAGTAACATTGGTGCATTGTTTGTAGTTATTACTATGGATACTCTGAATCTTGTGATAATATCCTCCAACAACTAAATTATTGATTCCTAAACAACGAAGACTTTGGAACTATGAATAGAGGTCCAAGGTTCGAATCCTAAGGGATTAGGGTTGTACACCATGCTTCAGTAACTAGAGTATGGTTGGGGATGATCATATATAGGGTAAACAAAATTTGTCGCATATGACCTATGACCTTGCAGATGTAAAAAAACTACTTTATTGGGACAACTTCTACAAATTTAAATAATAAATCATTGTCAAGATCCAACCATGACCTACACTAGATGTTGGGATGATTTTTTCAATAAATTACTAGCCTCACTATTGAAATAGTTTAACCACATCGGACTGCAGTGGCAACTATACTTTCCTTCTCTTCCCAACAAACATATAACATGACTTGCATCTCGTCATCTATTGAAAAGCATAAAAAAATATTGTGGACAAGTAATACCATTCTCTTAGGATTCTATGAGCTATAATATATGTTGAGTAATATCCTCTACATCATGGTATTCCCATAGTAGGTGTGACACTTTCATCTTCTCTACACAGCTCAAAAATATGTCATTGTTTCCTTTTGAAATAAAACTCAATCTATCAATTTGTAACCGGTAATCTTCTTTCTAAAAAAATTATTTTGCATTGGTGTAAGACCTTGCAAAATATTATTGTTTGGCATGTACTCAATGATCTCATGCATCCATTTGGATGGATCCTTGTAATGTTGTTCCTTTGCTTGTTGTTATTGCTCATCAATTGAATCAACTTCATTATTTCCATGTGACCTTGCAAAATATTCACATAGGGCTCTACCTATCACCAAGTTGATCAGTTTAATTTCAATATCAAACTCCTAGATTTTAGAGATCCAACCAACCTATTTCTATCCAAGTTTATACTAGAACATAAAGGCTTTAATGTTTGGGTGCACCACAAAGGTTGTAGTTTTATTCTAGAATAGATAATGCCTAAATTTATTCAATTATTTCATTGTAGATCTACTTTTTGACGAAGTTATACCTTTCTTCATAGTTATATGTCTTTTGGATCTTGAAAGTGATTAGATGATCTACTTCCTACTGGATTTTCTAAGTTAGGCCAATGACAATTCTTACATTAGTCCCAAACACATAAAGTCCCTATTGTAGTTATCGTTGACCAATACTAGATTTTAGGCAGTGGCTTCTTTGATATCCTTGAATGACTATTTATATTTTTCTAAGTAAGTTAAAGTTGTATCTTTCTTTAGCATCTTGGTGATTGGTTTGAGAATCTTGGGTAGATTTAGTGATGAATTTCCTTACAAAATTGATCTAGTCCAATAAGAATAGTATGCCTTTCTATGAAGAGGGTAAGGGTAGGTCTAATATAGCTTTTACATTATCTAAATAAATGGCTAACTTGTTCTTTGAAACTATGTGCTCTAATAATTTCCCTTATTAAATGTAAAAATTTGATTTCTTTAGATTCAACGAGATACTATATTCCTTACATCTTTGACACACTTCACATAGGTGTGTGTTTCATGTATTTATTTCAATCTTTTAAAAAGATCATCATATCATCAAGGTAAACTAGAATGATCTCATTTATTAGACCCTCAAATGCTATGTTTATTTCCCATTGAAATGTTGCATGTGCATTTAATAATGTGAAAGGCACCCTTTTATGTGCAAATATGCCTCATTTAGTTGTGAAGACAATCTCGTGCTCTTCATATTTTATCAAATCTAGGTGTACCCCAAAAATCCATTCAATAGTGATAACATTTCAAACCCATCCATTGTCTACAAAATCTGGTCCATAGAGGGCAACGGATAATGATATTTTAGTGATGCTCTACTCAAGTTCCTAAATTCTGTGCAAAGTCTAATATCTTCATTTTTTTCTCGCACTGACATCAAATTCACAACTCAAGTAGAATGCTTGATTGGGTAGATAATTTGTACTTGCAATAATTTTAACAACTCTTTCCTCATCACTACTTCAATATTCATATTAATTGGTACTATTTTTGGCAAAAAGTCTTTCCTCTTGGCACTAGGTCAATGGTATGTTGGATGACTTATCTATTGTAAACCTTCCAGTCTTCATAAATGCAAGTGATGATATCATCATTCAATGCACAACACTTTAATTCTATGGATTTCTTCCTCTATATATGCTTTTCCTAGCAACCAGATTTTTGTTAGAAATTTGAATAGGTTGATAATCAAAATATTTTACTTGAATGATCTTCTTAATGCTGATGTTTAGAGGGAAGAGGCTCTCTAGTGTGATTAACCCTTTAGGAACCTGGTCCATTTTTAGCTGTATGATGTCATATTTAATGTCATATCTATACTTATTTGTTCTTTTGTATTTTAAGCTTCCTTGACCAAGAAATTTATGGTTTACTCATATTTATTAAAAACTTTCCAATGGTAGATGTTATCTAGGACTGATTATTTGAAGACTTCAAGTTCATATATTTTTGGCCCGCATGCTTGACTCAAGGTCAAATTTCGTAGCTTAAGTAGCAAGTTGATCAACTTCTTGCTTTTGCTTTTATCAAATTGCTTTGATATCACTTACATCAAAGGATTTAAATAGTTCCTAGACCCTATCCTTGTAGAACTTCATTGGTCTATGTTTGGTAGTACAAACTAATCTAACTTGATTCATCACTAGCTAAAAATTGTTAATATTTTTAAATGTTTACTTTCAAGTCATTTTGTTTTGTGAAGTCCAATGTCGAAGGTAAAGGTAAAGTAGTTTTTAATGTTTACAAGACCATAGGCCATATGAGATGACCCTTAGAGTGATTCATATTTAGCCATGTTATTTGTGTAATTGAAAAACAAACAAAAAGTGTACTTGCATTATTTTCCTTGAGTACTAGTAAGTTTGATCCCAGATCCAACACCATTTCAAGTTTGTTCTCCATCAAATTGCATAGTCCATATATCTCCAATGGTCTAGAACTCTTATTTATTTAATATTGGGATATCATCCGGTTTGTTGAGCATCACATAATTACCTAAATTTATTTCTTTGTATGGGGTCTAAATTTTTTTATAATCTTCTTGAAGGTGTCCACTTCACTGATTTTATCATCTTAATAATTGTTCATCATCTAGCTCAAAGATCCCATTATAGTGGACATCATTAGATTCTTCAAATGGCTTGAGATAATGTGGTTACATCATTTTTGACTCAATTTGGATGACTATGTCTTGATATGGGACCTTCATGTGTGTGTAATCCATCAAGATGTTTTTCTTAGACAATTTTTGGGTGCATTCACATGATAGCAACATTATGAAGTATCATAATAAGTCTTCCATGACCACTTCCTGAACAACAAACAACTCTAGATGTAAGTGAATGGTCATAATCAAATCCTTTGAAGCTCCTATGGTATTTATTGGTGTTCCATCCACCTCAATCAATCTGTTGGTAGTCCTGGTATAAGTGAGTCCAATTTGATTGCAATTAGATTTTAACATAACCATTATTTCTACTCCTAAATACACTATTATGTTGTGAAATAAGAAACCTTCAATTCAAAAGTTGATATAAAACAAAAGCTTCATTGTTTTTGACTTTAGTAACCTCATTAAGGTTGTTGTATTTACTTGCACTTCTATTGGTTCCCCAACCATTAAATTTTATGAATTTGGATGATTGGATTGGGTTATGGGCATCTTATGTTGTATTGGATTCATTCTAGCACAAACTCATTCTTGGTTTTAGTGCTTCCTATAGTAGATCACACTAGCTTGACAAAAATAGTGATTCTACCATATTTAATCTAGTGGAAGACCCTTTTAGTTCCTTGGCTATATTGAACCAATTTTTGTTGCATCCATTTTTCTCCTATGAAAAAATATGTGGAATTGTTTGGTCATTACCTACCATTCTTGTCAAGTAATCAAGGGGCATTTCAAATATTTTGTTGTAATTTCTCACTCTAGATTCATTTTGTTTTGTTGCTTGAATGATTTGGCTCTTGTTTTTGACATTGTCGATTCTTTTCATTTAGCTTATTGATTTGTCAATTTTGTGTTTGAGTAGGTGCAATGGTTGGTGCTTGCAATTTCTAGTGAATAGGCTCTGGCTGAACTAGTTTTTTGAACTACGACAATGACTATCCTCTTCAACATTGTTGGATTTAGTCTTGCATCAAGTTGCCTTTGAGGAATTGGCTAAGGCATGGGTGGTTGAGGTCGTACTTCTCTTATACTTCTTTTGGCCCTCCTCATAACTCCTTGTTATTGCTAGTAAAATGCTAAATCTTCAAAGGGGTAGCTTTTTTCTTTGTATTTTATTCTAAATTTAGCCAATACTACATTAGTATCACTTATTGTTGCATCGTGTGTTGTTGCTACCCACTAATTTTCTATTGATGGATTTGATACCAACTATGGAGTTGGTCAATTTTTTTTTGTATGTGTCATGGCTTGAGCCCTTTATATCTCTATAACCCATCAGGTTGTGAGGGTCATTGCATGTATAGCACCAACATTTGTTAGGCTTCATATTTACAATTATTGTTGAATCTATGGTATTATTCTAAGGCTGATTTATTGTATTATATGCTAGCCTATTCCACTATCAGTTAGATTGATCCCTTGTCACATACAAAATTCACCTTTGGTGTCATCCACCATAATATGACTAACAGGTCTGTTTTTGCCCTCAAGCTTGATATGACAAAGCATTTGACAGGCTAAATTGGGACTTTCTGATTGTTGTCATCCTTAAGTTTGGTTTTCACCACCAATGGGTTAATTTGATCAAAGAATGTATTTCTAGAGCATGGTTTTCGATTCTATTTAATGGAACAACTACTGGTTACTTTCAAAGTCACAGAGGAATTCGACAGGGGGATCCTATTAGCCCCATGTTATTCATCATTGTGGCAGAAGCTTTAGGCAGATCCATAAAAAATGCTTGCAGTTCAAGGCTAATATCGGGAATCAAGGTAACATCTCTCACTAGGGCTGTTTCTCACCAACAATTCATCGATGATACCCTTATATTGACTAAGGCATCAATGGTTGAGGCCAAAATAATTAAATACATCCTGCAACTCTACGAGGACGCTGCTGGTTAGAAAGTTAATTTCAATAAAAGCAAGTTATATTTCTTGAACACCCCCATTCAGAGGCAAGGAAGGATTACAAAAATTTTAGGGTGTGATAGAGAAAACCTCCCCACTTCGTATCTTGGTCTCCCTCTTTTCATTGGTTCTTCGAGAGAGTCAATGTGGGACAGGGTTATTGAAAGAATTCAAAAAAAACTTGTTGGATGGAAAGGTCATTTTCTATATCAAGCAGGAAAGCTGACCCTCACTAAGGCCTCTCTTCAGAGCATTCCAGTCTATTTCCTCTCCATTTTCAAAGCCCCTGTGAAGGTTTTCCAAAAAATTGAGAAACTCCAAAAAGAATTTTTATGGACTGGATTAGAGGAAAAAAAAAAGGAGACACCTTGTAGGATGGACCAAAGTGTGCAGACCCAGGGAAAATGGGGGATTAGGTCTGAGGAGAATTGCTCATATAAATTTAGATTTACTAGCTAAGAAGGCGTGACGTCTCATTTTTGGTGAAGAAAATGAATGGACAACTATCATCAAACGAAAGTATCTTCAAAATATGGAATTTCTAAGTGACTCAATTCCAATCAAAGGTTCTGCTTTTTGGAAAGCAATTCTTAATTGTAAGGAAATCATAAAAAAAGGTTTAAGATGGGTTTTAGGCAATGGTGAGAGGATAAATTGCTAGAATGACAAGTGGGCTAAGGATGAACCACTGACGCAATATCCTAACTTAGCCCGAATAAGAGATATCATAGAAGAACTCATTGGTAGAAAAGTCTCTAATTATATGGTTGAGGACAGAGGTAGAATGAAGTGGAAAAAAATAAGAATTCAGGGATTTCAAGCGGAATCAAATGATCTTTGTAACATTCTCGGGCAACAGTTTATCCCCATGAGACCCAAGGAAGATCAAGTGACCTAGGCTCCTACGGAAAATGGGTAGTTCATTGTTAAATCATCTTACAAGCTTATGCTTGATGACGAGGATTTTGTCCTCCAAAAGGACTTAGTTTGGATAAAAAATTTAATTCCAAAAATTACAGTCTTTTCATGGTTGGTTATCCAAGGAAGAATTCTAACCATTGATAATATGATGCGTAAAGGTATTTGTATCACTAATCATTGTTATCTATGCAGGGCTAATTGGGAGACCATTTATCACATTTTTCTTGAGTGCCCTTTTTCCTTGACTATCCTAAGTGGGGTTTTTCAAGCCTTCAATATTTCATGGGTTAAACCAACCATCGTACTTGATTTGTTCATCTAGTGGCCTTGCCCCTTTTCAAGCCAAAGACTTAGATACATGTGGAAAATTTGTCTCAATCACTATCTTTGATAGGTGTGGTTAGAAAGGAACCATAAATTCTTTAATGAGTCTATCCATGATCATCAAACTATCATTGCTAGGATCCTATCCTTTGCCAATGAGAATGTGAACCTTATCCCTTTTGATAGTTGTAAACCTCATTTGTAGGAGACCATGATTGCTCAATATTTAAGCTTAACCTTGTTATATGAGTCTGTGCCTAGGGTAGTCAACTCCAAATCCAATGTTAAGTGGTCTCCACCTCCTACGGGTTGGTTTAAGCTTAATTTTTATGGAGCGGCTAAGGACAATCCTGGTAGAGCAGGCGCTGGTGGCATTGTACGAGATCATAATGGGAATATGATGCTTGTGTTTTCTGAATATTTGGGAACAAGGACAAACAACGAAGCTAAAGCTAGAGCTATGTGGAGAGGCCTTCAAATGACTCAAGACTTAGAAGGCAATTTGATCGTAGAAGGAGACTCTATGCATGTTATAAATCTCCTCAATAATTGGAAAACACCTCCTTGGAGGATTAAAACAATTGTTGAAGAGGCTAGGATCCTTTTCCATGGAATATAGGACAGAAAATCCCAACATGTATTTCATGAAGCTAACAAAATTGCTGATAAGCTGGCCAATTTGGGTGTCGATGGTGACGGACTTTTCAAATGGGAACACGGTGTTTCGAGTGAAGTAGAGGAGCTTATTCAACAAGAATGCCAAGAATGATAGTCGAATTTACCAACAAGGAAGGCATTGTAAGTTCGAAGGCTAGGAGTATTCCCGTCTCTTTTTTGAATTAGACTCACAATAAAATTATCTGAGCTATCAGTCTTCGTGCATGCTGCTTGGAAATACCACAAAGACTAATGGGGATAGTCACATGTCAGATAACATGGCTCCTAGTCATCTTAGTAATTTGAGGTTGGTTTATAATCACAGGGAAGGAAAGAAATGGCAATATAAGACTTCGAACCAAAGCCACGTGGACCACCAGATAGCCACCGCCATAAATCTAGCTAGCAGAGTTCACTTCTCCAAGGCTGATTGGCCAAGATAGTATGTGGTACCAAAGCATGTCATATATGGAAGAAAGCAATTACCAAAGAATTATTAATAGTATCTGTCAATACAGAGCTTGTGGAAGTTTTTTTCAGTACTCTGCTATGTGTGTATGCAGCTTTTTGTTTCTCCATTATCTCGAGGAAGGGATCCGTGTCTGTTTCTTTTTTGTAATTATGATGCATGTGTGTTTTCTCGAGGTATACCCAAGATGTTGTATGGGAAGTTTCTTTTTGATAGCAGGCTATGTGCCTTACCGGATGTAATGGCTTTGGTGGCATGTAGATTTTACATATATAGGATCCTTAGTAAGGATATGTTCATCAACAACCTTGGGCTGATTTTTGTAAAAGGTTTTGGGTCAACCTATAAAACCCAGTATTAATGCTATAGTATCTTATCTACCAAAAAAATATATATTCTATTATAACCTTGAACTTCATTAATGGTGAGCTTATTAAACATCTCCCTCATGAAAGTGTATCTTGTCAAATCTTTGTTCAGCCTTGTTTAACCTTCCTTGATCTTGTACCAATTAATTGTAATAAGATAATGGAATAGGAAAAGTGAATCAATATGGTAACGTTAGTAGTGCTGATAATTGTGGTTGATACATAGAAGCACTAGGTAGTAGAGTGCAGGTAGAGGTGCAATATGTAATAGTGGAGGAAGTTATAAATGCTATGTTGGAGCTTGATTTATGTTTGCTGAAAAGGGCATTGGTGATGTTGTTGGCAGTTTTCCAACTTATACTAATATATCCTCCATAAAGGCAACTTCTTCAAATGCTCTTCATAAGGTAGCATGATTAGCATATCATACTAGCTAATCTGGTTGTAACACTTGTATGTAATAAACCATAGCCTGATCTTATGTTCACCACATTGTAATAGAACTTGTGGATAAATATCATGTTATAATCATGTATATTCTATCTAGAATACTAGACATTGCATTTGATTGAAATATAATAGAATATGAGTCAACAACACTACTGATTCTCAACACAAAGGAATGGTTGTCCAATTAGTTACTTTTCTCTCTAAATTGCTTTTGTAGTACATTGCAACCTTTTCTCTTAGTGAAAAAGCATCAACCTCACTATTATATCCTCCTCTTGGATGTGGTGGGTAGATTTTAGTGTAGACAAGTCTTGAAATATTCCAAGGTTGTCTTACTATCATCTTCGCTAAATGTTGGTTGAAGAATATCTAAAAAATGGCTAAATTCAATGGACCCTAATGACTCCAATCTGAGAAATTATTTTGCAAATTTATTTAGGTGTGTTGTGCATGTTGTATAGAATGAGCCATATTTCTTGTAAATTTATGCAAAGGCAAAATGGATATAGCTTTTCCTTTTGGATATGAAATCTTTAATCTAGTGGGAGACAAATCTATGGACTATTGGTATTCTAGATTCTTTTAAACTTTTTAAAAATTTGTGGATGTTTAGGTTTCTTATTATTTTGATGACTTATATCTTTTTTGGACAAAAAATATACTTCCTTTCAAAACCCTTGGAAAAATAATGGATACATATTTCAATTGAGGGGGATATTGCAAAGGAAAGAAAAGAATGAGAAAAATTTGGACTTTATGAAGACAAACAACATTTCTCAATAATAATGGAGGCTTATATTATGGTTTCAAAAATAATTAAAAATGTTAGCTATAACCAATAAATGTACAATTATGATTATTAAATAGTGATGGATAAGTCTATGCTATAAGCTTTTAATATCTCCCCTATTTAAAACATGAGCACAAAAATTCCTATAAATATTTTTGAAAACACTTGATGTATATTTTAATTGTTTAGATGGGATTTAAAAGGGCCCACTTGTATTATGTCATGATTACATTATCATGGTATTTTAATCAACCATGATATTTGGCAATTATGCATATATTGCTTGACGATATTTAAGGTTTCATATTGAAAGACCATGTTTGTAAACACATGAGCTCATGTCATTTGATATTGAAAATTGAATATAATTATTTTATGGGGTTTACAAATATTCAATACATTATTTTATACACATAAGTACAAATGCAACAATATTGTTGTTAAGACATATATGTATGTATATGTGTATATATATATTAACATTAATTTATTTAAGATTTAATAACAACTATAGGTAATAGAGTTTGAAGACATTTAATGCCTATTTTTAGGTGTGTTTAAAAAAAAAGGTTTTTTTTGGTATAACGATAAGCCAATGATTTGAATATGAAAGGAGCAAGGTCCAGTAGGGACTAAGTGCAAGCAAGGAGTGAGCCTCATATCTTCTTGTTTCAAATATTTATAGACATTAAAAAATAAAGGATTATTATAAGGAAAGGCTAGATAGCATGAATGGGAAGTCATTTATGAAAGCTCTAATTGGAAGTATGGATGTCCTAGCTGGAAGCATGGATATCCTAGTTGGAAGTATAGATACCCTAGCCAGGGATAAGAGGAAGATCGAATCTATGGTAGCCTCTATTCAAGCACTAGATTCTAAATCAAAAGTTATTATCAAATAAAGTTTATTCGAACATGACATAATGGGTCTAACAAGCATAGATTTAATATGCAAGTTCCATAGATACTTACCCATTTTTTTAGATTCAAATGTGGATTAAATGGAAGTGGGGATTGAATTCAAATTACTCCATGAAATTTCTTTTGAAATAATTTTTTCTTAGAATCTTCTTTAAGTTGTAAATCAGGGATAAAATAATGGTTAGTGGCTCATGGTTTATGGGAGAGAGATGGCCTATAATTAAGAACATAAAGTGAGAATTTTTTGTTAATACAAAAAAATATTAAAAGGCTTCCAATGTGGGCTAGTCTCTTTGGACTTTCATGTTAACTCAACAATAAGGAGGTTTAAATAATATTGATAATACTCTAAGGATTTCATGTAATAGGGACCAACTAACAAGGATCAAAAGCATGTTGTATAGACCTAGATATATAAATGAGAGGACATTTGCTAAAAGTAAAAAGTAATTGGGCCGTTGCTCATTTTTATAAGAAAGAGAGAAATTTCAAGGTTAGAGTCATAAACATATATGTTCCAACTACATTTACCCTTTATGATAAATGTCAGAAAGACTTTAGCTTATTTATTACAAAATTCAATTATGATTCACGATTGTGATTTGTGGATTCTTGGGGGTACTTAGACATAGTTCTATCTCATTTAGAAAAAATGGATGGTACTATTGAATGGTCTATATCAATGGATATTTTTTATTCCTTTATTATATCAAGTGGCCTTTGAAATTTTATTTCCTCAAGGTTTTAGTATGCATGGGATAATATGTCAGATTTCAAAATACTTTTCTATAAATGAATAGAAGCACACATTCACCACAAGTCATGGAAATATCAATAGCTAAAAGAAAAAAAATGAGGAGAGAAGATAGTGAAAGAAAATAGCATAAATATAATTATGTGCATGCCCTTGAGCACCAAATATTCTATATAAGATCACAATTATATGGTTCACATTGATGTGATGGATGAGGTCATTGAAGGGTATTTATAGACCTAATCCCCAACATTAACAATTATATATTATATTAATCTTAGCTAACATAAGACTCAAGGTTAAATCAAGTCCATCCATATGTTATTAAATACTTAATGAAGATATTAGTTAAATTTAATGAAATATGTGATTTAACTAATCCTATTAGGGGTAAAAACAACAAACATCGTTGATCTTGGCCTAATAATGCCATATTACCATCTTCTAACAACCCTCATAATATCAACTTGGGGCCATGGAGAGAATACATTAGAGATTATAACATCTCCCCATCATAATCTATACTCAAATGGACCAAAGAATATTTGAAATTACAAAGAGTAATTGATCCTCCCACATCACCTAGAAGATTTCCAATTTTTCCCCTTAAGTGAAGGTTTGCTATGCAAGAAGCTCCCACAATCATACAAGAAGATACTTAGACATGATTGTGGTCCCACATACAAGGAACATATTCTCTATAGCTCCAACTCCCCATAGGAAGTGGTTTTCAAATTATATATACTTTTATGATGCAAAGGTGTGTTTGAGAGATCTCATTTCTCAAGATCATTGGTCATGAAAGAGTCATGCTCGCACTTGGGGATGTAAGGACCAAATCCCTTTCTAATTTTTTTGCATATTTTGGGTTGGCAAGGAATCTACTTTCTATAACTATATTGAAAGATGTTGGTATGTAGGTGGTATTTATTAAGGATATATATAATATGGTACATGGAACTATGGCATTGGCTAAGGGAGTATGTTCTAGAACTTTGATTCATCTTGAGGCAAGCACCATTGACTTTTATAATCTTGAGGTTCCTATTTTAGAGAACCGAAAACTTCTTGCTAAGAAGACCATATTGTGGCATAAACACATGGGCCAAATAAGTGAAAAGGGTCTTAGGATTTTGAAATCTAAGGACTATGTTGAGGGGTTAATTTATTTCTCTCTTGATTTTGACTTTTGTGAACATTGTATCTATGGAAAGCAAATCATGTGAAGTCTTATTTGATCTTTTCTAAATCTATAGGGATTTTAGGTTTGGTTCATAGTGATGTATTTGGTCTCATTGATATAGTATCACTATGAAAATCCTTGTATTATGTATCTCTTATAGATGGTTTCCCTAGGAAAGCATGGGTTTTCTTCATCATACATAAATCTAAAGTCTTCTCATAGTTCAAAGAGTTTAAAGCTCTTATTGATAACTAGATAAAAATGAAGATCAAGGTATTGAGGATGGATAATTGTGAAGAGTATTATTATGAAAAGTTTGATAAAATTGTACAGAACATGGTTTTTCTAGGCATAATATAAGTCCATACACCCCTTAGTAGAATGGAGTCATAAAGTAGATGAATAGGACACTAATGGATAAAGCTAGGAGTATGCTTAGTGGAGCTAGTTTGGATGAAGAATTTTGGGTAGAATTTGTAAGCACATCTTGTTACCTGATTAACATATCTCTTGTATTAGCTCTTGTGGACAAAATCGTTAAGGATACTTGTTTAGAAAAGAAGCCTTTATTACATCAAGGTTTTTTATCGTGAGGTATATGTACATGTGCTTAAGGATAATATATCTATGTTGGATTTTAAAGCAGATTGATGTATCTTAATCGGATACAATGATGGAGTTAAAGGATGCAAGCTTTGAAATCCGAGTACCTGATAGATAAGGTATAGTCAGAATGTGATATTTAAAGAGATCATATCTCCTAAAACCTTACAACCTAAATATTAGAAGAGAGTGGTACAACTAAATCCAAATATCGAGGAGCTTGCACCTAAGGCTAAACCTAAGGTTTATTATGGACTTCAAGAGGAGGTTGATTTAAAATGTTTGGAGGTAAAAGAACAACAATCTCAAACCCCACTCTTGAGGGGTTCCACTCGATAAAGAATGCAACCTAATAGGTATAACCCATATAATTTTAGATGTATTTTTGCTTTATCTACTAATGATGATGAGCTTAGGACTCTGAAGGAGGTAATGAAGTTTATAAATAAGAAGTCCTAGAAGAAGGTCATGGATGAAGATATGGTAACTCTAGAGAATAACAACACATGGGACTTAGTGAAGCTTCCTAAGGATAGAAAACCTATTCGATGCAAATATATTTTTAAGATATTTAGTTCTAATGGCAATATTAAAAAGTACAAGGCAAGGTTAAAGGCTAAGGGATTCCTAGTTAGAGGGAATTTATTTTGGTGAGATCTTCTCTCCTATTACAAAGTTGACATCTATCAAATTTGTGGTACTATTATTGCATTTGACCTTAAGGTTGAACATATGGATGTGAAGACAATTTTTTTGCACTAGGGAATTGGGGGAGGAGATTTACATGACATAGCCAAAGAACTTTGTAATGAAGGTTAAGAAAGACTTGGTTTGTAGATTGAAGAAGTCCATTTATGGTCTAAAGTAGTCCTCGCATATGTGGTATAAATAGTTTGATTCATATATTTTGAAGTTGGATTATATCAAAGCTAAGTTTGATCACTATGTATATTTTAAACATTTTGGTGATCAATTTATTATCATTTCTATTTATGTCAATGACATGTTATTTTTAGTAATAATAAATATATTGTTAGGGATATTAAAATTGAGCTTCCCATTTTAATTTGATATGAAGTACATGAGGGCAACTAAGTTTATGTTAGGGATAGATAGAACTAACTTAAGACTTTGGTTCAATCAAATAAAATATATTAACTCTGTTTTGCATCAATTTAAGGTGCATGATTGTAAACCAATGAGTGTTACCATTTCTTTAGGAACTAATATTTCTATTAATAAATGCACTTTGGCACCATGTGAGATAGAGGATATAAGATATATCCCTTATGCAAGTGCATTACATAGATTGATGTATGCCATGGTCTGCACTAGACTAGATGTTGCCCAAGTAGCAGGAGATCTAAGTAGTTATATGTCCAATCTGAGAAGAAACATTAGATTATGATGAATAAAATCCTCAAATATCTTTGTGGCAATTTATATTATTCTATTTCTACTAAGGAGTATAGAATTTGAGCAAGATAGTATATATACATAGATTCGTAGATTTGTGTTGGATTGAAGATGTGAATAACATACAACCTACCAATGTGTATGGATTTACCTATTTTGATGGTGTGGTAAGTTGGATAAGAAAAAGATAAGTTGTAATTGCTCTTTCAAGGAAAGAGGTAGACTATATGGTAGTTACTCATGCATGCAAGGAGGCAATTTGACTTCAAGTATTGTGTTTGAATATCGAGTTGAAGCAAGATAAAAGGTTGATTTAGTGTGATAGCAAGAGTACATCAACTTGGTAAAGAACCTTACTTTTCATGTGTGTACAAAGTATATTGATGTGTAATATCACTTTATCCATGATATGATGGAGGATAAGATATTTATGATCAAGAATATGGGCACTTCTATGAGTATTGCTAATGCATTGATGAACCTAGTGAGCACAAAGAAGTTTAGATTGTGTTGATTGATTTGAGATAAATACTTAAATAAATTTGATTAGATTGTTTTACCTTTTAGGAAATTATCATAGAGAACTTATGATTGATTGGTGAAGCAATGAGTTATGCCCTAGTTGGGAAGATAATTTTATTGTTGACTAGTTGCCCCACAAAAGGTGTTATGTGTGAAAACAATAGATGATGAGATTGATCTGGCTATCAGCACCTGTAAAGCCTCATAGTATTCATCATGTAGTCATTGATGATCTAAAATTATTTGAATTATTTTTACCATCAACACCTATGAACCTTACAATATTCATCATGTGATAAGGAAGTTATAGTTTGAAAGACTTGATAAATATGATTTGAGACAAATAAAATTGAGCTATATAAAAATATTGATGATAGAGATAGATGATTTTGTGAATGGTACTAGGGGGATCTACTCACATTAGTCACCTAGTGTAATGAAAATAAACTATCTTGACTAGGATAATCATTTTCATGGCATTGTAAATGATAAGCACATTTACTAGTAGGTATAAATTCAAGTATAATGCAAGAAAGCAATAACAAGCAACTAAAAGAAATAGGTAGCCAATGCAAACTCGTATTTAATACCTTTTAATATGAATTATCTTCATTTTTTCTTTAAGTTCTTTTCCATCAAGCATGGTAAAATAGTAAGCTCTTGAACCAAACTTGGTGGTTATGATGAATGGACCTAGCCAATTAGGCTCAAACTTATCTTTGAGCTTGGTTTTAGCATTGGTGTGATTTTAATTCTCTTTAAAATTAATATCATCAACCTCAAAGAAGCAATATCAAACATTTTTACTATAGATACACTTAAGACTTTACTGGTAGATCCATAGGTTCTTGAGGGTATGGATATACTTTTCGTCAAGTAATTCTAACCAGCTAATATGGGTGGAGATGATATTCATCTCCAACAAAGGATTCCTTAAAAAAATGCACAAGGAAGGAACCTCAAGCTAAAAAGGGAGGATGGATTTAGTTTCATAAATCAAAGCATAGTGCATCATACCAATGAGAGTTCAAACACCAATATTGATCAATTTTATTAATGATATTGAAAGAAGTCTTGTTAGAAGCTTCATCTTGTCCATTACCTTGAGGATAATAAGGCTTTGACCATTTGTGCAGCATAAATATTTTGGATATTCTTGTTCTTGAAGGGTCTTCCATTATTAGAGATTAGCATGAAAGGGACACCATAGTGACTAAGAATTTGGTTAAGGATTAACTTGGAGACTTGGACTCTAGTGATTGAATCTAAATGCATGGATTGGATCCACTTAGTGAAGTACTTAGTAGCCATGATGATGAACTTATATCCATCGTATGACACTAGGTTGATCTTCCCAATGATGTCTAAGCCCCAAATAGAAAAAGGCTAAGGAGAGGTCATGAAGATTTTGGGATGGATAGGGGATAATATTATCATGCTTCTAACACTTATCACACCTCCTAACATAGTCACAAGAGTTATTTTCCATAAAGAGCCAATAATAACCCATTTGTAGGAGTTTCTTGGCAATGGTGACATGACCAAAGTGCCCACTACATGATCCATCATGGACCTCTTTTTTGATTGCTTAGACTTTGGCTAAGGTGAGGCATCTAAGGAGAATGTTGTCAAATAAATAATAAATAAAAGGTATTGTCAATGATGATATTTCAACAAACACATTTCTTAAGATTTTTATGCTCATTATAGTTCAAACCATTTGGCAATTTTCCATCCCTAAGGTAAACACATTCTAAGGATTAAGAGAAGGATATGCTTCTATAGAAGAGACTCCTAGAGGAAGCTAGCTAGAATCTAAGGTTGAAGGTTTCTTATTTTTTGAATGACATTCATAAGGGCACAATTATGACTATAGCATCGACATGGCGATTGCTAGACCTAGGGATAGCTTCAATGGTTATTTTATTAAAATTAGCCATTAGTTTAGTGATGATGTCTTTGTATGACATAAGTTTTTAGTCTTTCATTTTATAAACACCATTGACTTGGTTGACTACAAGCTGGGAGTCTCCAAAAACAAAAATGGCTCTAACCTGCAAGGCTAAGGCTATGCAAAGCCCTAAGATAAAAGCTTCGTACTCCATGGTGTTATCGATGCAAGAATGAAGACCAAGTATTCCATAATAAACTTAAACTTGATAAGCAATAAAATAGAATCAAGATGAAGAAAATAAGACAAATACATAGTACACAATATTTCACCTGGGAAAACCATTTGGGTAAAAACCCAACACAATAACCTTCTTATTGCATAAACTCAACCATTTCAAATACAATAATATAGTTATTTGTCAACCCTAATGCATATTGCATAAAATCAATCATCTCCAATACAATAATGTAGTTCTCTTTTTTTGTGTTCAAACCCTAATGCAAGTGTGAAATAAATAACAAAGGCACATGCACAGATTTTACAAAACCATGGGTTTAAAAATAACCCAAAAACAACCCATTCGAAAAACATCATTTTCCCCCTTTATAACTATAAAACATGAAAAGCATCCAACACATATCCAACATTCTCCCATTTGTTGAATACTTTCCATAGGGGTAACAACATTGTATTATCAACTATTAAGGGCAACCATGCCCATTGATTTTCTACACCAAGAAAATTTTTGAGCACTCATAGCCTTTGTTAATGAATCAACAACATTTTCTTTTGTATCATTTTTTTCCAACAACACCCAATTCCTCTCAACCATTTCTCTCACAAAATGATATTGGATATCAATATGTTTTGATCGAGCATGAAAAATAGGATTCTTGGCCAAAAAAATTGCACTCTAACTATCACTATCAATTCTCACAACCTTTTGTATAAGATCAATTGTTGAGCACAACCTTTGTAGCTACACTGCTTCCTTATAGGTATGAGTTGTTTCCATGGACTTTGTATCTATTGTGGATAAAGCAACCACTAATTACCTTTTACTCATCCAACTCACTGCCCCTCCAAAAATATTGAACACATAGGCACTAGTGGATCTTCTATTATCAAGATCTCCAACCCAATCAAAATCCACAAAACCTTGTAGATTCAAAGTTTTATTTTCTCCAACTTTTTCTTGGTAGAAGATTGCATAATTTGAGGTGCCACATAAGTATCTAAAAATCCTCTTCACAGTAGTCCAATGTTTCTTTCCTATATTGGACATATATCTTTACATTGCTCCCACTACATGTGCAATATCAGATCTAGTACAAACCATTGCATACATAAAGCTTCCCACAACACTAGCATAAGGAACTTAATACATCTCTTGAATTTCATATTTTGTCTTGGGACACTATTTAGCAGATAGTTTTTGACCAATAGGAAATGGAGTACTCACAGGTTTACTATCATGCATCCTAAACCTTTGTAGTATCAATTCAATATACTTCCTCTGATTGACCCACAATTTCTTGTTTGCACGATCCCTTATGATTTCCATACCCAAAATAAATTTTGTAGCACCAAGATCCTTCATGTCAAATTGAGAAGATAACTAAGATTTGAATGAACTAATCATCTCTTTATTGTTACCAATTAACAACATGTCATCCACATACAAAATAATGATAACAAAATTTTCACCTTCTTCTTTGAAATACACACAAGGATCTGCTTTGCTTCTGTTAAGCCCAAGTGCCAAAAAAAACTTCTCAAATTTATTATTCCACATTCTTGGTGATTGCTTCAAGCCATAAAGGGACTTTTTTAGCTTGCATACCAAGTCCTCCTTACCTCTTACCTTAAAGCATTTTGGTTGTGCCATATATATTTCTTCCTCAAGTTCACCATGTAGAAATGTTGTCTTTACATCCATTTGTTCTATTTCAAGATCGAAAGCAACAACAATAGCCAATAAAAATCTAATAGAATTTAATTTAGCCATAGGAGAAAAAATATCACCAAAGTCAATTCCCTCAACTTGAGAAAATCCCTTTGCTACCAGGTGAGCTTTATACTTCTCCAATTTTCCTTCTACATTGTACTTCTTAAATACCCATTTACATCCAATAGGTTTTCTTTTAGGAGGTAATTTCACCAAGTCCCATGTTTGATTTTTCTTTGACTCCATTTCCTCCTCCATAGCCTTTTTCCAAGACTTATTTTCACTTGATCCAAGTGCCTCCTTTATAGTCTTGGGATCTTCATTAGTAACTGATAAATATGATAAAGTAAATGTAAAATAGAAATCATGAGGACTATACCTTTTTGGTATTCTTCTTACTCGATCTAATCTTCTCAAAACTAGAGTTTCTAGTTTTGCATTTTTAGCTTCCTCCTCCCCTTCTTCTTATGAATTTTCCTCTTCCAACTCTCTCTCTAATTCATCTTCTATAGTAGCATCCAATTTAGACATAGGTTCCTCCCATTCTAGTGTAACTTGAACTTGTTCAAGTTCTTTGTTTGGTTGTAGTTCCTATTTAGGGACCCCTTTTGTTTCTCTAAAGATTACATTATGATTGTGAAGTAGGGGAAAAATGGTGCACCTAAGAATGCTAAACAAGATGCATCTATATCTGGTATTAATCAAGCATTATAAAAGGACATATTCAAGCAACCATGGAAGCCAAATAAGTGCAAGAAAATGGTGTTTCTCTTTATTTCATTTAATAAATCAGAATCATGGTTACATAGATGTCCCCTTGAGGGCTCTTAGTTTGATACACTTGTTTACAAAAATGGGTGCCCAAGGATCAAGTCCTTTCAAACAAGCTCGTGTGCACTTCCAATGTTCTTCCTCGTACCCACAATTGAGGTGGGTGAACCTATGATGCCGCTACTTCATTATTCACTGTTATGATCTTGTATTCCTTCCTCATGCACTGTAAAACCTGCACCTGCACACAAGGAAACCAGATTTGTTAAATAGCAAGTGCGTAGAATGTGAAACATGCAAAAGCCATACATGCAACTATAAGCTAGAAAGTGTAAATATGCAATGCGCCTATCTAAAACAACTCCAAATGATATGAAATCATAGATACATGCATAATAGATGATTTTGGGAAGATATAATTAAAAATAGAATAGAAATTGCCTCTGAATCCATGTCGCATTCGCAGTGCACCTACAAAGCCTACAAAACCCAAAACAAGCAATTTTTGGACCAAAACACCTCCAAATCAAACCAAAATTGGAAAGTATACATAAAATGATATTTTAAGAGGACCCATATGGTCATATTTGCAAAATCAGTCACATTTTCATGTGCATCTTCAGATGGTCCCCAGAAGCCTACAAAACCTTAAAATTGCAATATCTCACTCAATATAACTCCAAATTGCATGAAATTTGGACAGCATGTTCATAATATAACCTAGAATATTCCTAATTAAAAATAGTAGAAAAATTATGCACATATATATCACCATCCCTTGCAGGGATGGTGGTGACTGTCACAGAATGGGGACCGTCCTGGGGTGGGATGACCACCAGTTTTGCTCCTAATTTACCACCAATTCCTCTGTGAATTGGTCAAAAACCCTCTCAATAGTGTTGTCATAAAATTTGGTGGTGAAATTCACTCAGATTGATTTGGTTTTGCAAATAAATTGTGCCTCTTGAATCACTCGCAAACCTCCTTCGCTAGGTAGATATTTCGAGGGAAAAAGGCACAAAAGGGTGAGGGGAAATCTTGGCAGCACTTCATTGCTATGTCTCAAAACTCCTCTCTATATTTTGTGTGGAAAATGGATCCACTTTATAGCCAAAGGGAGCCTTTGGGAAAATGGGCATGCAAGGGCATGCAGGGCAAGAGGTGCCACTTGTCTAAAACTGAGCATGCATTGGAAGGGGAAGAGAATCTCCCATTTTGGCCTCCATTTTGTAGCATGTCATAAGGATTTTGCGCCCTCAGGTCTTGCATGCTCAAATAGGTGGGATAAATGGTAGTTTTTGGGTGCCATTTGTCCAAATTTGACTTTTTGGGAGTCAAAGCTTGTGGTCGTCCCACCCAGGGATGGCCGCTTTGCCACCGTCCCTGGGTGGGATGGCCATGAACTGTGACCATCCCAGGGTGGGATGGTCATGCCTATGTGGCCCAAAACCTCCCAAAAGTGGGGTAGAGCCTTCCAAGAGTGGTTAGGACCACTATTAAACCTCTGAGGGTTGCCCAAGGGGGCCATATGATGTCAATTAGCCAATGCTTTTGGTCGCCTAATCGTATTGACATGATTTTAGTGTCTATAGATGCCCCTTTTTGAGATGCATTGTGTGCAACACAATGCTGAGAAAAAATAGATGACTAAAATATTGAATTATTAGGGTTATTCAATAACCTAACCAAATTTAGATGCCCCAATCATGGAAAGAGCATGCGTTCTTGAATCCTTGCTTCTGACGAGCTAAGGAACTTGCTTCAAGTACAACCATTCATATGAGGTTTACTTGATCTTGGAAATTGTTCAGTCATGAAGCAGTGAATCTCGAGTTCCTTTATTTGTTGTAAATTTGTGCTTGTTTGTTGCCCCAAGCAGGGGCGTGATTATCTTTGTCAATGATTCGTTGGACGAACGCAATTTGCATGATTGAGTGTTTGATTGTTGATTTTGATTATGAATTCATTAAGTATGACTACCCCCTCAAGTGATGATTCAATGAGGGAATGACCAATGAGAAAAGTGATGAGTCACTTGACCCATATGACTTTGTTAGGGTTTCCTTCAGTTTTACCCATTGAAAAATGGAGCATTTTTGAGAGGATTTTGGTGACTTTGTTGATGCTTCATGGAAGAAAGGAGTTGAAAACTTCATTCCCATGGGGTGGTCCAGCCACAATGGCCTTATTAGGGATTAAAGTTAGGAATTTTCCATTTCTCCATGAGCAATTTAGGTTCATCTGGATGCCTATTGAATTTTGACCAAATTTAAGCTATTTTTGGTGGGTTTTGGACCCTTTTTGGTGCATTTTTGAGTTGTTTTGAGCTGATTTTTTGGTGGCCATCCTAGGGTGGGATGGTGGCCCACTTTATGACCATCCTAGGGTGGGAAAGTTGGCCAATTAGCCACTCATCCCACCCAAGGATGGTCATGGCCCTGGGAGGGTTATTTAAGCCAAAAATGGGTCATTTGGGCTCATTTGTGCATTTCCAACTTTGCAGTTTGAGAGGTGAGGAGGAGGAGAGTGATTATATGTAGTGGAGTGCTACTAAAATCATCCTATAGTCACCATGAGCTAGTGTGTAGACTCATCCAGCGGTGGAGCCGGTGCGAGGCGGGTAAGAGTTGAATTTCTTACTGCACTATGCTAGTGTTAAAAGTGGAATTATTGCTTGTTTTTGCTTTTTGGCAGAGCACACTAAATCCTCGGTAATTGAACCTAATTAGGGATGCCCTATAATGTTTTATGCTTATTTTTGTATTTTTATGCAATTTTATTGCTTTTTATGGCTTAATTTTTATTGTTTTTGGTGGCCTAAAAGGCCCATTTTGGCCCAATTTGGGGGTCATCCCTGGGTGGGATGGCTAGCCTGGGTTGTTTGGTGGCCATCCCTAGGTGGGATGGTCATAGATTTGGGGGCCATACCTGGGTGGGATGGTCACAAACTAGCCTAAAAAAGGGGCCTTTTTGGGTATTTTTGGGTCATTTTGAAGCTTGTTTGGTGCTTATTATTGATCGACCTATCTCTTCTAGGTGGTTAAGAGTCGGTATCAAGTTTCAACTCTCTTTGAGACCACGAGAGACTTATTGATATAGGTATACTAGGAATGGCTTGATGCCATTGGCCTCAAGCATGTGATGCGGTTAGAGCCCATGGTGGGTGACCGTGCTTACTTGACTGCTCTTATTGACTTGTGGGATCCATGCACCAACACCTTCCACCTATCGATAGGGGAGATGATGGTGATGTTGGAGGATATCTATCAGATATTATGCATTCTGATAGAGGGGTGGTCGATTGTGTCTACTCACCGTGATCGAAGAGAGGCAGTGATGGAGAGGTACTTTGGTAGGGCCACGGAGGAGGTGATAGGGGACTCTCTCAGTGGAGGCATACTAGTGGGGTATTGGTATGAGGCTAGGGTATTGGGTGTGAGGCATATTTTGTTGATGATACTGATCTCTAATATGCTACTACTAGACTCATCAAGCACCAGGTTTCCCTGGAACCTTCTGGAGTTAGTGTTTACTCTGGTAGGGTGCACTATGGAGCAACCACTAGTGATGGCATGGGGGATGACACTACTAGCATAGTTGTACGATGAGTTGTACGAGATCCACTCCTAGGGGTGGAAGGGCTTGGGATGCAACTTTCTACTATAGGTGTGGGGGTGGCAGCACATAGCTATGGATCGACCACAGGGATTGCCTTGGATGTCATGAGCATAGCTAGCAGATCGAGATATTGGCTATGGGATCCTATGGTAGTGGGTCTAGGAGGTAGGGTAGATTTGGTGCTAGGTAGGTGATGTGGGCCATTATACCTAGTATTTTGCAGGACTCAGAGTAGTGGATGTACTCTAGAGATCTTACAAGGATTTCCTAGCATGGTCCGATGTTGAGGCATAGCTCCATCGGGTGAGGCGAGGTAGATGGTTGGTTGGTCGACATGGGATAGAGCGGGAGTTCTTCCCTTATGCTTGGGTTATGTGGTAGTTTGGGCTACGATAGGGGTTTCCCAGTGAGCTAGTGGTCTACCAATATCATGGGGATGAGAGGACACTAAGGTGGCCGCTAGTGGAGGCGGTAGGGGAGGAGGCAGATCCTGTAGTAGACATTCTAGACTTGGATGATGTCGGGACTATAGAGGAGTATGACTCCTGGTGGGTGATGCGCTAGTGGTAAGGGAGGGACCACTAGGGGGAGATGCGGTAGGGGCAATAGTGGAGGCTCAGTAGGATGCTCTTGAGGAGGGCCAGGGAGAGGTAGGTGAGTGACATGGGCTTCATCACATGGTAGATGAGTAGGCAGACCTCCTAGACTTAGGAGATCAGGGTGACTTTGGGGATGATGATACTAGGGATCAAGGGGTGTAGGTACAATAGGTCATGTGGGGTGACACAGATATAGAGCTGTAGGATGAGTTGATTAGGGTCAGGTAAGAGAGATATCTCCTTCAAACATAGGTACAGGATGCCCATGTAGAGATAGCAGCTCTACGAGCACAGTTGAGATCTTGAAGCCCTAGTCGGGAGGGACCTAGTAGTGGGGAGATAGCTAGGCTATGGGAGGAGGTGGCATAGCTCTAGGTCTTAGTGGATACCTACCAAGTGTGATGTCGATAGGATTGGACCTATACTTATGAGTTGGAGGATGAGATAGTGCACCTTAGGGGGTGCATACCAACCCATCCATCTACTAGTGGGTCACACCAGAGTCGATGGAGTGGTATAGGATAGTCTTCAGCTAGGATGGGGGCGCCTAGCTCTACATAGAGGGTAGATAGGGTAGGTGGTGGTAGGTCAAAGAGTTCTTGGTGGACTCGACCTGAGGGTAGGGGTGAGAGTCGTAGTACCGGTCCTGCGTGACCATGGTTATTGAGACTCTGATGGCTCTTTTTGTATTTTGGATTTTTGGTAGTGTGAGGTCGGAGGACCCACTTTATTGTAGCCTATGGGCAGCTCGAGGATTATGATGTATCTTTTTACCCCATACATATACAAATATATATGAGCTTTTCTATGTTTGTCATCATGTAGTTTCCTACTGCTTTATGAGATGTATGCAATGTATTTATTTGCTTTATGATATGATGATGGATGTTTATCATGTATGCATATGTTGTAATGTGATTTGATTTGATGATATGTATATGCATGGATGTATGATGAGATGGATGATTTATTGATCTAGATGATGAAATGTGGATACTATATGACATACTATGTTAGCACCATAGACTGTATAGAATTCATCAATTCATTTGTGATATTGTCATGAGACTATGTAATGGATTTATGAAAATGTAAACTGACATATATGTGATAAAATGGAATGAATAATAGGATGTTATAGGATGTCTTTGAGGTTTTCATGAGACTCAAACACTCTAGTCAATTGATCAAAAGTTATATACTAACCATGCAAGACTTTTTGACAAGGTATGAATCTGCTAGGATGACCCAGATACTCAATATCCCTATGTGTGCAAGTGAGTTCATTTTGTGATAAGCATAAGGTTACCCCAATGCCAAATAGGATTGATGCAGCCCATCTGTACTAAATATCACCCTATGAGTAGCATGATCCTAGGTTTTGTACGTAGTTGGATTAGACCACTAGGTAGTATAGGCTACCAAAAGCTAGCTCATCCACATGCAAACATTGGTCTATACACACGCAAGATGCTAATGTGATAGACATATCATCATGCGTAAGGATACCACCATTTCTAGGAAGGCTTGATGCCACCTAACCTATAATGAGGATCACCTTATGGTTTGTCAAATGCTAAGAATTCCAGGGATTCAAGTTCAATACTCCCTTATTTTCTTTTATTTGATTTCAGGGATACTTGCTCATACTTAGTGATGAAAATCACTATTTATTTTGTATTTTGTTTTCTTTGAGCAAGGGATTTGGGGAGTGGTGATAACCACTATTTATTTTGCTTTTGATTTTTGCTTTTTGGGATTTTTCTTATTGATAGTGGTGAAAACCACTGTTTATTTTAGGGAATTGGGTAAGGAGGAGCTTGTCCTTTTGTCAATTCTCAGCATTTTTGAACCATTCACATAGGGGGATGAGCAAGATAAAATTTTCACTTAAGGTAACCTAGACCACTTCGTAGGTTTCATATTTCCTTGTGCAAAACTTGGATTTATTAGTGTGAAAAATGTGTTGGGATTTTGATGTATACAAGGTACAATCTAAGCAAGACTCTACCTCCTAAAAATTAGGCTAGCTTTCTACAAAATCTGAAAAGAAAACTAGAGATGGTTGAGTGACCAAAAACCCTAATGACATTCTAGAACAAATAACTAGGTGAAGGGAATAGACACAAATATGAAAAGTGGGAAATGTAGATGGAAATGATAAGTGAAATATGAAATGATGTGAATGATGACTTTGAAAAAATTGATTTTGAATGATGACTAATGTATAGTCTTAGTGCTAGACATGTATGAGCAACTCTAAAATGCAAAGTGCAATGATGAGTATGCCTAATGTAGGTGATTATATAATGTAATGGTATGCAATGCGATGCAATGCAATATTTTTGTATTTTTGATATTTTGATAATGTTTTTGAGTTTTGATTGATATATATGTATATACATGTTGACCAATGGGCTTATTAGATGCCATTGGGGTATTTTGGGTGACCAAAGGGCTTATAGATGCCTTTGGGGCTTTTAGGATTGACCAAGTGGTTTGTGGAAACCTTGGAGCATTTTGGGGTGACCTAGATGGTCATAGACCACCTAGGAGCATTTTTGGTTGACCAAGTGGTTTGTAGATACCCTTGGAGCATTTTGGGGTGACCTAGATGGTCATAGACCACCTAGGAGCATTTTGGGTTGACCAAGTAATTTGTAGATACCCTTGGAGCATTTTGGGGTGACCTAGATGGTCATAGACCACCTAGGAGAATTTTGGGTTGACCAAGTAGTTTGTAGATACCCTTGGAGCATTTTGGGGTGACCTAGATGGTCATAGACTATCTAGGAGCATTTTGGGTTGACCAAGTAGTGTGTAGATACCCTTGGAGCATTTTGGGGTGACCTAGATGGTCGTAGACCACCTAGGAGTATTTTGGGTTGACCAAGCGGTTTGTAGATACCCTTGGAGCATTTTGGGGTGACCTAGATGGTCATAGACCACCTAGGAGCATTTTGGGTTGACCAAGTGGTATGTAGATACCCTTGGAGCATTTTGGGGTGACCTAGATGGTCATAGACCATCTAGGAGTATTTTAGGGTGACCTAGATGGTTATAGACCATCTAGGAGCATTTTGGGTTGACCAAGTGGTTTGTAGATACCCTTGGAGCATTTTGAGGTGACCTAGATAGTCATAGACCACCTAGGAGCATTTTTGGTTGACCAAGTGGTTTGTAGATACCCTTGGAGCATTTTGGGGTGACCTAGATGGTCATAGACCACCTAGGAGTATTTTGGGTTGACCAAGCGGTGTGTAGATACCCTTGGAGCATTTTGGGGTGACCTAGATGGTCTTAGACCACCTAGGAGCATTTTGGGTTGACCAAGTAGTTTGTAGATACCCTTGGAGCATTTTGGGTTGACCTAGATGGTCATAGACCACCTAGGAGCATTTTGGGTTGACCAAGCGGTTTGTAGATACCCTTGGAGCATTTTAGGGTGACCTAGATGGTCATAGACCGCCTAGGAGCATTTTGGGTTGACCAAGCAGTGTGTAGATACCCTTGGAGTATTTTGGGGTGACCTAGATGGTCATAGACCACCTAGGAGTGTTTTGGGTTGACCAAGCGGTTTGTAGATACCCTTGGAGCATTTTGGGGTGACCTAGATGGTCGTAGACCACCTAGGAGCATTTTGGGTTGACCAAGCAGTTTTTAGATACCCTTGGAGCATTTTGGGGTGACCTAGATGGTCATAGACTACCTAGGAGCATTTTGGGTTGACCAAGAAATTTTTAGATACCCTTGGAGCATTTTGGGGTGACCTAGATGGTCATAGACCACCTAGGAGCATTTTGGGTTGACCAAGCGGTTTGTAGATACCCTTGGAGCATTTTGGAGTGACCTAGATGGTCATAGACCACCTAGGAGTATTTTGGGTTGACCAAGCGGTGTGTAGATACCCTTAGAGCATTTTGGGGTGACCTAGATGGTCATAGACCACCTAGGAGCATTTTGGGTTGACCAAGCGGTTTGTAGAAACCCTTGGAGCATTTTGGGGTGGGCCACAACACTCTAGGGATGGAAATGTCATAGATGAAGGATTTTCAAGGGTTTAGGATCCTCGATTCCTTTGAATAAGGCTAGGTAGTAAGTTTCAAGTCTGATATAACTAGTGATGACAAAAGGACCTAACCATTTTACCGTAAACTTGTCCCATAGATGGGGCAGCAAATTAGAATTTTGTTGGTTCTCTTTCAGAACGAGATCATAAACTTGAAAGTCTCTATGATGGAATTTCATATTATAAGCTCTCTTAAGATGTTCTTGATAAACACGTAAGTGCTCAATAACATTGATGCATCGTTCATCAAACAACGTAAGTTGGTCTAAGTGAGCCTGTTGTGTGGTATCATCATCGATGAACTCTTGCATGGATATGCATAGTGATGGGATTTCCAGCTCTAGAGGCATGACTGCCTTGACATCATACTGTAAAAATCTGAACTAGATTTATTATTCAGTAGGGGGTGTTTAAATAATACAGAGTTTACAACTGCATACCTGGATTAGCCCGGGTTGGGCGCATCTCAACAGGATGCAGGTATAACAATATACCAGCCGAACTAATTAGACAAAATAGTCTAATTAAAATAGAAGTTAAAGTATGCTAACATCCCCCTTTATTACATTATTTGGGTAATGTAATAACTAATAGCTATACTAACATCCCCCCTGATTACATCATTTTGCAATACAAAGAGAGCTGCGAAACAATTCAAATTTGACACGTGCAAGTGCCTTAGTGAATATGTCTGCAACTTGAGCATCGGTGGGAATGTGTTGAAGCTGAATTCGGTGCTTTGGAACTTCATCTCAAATGAAATGACATTGTGTGTCAATGTGCTTTGTTCTTTCATGATGGATTGGATTCTTGACGAGGTTCAGAACACCCTGATTATCGCAAAACAAGTGTATTGGAGATTTTGATGGATGGCCCATACTTGTCAGAATGTGATGCAACCATATCACTTCACACACAGCTTCACGTGCGGCGCGATACTTTGCCTCTGTTGATGAAATAGAAACCACCTGTTGCTTCTTGTTGTGTCAAGAGACAGGACCGGATCCCAGATGAAAAATGTATCCAGAAGTTGACTTGAGATCATCAAATGATCCGGCATAGTCGGAGTCTGTGTATCCTTGCAAGAAGAATTTGTCGTTCTTCTTGTATTCTAGGCCATATTCCATAGTACCACGGACATAGTGAAGAACACGTTTTGTTGCTTTCCAATGAGTGGTCTTAGGCTCCTGCATGAACCTCGAAAGATAGTTGACAGCAAATACGAGATCCGGCCTAGTATTTGTTAGATATATGAGACTCCCAATCAACTGTCGATAGAGAGTACCATCTACCTAAGGTGAATCATCATATCGTGATAACTGAAGTCCATTCTCCATCGGAGTTGCCATTGGCTTGCAATCAGTCATGCGATATTTTTCCGAGCAATGTCTTGGCATATTTTTTCTCGAGACACTTTGATGGAGTGCTCCTTCCGCTAAATTCCGGACCAAGACAATAATGGAGAAGTCCGAGATCTGTCATCTCAAAAGATTTACACAAGTTTCTTTTGAGATAGAGATCATAGTTTTTGAACTCCCCGTAATGAGCGAGATCATCAACATAGAGTACAAGCAACACTATCTCGGAACCCTGTTTCTTGAAATAGAGGTTTGCATCCGACGGACATCTCTTAAATCCATGCCGCATAAGGTGATTGTCCATTTTTATATACCAAGCTCGAGGAGCTTGTTTCGGACCATACAAGGATTTGAACAATTTGCAAACCTTCGCTCTTGGCCTTCCACTTCAAATCCTTCAGGCTGAGTCATGTAGACTTCTTGTTGGAGATCACCATTTAGAAAGGCACTTTTGACATCCATCTGGTGAACTTTCCACCCATATTGTGCTGCCATAGCACACATAGCCCGAATTGTGGTCATCCGAGCAGTAGGTGCAAAAGTTTCCTCATAGTCAATGCCTTCCTTTTGAGCATAGCCCTTTGCAACAAGACGGGCCTTATGCTTATCAATTGTTCCATCTGCCTTGTACTTGACTTTATATACCCATTTGCAGCCAATGGGCTTCTTTCCATGTGGCAGATCAACAAGCTTCCAAGTTTTATTTTTCATCAAAGACTCATACTCTGTATCCATAACGGCATTCCACTAAGGCTCACTAAGAGCATCTTGCACTGATGCAGGTTCAAGATCATCTATGGTAGACATGAATGCCCTGTCATCATCAATATCCATATCCTCTACTTCTGTACGTGGAGTTACAGAAAGTTCCTCAAAATATTGACAAAGATCATCAACCTCACCAGTTTCTTTGGCTTCTTTTTCCTTTTGAGCCATACTGCGTGTACGAGGTCTATCCAAGTTCAAATTGGGAGGAGTGGATAAATTTGCGTCTCTGATTGTATTTGTACACCATTTTGGATTCTTCTTCGGTGGTGTTGAAGAAGATGTAGAAGGACCTCCTATCTCGTGTTGATGAAGGAATCTTCTCTTCCTTAGATTCCACAAGATCTAGGTGTACTTTAGATGTGCTCTGTGATGTGAAAGCTTCATCAAAGACAACATCTCTCCTGACATGAATTTTCTTGGTCAAAGGATCTATCAAACGATATCCTTTAGAGTGCTCATCATAACCAAGAAAAATACATCTCAGTGTTTTCTCATCTAGCTTCTTCCTTTTCTCTTTCGGTATGTGCATGAAAGCGTGACATCCAAAAATTCGTAGATGAGATATGGAGGGTTTTCGACCACTCCATGATTCTTGTGGAGTCATTCCTTTTAGGGCCTTTGTGTGTGCCCTATTCAACAAATATACTGCAGTGGTGACAGATTCTGCCCAATATTGTTGCCCAAGAGTAGCTCCTGTGAGCATACAATGAACCATTTCCATGATAGAACGGTTCCTTCTCTCAGCAACTCCATTTTGCTGAGGAGTATAGGTAGTTGTTAACTGTCTCTTGATTCCATGCTTATCTAAGAATGCAAAAAATTCTTTAGAGGTAAACTCCCCCCCTCGATCTGAGCGGAGGGTTTTAATAGAAGCTCCTAACTCCTTCTCAACAGATTTCTTGAACTGCTGGAAGAATGCGAAAGCTTCAGATTTCAGTTGGAGAAAGAAAACCCACATCTTTCGTGAGTAGTCATCTACGAATAGCTGAAAGTACCTCTTCCCTCCACAACTATTGGGTGTGAGAGGACCGCACAGATTAGTGTGAATTAACTCCAGAGGTTTTTGTGCTCTTGTTGAGCTCTTCTCAAATGGTACTCTATGCTGCTTTCCTGCCAAGCGGTCGAGCACACCGGCAATGTGGCGAAAGGGAAGGAAGACCCTTTACCATCTCATACTTACCGAGCTCAAGTAAGTAGCCAGAACTAAGATGCCCATATCTCTTGTGCCATAGGGAAGTTGCCTCCTTGGTAGAGACAGTCATGGCAACATGTGGAGTAGAGATAGCATCTAGGGCAAATAAGCCATGCTTATATGAAGCTGTTGCAATCTGCTTACCCTTCCTGGTAATAGTACAACACTTCTTGCCATTCTCAACACGAAAGTTGACAACCATATTTCTATCCAGGATTTGTGTGACTGACAACAAATTGTTAGCCAATCCTGGAACATAGAGGACTTTGTCAATCTAACACTTGCCATCAGGAAGAGTGACTGAAACTGTACCCTCTCCCTAAACCCTGTAGGTTTTATCATCAACAATGGTGACAGGTTTGCCCTCTTTGGCCACGAATGATTCAAACCATGATCTGTCGCCAGTCATATGTTTGCTAGCTCCAGAATCGACATACCAAACATGATCCCTCTGTGTGGAATCTGTGGTAGTCATGAGCACCTTGTGTGCCCATTAAAAATCTGAGTCAAATTCTTCAATAGCAACATTCACTCGGGGTTGCTTGTTTTTATTTTGTGGTTTGTTTTGGCCTTTTTGCTTGTTCTTATGCCAACACTGTTGGTGTCATGGTTGTCTTTCTCACAGATCTTGCACCACCTCTTCTTCTGTTGAGGTTGTTTTCCTTTTCCTTTCATGTCCTGTTGAGAATTTCCTCCTTTCTGAAAGTTGCCTCCTTTTTGCCCATTACCTTTCTTCCTAGAACCCTGCCTGTTGGTGTATAGGGCTGTATTGGAAGAATCATCCTTGTGAAGTTGGCGTGCCTCCTGTTGTTGAAGCGGATTGACCAACTCGATGTAGGTAATTTGTCATTGAGACACCTGGATGGAGGTGATCAACATATCAAATTAATAAGGTAAAGCTCTCATCACAATTGAAATGAGAAGCTTTTCGTCCATAGAATCTCCCAAAGAATTCAATTTCTATTTCAATTCAGACACTCTGCACAGAAAGAGTTCAACTGTTTCACCCTGTCTCAAACTCAGATTATGAAGTTGTTGTTGAAGATGAAGAATGGTGGAATCATTCTTTCCCTCATAGATGGTTCTAAGGGCATCCCATGCCTCTTTACCACTTGCTTTGTCGGCTATATGAGGTTGCACTTCATCTAAAACAAGCAAACAAAATGAGCACCTTTGCTCAGATGTCTTTCTTGTCAAAAGCTATCCGATCGGCGAAGGAGTTGTGGATCCTGATGCTGATGAAGGCCTAGATGTTACTCCAGTAACAATATCCCATAAATCTTCCATTTGGAGAATTTCCTTCATCTTATGTTTCCATGGTGTATAATTTGGACCTTTCAATAACTGATGAGGATCAGTCATCAATTTTGCAACAGCGGCCATAGTGAAGGTTCCTTATATCACCAATTGGTCCCCCTTTTGATATACCTTTTTCTAGGTCGTTAAACCATACAAAATGCCCGCCCTTACGTGAGGGAAACTACAGGTATTTAGAAAGATCAACAAAAATCACCCGCCCTTACGTGAGGGAGACTATAGGTGAGTTTTAGAGATCATACGATACGTGGAACATAAGCAGTACCGAAAGGGAATCACCTTGTTGATGGCACCTACCATAGAATATTCTTCTCATGCGTGGGGCGTAACTTCCCCTAAACACTATGAAGAATACTTCATCAGGATTTACGCCTAAACACAAGAGCGATTAAGGGTAGTGGATGGAGTAAAAAAATGCAAAAAATGGCAAACTTATCTCTCCCCGATGATTTATAGAGAACAAGCTCAGACGTCATTGTAGCAGCTATATTAGGCGGCGGATACAGTAGCCCAATCACGACAGCTTTACCTGTAAGTTTTGACCAGAGGTATCACAAATACCGAACGCTGCAGTGCAATAAATTGCACGGATGGGTTTTAATTATTCCGGGGACTTCGGGAGTGTATTTGATTTTTTTTAACTTTTAATGTAGTGCAAAAAATGAAATATGCAACATACAACATAAAAAGTGCCCACAAGAATTAACCCTCCAGGTGTCGGTCACAGCCGAAAATGCACCTTTTACAATTCGCCAAATTGCTTTTTCAGAAAATTACTCACATTCCCCCTTTGATTTTTTGAAAAAAAATATCCCCCCTTAAAAAAATTCTCTTTAACAAAGCATTTTAAATAATTATTATGTATTTAAAGTTAAAATAAATAATTTTAATTTATATAGTTTTTAAAACTTATGAAAAAATAAATTTTAATTTATAAAGTTTTAAAACTATAAAAAAAATAAATTAAAATTAAAAATTTTAACTAAAAAAATAATAATTAAAAAACCTTTGAAAAAAAAAAATTACCTTTGAAAGGGGGGAGTCGGCGGGATTTGAACCCCCGACCTGCAGGCTCCCAGAGCCTTACCGCATGGATCACGACCACGTGAGCCAGTGGGCTGATCCGAAAGGATCAAGGGACCCCCTCATATTTGAGGAGGGTCCTCAACTTGCTGCTTCCTCCTCTGCAGTGGCCTCCTCTGCTAGTCGCTGCTCTCCACTGCTGCTTCGTCGCGACTACCTTCACGCACCGGGGCTCTTTTTTTTTTTTTTAAATCTCGCGCGGTTTGCACGTTCCTCACTGCGTCAGCGGGGGGGGTTTCTTTTAATACCCGCGCTCAGCGGGGGGGGGCTGGACGCGCGACTGCGCGCATTCCAGCATGGGTTTGCACGGACAGACGTCCGCTCAACGGGGGGGGGGGTGCAGTGGACGTCCTACATCCGCAGTGCTTCCCTCCTACGCACCGCGGACGTCCTGCATCCGTAGTGCTTCCCTCCTGCGCGTCCGTAGACAAGGAGGCGGGGGGCGCAAGCGCGGCGTCCAGCTACGCTGCGTCCTACGTCTCGCGAGGATGCAGCTCCCTGCGTCCTGCATCCCGCGAATTTATTTTTTATTTGTTATTTTTCAAGTTAATCATGCGATGGCATGATTATCACATCGCAAAAAAAAACTTAAAAAAATATTCGCACAGATCGGGAAAAGAATGCGTTCAAAAAAAAAACGCAGCAACTTTCTCCCTGCAAACAGCTTCCGCCTCCAGCCTTCTCTCACTGCAAAAAATTGCCGTAGCAATCTGGCTCTGATGCCATGTAAAAATCTGAACTAGATTTATTATTCAGCAGGGTGTTTAAATAATACAGAGTTTACAACTGCATTCCTGGATTAGCCCGGGTTGGGCGCATCTCAACAGGATGCAGGTATAACAATATACCAGCCGAACTAATTAGACAAAACAGTCTAATTAAAATAGAAGTTAAAGTACGCTAACACATACACTAGAAAAAATAGAGTGGCCCTAGTGGGTGTCCAAATACTAGTGTGGTAGGCCCATAGAGCAAGGGGTATTTGTGTGTGCCAATCGGTGTGATTCTCTTTAACTATTTTCTTCATAATGGCAATCAATGTTTTGTTTGATGCCTCTGCTTGCCCATTTGCTTGTGGATAATAGGGCATCGAAAAGCTATGTTGGATATTATACTTTGTTGTTAAAGCACGCACATATTTGTTCTTGAATGATGTCCCATTATCTAAAATTATCTTGGATGGAATACCAAAATGACAAATGATATTATGCAATATGAACTCCACGATGCGGGGTCCTATCATAGTGGTAAGGGGAATTGCTTCCACCCATTTTGTGAAATACTCGATAGCCATAATGATGAATGTGTGATGGCTCGAGGAGGTAGGTGATATTTTCTCGATTAAATCAAACCCCCATTGCGAGAATGGCCAAGCCGATTGAATCGATTGTAAGGCCTAAGAAGGTACGTGTGTCAAGTTAGCATGGTGTTGACACTTTACACACTTCTTAACATAAGCACAACAATATCGCTCTAAAGTTGGCCAATAATAGCCCATGCGAAGAATGCACTTTGCGATGGCCATGCCGCTAAAATGGCCACCACATGTACCGTCGTGTGCTTGGGCGATTGCCCAAACTGACTCTTGATGCTCTAAGAAATGAAGGAGGATACCTTCGTAGCTTCGATGATACAAAATATCTCCTAGTAAGACATACTTTGCTACTTTTTGTTTAAATGTCCTTTTGGTGGCATGCGACAACCCAAAAGGGAGATTACCAAGCTTTAGGTAATCCTTGATTTGGGTAGACCAGTCCTATTGTGAGGAAGCCTCGATTGCATGAATTGTCTACCCCTTTTGAAGTTCATCCCGAGTAAATGCTGATTGGGAAAGAACTTGTAAGAATAGTGTTGTGTTGCTATCAAAAGGAGTTTGAGGGAATAGAGTCCCCCAAGCGGCATGATTCAAGTGCTCATGAATTTGTGAGAACCTTTCTTGATGAGGTTCAATATGAATCATGTGGACTTCTGGCGTGGACTTGAGTGTTCTCACACTCAACCATAGATTGTGATAGTATTTTGACCTGAATGGTTGTCATATCATCAGTAGGGTTCTATGGGATCAAGGACCCCAAGGAGGCCATTGTATCCACAAAATTATTTGATGAGCGAGGGAGTGCCTCGATATCATACCATTCAAAATTTGCTAGGATTTTATCCACAAGGGCTTTATAGGCTTGCAAAACTGGACACTTGCATTGGAAAATCCCTTTGACCTAGTTTACGATGAGCAAGGAGTCACCAAAAATGTTGAGCTTGGTTATTTTCATGGTGACAACCATTTGAAGGCCTATGAGCAAGGCTTCATACTCGGTATTGTTGTTGGTGCATGGGAAATCAAGTTTGAAAGATAGGGGTATAGGAGCCCCTTGAGGTGTGAAAAACATAATTCCTGTGCCACCCCCTTGCTCACATTTGGAGCCATCGAAGAAGAGAGTCATATCGGCTTGTGACTCAGGCTCATCAAAATCAGGTGATTCTGAAATGTGGAAGACTCCATCATCGGGTAGCTCCATACTAAGAGGTTGATCATCCTGGAGAGGAGCCTCTATGAGTTGATCGATGATGACCTGACCCTTAATTGATTTTTTTCTAATAAATTCTAGGTCAAACTCCATCAACAACATGATCCATTTTATCATGCAATTGTTGTGATAAGTATGACTCATCATGTATCACAATGGATTCTCTTTTGATACAACATATGTGGTATGACTAAGCATGTAATGGTATAGCTTCTTGGTGGTGAAAACCATCTCTAGGCATAGCTTTTCAATGTATGCGTATTTGATTTCATAACTGACCAAGGTGCGGCTAAGGTAGTAAGTAGCCTGTTCCTTATGCAATTCATTGTTTTGGGCTAACATGATGCCCAATGCAATCTCAGTGGCTGAGATGTATAAGCAGAATGACACTCCTGGTCGGGGTGGAGCCAATACTAGTGGTGAAGCTAGATATTATTTTATTGCATCAAAGGTAGCTTGACACTCATCATCCCAATGGAATGTGACCCCCTTATGTAGTAGCTTGTTCATGGGTTGATATTTGTCCGACAATTGTGCTATGAAGCGCTTGATGGATGTGACCTTACCCTACAGGCTTCATAGCTGCTTGATGGTAGTTGGGGGAGGCATCTCGAGGATTACCTTGAATTTGTTGGGGTCCACTTTGATGCCTCTTTTGGAGACTATGAATCCCAAGAGTTTTCCAGATGTGATGTCAAAGATGCACTTCTTGGGGTTTAGTCTCACGTTATGCTCAATAAGGTGATCAAGGACTTTACGCAAGACATCGAGATGCTCATGGCATAATAATGATTTGGCCAGTAAGTCATCCATGTAATCTTCCAAAATCTTATGCATGTAATCATGGAAGATGTATGTCATGGTGCGTTGGTAGGTAGCACCAATATTTTTAAGACCAAAAGGCATGACCTTATAGAAAAATGTTCCCCAAGGTATTGTGAACATCGTTTTGAGTTGGTCTTCTGGATTGATATGAATCTGGTTGTATCCAGAGAAACCATCCATGAGGGATAACATTTTGTGGCCCATTGTGGCATCTACCAGGGCATCGATGCTTGACAAAGGGAAATCATCCTTAGGACTCACTTTGTTCAGGTCTCAAAAATTGGTGCAAATGTGAATCCTCCCATCGAGCTTCTTGATGGGAACCATGTTGGACAGCCATGGTGGATAGTCTATTGATATGATGAACTTGGCATCCAATAGTTTTTGTAGCTCATATTTGACCATTAAGGCTACTATCGGATGCATTTTTCTTAGCTTTTGCTTAACTAGCTTGGCCTTGGGGTCAAGCATCAGATTATGCATGACTAGATTTGGATCCAGTCTCGGCATGTCTTTGTAGGACCATGCAAAAGCCTCCTTCTTCTCTATGAGAAGGGCTATGTAATCAGCCTGCTCTATGGGGGACAAGCTTTCCCCTAACTTGATACATTGAGGATTCTCAGGATCTGAGCTGATATCTTTGTCAATCATTGGCTCGATTGACATATGTGACCCCTCCTCCAACTGGTGGGGAGTAGGGATTAGGTGAATGTCATCAGTTGGGTTTAGATCATCAATTGGAATGTCTGTTTCAACCTCATCTTGGAAGACATCTTGAGTAGGCCTTGGAGAGAAATGAAATGGTTGTAACATCTCATCACAAGGCCAATACTCAAAGGGTGATGGGGGAGAATCTCCCTGATCAAATTCAATTACCCCCAAGTCAAGGTGTAGTGGCTTTGATGGGTTATTCAGATCTTGCATGGGCTCAAAAAGGTCTATGGAAATCATGTTTATGGATAAATGATTTCCCCTAGGTGGTTGGTGGTGTCTATTGATATCGAGATGTCACAAGACTTGTGGAGGTGGTTGCGGTGGAGGTGGAATGATCGAAGGTGGTCGGTGTGGTTGTGGGTGAGCTTGCTCCTCTATAGGTAGGAATTATCACCATATAGGATGGTGTAATAGGAACATACATAGATATCCCTCATGTTCATCATCCAATGGGACAATATATGCATATTCGACATGCAAACTAGAGGAGTTGATGGATGCCACTTCATATTCTGACTCATCATCAGATGTCCACTCATAAGGAGACCCTTGATCTTCTTCCTCACTATCATGGGGAAGGGTATGTGAACCTTCACCTCTCTCGTAAGATTGGATGACATCACAAAATTTCTCTTGATTCCCTATGGGTGTGGGGAAGTAGTCCCCTAGTGAATAGATGTTGGCTAGATTTTGCATATGGGATCACATGCAAGCTCATACTTAAAGTTTAGAGTTATGCACTCTAAACTATCGGTGAGGACCTCAAGAGGCATAGGCTTGTTATGTCCCAATCTTGACTTATCATAAGGCATTTGATACTAGGGCTGGTAAGGAATGTGAGTGCCTTGCTCATACAAGCCCAAGCCATAACCATGCCAATTATAGAGGTGAAGATACCTCATGGTGAAGTTAGGGTTGGACATGTAGTTGATGTCCTCAAAAAGGGCTCTTCATCCTCTTCCTATTGTTGATAAGGCTCGATGCCATAGTCGAGGCCCCCATAAATGAAATTCATCTAATTAGGGGGAAGGCCAAGAGGTACGATAGTGCCTATGGGAAGATGAGGTCGACCCATATCTTGCATCGACTCGATGGTAGGGGTGGTTGTGACATTCCTAACCAGGTATTCTCCTAAACTTGATGGTAGCTAGGTGCACTATGACCTATGGCTATGGAGAAGGATGGGATGGGAGTGAGGCTTGAATTGGTTCAATGTTGGCCTCATAAGGTGGCTCCTCATCTACTTGGCTAGGAATCTCCTCTATGGAGATGGTGGATATGGTTGGCTGGGACTCATCAATAGGCCACTTCCCTATGTTCCTAGGCAAAGGATCCATAGGCAATGGAGGTATATCGGGGGGTGTCGATGATGAGGATGGTATGGCATGAGATGGTGATGGATCACTTGAAAGTGATGGCGATGGAGTTAGACCTTGGCTGGATTTATTCGGTTGAAAATCTAGATGGGTTGATGGTAAGGTTGACTCAGGGAGTTGTTGCACCATGTTGTAGTACTTGAAAGGCTCTAGGTCTATAGAGATGACATGAACTTGCCCTTCATAAGTGTACTTGAGACACTGGTGAGTGATGGAAGGGACACACTTCATGTCCCTGATCCATGGTCTACCTAACAAGATATTGTACGCCATCTCACCCTCCAAGATGTGGCATAGCATTGGTATGGTCTTTTGCCCTACCTGAATAGGTAGGATGATCATACCAACCATTGAGCATATGGCATCATTGAATGCTCGAAGGGTGTAGGTAGACGTGATAATATGGGATGTTGGGAGCCCAAGATGCTTGAGAGTTGTTGTAGTGATGATGTTTCTAGAAGACCCAGTGTCTACCAACACTCTCTTGTAGGGTGTTCCATTTACACATGCAATGATGTGCAAGGGGGGATCCACTATATCACTTGGAACTAGTTTGAGCTCATCTTCTTGAAAGGTGATCATGGGTTTCGTACATTATCGAACATGCCCCATGAAGTTGTTGAAGGAGTTGGACTCCTAGGGCGGCAGTTCTATCACCTTTAAGATCTCCATTAGAGCTTCTCTATGAGGTGTAGATTTTTGAATGAGCTCATAGATGGAGAGTCTGGTAGATGTAGTTCTCAAGCTCTGAGTGAGCTTGCTCTTGATTGTGACCATGGGCCTAGGTGGGAGGTTTGGCACTGGAGGCGACAGTGACTATGAAGTTGAAGGAACATCACTTGAAGTCATAGGTGGTGTGACTGGACTTGGGTACCTCTTGTTCCTCATCACAATTCTAATCATGCTAATGAACCCCTACTTAGGGGGTGCATGATGAACCTCATTCACCTAGGGTACTGGCTTGGCCTACTTCGCATGGGTAGGCAATGGGTCTTTAAAAACACCCATCTGTTGGTTGTTTGGCATGATAGGGTTGTCAACCTATAGGGCATTCCTATCGATCATGTCTTGCACCAAGTGTTTAAACTTATAACATATCTTCACATCATGCCCATTTTGCCTATGAAACTTACAATATAGGTCTTCACGATAACCCTTGGGCTTAGGTGCATTCGGATCGATAGGTTGACTCTCAGGCAGATTGATCATGTTAGCTACTAAGAGGTGCTCAAACAAAGAGTCCATGGTCTTAGAAAAGGGTGTGAACTATCACTTGGGGTGACATTGTTGATTTTTCCCTTGATTATTCTGGTTGTCTTTGTTATAGTTCCCAGGTGTTGCCTGATAATTTGGCTTTTGAGGTAGCATGGGTTGCGTTGGCCCTGGGATACTAATCGCAACCTGATTGACTACTGCTAGCTTAGGCTATGCTTGGGCTATTCTTAGCATTCTTGTTCCACTCCTTGCGAGGCTTCATAATTTCTCCTTCTTGAATCTTGATGTCTTTGATTGTCCTAGCTTGCGCTAGGGCATCTTCAAGAGTTGGATATTGTTAAAGTTGTAGCAATAAGGAGATCAGATTTAGGCAGCTCTTGGAAAACATCTGAGTCAACTCCAACATGGGGAGTAGATATGGTAGCTTGGCGAGCAATGCTCACCACCTATTTCCATAATTCACTATTGACTCATCATCATATTGTTTCAGCCCTACGAGGTCATCCAGTGTCACCTTCCTCTTGGTATTGAAGGTGAAGCATTCTAGGAATGCATCTACGAGTTGATCCAAATTGTGGATGCTATGCTTCGGGAGTTGGGTAAACCACTCCATGGCTGGGCCAGAGAGGGTAGTCATGAATATCCACAAAATCAAAGCATCATTATCCTGGATGCCAAAGCATTGGCTTAGGAATTTTGTAACATGCTCCTACACATCTTCTTCTCCCTTAAAGGTAGCCAATTGAGGCATCTTAAACTATTCTAGATAGGAAGGAGTAGGTACCGAAGGATGAAGATGTTGACTATGTAGCTGGTGCAAAGTGGGCTTTTGAGATCCAGACCTAGAGGTCTTGTTCTCTACTAACTCTAAGTGCTCTAGCAGTACCTTATATGCATCAGAGGATTTGATCTCCTCTTCTTTGCTTCGATCCTACGATGGAGGGCGAGGAACATCAGGCCTATTATGGGGTGGTTGGATGTCATCCACCATACCTCGATAAGGTACTTCTATACATTCTACTTTTAGCTCAAACTCGTTGTAAGCCCCATAAGGCATCTCTTGAGCTAGCCCATAAAGAGGGGTAACCACCTATGGAAGGTGCCCCATGTTTGGCCTGGGAGGCAAGTCTCGATTCGGCCTAGGAGGTCAGGGAGGCAATGTTGGGTAAGGTCTAGGAGACCTATCTTGAACTAAAGTGGGTTGCCTCTGATGGACTTCCTGTCTATAGGTACTAGGGGTAGGAACCCTCTCATGCAAAGTTTTCTGGAATAGCTCATTGGTCTATCATTCAATCCTTTCTTTCTCTAGTTGATGCAAGTGGTCTAGTTGCTCTTTGTCATGCCGAAGCTTCTTGAACTACGCTTGGTATTTCGTATATTTTGTAACCACTTGATTGATTTATTCTACTATGTGGGGCCTAGGAGGCCTAGGAGTCTCACCCTGAGGCCTACCTCATTCAAGATAATCTATGATATCCATCGTGCACTTCCCTCAATCGAGGGTAGCCATGTTTACTTGAGGTTCTGGCCTAGGCATATGCTCTTTATACTCAGTGGGCGTAGAGGCACATCGTGCTTGCATGGTATACTATCCTTGAGGATAATCAGGGATTTCCTCATGCCTTCCTTCATTGATGAGGAAGGGAAGGGTAGAGTTTGCTCACCTTGAGTGACGAGTATCATACTCATCCTATTGTCTAGGTTTCTAGAACCTATTAGGGTGATGTAAAGGTGAAGTATGATCAATCGACTCTACCCAATGTGTGAAGTCATGCTCTGGCCCATAAGTAGGCGTATTAGACCTATCAGGCATGTGGATGCATGGCACTACTCTATCTACTTGCACCTCAGTGTATTATTGCCTTTCATCAAAGAAGGCATGTGATGTGTCTACATACTAGGAACACTCTCTCGGGTAAGGTCCACAACCTAGAGGGGTGTCCCACATAGGGCTCCCTTGTAGGTGTTGTTCATGTCCCACTGTTCTAGGACTTGGGTGAGTAGAGGCTCACCAAGGAGGTATGACCAAATCCCTGGGGCTAAAGCAGAGATGACTCATGTCTCCTAGTCCACCCTCCATAGCTTCCACCCATGATTGGGCTTGGCTATGGGTGCACACCATTGTTACTCTCTACCAAACCCTAGATGATTATCTCCTTTACAAATTCTTAATAAAATAACACACAAGAAAGGAAACACTCAATAAAACAAGTGATTATCTCTTTTAAGGATTAATATGTGTTTCCTAAGTTGTTTTGTGTGTTTCAGATGTGTTGTTTGTAAATAAGACCTTGTGTCATGTGTTTGAATTTTATTGGATGATATACTTGTGTTTAAGTGGATTTCACCTGTATGCTCATAGCTCGACAACCAACAATGAAATTCACGATCACGTAAACCCACCAAAGTATGGAGATGAAACCCATACCCGATCAGGGAGCATAGGTCCTACCAGTCCTCACCTAGTACTCACTTGGTCAATGTTATACCCTTCGAAGAGAAGTACATGCAAATTTTCCAAGCTATATTGGATCTTGGAGCCGGCCTTGGCAAAAAATAAGGGTTCATGGGATTTGAGACAATGGGTGGAGATGAAAGCCACCGTCGTTGACCTCTACTAGTGGTTGGTGATGAAATCCAACTCACTAGCATTTAAGTGAAGCATGGTGTGTGTGGTTCTTTTTAAGCCTTAAAGAAAGTAAACAATGAAGCACTCAATGATCATTCACTAAATGCATGCAAAAGGTATATTTTACTTTTAGAAATCTAGGTAAAAAGAAACCTACAAGATGCAAACCCTAAATGATAACCTACCCATTAGGTAGCCTAGAAGCAAGCAAACCATAGAGGTGCATTTCTACCTAGTTATTTTCTAGTTTTTCTTCTTATTTTTGTTTTCAATTATAGAAAAGCAAAACCTATCTTCTACTTTTCAAGCAATCAAAAGAGGCAAGAAAAACCAGATTTCAGCAATTTTGAATAGTAGAAATGAAAACATAGGGTTTAGGCACTTACCTCAATGGCCTATAAGCCTACTATTTTTGGAATTTGGAGTAGAAAAGCTCCTATTTTGTGACCATCCCAGGGTGGGATGGTGGCCAGTTTGATGGCCATCCTAGGGTGGGATGGTTGTGTGGCCATCCTAGGGTGGGACGATCAGCAGTCCAGAGGCCGTTTCAGGCCAGAACGACCAATTCCTACAATAGAACAAAGGCAAAAATAGGGTTAAACACTTCAACCAAATCAATAGGGATAGGGTCCCACCATGATCACCACTAAAGTATGGGAAAAATGGTGCACCTAAGAATGCTAAACAAGATGCATCTATATCTAGTATTAATCAAGCATTATAAAAGGACATATTCAAGCAACCACAAGATAACCAAATAAGTGCAAGAAAATGGTGTTTCTCTTTATTTCATTTGATAAATCAGAACATGGTTACATAAATTTCCCCTTGAGGGCTCTTAGATTGATACACTTGTTTACAAAATGGGTGCCCAAGGATCAAATCCTTTCAATAGCTCGTGTGCACTTCCAATGTTCTTCCTCGTACCCACAATTGAGGTGGGTGAACCTATGATGCTGCCACTTTGTTCTTCAATGTTATGATCTTGTACTCCTTCCTCATGCACTGTAAAACCTGCACCTACACACAAGGAAACCATATTCGTTAAATAGCAAGTGCGTAGAATGTGAAACATGCAAAAGCCATACATGCAACTATAAGCTAGAAAGTGTAAATATGCAATGCACCTATCTAAAACAACTCCAAATGATCTGAAATCATATATACATGCATAATAGATTATTTTGGGAAGATATAATCAAAAACAGAATAGAAATTGCCTCCGAATCCATGTCGCATTCATAGTGCACCTACAAAGCCTACAAAACCCAAAATAAGCAATTTCTGGACCAAAACACCTCCAAATCAAACGAAACTTGGAAAGTATACATAAAATGATATTTTAAGAGGACCCATGTGATCATATTTGCAAAATAAGTCACATATCCATGTGCATCTTCAGATGGTCCCCGAAAGCCTACAAAACCTTAAAAATGCAATATCTCACTCAATATAACTCCAAATTGCATGAAATTTGGATAGCATGTTCATAATATAACCTAGAATATGCCTAATTAAAAATAGTAGAAAAATTATGCATGAATATATCACCATACCTTGCAAGGATGGTGGTGACTATCACAGAATGGGGACCATCCTGGGGTGGGACGACCACCAGTTCTACTCTTAATTTGCCACCAATTCCTTTGTGAATTGGTCAAAAACCCTCATAATAGTATTGTCATAAAATTTGGTGGTGAAATTCACTCAATTGATCTGGTTTTGTAAATAAATTGCACCTCTTGAATCACTCGCAAACCTCCTTCGCTAGGTAGATATTTTGAGGGAAAAAGGCACAAAAGGGTGAGGGGAAATCTTGGCAGCACTTCATTGCTATGTCTCAAAACTCCTCTCTATTTCTTGTGTGGAAAATGGATCCACTTTATAGCCAAAGGGGGCCTTTGGGCAAATGGGCATGCAAGGGCATGCAGGGCAAGAGGTGCCACTTGTCTAAAACTGAGCATGCATTGGAAGGGGAAGAGAATCTCCCATTTTGGCCTCCATTCTGCAGCATGTCATAAGGATTCTGCACCCTCAGGTCTGCATGCTTGAATAGGTAGGATAAATGGTAGTTTTTGGGTGCCATTTGTCCAAAATTTGACTTTTTGGGAGTCAAAGCTTGTGGCCATCCCACCCAAGGATGGCCACTTTGCCACCATCCCTGGGTGGGATGACCATGAACTGTGACCATCCCAGGGTGGGATGGTCATGCCTATGTGGCCCAAAACCTCCCAAAAGTGGGGTAGAGCCTTCCAAGAGTGGTTAGGACCACTTTGTAACCTCTGAGGGTTGCCCAAGGGGGCCATATGATGTCAACTTAGCCAATGCTTTTGGTCGCCTAATCGGATTGACATGATTTTAGTGTCTACAAATTGTAAATAATCTTATGTGTTTTTGAGTTCCACGACTTATATCCTTTAACACCAGTACTATAACCCAAAATTATATATTTTGCTGATTTATAGGCTATCTTAGTTTTTTTTCTCTTTTGGAATATACATATAAGCATCACAACCAAAAACCCTTAAATATCTGAGAGAGGGTTTCTTACCAATCCACACTTCCTATCTAGTTTTATCGACCAAAATTGAGGTAAGATATATATTGATGATATTACATGCACTTGTTACTACTTTTACCCATAATTTACTTTCTAACCCTACATCACTTAGCATGCTTTTGGCCTTATCCATCAATATTTTATTCATTTGTTCTACAACTCCATTTTTTTGTGGAGTATACAAAGTTTTTTTTTGTCTTTTTATTCCATAGTCCTGGTAAAACTGGTCAAATGCATTGGATCAGTATTCACCACCATTATCACTTCTCAAAACCTTTATCTTCTTCTCTATCTAATTTTCTACAAGAGCCTTAAACTCTTTAAATTTATTGAAAACTTTAGATTTATTTTGTAGAAAATATACCCAGGTCTTCCTTGAAAAGTCATCTATAAAAGTAACATAATACATAGATTTTTCTAGTGATGAAACTTTAGCAGGTCCAAACACATCACTATGAACTAAATGTAGAATCCCTTCTGATCTTGTAGCACTACTAGGAAAATTAACTCAAGTTTTCTTTCCAAATATATAGTGCTCACAAAAATCAAAATCTAATGGGCAATCAAAAATTCCTTTAGCCATACCTTTCATTTTTAATGCTTGAAGGCCTCTCTCTCCAATATACCCCATGCATTGATGCCACAACATTGTCTTTTCTATAGGAAGACTAGGAGCCAAATTTACAATATTGTTTCCCTCAGAAACCATAGAGCTATTGCACCCAACACTTATAGTGCTTACCTCAAGCTTGAATAGTGTTCTTGTATGAAATCCTCTTGCCAACACCAATGCTCCATGAATCATCTTGCAACTATCCTTATTAAATACCACATTCACACATGCATCATTCATCTTACTTATTGATATCAAGTTTCTTGCCAAACCCAAAATGTGTAGAACACTAGGAAGGGTTTTAATTCTTCCATATTTGAACCTCAACTTGACTCTTCCTCGACCTATGATTTTACATGTCGAGTTGTCTCCCAAAAAGACTTCACCTCCATTGATATTTTCATATTCACTAAACCACTCCTTATGGGGAGTCATATGAAAAGAGGTTCATGAGTCAATTAGCAATGAATCATGGCATTCAATTGAGCATGAGGTAGCTAAGAATAGATCCCTCGAATATTCACTTGTGGTCTTTGTTTATGTAGAAAGGGCTTCATTAGATGACTTACTATTTTCACCTTTTTTAGATTTGCAATCCCTTTTATAATACCCTATTTTACCATATTTCCAGCATTTCCTCTTATCTGGAGTAACAAATTTACCCCTAGATGTTGATTTCATGTCCCTTGATTTATTTTTACTTCTTTCTTGAGAACGACCTCTTATGTACAAGGTATCCTTCTGATGACAATCCTAAATAAATTTTTACCTCATTTATTTTGATAACAAAGTTCCTACTATATCCTCAACTTTTAATGCAGAAGTAGTATTTGTGATAGCCATAACTAAGTTATCCCAAGAATCAGGTAAAGAACAAAGCAAAGTGATACACTTTTCTTCTTCATCCATTTTTACATCAACAAAGTTTAACTAACTTACCACAATGTTGAAGGCATTCAAATGTTCTACCATAGATTCACCATCATTCATCTGAAGTGAGTACAACTTCTTTAGAGGAAGAGTTTATTTACCAATGACTTTATCTAGTATAGTTTATCCAACTTATCCCATAATAACTTTGCATTGGTTTCTATCGATACATTCAACAAAACTAAGTCAGACAAACACAATTGGATAGAGTTCCTTTCCTTCCTATTGACCTTCAACTAATCTTCATCTATCATTGTTGTAGATTTTATTCCTGAGACAACAATCCACTAATATCTATCAACCAATAAATATTTCATCTTGAGTTTCCATAGCTCAAAGTTCTATCCATTAATTTTTTTTATCTTTATCCTTGTGCTTATTGTCATTTCTCTTCAAACAAAGCTAAAACCTAGCTCTGATACCAGATGAAAAGAAAGTAATTTTTGATAAACTTAAACTTGATAAGCAATAAAAAAAAAATCAAGATAAAAAATAAGCTAAACACACAATACATAATATTTTACCTAGAAAAAAAAACTTTAGGGTAAAAACCCAACACAATAACCTTCTTCTTATTATATAAACTCAACCATCTCCAATACAATAATACAGTTCTTTGTAAACCCTAATGCATATTACATAAATTCAACCGTCTCCAATAGAATAATGTAGTTCTCTCTTTTTGTGTTCAAACCCTAATGCAAGTGTAAAATAAATAACAAAGGTACATGCACAAATTTTACAAAACCATGGAACAATACCATGGGTTTAAAAATAACCTAGAAATAATCCATTCGAAAAACATCATTTTCCTCCTTTATAACTATAAAACATGAAAAGTATCCAACAGATATCCAACAAAGAAAACATAAGCTTAAAGGATAAAGAGAATTTTTTGAAGAGTGACCAAGATGACTCTTACCTTTGCTCCTTTGACACATCAAGCGCTATTGAAGTATAGGGTTCAAGAATCATCATGATCAAATTTTAGGCTAAATATTGACTCATGTAAGAAGTCTATAGCTAAAGGATGGTTGGTTTGTAAGGGAATATCTAGTAGTTGGTTAGCAATGACATAGTTTCATAGACTTTTGGTTGATAAAATTGATATTAAATTCATTAAGGACGATGACCCACTTAGTGGTTCATCCTCAGAGGTGAGGTTTCAACATGAGACATCACAAGAGATTAACCCTTGTGATGACAAATGTCTTATGGCTAAGCATGTAAGGTCTAGCCTTCTATAAATTAAACACTATGGCAAGATAAAACTTCTCTAAAGGGGTATAGCAGGCTTCATAGTTGACCAATGTCTTGCTTATGTAGAAGATGGTTCATTATCTATGTTAGTCATCATACTAAGCCAAAATATCAACTAAGGCATGGTTTATTGTTGTTATGTATAGCAACAAAGGCTAAGAAGGCTTAGGAGGGATAAGGATGGGAGGATGTGAGAGATAGAATTTAAGATCATCAAAGACCACTTGACAAGCAATGTCCCAATTAAATATTGTATCTTCCTTAAAAGCTTGGTGACAGGCTGACACTTATTGACAAGCTAGAGAATGAATCTCTAAATGGATTGGATTTTTCCCTAATGAATCTAAAGCTAGGATAAATTTTGAGGGGGTAACATATTGATAATAGCCAATATCTTGTTAGGATCAACTTTGATGCCATGTCGAAGTATGATAAATCCCAATAATTTTCTTGATGTCACTCCAAAGATGCACTTACGCTGCTTTAGATGTATCTTGTACTTCCTTAGCTTCTAAAAAGCATACCTTAGACCTAAAAAATTATCTTCCTAGTTTAAAAACTAACCTAGAAGATCATCAATAGTCTTCCATGATGTATTAGATACAAATAATAAAAAAGGTGTGAGATTCAAGGTCAACTTAAAACTTAGCTAGATAAATCAAGTTTGTTGTCCCAAAAAATCACTTTGTATTCAATGTGTGAATACTTAGTAAATTTCGGGGGAGCGGGAGATCTCCCACTTCAAGTGAGAGACCCTCATTTCAATGTTCCTACTCCCCCTACTCCAATCCTATGGGATATCTGGTTGGGAAGGTCTTCTTGGGATCTTCCTAGAGCCTATTGCATTTTCAGGACCTTCACAGGATCTTCTTGGGGCCTCTCACGAAGGGTCTTCCCATTTTTTTGTGAATGTAGTTTCTCGGTTGGAATATCTTGGAGATCCTTTCCTTGGTGCCCTTTGGTATGGGTTGGCTTCGGTTAGCTTAGTTCAGGAAGTGGTGTTGCAGAGCCCTTCCTTGTAGAATTTTTTTGTCTTTTGGGAGGACCTCGAGCTTCATCATTGTTCATAGTGGGGGCTTCCTCCTTTCTCCTCCTTGCGGGGCTATCGAAGGGGGGTTCACCATACTATTTTTCCATAGTGTTTGTAGCCTAAGGTTTCCTTTTTTGCATTTTTTTTGGTCTTTGAGGGAGGATCTCATTTTTATCATCTATAGATGAGTGATTCTTGCGGTTGCTTTCAGGTTAGGCTTTCAATGACAAGCTTGAGGTCTTCTAATTTATCTCTTAAAAGATCTAGTGCTGGTCTATTTTAGGGTTTTTTATGGAACCTTTCTCTACAACTATTTTTTGGTCTTCAATATGGGACCCTATGCTTTCTTATGAAGTTGTGGTTGAAGGTTTCTATGGATATCTTCTTGAATAGATAGTATGTGTGGTTGGGCATAGATCTGGTGCTAGTGATATTTTTATAGACCTCTTTTACAACTTTTTTTCTAGTCTTGAAAGGGGAACCTATGCATGCTAGCTCACTATAGAAGATGGTCTCCTGATGACTATCCCTACATCAGATTTACACTTTTTGTTCAGGGAAACTTTGGTGGTTTGAATATTTTTTGGACTTTCCCACCTTCTGGCTATGCATTCAGTTTCCTTTGTAGTGAGATCATGTGACCTGCAGGATATCCTTGTGTTGTTGTTCCATCTTCTAGGCCTTCAAAAGGCTCCTTTGTGTGGGATTTCCATGTTTGCACTACTTCTTCCATGAGGGAGTTCAGTTTCCTTTTTGAGGAGGATTTGTGCTTTATTTTTAGAACTTATGTGTTGTTTCAGTTGGGGTCTGGTGTTCCCATGTTCTCATTATTTAGTGTTGGCTTCATTCAAATGCATGCTGGTTTTCCTTGGTTTAGGTGGGAAAACCTTTTTCAAAATTTTTATCTCTTTGTTGTTGGTCCTGTGGAGGTTATCTCCCTGGTTGAGATGATCCTTGTTTGTCTCCAAAAGTTTATCATCAAGAGAGTGTCTCTTTTTGGTTTCTCTTTATAAAAGGTATGGGGATCCTTTCAAAACCCTCTTTCAATCAATCAAAATAAAAAACTTAGTAAATTTTCAGTAAATCACTAGTGTGGTGGAAAAATCACTTCAAAAAGTGGACTTATGGGATTTTTATGTTTTCCAAGTGATTGGACCAAATGGAGCATTGCTCCAAATTTGTAGGGAATTGCTACTATTTGGTAACTTGCCAAAATTACTTCCTACCTATGGGAGAATGCAAATTTGACCTCAAAATTGAGGAATATAACCAAATTATGAGCTAAAGGATTAGTGTCCTATTGGGGGTGTAAAAATAGTGTGAATTATGTATGGTGGGTATCTTACTAAGTTTTTTTATGGGATACATAATGGGGATTTGTCCCACCAAGTGTAGACAAGAGCAAAAGCTTTCTTTAAGGGCAAAAGCTTTCTTTAAGAGCAAAAGCTTTCAAAAAAAAGTTCTTGGACAAAAGCAAACACTCCCCTTATAAAAATACACCACTGCAATAAAAATAAATATTGTATTATATTGAAAATAATCCTTTTTTAATACATGTAAACCCTTTGTAGGGTGTTTTTATAAAAATAAATGTGTCCAAAAGGGGGATGACCCCTTTTACAAAGTGACTATGGTGTCATAATTTTTCTATGCCACGAGCAAATGTATGGTGGATTTTTTGTGACCACCATTTCAAATTGAGTCCTACACACATGCAAACATGAAATTGTTAGTAGCACCTATATTAAGTCCTACACACATTCAAACATGAAATTAAGGCTTGAGTCCTACACACATGCAAACATGAAATTTTTAGTAGCACCTATATTAAGCATTAAAAACAATAATAATAATATTGAAAATTAGAGCATATGCATACATGAGTCCTAGAAGAATTTTAGCAGCATCTAGGTATGGGCCAATGTGTCTTCATGAAAATGAGGAAAATGGAGAGGTATTTATAGAACTTTGATAAGGGAAGAGGGTTGACATGGAGGTGAGGTGGAGGTGACTTGGAACCAAGTGGCATGGGGGAAATCCAAGGCAAATATTAAGGAGGATACATGGAGGAATGTGCACCCTCCATATTTATTAGCCTTGGGTGAGGTGAATCCTCACCCACCCAAGTGCCATGAATTGGCCTAGGAGGATGTGAAATGTGCATAGGGGCATGTGTACCTTGGAGGGTGTGGCTAGAATTTAAAATTGATAAAATGTTCCAAGGTGGATGGGAAGGACCAACCAATTTATTGTGCATATTAAATTTGCTTTGACTTGGGGCTTTTTGTGCAATTTTTAATTCATCCATTTTGGAGGGAAAAGGGATGGGGGACAAAGTAGATTAAAGGAGGGGAATCCCAAGGGGTTTAGGTGGGGATTTGGGTAGACCTAGGGATTTGATTGGGATTTTTAAATTAGATTCCATATCTCCTAGGGATTTGGATGAAGGCTTAAAAATGGTATTAGGAATTGATTAGGAGCTGGATTAGGGGGATTAGATGAAAATAGGGATTATGAGAAATTTGAAGGGAGAGGGAGGGATAAATGAGAGGGATTAGGTAGGAATTAAGAGAATTAAGTAGAGTAGGAGGAAATTAAAGGAATATTAAGGAAAATTAGAAGAATTTAAGAAATTAGAGGGAAAAGGAAAATTAGAGGAAAATAGAAGACTTAAGGAGACTTTAGAAGAATTAAAATAAATAGATGAAATTGAAATAGAATTAGAGAAGCTTAGAGAGAATTTATAGGAATTAGGAAGGGTTAGAGGGAAATTGAGTCGACTAGAGGGGAAATAAGATAGATTAGAATAATTTAAGAGGAATTGGAAGAACTTGAGAGGGAGTTAGAAGGAATTGCTATAAAATAGGGGAATTGAGAGGAATTTGACAAAACTAGAAAATTAGAAGGAAAATGGGAGAATTGAGAAATTTAGATGAATTAGAAGGGGAATTGAAATTGTAAGAGGATTTGAGCGAATTTGGGCAATCGGTGATAATTTTATGGCAATTTGGGGATTTTGGTGAATTTGTATAAATATGAGTGCAAATGACTAAAATTTGGTGTCTACACCAAGTGTGACAAAAACCTATGTTTAATTGTGGAAATATTTGACTTCTACCTTGAGCACAATTTCAAATTCAATAACAGTTGAATGGAAGGGTTTATGGCTTCTTTGAAACTCCATAATTTAGGTCAGCTCCCTATTATCATTGCTAAATTTTATTCTAATCTAGTCTAATTCCATGAAATTAAAACACAAAGTAGATATTAAAATTAAAATGCATGAAAAATAAATTGTGAAGTATAGGGTGTGAGGGATTTAAAGGAAATATAACCAAAACCATAACAAGGAGAGTATGACTAATCAACACATGAGAAATTTGAATAACAACAATGCTTCCATCTAATTAATATGTTGTTGTGAGAGGAATGATAGGATGGAAAAAAGAGATATGCCTCAAGCATCACACATTTTGTAATCTAAGAGGGTGATTCCACTTATGAGAAGCAAAAGACTTATCAATTTCCCACCAATTTCACCAATTACGAGAACATTGTGTGGGTCTTACAAGGTATAAATTTGAATTCCTCAAAGCTAAAATATGCTTATAATAAATCCCATGGATCCCATATATAGGAAAAGTTTACCCCTAAGTTACCTGGGGTGAAAAACCATTACTCTTAGTAAAAGTAAATATATGGGAGCATCTCTAACAAAATGATGCACCTTCAAATGTTATATGCATATAAAAAGCTTAAAAGACTTCTAAAATGAGTTATGGCATTACTACATGCCAAAATATCACTTTCCAAATATCTTCTTTGTGATCCATGCTTGTCTTTTTATCCCTCTATTGGTCTACAAGTAATTCACTCTAGGAGGTGAGCGAATCACTCCAATTTGCTAGAGATTCACCAATATTTTCCTAGCACTTCACTCCAATAAGCCAATTGCTTCATTAAACTAGAAGATTGTTCCTATAATAAATCAACCTTTATGGAAAAAATTGGCACTTATATATGACTTAGTAAAATTTGAGGGGTTTTGGAAGTTTTTGTTCGATAATTTTCACCATTTTGTAACCTTCCAAAATTGCAAATTCTCAAGGTAATGACTTGTCACTACAATCTCATTGAAATGTAGAGGAATTATGGTTTTAATAAAGGAAAATTAGGATGATAATAATGAAGAACACAAGCTTATCCTGAGAGGGGGGGTGAACAGTATAAGACCATTTTAAACTTTATCTATCAATACAACTTTCAAACCATTAACATGCAGAATAAAGATAGCAATAATAACAAAGAGTAAAACAATGCACAAAATGCAATCCACAAAGAGACACAGCAATTTATGTGGTTCACCCAAGGTGGGCTACTCCACGGATAAAAATTTTCTTCTAAAAGTTGTATCAAAGTCCTCTGGGAATCCTTCCCGATTACAATGTTTATGAGCCTCAGCTCAAAGGAGACACCTTCCCATAATTTTGCTTTGGCTGGTGATCCTCTAGAAGACCTCTACCTCCTCTACCCTTAGCAAGTGGAATTTTGTCCATAGAAGACACCTGTCTTCCCTGCTCTGGCTAGAGATCTCTATCCTCAATTCTGTCACAGCAAAGCTGGTCCTCTTCTCTCGCACCAAACACAGTCCTTCGGTCTGGCACAATACTGTCCTCTTCCTCTGTTCTTTTTTGCACTTGGTTGAAACCAATATTTTACTGTCTGCGCAAATACAACAGTTCTCGATCAAAAACACAGTAGCACAGATTTCACATATTTTGCATATACACAGTAATATAGTCTTCGCAAAATATAGTAGCACTATCTTCGCAAATACAACAGCACTTCCTTTGCACTCTTTGCATAAATCATGATAGCACTGTCTTTGCAACCTCTGTCTAAACACAGCTGATGCTCAGGCTTCTACTTATGCACTTCTATGATCGATCTTCTCCCCGCACTCTCTCTGCGCAATTCGCACTTCGAACACACACTTAATTGATGATCAAACTATTCAAACATCCCTCCTTTTATAGAGTAAGATCCATGGTCATTACATCCAAACTTAGTCGGCTATTATACTTCCACTACGTCGGCTGCAAAACCCTGTGCTGCGTCGGCCCAGATTTTAACTTTATCGGCTCAAAGTTAACTCTGTCCTCAACCGCCTCCCTGTAGCTTCTGGGGCGAAACTTCAACATGTCGCGATATTGCGACACCTTTGCCTACCGTACACCTTCTATAGCTTGTTGTAGCGATAGCGTGATGCTTTTGCTTTTGACTGCTTCCTTTGCTCTTCTATCATGAAATCACGACACTTTTGCCTTTTGCTGACGTCATCTCACTTCTGTTGCGAAATCGCGATGCTTTAGACTTCAAAGCCTTCTTCTCCATTTTTGTCGCAAAAATGTGACACCTTTGCCTCTTGCTAATGTCATCAGCAACTCTATCACGAAATCGTGACACTTTAGACTCCAAAGCCTTCTTCTCAACTTCTATCACAAAATCGTGACACCTTTGCCTCTTGCAGATGTCATCTGTAACTTTTTCGCGAAATCGTGACACTTCTTGCTTCTTCAACCTTTTCTCGGTTTGCACTAGCGAAAATGGAACTTGTCACGAAATTGTGATGCTTTCGCTGCCTTAAGCTCTTTTCTCCCAACTGTTCGCGAAACTGGAACATGTCACAAAATTGTGACGCTTTCGCTACCTTAAGCACTTTTCTGCCATATGCCTACGAAACTGGAACATGTCGCGAAATCGCGACGCTTTCGTTGCCTTAAGCACTTTTCTGCCATATGCCCATGAAACTGGAACATGTCACGAAATCACGATGCTTTCGCTAACTACAAGCTGCCAACTCAACCTGTTACGAAATCGTGACACTTTTTGCATCCGTACAACTTCATTGAAACTTGTCGTGAAATCGCGACACTTCCTACAACTCAACACTGCCAACTCAACTTGTCACGAAATCGCGACACTTCCTACAACTCAACACTGCCAACTCAACTTGTCGCAAAATCGTGACAGTTTTGCCTAAACTTTCTCTCTCCTCAAATATGTTGCGAAATCGCGACATTTTTGCCTGCTTCGTCTCTACCTTCCAGCATGTCACGAAATCGCGACAGTTTTGCCAAAACTTTCTCTCTCCTAAAACATGTCACGAAATCGTGATAGTTTTTCCAGCCGCCAGCAAACTTTTTCTAACTTATCTTTTTCTTGATCTTTTGCAAATGGGCTACTCTGATTTTCTTGGAGACTTACTGAGTAGCTGAAACCTTCATCAAAACACATACTTAGACATAAAAACAAATTGCTACAAGAACTCCTTGACATCAAAGACAACAACTACCATGAGCTCCTTGACATCAATGACAACAACTAAACTTAGACAAAGGCAATGTACTCAAGGTACCCAAAATTGCCAACAAATAAACAATTAGAGAAAGAAGTTCCAGTAATATATTTGGATTAAATAAGAGAAAATGGAATAACTATTAGAATTATATCTTGTTATTTTGGTGCACATACATCTAAAGCCTATAAACAATGTGGGATGGATTATCAAGATCAATAAGGAGATTTAAAGAAAGGCATATCATCATTCTCCAAACTCGATGAGATAATTCTAATAGAGAATTTCAATGGAAGGACATCAAGCAAAAAATCAACATGATAAGCAACAAGGATGCAAAAATGGCTAGTAAAAGAAGAAAACCATCAATGGACAAGATGCTTAGAGGATCAAGGAATCATTACTAATTTTTGTGAAGTTTTGCATTCATGAATAAATAATTTGCAATGGTATGAGTAGGTGGAAGAAATTTGGAAAGTATACATGTGGAACTTACAATGGAGAAAGTGTTGTTGACTATATCATTTGCTCACAAGTTTGATAAAGAAGATAATGAAACTAGAGATTTAATACTCCCCAAAAGAATTAAAATAAAATCATAGCCTTGTCATAATATCTAGTAGTTAAGTTTCTCTTGAGGCCACATCTAACTTTTTTAATTCTATTAACCATATTTAAGCTTTGGTCCCATGTAAACCCTAAAAAAAGTGTTTTTCTAAACTTTTATAATATTTTAATCTTGAAGGTCGATCTCACGGCCTTGACCCAAAGATAACTTGTAATTGGGTATAAATACCCTTTCATACCAACCATATTGGTTATTAGTTGGAGTGTAATTTCTTTTCTAATTATTGAGATTATTTGGTTTCCACAGACACCCCATTATTTTCTTTGTTCTATTTTTCATTATGTGTATTCCTTTGCTAAGCAATATTGGGTAATGTTTGATTCCATTCATTTATAAAAATTGTTATGAAATACAATATCGTATCAAAGAGGGTGTGAATCTCCATTACTCAATTGATTCTATTGGTAGGAGTTTTTTTCTTCTAGCTTCTCTCAAGGACAACTATTTTTTGATGAAGCTAAGCTGATTTTATTTTGAATGTTGACTATGTAATCAAAAGAAGGGTTTTTTGATAAAACCCTAGATAGAATTAGATTGAAAATATATCATTGGGATTAGCATATTTTCTCAAGAGAAACATTCACCAACAAGTTCCTTTATCCTCTCATTGTCAATCAATCTTATTTTGTTTAAAAATTTCTACCAAAATGATTTTTCTAGTTTCAAGATTGTTTTCTTTGAGTTTTTTTGAAAACCTCATTTATCTTTTATAGTTTTTTTTCTAAAAAATCCATTTCATTTTTTCTTCTAGCATTTTTTTGTCCAATAGTAGTACAAATGAGAGGGTAGATTGCTTGGTCATCATGAAAGAAGATGCTAAATTTTTTATATAGACCTATGATGCGAGAGAAATCATGGGAAAGTTTTTATGCTTAGTAAAGACCTTCAAGACACTTCACAATGTTGCAAAAATGGTCTAAAAAGAATTTTGCTACATAAGAATGAGAGGATATTCTGTTAGTCTTACAATGGCACTGAGAGGGGGGTGAATCAGTGTAGTTCTTTAAACTTAAATTCACAGCTCTTAAAACTGAAATAATGAAACCTTAAAACCAGATAAAGCAAGTATCCCAAGAGAACATCACACAACACAAGATTTAACGAGGTTCACCAATTTGGCTACTCCTCAAGAATGACTGCTTGGACTACCATCCAAATCCAGCCTTTGCAAAGCACCAAATTTACAATCAATTTACCAGCACCCACTGGAAGGAGCACCAACCCCTTATTTATCTACACCAATAGAAAGGAGCACCAATCCCTAATTTACAGCACCTACTGGAAGGAGCACCAACCCCTGATTTATTTGCACCAATAGAAAGGAGCACCAACCCCTGATTTATTTGCACCAATAGAAAGGAGCACCAACCCTTGATTTACCAGCACTTACTGGAAGGAGCACCAACCCCTGATGCCAAGCTGCAACTTGGACTTCAATTTTGAATCTAGAAGTTTAACAAAAAAATACTTTCGCTTTTACAAGACCCTGACTGGTCTATTGCTTACCCAATCTCTCTCACTATTTACGAAATAGACACATCTTCTACGATCTACAGCCGCACTTCACCTTCTTTGAGTCGCTTCTCTACGCACACTCTATGCACTGTCTTTGTACACTCTGCGCCCTTACTGCTGCACTTTGCGTTCGTCTTTGCCCTTTGCACTATTTGTGCCTTCTGCTTTCTCTGCGCAATCACAGCCACACTTGGTTGAACTTCAACCTTTTCGCTCTATATGCACTTTGCTCTCTCTGCGCACTCATAGATGCACTTAGGACAATTCGACATGACTCTTCGCTCACTTTGCGCACTTCGCCATCATCTCGTCGCTTCTGCGCTTTCTACACTCTCACGGTTGCATTGCACACTTCGACACGCATTCGACCACTTATTCAACCACACTACAATTCTCCAAACAACCCTCCTTTTATAACAATATTTTCATGATAAAAACCCTAATCTTAGTTGGCTTGCATAACAAATGTAAACCCTAATCTTAGTCGGCTGTCATCGATTTTCGTCGGCTTCAACTCAACAGTGAAAATACATGTCACGATATCACGACACCTTTTTCTCTCTCCTATTTCTCTTTGCTTTGGCCCGCAAAAATGCAACATGTCACGATATCGCGAAACTTTCACCTTCGTACGCTTCGTCTTTGCTTTTGTCACGATGTCGCGACACTTCTGCTTCCATAGACTTCGACTTTGCTTTTGTCGCGATATCGTGATACTTCTGTCTTCGTAGTCTTCATCTTTGCTTTTGTCATGATATCACAACACTTCTACTTCCATGGACTTTGACTTTGCTTTTGTCGCGATATCGCGACACTTCTGCCTCCGTAGTCATCAACTTAGCTTTTGTCATGAAATTGTGACACTTCTGCTTTTGTACTTAGCCTATTTTCTTTTGTCACAAAATCCTGACACTTCTGTCTTCGAAGTCTTCTTCTTTACTTTTGTCGCAAAATCGTGACACTTCTGCTTTCGAAGTCTTCTTCTCTGCTTTTGTCACGAAATCATGACACTTCTGCTTTCGAAGTCTTGCTTTCTTCTTTTATCATGAAATCATGACAGTTCTGCTTCCTCTCTTTCTTTTGTCACGAAAATGCGACATGTCGTGATATCGCAACACTTTTGTTTCTCTGCCAGCCTGCCCTTCTTGAGTCGCGAAAATGCGACATGTCGCGATATCGCAACACTTTTGTTTCTCTTCCTGCCTGGCCTTTTTGTGTCGCAAAAATGCGACATGTCGCGATATCGCGACACTTTTGTTTCTCTGCTAGCTTGCCCTTTTTGAGTCGCAAAAATGCGACATGTCATGAAATCGCGACACTTTTCCAACTTACTTTCTCTCTCCTATTTTAGTCGTGAAAATGCGACATGTCACAAAATCGTGACACTTTTCCAACTTACTTTCTCTCTCCTATTTTAGTTGCGAAAATGCAACATGTCACGAAATCGTGACACTTTTCAAACTTACTTTCTCTCTCCTATTTTAGTCGCGAAAATGCGACATGTCACGAAATCGCGACACTTTTCTTACTTGTTCTCTTTCTTCGAACTTTGTCGCGAAATTGTGACACTTTTTCCTATTTTTTCTTTCTCTTCCAACATGTCGCGAAATTGTGACACTTTATCCTGCTTTCTCTATCTCTTCCAACATGTCACGAAATCGCGACACTTTTTCTTGCTTGCTTTTTTTCTTCCAACATGTCGCGAAATCGTGACACTTTTTCATGCTTGCCCTTTTTCTTCCAACATGTCGCGAAATTGTGACACTTTTTCTTCCTTGCTCTTTTTCTTCCAACATGTCGTGAAATCGTGACAGTTTTTCTTCCTTGCTCTGCATGTCGAGAAATCACGATAGTTTTACTTCCTTGTCCTTTTTCTTCCAACATGTCGCAAAATCATGACAGTTTTTCTTCCTTACTCTACATGTCGTGAAATCGCGACAGTTTTTCTTCCTTGCCTTTTTTCTTCCAACATGTCATGAAATCACGATAGTTTTTCTTCTTTGCTCTGCATGTCGTGAAATCGCGACAGTTTTTCTTCCTTGCTCTACATGTCGCGATATCGCGACACTTTTCTTACTTGTATTTTTCTTTGATCTTTTGCATATGGGCCACTTCGGTCTTCTTGGAAAATCACTGTACATACTTTGAATAACCTCTGAACTCCTGTCCACTGCATCAATCGATCTATCTGATTGTGTTGACAACAATGACAATACTTTTGCTGCACCTTGCTCAACAAACTCCCCCTTTGGAATTTTTGGCAACACGTGCAATTTCCTGTAACTCTTCTCCCTCTTTGACAATAATACCAAAGGGCTACTCTGCAGACTCCCCCTGATTCCGTGCACAACATTCTCATGAAAAATTTATTAGACTTAGCAAAAATCATGAACATGAGCAAAAAGATAAACAAATACTTAAATGCTCCCCCTGAGAATGTGATCCCTATAGCTAGTCAATTCTTGGGAAGTGTGACCACTCCCAATTTATTGTGAAGGTACTCAAAAACTTCCTTGGGCAATGGTTTTGTGAAGATATCCGCTACTTGCTCTATAGTTGGAAAAAAATCCAACTTAACCTCACCTTCCGCAACTTTCTCTTTCAAAAAGTGGTATCGGATAGCAATGTGTTTTGTGCGTGAATGCATAACCGGATTCTTGGAGATGTTAATGGCACTAGTGTTATCACACTTAACTGATATTGGCTCACTAAAGTTAATACCAAGATCTTTCAAGGTTTTTTTCATCCATAATACCTACGTACAACATGCTGTCGTTGCAATATATTCAGCCTCTGCTATCGATAAGGAAACTGATTCTTGTTTCTTATTGTGCCATGTGACCAACCTGTCTCCACGATAGAATGCACCTCCACTGGTACTCTTTCTATCATCAACACATCCTACCCAATCTGCATTTGAATAAGAAATAAGGGTGAAGTCCTTACCTATCGGATACCATAACCCATACTCCATAGTACCCTTGAGGTATCGAAAAATCCTCTTCACTACTGTCACATGAGTCTCCTTGGGATTAGCCTAAAATCGTGCTACCATGCATACTGCCTACAAAATATCTAGTCTGGTAGCTGTCAGGTACAGTAAGCTCCCAATCATAGATCTATACATGGTTTGATCAACAGGTGGATATTTGTCATCCTTGCTCAACTTGCAACCTTTCTTAAACCCTTGTTGAGTGAGATAGTTGTCTAGCCTTGCATACCATGCTTGGGGTGCCTGTTTTAAGCCATATAATGCTTTCTTCAATTTGCAAACCAAGTTGGGATCATAAACAAGTTGGAAACCATCTGGTTGCTCAACATAAACCTTTTCTTCAAGCTTCCCATTTAGAAACGTTGATTTCACATCTGTTAGAAAAATGTCAAGTGACTCACACTTGTACCAACTTTTGTCCAACACTGTACCGACACTACAATTTTACTGCCAACTCTATGCAAGCATCAAACACTGTACCACAACACCAACCAAACCCCTTTTTATATTTTCTACTTGGTCTATGTTTTCTATAGTCACCGCTGGTCACACCTTACTTTCAACTGTTCAAATCAGGAGACAACATTTTGTCAAACACTTCACGACCAACTATAGTGCACCTTACTCAAACTCATACTTCTGGACCTTGGATAGGTATGATTCACTAAGCAAAGTTGCTCATCTTGATGAGCTAAACATGAATCAATAATCAGACTTTAATATTTTTCACCACAGCGTCATAATAGATCTAACAATCTTCACGTCAATGTGTAGTTCAAATACACACTGCTTTTATCGAAACACATATATGTGGCTAGGGCAACATTCTTTCACTAACCAAATTATCTGAACTATTATAATCCTTAACTTTGGACAGTGGTAGTAAGAACCATCAACAGTTCAAAAATGACATATAGCAATACTACCAATAATGATAACTCTCAATTTAATCACCACCATTCATGGCACTTCCACAAACAACTACATGAACTGAAAACACACTTCAACAACTATACGAAAACTTCCATGACTACTTGCATTTCATCCTCAAGTAATCAAACAAATACATAGGAGCATTAAAATGAAACTTCAACATTACTCCCCCTGAGGATGTGCTACCTGGAGTTGCTTAGTGCAATAGCGAAGTAGTCTCCTTCAATCCAAGGAGACACGATTTCCTTTCTTCTATCTTTCTCCAAACTTTCTTGAACTTGGGCTTGGATTTTTCAACTACATCCTTGTTTTGCACCTTTTCGTGAACTCGAACATTTCTCTTGTGTGGTTGTCTCTTGTGCATCCTTGATGAATGATCATTTTTCTTTCTTTTATGTACATGATTTATTTCCTGTCTGTGTTGCGTTCTTTGCGTCTGATGAAATCTATTGTTTTGCCTTAGATTAGATACAAAAGTACTTGGACAAAACCTTGCTATGTGCCCATGACCATTACATTGAAAACATTGTACATAGTGTTCACTTAGAAACACAGATGTATTTCTACCAAAGATAACTCTTTGATTTATTATTCAATCCACAATAATTTGCCTTGTGACCATACTGGTTGCATCCGAAACAATAGCCATTAAAAGTATTAATATGAATAGAGTGAGAGTGATAGAACCTCTTTTGTTGTGGTTGCTTTGCTTTGTAGATCTCCTTTGATATTTTCTTCCTTTTGAAGATTCAACTTCAAACTTTTCTTGCTTCGATCCTTCAATAGTGAACTTCTTCTCTACAGAGTTGGAAGATGAAGGTTGTTCAGTTTCATATCCAAGACCACGCTTATCCGTGGAGCTTCTTTGTTGGCTTATCATTTTATCTAGCAACTATGTGCTCTTTTCAAATTTGAGATTTGTATTGGCCTCTTCTAGTTGTTTCTTCAATAAAACAATCTCTTCCTCTTGTTTGCAGCAACCAATCTCTTTCTCATTGATCTGTGACCTGAGAGTTTCTTCAATACTTTTAAATTCTTCTACCTGTACTTTTAAACTGGTTATTATTTCATTTGCATCTTCAAGCTTTCTTGAGATTTCCTTATTCTTTTTTCTTTCTATCTTCAATTCATCCAAAGTTGCAATTAGTTCCTCTTTCAAATTTATTTCTGCATCAATTTCTTCTTCATCACATTCCTGTTCTTTTTCTGTTTCTTCTTTGAGTGTCATGAAAAGACCTCCACCTGTTTCCTTTTTAGAATAATCCTCTAGGACTTCATTAACTCTCAGCATATATGCCTCTATGTTCTCGTCATTCAACTTTAAGGCTTCTGTATCGCTCCAAATTTTTCACACCCTTACCTTCAGGCTATAGGATCCGTGCCCGGAAGGGGGATGTGAAAAGGATGGCACGGTACCTCGGACTGAGAGGCCTTGCGAAGGTCCCGCCTCTCGAGGGAGGTGTATTATGGTGATTTTTTGACGGATGGTGGGTTCACCAGGAAACATTTAGTGGCAGTTTCCACGCCTAGGTTGGGAATGTGTTTGATGTGTTCAGTTTTATCCTTAAACATTCAAGTCCTAGGTTTGGCCAAATGAATCTAAGCTATTCTATATGAAGATGCAGATTAAATGAATACAGAAGAACAAAATTAGACAGAAAATAGAGAGAAAAGGCTAAATTGCAGAGCCATACCTGATCCGGATGTCTGATGAAGATTCTAATTTTTGAAGCAGTCAGGATCGCCTCTGATTTGACAGGATCGTCTACTATCAGACAAGATCGTTTGAGATTCGACGAATTCGTCAAAGACCTGCAAACAGAGAAATAGGTGCAAAACACAGAAAATGCAACTATTCTAACAGAGGGCAATGATGTAGAATAATAGCAATAACATTAAAATGATGATAATAAGCAAAATACGAATACACTACAATGATTTGATGATAATTGATGACTTAATTATGCATTTAAAGCTACATGGGTGAACTCCAAAATGCAGAATAGCAGAAAATAATAAATAAACTAGCTAATTGCAGAATAAAACAACAAAAAAAGGTGAAGAAATGCAAACTTTGGGCATTGATTGCCCCCAATATGGACTACAGTCGAAATCGTCTCTTATTCGATAGGATCGCCTTTGATCTGAATAGGATCGTCTGTGACGATGTAAGCTTGCTCCGGCTGAAAAATACTAAGGTACCTACAACAAAATTTGAATAGAACAAGTGCAAATGGAAATTTAGGATGTCTTAATGCGTGTGAAGTCAAGTTACAAGGAATTTCAGCCAGGGGGATGCTAAGGGGAGGGCTTAGGATTAAATAGGCTTAGGAGGGAGGTTAGGAGGTTGGAGATCATCCCTATTTGGGAGATCTCCAATGGGGAGGGTCTCTAACGGTGCAGACACGCTTCTGCCCGGATTAGAGACGCCGTTGGAACAAAAGCTAATTATGAAAAATCAGTTTTGGGACAAGATCATCTGGACGTCCTAGCCCAGATGAAATCGTTCGATCTGAGGCGATATCGTCTGATCGGCGACGATATCGTCAAACGGTCAAAACAAACTCTAAAAATGGCACGGGAAAGGAGGAAACGGATTAAGCGGCGGTTTGGGAGCGGTTTTGGAGGTTAAAATTTGAATTTGAATATTTACTAGAGCAAGTGTAATTATTAAGGTTTTACTGCGCCAATTTTAGGGTGCTACATTTTGCCCCCTCTTTAGCGAATTTTCTGAAGAAAATGCGTTAAAGATGAGTTCTTCTCGATTTATGAGAAAGCAAAAATTATTCCCATTTTTAGGCGACGATTCTTGGTCGAATCGTACGACAGCTTACTATGGTGCCCCCTCCGTGTTTTTACCCAAATCGAACGTTTGAGGTAAAAACGCGAAAAAGCAAAATTTTAAAATGTTTTTAATTGTGTTTTGAATAAAATTAAGAAAAATAGGGTAAAACCCTAATTCATTTTTATTGTTCATTTTTCTGGTTTCTAGAGCTCTGCAAGCAAAAATGGTGGAGACAGCGCACAGATCGACAGAGGTCCGGCGCGGGCTACGGGTAAGAGTCTAAACTTAGTTTAGAATGGTTTAAGTTGAATTTACATGCTTTTTAGGTGAATTTTGATCAATTTTTGAGCATCGCGGCCGTTTTTGGGCCGTCGACGTCATCGGGACGAAATCGTCTCAAGTTCGCCGATTTCGTCTAAGGGCGAAATCGGCGAAAGGGGGACGATTTCGTCAAATTAGGGACGATTTCGGCTTGCAAAATCGGAGATGATTTTGCTCAAATTTGGGACGATATCGTCCAATAGTGGACGATATCATCATTTGTATAAAATTGAACTGATTTTACTTGCATTATTAATCACTTGAGTTGTTATTAATGATTTTTTGTTGTGTTGTTGTTTATGTTGTAGAGAGGATTGCTAAAGAGTAGAGAATGGAAATATGGTGGGTTGAGAGATGACTTGGCCGCTCTAACACAGGCAGAGCGGGATCAGTTGACTCAGGTCGGCTTACAGCATGTGGCAGAGATGCCACAAGTTTCTATAGACATGGGGCTACTGACAGCCCTGGCAGAGAGGTGGTATCCGGGTTCTTCTTATTTTTGGTTACCCATAGGGGAGATGACTCCCACATTGGAGGATGTATGGAGGATTCTGAGGATCCCCATACAAGGATGGTTGATCACTCCTACGGCCAATCAGGGCCATGCTATGATGCGGTTGTGTGGCGACCCGAGCTTCGCCCTGGAGAAGGGCGAAGTGAACATCGAGGCACTACGTCAGATGCCTGGGGCATCTAGACTCACACAGGTTTTGGCCGGAGTGGTAGGTGGACTTCTACTGTGCCACCAGAGTGGGTGTAGGGTACCATGGGTGCTAGCAGATGTGATCTGCGACATGCGAGACCATGGTTATAGATTCTCTTGGGGCAGCTTTGTTCTATGCCGACTGTACAGGATCCTGCATGGGGTCGTGTACAAGGGCGACCGATGTCTGGTGATGACATCGTTACTACAGGTTTGGTGCTGGGAGCACATTGCAGTGCGGAGGCCGGTAGGGCTTCCTTTGATAGGGATTGATGGGGAGAGGCCCCGAGTTTTCTACTAGTGGCTCCGAAGAGGGGCATAGCGGTGGATTGATCTGTCGATGTCCCGGAGACTACTGGATGACCTTGTCCTAGACCAGATCACCTGGAGGCCTTGGAGGGACCATCCAGGGTGGTCCAAGGATGGACAGGAGCCGGCTCGCATCGAGCGAGTTTGTTGGCCGAGGATGGAGAGGGGAGAGGTGGAGCTCCACCGGTACGACCGAGTTTTGTGATAGTTCGGTCTACAGAAGGGGATCCCATCTCTCAGGGATTACGAGTTTTCCTGGACTATCCGGGATAACACTACGGTCAGCGGGGCTCCAGATATGCAACGATTCTGGAGTCAGGATGCGGATGATGCCCCCATTCAGCCAGTGGATGGGGATGATGCAGGGGTAGCTGACAGCTACGATGCCTGGGACGTAGGCATCCGCCCTCCTCGGATGACGAGGGCTCAGGGTCCGATTCATGTAGTTGTGCATCGAATGGGGAGGTGGCGCCAGGCGGCCATTGAGGTAGCCCAGGGTCACGATGGGAGAGAGCAGAGGAGGCCACAGGCTCAGCAGAGGCCACGACAATGGGAGAGGAGGGAGGAGAGACCCCCTTCTCCATAGAGAGAGAGGCCACCATCGCCCGATAAGGGCAAGGGTGTCGACACTAGGGAGAGCAACGAGACAGCGACTCTCCGAGCGGAGACAGTCCGTCTCCAAGCATAGGTGCAGACCCTGCAGGAGGAGGCTGCACAACACCGAGCTGAGGTGACACAGCTCAGAGATGAGATTGCACGCCTCGAGCACGGGGCGGAGGGGCGAGCACTCGAGAGCTAGCATGGGCTATTGCCCAGATCACTTTTTACCAGACATTATACTACCAGATGGTGCCAGAGGAGGAGAGATTACCACTATCGACTAACATCATGGATCCGATCAGGATTGGGTCATCGAGGACTTCGTCCCGATCCATGACTAGGACTCGCAGTACCACTCATACTACGATGGGGCCACCTCGTCCACCTCAGGGCGGGGGAGGAGATGAGGCTGAGAGCTCGAGGGGTTCTCGAGGCTAGACTACTACATTGCACTGTACAGATTGAGACATAGTTTTTATTATTTTTGATAGAGGATTGAGTATGCCGAGGTACAGATTGTGGCATACCAATCCAGTTTTGAGATGATGTATATATTGTTGATATATATATGAGATGAGATATTTTTTTATCATATGACTTGTGTCTTATGTATTTGTATGATGCTTTAATGTTTTGATTAATTGATTTGATGATTCATGTAATTACGTCGTTGGAAATATTATGGTTGAAATGTCATGCTGTAAGATTTTAAATGAAATAATCTGATGTAACAAATTGGTTGTTTGTGATGTGATGTGATAAAAGATAAAAAGAGACTTCTAACAATAATTTCAAAGGACATTGTCGCTATTATAGACCATTTCATGGAGTCGCCGCTCACTCGGTCGTCAAGCTAATCCCGATATAGAAATATTGTTAAAAAGGAAAAGAGTGCTTAAGAGACTGTCTTAAGACTTTGGTGCAATGGTGCAAATGATGATGATGATGGTTTGTTTTCAGATTTTCATAAAATAGTATGCATGAAATAATGTTAAAATGATTTTTGCTAGGCATAAATTCCTAAGTGTGATAAATTTTTTGGATAATTCCCTAGGAATTATACCATCATTGCAAATTTGAAGGTTGACATAATGACATGAAATAGTGATAATGTGTTTGTTTGTTTGTAAAGCATAATTGTGTAACATAATGATTTAAGTCATATGGTTTTCATGAAAATAAATGGGGAATAAAAATTGGTAAAATGGTTTGCGCTAGGCATAGAATATGTAGGTATAGACTTATACCATCATCGCGAAAATCAAAGAAGAAAATAATATAATAGTTTTATTGCATGGTTGATTTTTAATTGTTGAAAATAGTCAAAAAATATGAAGATGAGGACTTGCGCTAGGCATAAAATTCCAATTTTGGTTTTGGAACTATACCATCGTCGCGAAAGTCGACAATATATATATATATATATATATATTATGTGTGTGTGTGTGTGTGTGTGTGTGTGTGTGTGTGTTTTGATTGTATGTTTTTGAAAATGATTTTGATTTTTGATAATGCATGTAGTTGTCTTTATACTAAACAACTGTTCTTCAAAGAAGAAAATGAATTGATTCCAAACAATTTGCAAAAAATATTTCAAAGAATCTTAAAGACAAAAGTTAGATTTATAAGGAATCCCATGTGCGTATGTGAGTTCATTACCAATCTTGATTTATCATAATGATACACAAAATCTCTCAAATACAAATGTGTGTGCAATTGCATTGTTCATTTACCAGTTTTGAGCAAGATAATTTGATACAAGTGATTTGAATGAACCAAATAAGTGTTCATTAACCATGATTTAGATGCATATAACCATACTAGACTACTATGTAAGTCGGATTATCAAGAGCTAGCTAATCCATAAGCAGACATAGGTCTGTACAAAATAAGGTCGCTAATGTGACAGACATATCGCCACGCTAGGAGTTACCCAAGGCCAAGCAGGTTGGGCACAAACCACCTGTTATGGGGCTTACCTCACAGTTTTCGAATAATTGAGAATTCCAGGGATTCAAGCTCATCAACCCTTCTTTTCTTTTCAAAGGGTAGGGAAAGGGATTTTATTGCTTTTGCTTTTGCTTTCTTTTGCTTTTTTTTTTTTTTTTTTTTTTTTTGGAGATAATGCTTGGAACATTGCTGTAATGATATAAAATAACTTTTTTTTTTTTTTCTCTTTTTCTTGAACTTTGCTTTTTCTTTTTGTTCTATGCTAGGGATACTTGCTCGGATTAGCTGTAGAGCAAGGGATTTTTATTCTGGGTAGGGGTGAGCTTGTCCTTTTGCCAATTCTCAAAGATTCTAGACCATGTGCATGATAGGATAGCAAGGGAAACTTTTCGCTCAAGAAACCACTTCTACTATGTAGCAAAGCATGGAAATTACAAATATAATCATTTTATTGTGAAAGGATGTGCTTGGTTTAAGTAAATAACAAGATCAATTCTCTGTGCTCAAACTTTATTTAATTGAATTTTGTGAACTTTGATATAAGAGAGATTAGTAATCATGCCAGATAAAAATCAAGATATTTATTTTGTGTTTGTGAAAGTGAGGGATTCCAAATAAATGCTAATTTATCCAAAATAATTTGAAACATATAACTGCAACATTTGTAAGAAGAAATATATATATAAATACTTTTTGAGAAGTTTTGAGAATGTTGACTCTCTCTTTCTTCTTTATGTTGTTTTGGTTTCGAAAGAGTCAAGAATATTGTTGTTTTTTTATTTTTATTATTATTTTTTTGTTTTTGAAAGAATTAACAAGTGCCATAAATAAATACAACAAATAGTTTTGAAGATTTTGATGATTATGAATGTTTTTGGTGTTTTGGAATTTATAAATTGAAAGAAATACAAGATAATGATTTTGAAATATTTTAAACAAATATATACAAGGATGAAATGACCAAATTTATACATAGTAACGTTTAAGATGCAAAATGTTCATGGGTTCTTTGAGTTCTTTACCATCTAAGGTAGATAATTTGTATGCTCCTGATTCAAATTTAGCAGTGATAATGTATGGTCCAAGCCAGTTGGGCTCAAATTTACCTTTAAGGTCCTTAGTTGCATTAGTATTTTTTTTATTTTCTTTTAAAACAAGGTCGCCGATCTCAAAGGATCGATGACGAACTTTTTTAGCATATGATCTTTTAAGCTTGTTTTGGTAGGCACGGAGATGCTCCAAAGCATTGATGCGCTTTTCATCTAGGAGTTCCAGCTGACTGAGTCTGCACACTCGATATTCATCTCCTACTTCGGTATCTTGAAGTAGTAGAGCCAAAGAAGGAACTTCTAATTCAAAGGGAAAAACGGCTTCAGCACCATAAACCAAAACAAAAGGTGAAGTTCCAGTGGGGGTTCGAACACTAGTTCGATAGGCCCACAAGGCTGGATATAACTGAATGTGCCAGTCTCGGCCAGTTTTATTGACCAATATTTTGAGAATTTTGATTAAGGTTTTGTTAGATGCTTCTGCTTGACCATTACCCCGAGGATAATAGGGAGTGGACCAGCGATGTTGAATCTTATATTTTTGGCATAATTTTTTAACATCTTTATTTTTGAAACAAGTTCCATTATCAGAGATGAGATTTGCAGGAATTTCGAACCTACAAATGATTTGATTAAAAATAAATTTAGAGACTTGTGTGCCAGTGCAAGAAGCTAAAGGCATAGCTTCAACCCACTTCGTGAAATACTCCATGGTGGTTATGATGAATTTGTGTCCATCAGATGACACAGGATTGATTTTGCCAATAATATCTAAACCCCATTTTGAAAAGGGCCAAGGAGATGAAATAGCCTGTAGTTCTTGTGCAGACGCATGGACAAGGTCGACATGTTTCGGCACTTGTCGCAATGGCGCACATACTCATGTGCATCATTCTCCATGGTAGGCCAAAAGTATCCTATCCTAAGGAGCTTTTTAGCAATGACACTACCACTGAAGTGTCCTCCACAAGATCCATCGTGGGCTTCACTCAAGGCTGATTTGGATTCTTCTAAATTCAAACATCTTAATAGGATACCTTCAAAATATCTCCTATACAAAGTATTGCCAATTATTACAAATCGACTTGCTCGTCTACGTAATAATCGACGCTGGTTTCTATTAGAATTGGTAGGGAAAGTCCCATTTTGGAGAAAATCAAATATATCCGTATACCAAGGTTCAGGAGTAGTTTCATTGATTAGAAACACATCCAAAGGTTCTAAGCATGAATTATTTGAAGCGGGTTCCTGGAGTCGACGAATAATGATAGTGGCATATTCGTCATCTAACTCCAAGGGTAGGAGAGATGCAGTTGCGGCCATAGCATCAACTACACGGTTGCAAGTGCGAGGAATGGCTTCCAAGGTAACTTGATCAAATAGAGACATTAATTGTAAAACATAGGCTTTATATGGGCGCAGTTTATCATCTCTGGTCTAATAAACTTCATTAATTTGGTTTATAACAAGTTGAGAATCACCAAAAACTAAAAGATGTTTAATTTTTAGCGCCAAGGCAGCTCGTAATCCAAGGATTAGAGCTTCATATTCAATAGTATTGTTGGTGCAAGCAAATGTCAATTTGAAGGACAGAGGAATAAGATGTTTTTGCGAGGATATTAAAATAATACCCGCACCGACCCCACTCATGCATCGGGCTCCATCAAAGTATAAGGACCATTGTTCAATATGGTCTACCTCTAATTGAAGGCATTCATCAGGAAACTCAATGATGAGGGGATGGGTAGACTCTAAGGGTGCAACGACTAATTGATCTGCTATGATTTGACCCTTAACAGACTTTTGTCCTATGAACGTGAGGTCAAACTCGCTTAGAGCAAGAACCCACTTGGTTGTGCGACCCGATAAATAAGGTCGACTCATGAGATACCTCAAGGGATCATATTTGGCAATGACATAAGTTTTCTGACTAAGCATATAATGGCATAATTTTTGCATAGCAAACACGACTGCTAGACATAGTTTTTCTAATGTTGTGTAGCGGGTTTCATAACTGATGAAGGTTCGGCTAATATAATAATTAGCACGTTCTCTCTTTTCATCATCAAGCTGAGCTAACATAGCTCCTAAGGCAAAATCTGAAGCTGAAATATACAGGAGAAATGGGCGATCAGGTCTAGGCGGTGAAAGCACAGGTGGGTTAAGGAGGTATTGTTTGAGAAGTTCAAAAGCTTCTTTACATTCGTCGTCCCAATTAAAAGGGACATCCTTCTTAAGGAGTTTAAGAAAGGGACCGGTTTTGTCCGCCAACTTATCGATGAAGCGACGGATGGCTTGAAGCTTACCTTGTAAACTTCGTAACTCAGATATATTAGTAGGTGCGGGCATATCAGTGATAGCCACAATCTTGAGAGGGTCGATTTCGATACCACGTAAAGAAACTAAAACCCCTAATAGTTTATCGGACTTAACTCCGAATATGCATTTGGCTGGATTTAATCGAATAAGATATTCTCGTAATCGATTAAAAACTTTTCTCAAATCATCTAAATGATTATCTTCATTAATAGAGCGAGCTATAATATCATCTACATAATCATGTAGGATATCATGCATCATATCATGAAAAATATAAGTCATAGCTCGTTGATATGTTGCACCTGCGTTCTTTAAGCCAAATGGCATCACTTTCCAACAAAAAGTACCCCAAGGGGTAATAAAGGTTGTTTTAGCCTGATCTTCAGGAGCTATCCTGATCTGATTATAACCGAAGAATCCATCCATTAAGGACATCATCCCACTCCCGATAGTAAATTCAATGATTTGATCCATGTTTGGAAGAGGAAAATCATCTTTAGGGCATGCAGCGTTAATATCTCTAAAATCTATGCAAACCCTAACTTTGGTGGCTTCTTTCTTGGTGACTGGAACTACATTTGAGATCCATTCAGCATAATCAATAGCTTGTATAAAAACAACATTCAAGAGTTTTTCTAACTCCCCTTTGACTAGCAAAGCCACTTTGGGATGCATTTTTCTAAGTTTTTGTTTAACAGGTTTAGCATCCGGATGGACCACTAGGTGATGCATGACTATAGAAGGGTCTAGACCTGGCATATCTTCATATGTCCAAGCGAAGACATCTTCATATTCTTTAAGGAATGCAATGTATTGTTCTTGTTTTTCTTGACTTAATTCTGATCCAATATTGATTATGTGGGGATTATCCTCCGTTCCAATATTAATTTTAATGACGTTTTCTACCTCCATGTGTAGATCTCTTTCAAAGTTAGGTGGGGCGGGTGAAACGCCCAATTCTTGTAATTCTTGTAAGGTTAAGTTGGATAATTCATCTTGAGGATTAGTGGTCTCAAGTTGGGCTATAGTTGGTATAGAACCATCAAAATAAAATCCATTGTGTAACATCTCTTCAACGGAGACATCGTGGAAGATATCTCCTTCCAACTCCTCATCGGAGTCGACAATCATTTCAGGGTAAGCTATGGATAGCATGTTACATGTAAATGGCTGATTTTTTAGAGGCAAATCATCACGCCTATCCAAATAATCTTGATAACATATGAGTTGATCATCATCTTCAAAAGGAAAGGGTTGACCCTTACTAGGAAATAGGCCCACACCACAACGGGCAGGCCACGGTTCTACCTCGAAAGGTTCTTTCATGCCATTTTGGAAAGGTCCCAAGCCTTTCCCTTTATATCCCATTTTAAGCATTATGGGTTTAGCTTTAATATATTCATTGGTCAAATAACATCGAGCGTATCCCTCATGATGAGTTTTGATATTCCGAGGGATTCTTCCCCAATCATATCCTTTATAAATGAAGGCACAACTCCCGACTTGGTAAGTACTTCCCATAGGTTGTGGGAGGCCCAAAGTATGAGGAGATGGCGGCAAGTTATTTAAAAGAATTGAATCTTGCATGAAAGAATTTGTTTTTTCTGATATTAAGATTGTGGATAAATCTGGTAAAAGTTCATCAGAAAGAGCATAAGATGTAGAAGGATCATTCCCTATATCTTTAGATGTGGAAGGTATGATAGATGTTGATAATGTGGAGGTGTTAAGAGATGGGTCTATAGGTTTTGAAATTAGAGGGATGGAACATGAAGGATTGGTTGTAGATTGAAGATCTTTTTGAGGTTCTAGAGTGGTTTGTTTAGAAGATTGTTGATCTATATATGGGGGTGAAATGAATGGAGGGGAAATATGTGAAGCCATGGGTGTGTGTTTCACAGTTTTAGATGAAAAATAAGAATTAGGATGTGTGGATGACAGAGCAAGGCAAAATTGCACTCCAACAGGTTCTGCCAAAGCACACATATCAAAGGGTCTAGGGTCACCATGGATAGTGACCAACTGATTTTTAAATTCGAATTTAACACATTGGTGTAAAGTTGATGGGACAGCCCGCATTGCATTGATCCAAGGATGACCCAAGAGTATATTGTACGATGCGGGGCAATGTACAATAAACATGGTGGTATCTAGAGTTCGAGGACCAACTTGCAATGGGATGGTAATAACTCCACACGTTTCTTGTGTTTCGTCATTGAAAGCTTTGATAATCATGTCAGTTTTTCTTCATTTCATCACTTCTAAAGCCAAATCATTGGTAGAAGTCAAAAGTGCAAATGTTTAGAGATGAACCATTATCAATCAAGACTCGTTTAACAGCTACATCTCCAATTAGAGCAATAATATATAAGGGATTATCCTTATGTAAACTGTGTTGTGGGATATCTTTATCCCGGAAGTCAATACAATCAACTTCTCGAGTGATGATAGTATTGGCCATGGCTTCAGGTTGAATGTTTTGAGGTACCATCATTTGGCTTAATGTAAGCATCAACTCATCCCTATGGGTGGGAGAAGATCTTAATAAATCCAAAAGGGAAATTATGGCTGTAGTATTGGATAATTGCTCATTAATATTGTAAGGGGGTTTAGGTTGAATATTAGAAGTATGATTCCCTTTATTGGGATTTTTCAAAACAAATGGAGCTGATCCATCATTCGGGTTTGGTTCTTGTTGAGAATTTTGAGCCTGTTGTCGGGTAACGACTCCAATGGTACCTACAATGTTATATTGAAGACACTGAACTGGTCTCGGTCAAGCATTTATGGCTTGTTCATTTGGGAGGAATTGATTAGAAGAGGGTCGAGTAGTAACTCTTCTAGGAAATGGTTCTTCTGGAACCATAGCATCTATGATGGGTTGAATAGGATCTGATTCATTTTTAGAACTATTCGATTGGTTTGAAGTGATGTCCATTTCACTTTCAGTATCTGATTCTATATCACTAGAATCTGGAGTTTGAATATTATGTAGGGGCCTGGTCGTAACCATGGATAAGGTTGTGTCAAATATTTGAGGATCATGATTAAGTAAATGTCCACTAATAGTCCCTACATATCGGGTAGGAGGAGGGACATTATGATGTTCGATTTGATTGGCCACCTCTTTACCATGTCTTGGTAAAGGGTGTTGAAATATGTCTAATGATTGATTAGCATTTTGATTTTGATTTTGGGGAATGGTCTTTTGAGGATTATTAGGAGCATTTTGTTTAGGTTGGAAGGCTTGCACCTCCATTTCATTATTATCAATCAGATCCTGTATTTTATGTTTCAACCTTTTACAAGCGTTGGTAGAGTGTCCAGGTCCTCTATGAAAATCACAGTGTAAGTCAGCTCTGTATCCGGGTATAGTTGGATCAGGTTCTCGGATAGCTGGTAATTGGATCAAACCTCTTTCGAGTAATTGAGGTAAAATAGTTGATAATGGTTGATTCAATCTAGTAAATTCTCGAGGAGGCTTATCAGGCGGTTTCAATATAAATTTTTTTGTTGTTTTCGTTGCATTGATATTAGCAACATTTCTGTTGTCAATGACTCCGTCACCTACAACTTGTTTGTTTTTATATTGATTTCTGGATGTTTTCTCATCATCTTTCTTCCTAAGTTGGCCTCTCCTAATGAGGGCATCTTCTACTCTTCGAGCTAAATCTATAGCCTGATCGAAGGTAGTTAAAGTAGCAATTGATAACTCATAAGATATTTGTTCTTGCAAATTATTGATAAAAATGTCTAACATTTCCCTATAAGGTAGCACAAAGTGCAGTTTTCCTGTCAACTGCCTCCATCTAGCTAAGAAATCGGTAAAACATTCATCCTTGTCTTGTTTTAAGTTGTATAAATCTTTAATGGTTACATGCCTCTCGATGTAGGCACTAAATTGATGGACAAAAGATTCAGTTGTTTCTTCAAAGTTTCTCAAAGAATGAGTGGGCAATTGATAGTACCACTCTAATGCCATTCCACCTAAACTTTTCGGGAACATTTTTAGTAATAGCAAGTCATCATGTGATATATCATGACATGCTATCCTAAACATGCGAAGATGCTCTATGGGATCTTCGGTTCCTTTATATATAGGTAGGATGGGCATGGGAAAATGCTTAGGGTACGGTTGTGCTACAACCATGGGATCCAAAGGTTGACTACATATCTCTCGATAATTGTATGAGGGACGATAAGGATCTATCTGGTCCATACGCGAAGCTAACTGTTTCACCATGGCTTCCAGATTACTAGTTTGCCCACCATATTGGTTCGATAGGGCATTGATATGGGATTTGTGAGCATATGATGGAGGGACATGAAGATTAGATGCTATGTTGCTATTGTGTAAATTGTTGGTAGGAAAGGTGTTATGAAGGAATTTTGAAGTTGTATTATGTTGTATTCCAGATTGTTGAAAATTGGTGTTTGGCTTCATTTTAGGTTTTTGTTTACTTGAAGCATATTGATCAATAGTTTGGCGAAGTAAAGCAGTGAAGGAAGTTTTCTTTTGTGTGGGAATGATTTTAGGCTCAATAACAGGTTCCTTAGGAGGTTGGGTAACCTGTTGTTTTGGCATGTTCTGAATCATAGTGACCATATCTCTATTGGATGGTCCAGCCTTATCACTTTCTTGATCAATGAAAGACAAGGGATTAGTGCGCACATCAAACATATGTTCCATGGCTGCTTGAGTGTCACTAATTTGCCCTTTATCAATACGAACTGCCATATTAAGAGCACCAATGTTATTATTGAAAAATTTCCAAAAATGATCTACGTTGTCAAAAGCAATAGTTCCATCTGGAGCTACTCTAGGGGATGAGGATCCATCCTCTTTAACATTTTCTTCTTGTTCATTGTCTTCACCTAGGTCATCTTCTGGTTGATCTAGAGTTTCTCCTTCCGAAATTGGATCTTCAGGAAGGACATTTGGGTCTCTAGTTTTATCTTCTAACCAATCTTCTTCTTCTCCTTCAGTTTGTTTACCATTCCTAAGTTTAGGCATTGTGCTTAATTTAGATTTCAGCAAATATATATATATATATATATATATATATATATATATATATATGCAACAAGCTTAAGAGGTATATATTAATTATATACCTACTACAATATTTAAAATGAAAGGTTTTGGTTTTTGTTATGTTTTTTAGTTTTTCTTGTTTTTGTAATAATATTGTAAAGATAAACAACACAATAAATGCAAGAAATAATACTAAAAATAATGATCTAGTTTTCTATAAACAATTTATAAATGTCATTAATGGGCTCAAGTTCTTCAGGAGTCATGAAGTGTTCTTCTTCAAATTGAAAGTTTTCCTTCAAAAATTTAATGAAAAGAGCTATAGTGATATTATCTGTCTCAGATGTTGGTTGATAGAAGTAAAGCTCATGGCAATACTCTCGATATAACACAGCTCGAGGAACTCTATTCCATATTTCCCTATCCGTAAGAACAACCTCTTGGTCTTCTACATGACCTAGGAACTGGTGTATAATGGCTGCGTTCTCGAGGTATTCCTCGAAGGTGAACAATTCTGAAGACACAAGAGCTCTCCTATAAGCTAACCATCTATGGCAAGGCTCTCTGAAGTTCATGATAAAAGACGAGTTGATGAGGATCCAGGATTCTATCTAGGACAAGCCTCTTGATTTGTTTAAGTTTTGTTGACCTAGATGAAATGACACTAAGTCTTCTATCAAGTTCGTCCCACAAAAGTTGATTTCTATCTCTTTCAGGCACACTAAGCACAAAATTGATTTCTATGGCTGCCAATTGGTTTTCAACATTTATAGTAACTGCTAATATTTTCTTAGGAGCTACCATCTAAACATGATATGCAACTTATTAGTTTTAAATGATTTGAAATGCATCTATGTTTTTGGTTGCTTTATTTATTTGTTTTTTTTGTTTTCTTGTTTTCAAAAGGTTTTAAATGCATTCACGTCGGGTTCACCAAAATGTATCGCTCCAAATTTTTCACACCCTTACCTTCAGGCTATAGGATCCGTGCCCGGAAGGGGGATGTGAAAAGGATGGCGTGGTACCTCGGATTGAGAGGCCTTGCGAAGGTCCCGCCTCTCGAGGGAGGTGTATTATGGTGATTTTTTGATGGATGGTGGGTTCACCAGGAAACATTTAGTGGCAGTTTCCACGCCTAGGTTGGGAATGTGTTTGATGTGTTCAGTTTTATCCTTAAACATTCAAGTCCTAGGTTTGGCCAAATGAATCTAAGCTATTCTATATGAAGATGCAGATTAAATGAATACAAAAGAACAAAATTAGACAAAAAATAGAGAGAAAAGGCTAAATTGTAGAGCCATACCTGATCCGGATGTCTAATGAAGATTCTAATTTTTGAAGCAGTCAGGATCGCCTCTAATTTGACAGGATCGTCTACTATCAGACAAGATCATCTGAGATTCGACGAATTCATCAGACGAATTCGTCAAAGACCTGCAAACAGAGAAATAGGTGCAAAACATAGAAAATGCAACTATTCTAACAGAGGGCAATGATGTAGAATAATAGCAATAACATTAAAATGATGATAATAAGAAAAATACAAATACACTACAATGATTTGATGATAATTGATGACTTAATTATGCATTTAAAGCTACATGGGTGAACTCCAAAATGCAGAATAGCAAAAAATAATAAATAAACTAGCTAATTGCAGAATAAAATAGCAGAAAAAGGTGAAGAAATGCAAACTTTGGGCACTGATTGCCCCCAATGTGGACTGCAGTCGAAATCGTCTCTGATTCGACAAGATCGCCTCCGATCTGAACAGGATCGTCTGCGACGATGTAAGCTTGCTCCGATTGAAAAATACTAAGGTACCTACAACAAAATTTGAATAGAACAAGTGCAAATAGAAATTTAGGATGTCTTAATGCGTGTGAAGTCAAGTTACAGGGAATTTCAGCCAGGGGGATGCTAAGGGGAGGGCCTAGGATTAAATAGGCTTAGGAGGGAGGTTAGGAGGTTGGAGATCATCCCTATTTGGGAGATCTCCAATGGGGAGGGTCTCTAACGATGCAGACATGCTTCTGCCCGGATTAGAGACACCGTTGGAACATAAGCTAATTATGAAAAATCAGTTTTGGGACAAGATCATCTGGACGTCCTAGCCTAGACGAAATCGTCCGATCTAAGGCGATATCGTCTGATCGACGACGATATCGTCAAACGGTCAAAACAAACTCTAAAAATGGCATGAGAAAGGAGGAAACGGATTAAGCGGCGATTTGGGAGCGGTTTTGGAGGTTAAAATTTGAATTTGAATATTTACTAGAGCAAGTGTAATTACTAAGGTTTTACTATGCCAATTTTAGGGTGCTATAGCTTCGAACTGATCTTGATGTGTTTGTAACTTGGCCTCCTTGATCTCATCATCTCCTTCATGAATACTCCTCAGTTTGTCCCATATTTCTTTTGTCGTTTTACAACTCATGATCTTTACCAGTTCATTGTCTACTAATCCAAACCTGATAGCATTATTTGCTTTTGAGTCATTCTCAAACAGATTCTTACCGACAGCATCAGTTGGAGGAGTGATGGATATTGTGTATTCATTGTCTACTGAATCATAGATGTCGTATCCCAAAGCACAAAGATATTTCTACATCTTGAATCTCCACACCGCGTAATTAGATCTGTCAAACAATAGTGCTTTGTTTGATGAGAAGCCTTCAACCTTTTCTGGTTCAATTTTCTCTTCCAAAGGAACTAAAACTGACTGAGATGCGCTTTTGGAGGAGGATCTATTCTTCTTACCCATTGTATACTAATCCAAGATCAACCCTGATCGATTTAGCTTTGAGAAGGTAACTTGGATCTAATACCAATTGTTAGTCTTACAATGGCACTGAGAGGGGGGTGAATCAGTGTAGTTCTTTAAACTTAAATTCATAGCTCTTAAAAATGAAATAATGAAACCTTAAAACTAGATAAAGCAAGTATCACAAGAGAACATCACACAACATAAGATTTAACGAGGTTCACCAATTTGGCTACTCCTCAAGAATGACTGCTTGGACTACCATCCAAATCTAGCCTTTGTAAAGCACCAACTTTACAATCAATTTACCAGCACCCACTAGAAGGAGCACCAACCCCTTATTTATCTACACTAACTAAAAGGAGCACCAACCCTTGATTTACCAGCACCTATTAGAAGGAGCACCAACCCCTGATTTATTTGCACCAACAGAAAGGAGCACCAACCCCTGATTTACTAGCACCTACTGGAAGGAGCACCAACCCCTGATGCCAAGTTGCACCTAGACTTCAATTTTGAATCTAGAAGTTTAACAAAAAAATACCTTTGCTTTTACAAGACCCTGACTGGTCTATTGCTTACCCAATCTCTCTCACTGTTTACGAAACAGACACATCTTCTGTGATCTACAGTCGCACTTTGCCTTCTTTGAGTCGCTTCTCTACGCACACTCTGTGCACTGTCTTCGTACACTCTATGCCCTTATTGTTGCACTTTGCATTCATCTTCACCCTTTGCACTCTCTGCGCCTTCTACTTTCTCTACGTAATCATAGCCACACTTGGTCGAACTTCAACCTTTTCATTCTCTGTGCACTTTTCTCTCTCTGCGCACTCACAAACGCACTTAGGACAATTCGACATGACTCTTCGCTCACTTTGCACACTTTGCACACTTTGCCATCATCTCGTCGCTTCTGTGCTTTCTGCACTCTCATGGCTGCATTGCACACTTCGACACGCATTCGACCACTTATTCAACCACACTATAATTCTCCAAACAACCCTCCTTTTATAATAATATTTTCATGATAAAAACCCTAATCTTAGTCGACTTGCATAACAAATGTAAACCCTAATCTTAGTCGGCTGTCATCGGTCATTGTCGACTTCAACTCAATCAAAAAAATACAACATGTCGTGATATCACGACACCTTTTTCCTCTCCTCTTTCTCTTTGATTTAGCCGACAAAAATGCAACATATCGTGATATCGCGACACTTTCACCTCCGTACGCTTCATCTTTGCTTTTGTCGTGATATCATGACACTTCTACTTCCATAGACTTTGACTTTGCTTTTTTCGTGATATCACGACACTTCTACCTCCATAGTCTTCATCTTTGCTTTTGTCGTGATATCATGACACTTCTGCTTCCATGGACTTCGACTTTGCTTTGTCGCGATATCATGACACTTTTGCCTCTGTAGTCATCAACTTAGCTTTTGTCGTGAAATCATGACACTTCTACTTCTGTACTTAGCTTCTTTGCTTTTGTCGTGAAATCATGAAACTTCTGCCTTCAAAGTCTTCTTCTTTGCATTTTTTGCAAAATCGTGACACTTCTGCCTTCGAAGTCTTCTTCTCTGCTTTTGTCGTGAAATCATGACACTTCTGCTTCCAAAGTCTTGCTTTCTGCTTTTGTCACGAAATCGCGACAGTTTTGCTTCCGTATGCTTCCTCTTTTTTTTGTCGCGAAAATGCGACATGTCATGATATCATGACACTTTTGTTTCTCTGCCAGCCTGCCCTTCTTGAGTTGTGAAAATGCGACATGTTGCGATATCGCGACACTTTTGTTTCTCTTCCTGCCTAGCCTTTTCGAGTCACGAAAATGCGACATGTCGCGATATCGCGACACTTTTGTTTCTCTTCCAGCCTTCCCTTTTCGAGTCACGAAAATGCGACATGTCGTAAAATCGCAACACTTTTCCAACTTACTTTCTCTCTCCTATTTTAGTCACGAAAATGCGACATGTCGCAAAATCGTGACACTTTTCCAACTTACTTTCTCTCTCCTGTTTTAGTCACGAAAATGCGACATGTCGCGAAATCGTGACACTTTTCAAACTTACTTTCTCTCTCCTATTTTAGTCACAAAAATCCGACATGTCACAAAATCGTGACACTTTTCTTACTTGTTCTCTTTCTTCGAACTTTGTCGCGAAATCGCGACACTTTTTCCTGCTTTCTCTTTCTCTTCCAACATGTCGTGAAATCGTGACACTTTATCCTGCTTTCTCTATCTCTTCCAAGATGTTGCAAAATCGCGACACTTTTTCTTGCTTGCCCTTTTTATTCCAACATATCGCGAAATCGTGATACTTTTTCCTGCTTGCCCTTTTTCTTCCAACATGTCACGAAATCGCGACACTTTTTCTTCCTTGCTCTTTTTCTTCCAGCATGTCACGAAATCATGATAGTTTTTCTTCCTTGCTCTGCATGTTGTGAAATCGTGACAGTTTTACTTCCTTGTCCTTTTTCTTCCAACATGTCGCAAAATCACGACAATTTTTCTTCCTTACTCTGCATGTCGTGAAATCGTGACAGTTTTTCTTCCTTGCCATTTTTCTTCCAACATGTCACAAAATCGCGATAGTTTTTCTTCTTTGCTCTGCATGTCATGAAATCGTGACAGTTTTTCTTCCTTGCTCTACATGTCGCGATATCGTGACACTTTTCTTACTTGTCTTTTTTCTTTGATCTTTTGCATAAGGGCCACTTCGGTGTTCTTGGAAAATCACTGTACATACTCTAAATAACCTCTAAACTCGTATCTACTGCATCAACCGATCTATCTGATTGTGTTGACAACAATGACAATACTTTTGTTGCACCTTGCTCAACATATTCTAATTTATTATGTTTGAAAAAAGGGTTGTATAAGAAAAAACATGATAAATATGACCAAGTCATCAAAATTTTAGGATTGTTTTCAAAATTTAAGGGGGGGTCCCAGTTCAACACTTTTGCTCATTTTTCCTTCTCATAATTCAAATTTTCATCTGAAAAATATTATTTTATCAATGAGCTTACATAGGTTTTTATAAGGGGTCCTGGTCCCTTTATATTGAGTGGGGTTTGAACCTTATACATCTCAAAGAGATGCCAAAGCCCTTACCACTACAACAAGCTTGCAACTACTCAAAAGCGGTCCCAGGCCGCCCCTCATATCGGGGTTTGAACTTGGGTCTCCTTGATGAAAATCCAATGACTTCCACTACGGTATCCCTTGCAGGTCTAAAGATGGTGGTTGGACTCATCGTTGGGTCAATAATATTAAACCAACCAGTCCATGTGCATCAATGCCATATGAAGTAATGTTTGTCAATCAAAGGAAGCAACGTCTGCATAAATCCAACGTGGGAAGTGCTAGCCAACCAATCTGGCTATCTAAAAAATATTATTATTTTGCTACAAAATTTAAATTTTCAAAAGACAAATATTCCTTATAATGGAATAAAATCTTAAGCATGTGTATGCATTCGAAATTAGCATAATAAAAACCTACATCAACATAAAGCATCAAATGAGGGTAATTTGGCAATTTGACATGGTTTAAGTTTGGATTTAGCCTTTCTCCTCCCAAGCATTGTGCTTGGAGAGTTAGCTAGCCAAAGTACCATAAGATATTGCACCATAGAAGATTTTAGATTTGAATCCCTCCTATGCGTAAACCTTTTGAAACATATTGATGATGTCAACATGCTTGATGTGGTAATATATGATGACTTGGTAACTTGTGATAATGTGGCAGCAGGTGCACACATTCTAATATGATACTTGGAAATTTGTATGGATGGCATGGTAGTCTATAGAAGTGACTTGGCAACAGGTGCACTAATATTGATGTGACATGTGGAAATTGACATGGTATTCTACAAAACGTATTTAGCAACTAGAACATAAATATGAAGGTGACATGTAGTAGTTTATATAGGTGATGTGGTGGTTCATAAATGTGATGTGGCATGACACAGGATGATCAGTAAAGTTGTTCACTCAATTCATGATGTGGCATGAATCTCAAGGTAACACATGGTAAGTAATGTAAGGGCTAACATAGGTGCTAACATGGCAGTCCTTGATTGGGCCAATGTGGTAAGTCATACAATGACCAAAATGGAAGGTTGTATACCACTTGATACGAACAAATATGGGTTTGGCCCATCACATTTCACCAAGTCATAAAACTTGACAAATAATTTGCATAATCAGCAATAAACTTAGAGACAGATAAATTTCAAAGTGAACAAAGACACAAGAATTTGTATAGTGTGGTTCATAGGTCAAGCAGTAAATAAAATCATGGCAAGCAATGTCATATAATTTATTAGTATGTTATATAGTCAATGCATGCTTGGCACCCTTTCAGTAACTCACATAGTGATGCATGGCAACCCCTTATTTGTTGTAGCCGACGGGTATTGAAAACTTTTTGAGTTTTTTGAAAATTTTGGAGGTATTTTTTGTGATTTTAGGGAAAAACTTATGGGGGCTATAATATTGGCATACATAAGTGTTTTGGATCTATTTTTTCAAATCACATAGTTATTAAATATATTTGCATTATTAGTGTTGTTTTTGTCCATAATTACACGTAGTATTTTATATTTTGATATAATAGTTATGGATCACCATGTACCTTTATTGAGTGATCCTAACTATGCTACTTGGAAGACCAAGATTGAAGCTCTACTCTAAATCAAGGGTTTACTCAAATATGCAAATGAGAACCCATATGATACTAATTCGAAGAAGTAAAGCAATTTCACAGGGACAAGAAGGATGAGGGTCATGGTGTCATTGTTGTTCATGTTGACAATGTATATGACTTTCATGTTAGTGGCACCATGGATCCTAAATTTCTTGAGAACTTTCAAGGGTTATGTGATTGAATTGATTCCATATGAATTAGTAGCTTAGAGGCTAAGCTTAGAATCTTGTACATGGACTCATTTGGTAATATTGATGATTACATCAGTCGATTCAAGAAACTACAAGAAGACATCCAAATTGCAAGAGGATTACCCAACGAGAGAATAAAAGGATAGGAAGCATTAGAGAAGGAAAGGAATATTTAATTGCTCAAAATTATCCTCAATAATGTGTTTGAAACATATGAGATAGTTGTTATTTTCTTTGAAATGTTTTATGTGTACTTTTTAGATTCTCTTACAACACCCATTGATAAGGTATTTAAGTACTTTTTGCACCATCGGGTTAGAAGAAATAGGCATAAGAGTAATTATATTTTCAACAGGATCACCTAAAGGAAATTATTGTCAAAGTCCAAATGATGAGAAGCCAGAACAGAAAAACAAGAAGCTCAAAAAATCTTTTAAAAAATATATTTGTGAGTTTTGCAAAAATAAAGACCACAAGGCAGAATTTTGCAATATTTGGATCAATAAATTTGATGAAATAGTAAGGGGGTATTGATGCTACTCTCTTCTATGCACAAGGTGAGGATAGTTTTGAAGGAGAAACATCACAAGCACACATAGCAATTCATTCTATATATTGGAGATCCACTTATTTAGATGAGTGGATTGTAGATTCAAGGGCAACTAGGCACATGATAAGTCACAAACATCTCCTATAGGGCTACAACAAAGGGCATGTAGGGAAACATGTTATGATTGGAGATGATTCTTTATTACAGGTTGTGAGGTGTGGAAACATTAACATTGGGTCTTCTTCTTTTGATAAGGTACTTCATGTTCCTAATGTTGGACATAATATTTTGTGTATTTATTGTATTACTTATACAAATAAGAAGGTAGAGTTTTGGCTTGATAGATTGGTAGTCAAGGATACAAACAACTCATTCAAAAATTTTACTTCTAGATATTGTGATGAGACTAACCACATGTATAATTTGGGAGAAAGACTTACCTCTTCTACCCCTCCCTCTAGGAAGAAAAACTTTGTTGCTAGGGTTGCACGTGCATACAATAAAAGTTAGAAGTGGCATCATAGGCTTGGGTATCTCAATTATAGATCTTTGAGATACATGAATCAACATCATATGGCCATTGGACTTCCACACATATTCCCCCCAAGAGGTGCATGTGAGGGATGTGTTATGGTAAGTCATCATAGGGAGACATTTCCAAAAGGGATTACAACATGAGCATCTCATTTCTTAGATATCATACATAGTGATATCTATGGAGCTATTACCACCCCATATCTTAAGAAATAGGTACTTCCTTATTTTTATTGATAATTTTTATAGATATGTGTGGTTGTACACTACTCACACTAATGATGAGGTTTTTGAGAGGTTTAAGACCTTCAAGGTCCTTATTAAAAATCAACTTAATAGGAGAATCAAAAGTCTAAGGATAGATTAGGAGAGCTGGAGTTTTGTTATTGTGAAGGCTATTGTAGGAAAATCAAGAAGGATGTTGAATTGTGGAATATTTATATTCACATAGAAAATCGAAGAACATCCAAAAAATGAAAATCAAGAATTTAGACTTTTTATGAAAATAATGTAGGCATCTAGCTATAGAAACTCAATTAATATGAGAATTGAATATATTTATAAACTCTCAAGTTCTAAAGGAGAGAGTTGTGATTTTTCAAGGGTGGGGGACCCGAGTACAACCCCTTGTTCTACGAAAAAAAAAAAAAAAAGGATATATGGGTGTGGCGAATATGTTATCTATGTCTTTCATGACTTTATGTCTTCTCATGGGATTGCATATCAAAGGATTATTCACTATACTTCTAAATAAAATGGTGTGGTTGAGAGAAATATAGGGTGATAATGGAGATGGCACCATGCATGATTCATTCTAAGGAGATGTATTATAAGTTTTAGGGTGAAGTTATTTCTTTTGTAGCATACATCATCATCAAATTTCCTTCTTGTGTAGTCCATGGCATGTCATCTCTTGATAGATTGACAAGGGTTAAGCCTAATTTTGATCTTTAGGTCTTTGGAATGGGCTCACATACCTAAGGGTTTTTAAAAGGAGGTATCAAAGAGTCAAAATTGAATTTTTATAGGGAATTTAGATACCTTAAAGGTAAATCATATTTACATTTCTTAGAGGCATGATGTTTTATCGAGAGAGATGTCATGTTTCATAAGGTTCTTCTAGGTCTCCTTCCATCCACCACCTAAGCTTTTAGACAATGATTCTTATGACCCTTTGCCCATCTAAAACCTATTTTTTTCTTTTAATATTTTTGTTGGTTTTGTAGAGCCTCTTCTTCATCTTCATATTTGAATGGTAGTCCATTGCCTATTGATTTGACCTCCTCATGAGCAACACCATAGGAAACACTTTCTTCTCTAGGTTGAAGGCATGATGAGTAGGATATATCGGTTCATAATGATTTAGCCTTGCATGATGAGGTGAGTGGTGATGAGTTGGATTCTTTAGTTTTATCTTTTGTTATTGAGTTACCACATGATTCTTCCTTATTTCATCCAATATCCAAGTGGGTCAAGACACTTATGAAGGATGCTCAACCTATTATCTCTTGATAAATATCATAAGGCTCCTTCTTGAGCATTACTTTAAAATATTGCATACTCTTAGGATCCTCTCACATATTCTTAGGCTAAGGGTAGGCCATAATGGGAAGATGCTTTGTTGGTAGGGTATGAGGCTCTAATAAAGAAAATGACTTGGGAATTGGTTCCTCTTCAAGAAGGGAAAAATAATTTTGGCTACAAATGGGTCTACAAGACCAAATACAATTCAAATAGTCATGTAAAGAAGTAGAAGATACTCCTTGTTGCTAAGGTATTCTCTCAATAGGAGGGAATGGGCTAGTCTGATATATTTACACCAGTAGATAGGATGGAATTAGTTAAGATTATTGTTTCTATTGTTACTTCGTATGGATATAAGAATGTGAAGAGTTCCTTTTTACATGGGGATATTCAAGAGGTAATTTACAAGCAACAACCACTTGGTTTTTAGCTTGATGAACCCACTCCATTGGTTTGTTGTCTGACTAGGTCCTTATATATACTTAAGTAGGCTCCTCATACATGGTATGAGAAGATCCATTTCTTTTTATTGGGTTGTGAGGTTGAATATGATGTTTACATAAAACATTAGGCTAGGAAAACCTTGGTAGTTGTGTTGTATGTTTATGATCTTCTCATCATTGACAACTCCTCTACTTTGATCTAGGACACGAATTCATGACTTCATTCCACTTTTGAGATGATAAATTTGGGGCTTTTACATTTTTCTTAGAAATTTGATTGATCAAACAGAGTTTTGACATCATTATTTTTTATACCAAGTATGCTTTGGATCTTCTTCAATATTTTTGGATGGAGGATTGTAGATCTACTCAAACTCCCTGTGCATCAGGATTAAATATTTGGGTTGATTGTACCATCCTTTGGTAGATCCTATGTTGTATCAGTCTCTTGTGGGAAAAATTATCTGTATTATACTAGACATGATATAGCCTTTGTTATCAATTATTATTCTAGATATATGCAAGCACCCAGGGAGAGTCACTAGATAACAACTAAGAGGATTCTTAGATATAATAGTGGGACCTATTATATGGGTATTAACTATTTTATTAGATTCCCTATGATTTTGATAGGATTTTCATATGTTTATTGTGTATGTGACTTAGATGAGTGGCCATCCACCATAGGCTTTGTGTTCTAGTTGGGATTTAACCAAGTTCCTTGGTGTTCTAGATGTTAATCCACTATTTCTTAATCCTCCACTAAGGCTGAATATTGTGCTAACAATGAGGCATCTAAGCATATTAGATGGATGCTCATAATTTTGGAGGATATTGAAATTACTTAGAGTTTTATTTTCACCCTTCAATGTGATAATTAGAGCACCATCTAGCTTGTCCATTATCCAATATTTCATCAGTAGATAAAGCACATAGAAATATGGATGCACTTGGTGAGATGGCTTCATTTACATTGAATGCTTGATCTAATGTTTGTGCCTTCATCAAAGTAGACAACATATATTTTGATCAAGATCATGTCTGAGGTCACTTTTGTGTGCATGTAAGAGCTTCTTAGAGTTGGAAATTCCCTTAAGGGATGATGACAAGTAAGGGTCTCTCTTTGTGTCCCCTATTTAGCTTAAAGGGGATGTTGGAATATGTGGTCGTCAAGCTTGTCTTGAGGCCACAACCAAATTTGATGCTTGTATTGATCATATTTACCTTTTGGGCCCATGTAAACCTTAAAAAACATGCTTTTATAATTATTTATAATATTTTATTCCCAAAGGTTAGTCTCACAATGTTGGCCTAAAGGCAACCTGTAATTTGGTAAAATTACCCCTTCATACCAACCATTTTGGTTATTAGTTAGAGTGCAATTCCATTTCCTTTTAGTAAGATTATTTGGTGTTCGTAGACACCTCATTATTTTGTATGTTCTACTTTTTTTCATTCTATGTATTCCTTTGTTAAGCAATATTGAGTAATATCTGATTCCATTCATTTCTAAAAATTGTTGTAAAATCAAATAAGTCTAGTGTACATAAAATTGTGATGGTAAGAAAGAAATCAACAGATAGAAAAAAGTGAAATCCAAATAATAATTGTTAATAGAGGCAAAAATCCTTATAACCCAAGAGAATCATTTAATTTTTAAGGAAGCAATAAAACATGTTTTGTAAAGGGAAGAAAAATAAACAAGACAACAAGGAATCAAGAGTCATGAGTTCAAATATAATTTAGAGGCATTAAAAAGGTGCAAAATTTCTAAAGTTAGGAAGGAGAAAAAAACTATCTAACAAATGCATCTTACGATAAATAATGTAAAGTGCAAGGAGAGCTATGAAAGAACCAAGTAAAGAAGAGAAAAATAAAAGTGTGTACATGAAATAAAGAAAAACATGTTGCATTGTATTGATATTTTGTAAAATTGTCACAATATGAAGTGATATCGTTTTACAAAATTTGCCCTGGAGGGCTACAAAAGAGGGATTCCATTAGGAGGGACCCTAGCATCAAACATATTTGTGACACTGCAGGTGTCTTCCTTTAATTCCTCACAGTTGGAGTGGGTTTATGATGCATGCCACCATGAGCTACACCAATTTGCAATCCTACGTAACCCTACAAAAATATGTTAGACCGTTTGGAGGCCTATCTCAATTAGGCCTCCTATAAATACAGACATATTGACAAAATATGAATAGAAAAGCATCAAAGAAATATCACATTGTGTTGAAATTAATAAGGGAGCAAGATATTACCCGTTAGATTGGTGCAACAGCCTAAAACTAGAAAACGTGCCTTGGGGTGTGTTTTTTGGATGTGAATGTACCCCTCTATGTATTTTAAGTTTTATGACTTGGAATGATCCTTGTGTCAATTGTAGAAGCCAATGATGAAGTTTAGTATCGATTCGAAGAGTAATGATGCATGTTATTCCCTAAAAATCACCAAAAAATTGCAAAGAAACTCAGTGGGAGGATTTTTAGCTATTCAAAACTTGTGCATGATTCAAAGTGCAATTTGGTAGCATAACGGTGCTTTGAATCCTCCCCCTAAAACCATAGGTAGCATCGTCTATTTATAGAAGCTCTAGGAAGAAAAAGGGGCACACAATATGGTGGGAGAAGTTAAAGGAGAGAGAAGACATATTTAATGTAGTAGGTGGATGGGTAAGGTTTGTCTTATATGGGTGATGGGTGCTCAATGCTCATTTAATACCTAGGGAAGAGAAATTCCACCTTTTTATTTAATTTTCATTAAAATATTTAAAGGGGAAAAATGAGGTGAATGTTATGTGAGTGGGATGGATGCTTAGAAAATAGTGTAGAGGGATATGAATGGGGATGAGGTGGATACCACCTAGGTCTTAGGATAGCCTAGGGTTTAGTTTAGCTTTACCTAGGGTTTAGGTTAGCTTTACCTAGGTTTTAGGGTAATTGAATTGGTTTTTGAATATTTTGTTCTTTGTTCGCCATTTGTTGTTGCACATAGTTTTTGAGACATTTTTAGGTGTCTATATTTTGCTCCTTTTTGTACTACATTGTGTGAAGACAAAATGCAGTGCAAAAACTTATAACACTCATTTGGTGGTTGATTGTGAGAGAACATGGATTCATGGGTGATGACAAGCAATTGTTTTAAGAGGAGTAGATGTAATATCATCCTAAGTTGTGATCAATGTAAGATAACCCAATTATGGAAGGGATGCATGTTCTTGAAATTTTACCTTTGAAAGATTGATGATATCATTTGGGTTGGTAGATTGGTCAACTAGATGTAGGTATTCTCATGATTGCTTCGACGGACTCGATCACTTACCTTGATGAAGTGTACACACATGAGTAAACCTATAGTTAACGACATATAGTGTGCCAAATTTGATTGGATTAGAGTTTTTTTGAGAAGAGAAATTGTGCTTTTTGTTTGCCCTAACAAATGAGGGTCTATGATAATATTTGGCAAAGGTTCTTAGACAAACATTATTTCCAAGATTGGGTGTTTGAGTGTTGATCATGAGCAAGGTGACTTTTGTATATGATAGCTACCCCCTCAAGCAATGAGTTGACAGGTGAAGAATGTGAAGACAATTATGAATCACTTGGTGAAGATGATTTTAAAATTGTTGAAAGGATGATTTTTGTCATTTTCCATGATTTTGTTAGGATTTTTTAGGAATTTTTTTGTATTTTTGTTTGTTTGGGCCAAAAGGGTATCCAAAATGCCCCCTTTTTGGAAAACAAACAGAGGGGTACATTTATGTATGTAAATGCATAGAGGGGTATGTTTTTCGTACAAAAAATGTATGAAGGGGTACGTTTTCTTAATATTTACTCCCTTGCAGTATTTTTGTAGTTTAGAGGACCAAACAATGTCAAAATTAGACAAAAATCATACCATTGGAAAGATTTTTTCAAGCCTAGTCCAATGGTTGTAGTTTTGAGAAATTTGGAGAATAATTGATAGGGAAAAAATTGGTTCAAATATGACCCTACTTTTTGAAGCGATGAATGCTCAATTTTAGGTTTTTGAAGTGGAAATTTTTGCCTCGTTGCTTAGAGGGCCAATGTTTGATGGTGAATTGATGATGGTTGATGCAAAGTGGTTCAACTTGAAGTGTCTACAAAGATGGTGGATAGAAGGGGAATGGATAGATTCCCATGGATTAGCAACGATGCATGATGTATGCATTGTAGCAATTATTTTTGGTGTGGCAAGTGTGCCATGATTTTTGTAGTATTGTTTTGATGAGATGAGGATGATGTACACATGATGATTTGTTATATTGTGTACTTTTGATGATGGTAATGATGGGATGTATTTGATTTGATATGGATGTGATGTAATGTTTGTCATTCATTTGATATTGTTGATGTTATGAATAAAATTGTATGATTGTGTAAGATACATCTTGAAACTTCTAATGTGCATGTGCAATCAAATCTTTTTGGATATGTGTATTTGATTTGTACAATCATGCATGGTAGCGGTAATCAGTGACAACTTGACAGTTACATTATCATATGAAAATAAACAATGAGATAAGCAAACATGCAATGTGTGTGATGAATGCAAATCTAGGATGACCATATGTAGGTGCTTACAATGTTGATCCTAATGGTGGACTAGTTGTGTAACTAGACATGATGTGTGTTTGTTCCTTTTGCTAAGGTGTTTCAAATGGTAGAAGGAATTTCTAGAGAGTCAAACATCTGAGTTTAATCATCAAACTCCTTTATTAGTCAATTGATATTTTGTTGAAGCCTAAACCATCCTGACTAAGTTTGAGACTATTATGGATATGTGTGTATAGATTTTTTTAGTTCATTTATCCATTTTGAGTGAGGTTGTACTAACCCATTGTAAACTTAGCCAATTAAGCTAGCTCATCCATAAGTGCCAATTGGTATGTAAAAAAGGTCGCTAATGTAACAAATATGTCACCACTTGTAAGGTATGATCCACTGCTAGTCATGCATCTATAGCCCTGATGGAGATTAGTCCCATGATCTTATGAACCTAATGAGGTCAGGGATTCAAGCTTTTTGATGGTGCTCTTTTCTTCTTTCTTTGCTTCTTTTTTTTGTAATTTTTCCTTTTTCAAACCTCTGGGTTTTGAATCACGCAAATGATAGGATGACCAGGGGAAACTGTTATCTTAGTGTCTAGTGTACGTAAGGTGTTGTCTTCCCTAGACTCAAAATTTTATTTAATTTGCACGTGTTTGATCCATGAAAGAACCCTAGTCAACCAGGGGAAGTCTAAAATTGCATTAGAATCCAATGACGTTTGATAAAGTTTGATGAGATCAACTAAAGTGGTTGACTAATAGAAAATACTTTCATTACTAATCAACCTATGCATAATATTGAACACAACATCATGAGAGTTGTGATAACTAGTGTATGATGGTGTATATAGTGGAATATGCCTATGTGCAAGCGAATGAACATAATGATGTGAGAATGCAGACATTGGTGAAATGCATGATAATGTGATGTCTATTTATAGTAACTTGTGCAATGAACCGTGTCATTGATTAAGTGAACCAATTGTGATTGATTAATGTATTTTTACATATCCAAAAAGAGAGACAATGATATCATAAAAGTCTCATGCAATGATATATGCATGGATGATATGGATGATGAATTGCAAATGTTTAGCGATATCAACATGAGTGATTGGTCAAAGTCCATGAAGGAAGAAGAAGAAGAAGAACCTATCAAAGGTATGTAGTTGCTCTAAATGTGACCATACAATAGAGATAGGGGAAATGAGAATGATAAGAAGAAGAAATAAGAGGGAAAGAAAACCCATCCCAGGTATGTAGCCACTCTAAGCATGGCCATACAACAAAGGTAGGATAGTGAAGAAAGAGAGGAAAAGAAGAGGAGGGAAAACCTATCCTAGGTATGTAGCCACTCTAAGCATGACCATACAATAGGAATAGGAAGAAGATGAGAGAGAGGTGATGAAGGAGAAATATGATCGGAGAAGTGATTATTTTTGTATTTTGTTTGTTTTTGTATTTTTTTTACTTTTGTTGTTTTTGTTGATTTTGCATTGTTTTTGTATTTTTTTTGCTTTTGTAACATTTTTGTATTTTTGTTGTTTTTGATGTATAATGTACAAGAACATGCAAGCCTTGATCTAGTAGTAGTGTTGGAGCTGATGTGATGAGGAGGGGTATTGGCACCTCCAATCTGAAGATTGAATAGATGAGAAGGGGTATTGGCATCCCCAATCCTACATGTGAATATGACCAAATTAATTTGGGACCTTTGAAATAGATTTCGACCAATTGGATTTGGTGCCTTAGAGTTGTGTTTGAATATGAAATGTTGGCATTTTGAAATGAAATTCACTACTAAAGGTCTACAATAGAAATTTCTTCTTGTAGGGAATGACCTCTATGCTAAGGGCATGAAAAGTAAATGTTGCTTTTTGAAGCAAGCTCGATGTTTAGATATGAAAGTGAAATTTCTCTTTGGAGCAATATCTATGCTAAAAATGAGAAGTGAATTTACTCTTTGGAGCAAGATCGATGTTTAAAGTGAACTTTGCTCTTTGGAGCAAGATTGAATTTTTTAAACAAGAAAGTGTAATTTTGCTCTTTGGAGCAAGATCAATGTTTAGATTTGAAAGTGAATTTTCTCTTTGGAGTAAGATTGATGCTTAAATATGAAAGTGAATTTGCTCTTTGGATCAAGATCAATGTTTAGATATGAAAGTGAACATTTTCTCTTTGGAGCAAGATTGATGTTGAGATATGAAAGTGAATTTGCTCTTTGGAGAAAGATCTATGTTTAGATATGAAAGTGAACCTTTGCTCTTTGGAGCAAGATTGATGTTGAGATATGAAAGTTAATTTTACTCTTTAGAGCAAGATAATATTGAGATATGAAAGTGAATTTGCTCTTTGGAGCAAGATCGATGTTTAGATATGAAATTAAATTTGCTCTTTAGAGCAAGATTAATTTTGAGATATGAAAGTGAATTTTGTTATTTGGAGCAAGATTAATGTTAATGTATGAAAGTGAACATTTGCTCTTTGGAGTGATATTGATGTTGAGATATTAAAGTGAACCTTTGCTCTTTGGAGTAATATTTATGTTGAGATATGATAGTGAATTTTGCTCTTTGGAGCAATATTGATGTTGAGATATGAAAGTGAGTTTGCTCTTTGGAGCAATATCGATGTTATGATATGAAAATGAATTTTCATATTTGAATCAATATTGATGTTGAGATATGAAAGTAAATTTTTCTCTTTGGAGCAAGATCGATATTGAGATATGAAAGTGAATTTACTCTTTGGAGAAAGATCGATGTTTAGAAATGAAAGTGAATATGCTCTTTGGAGCAAGATCAATGTTTGGAAAAGAAAGTGAATTTGCTCTTTAAAGTAAGGTCTATGCTAAGACTAAAAAGTAAATTTTCTCTTTGAAGTAATGGTTGATTATGAGGGTGAGGTAAGGGCACAAACATAACCCCTAGTAATTGATTTGATTGAAATATTTGGTGGTATCAACATGAGTGGATGAGAAGGGTGATTTAGGACCTTTGGATGCAAAGTTGGTTGGAGAGAGTAGTAACTCCCCCAGATGGAAAAATGGTTTGATAGTGGATGAGACTCCCCCAGTCATGAAGAGACAACTAGCATAGAGTAGGGGTGGGAGGTGAGGAAGAAAGCTTTTGATTAAGAGTGGATTGGGTGATTATCAATTTGGATGACTTCTTGATCGAGCAAATATTGAGCTCGATGCTTAAAGGTGTGATAATTACTGATGCCATGTCTTCACTGATGATGGTAAGGGAAAAATTGGTGTGCATTATACCATTTGGGTTTTATTGGATTTGGATCTTTTGGTCTTTTATCAGGCAACATGAGGTGACTTGCATCATATAACTTTTGAAAGACATTGGAAATGGTTCTTAGATGGGAGTCCAATTGTAGGGTGGTCCAAGAGGTCAGTGTAGGTGAGAAAAAGGTTGGGGAGGTGGTGAAGGAGGGAATGTGGGCCCAGGGAGCATGTACACCTGCTATTATTTGGGTATCCTTGTTTATTAGGCATTTGAGCATGTGTTTATTGTTGTTGAGGCATTTATGCATACCCTTATTTATTGGGAACTTGAACATGCATCTGTTGTTGTTGGGGTATTTCCATATATCCTTGTTGGATGGGCACCTACTACTATTGGGATATTTGTGTATACCCTTGTTGATTGGGTACTTGAGCATACATCTATTGTTGTTGGGGTATTTGTACATACCCTTGTTGATTGGGTACTTGAGTGTGTGTTTGCTATTATTGAGGTATTTACATATACCCTTGTTGGATGGGTACCTAATTGTGCACCTACTATTGTTGGGGTATTTGTGCATACCCTTGTTGATTGGGTACTTGAGAGTGCATCTATTGTTGTTGGGGTATTTGCATATACCCTTGTTGATTGGGCACTTGAGCACATGTATGCTATTGTTGGGGTATTTATATATATTATTAGGATCCTCCATCCTAACATTATTAGTTAGTATTAGTTAGTATTATTAATCATTTAATTATTATATTATTAACTCATAAAGTGAACCATCAAACCCGGTGTTGTAGGTGAGTTGGAGAGGAGAGGGCAATCCTCCAAGGGAGGTCCCAGGTTCGAATCTCCACCCTACCAAAAAGTTGAATTGGGTACCCAAAATCCAATTGATAATGTTGGTGTGGGCAGGGCCAAGTGCGACTCTCGAGTGAATTTGATGGTGTAGAACCCCCTAGTCGCGGTCTCTTAGACCAAGGCGGCCCCGCAAGGGGTTTTTCGCTAAAAAAAGTGAACCATCACATCTCTTCATAACATGAACCATCACGTCTCTTCACCAACGTAGCTTTAGGGTAGATATATATTAGGTTTGCCATTCACACAAATCATCCAAGAAGAAGAATATATATTTGTTTAAACCCATTGGAGGGATTCCCCATTCTAGTGCAATAGTGATTCAACCCTAAAAGTGATTCTTTTTAATGTTATTTTATTTATTCATTTATTAAATATTAGCTAGAACCTTCAGGGTTCTACCATTTGGTATCAGAGCATTATGGATCCAGCCATGTGGGACCAAAAATTTCAGGAAGAAGTTCAAAAATTGAAGGTAAAATTTTGGGAATTGGGGAAACCACACTGGCAACATTTAGAAAACATTATAGAAAATACTATTAGTAAGTGCATTGAAGATTTTATGGAAGCACAAGAAAATGAAGAAATTGCACGTGAGGAAGATGAGGAAGATAAGGAATATGAGGAAGCTAAGGAAGATGAGAAATATAATGAAGATGTGGAAAATGAGGACAATGAGCAAGCAATACCCAAAGCACCTAATCACAATGATGAAGGTAATACAATTGATATACCAAAAGTGATTGATGCATCAGGCAAGGATGAGGTAGACATTCTCGAAGTGACTCATTATGGCCAAACATGCACTCTACAAGAACTACACTCAATTTCCTCTCCAATAGTGAGTTATCGCCACAAGGTCAAACCTATTCAAAAACAAGGCAGAAAGGTGACTACACACTCCTCCATTGCCTCTCCTAGGGAACAACAGGAGAATGTAGAAGTTTTACCACCTCTTTTTATGCATCATTTTAAGGCGTTTGAAGAACCCCAAGGGTTGCCCTTCCCTCATCATCACACATTTACTAATTTTTTTGGCAACCCCTCGCTAATGCTTCATCCTTCTCGATATCCTTGCCTACGAAAGGATGACATTAAAAGAGTCCAAAGAAAAAATCTTCTCAGTTTGAGCTTTGAGGACAAAGGACAAAGCTCCTCACTTTGAGCTTTGAGGAAAAAGCTCTTTTTAAGGAGGGTGGCATGTTAGGATCCTCCATCCTAACATTATTAGTTAGTATTATTAATCATTTAATTATTATATTATTAACTCATAAAGTGAACCATCACATCTCTTCATAAATTGAACCATCACGTCTCTTCATAATGTGAACCATCACGTCTCTTCACCAATGTATCTTTAGGGTAGATATATATTTTAGGTTGGCCATTCACACAAATATTCCAAGAAGAAGAATATATATTTTTTTATACCATTGGAGGGATTTCCCATTCTAGTGCAACAGTGATTCAACCCTAAAAGTGATTCTTTTTAATGTTATTTTATTTATTAAATATTAGCTAAAACCTTCAAGGTTCTACCACATACCCTTGTTTATTGGGAACTTGAGTGTACATTTGCTATTGTTGGGGTATTTTTGCATACCCTTGTTGATTGGGCACTTGAATGTGCATATGTTATATATTTGAACATACCCTTGTTGATTAGGCCTCTGATTGGGCACTTGTTGTTGTTGGGGTATTTGAGCATACCCTTGTTGAATAGGTTATCGATTGGGCACTTGTTGTTGTTGGGGTATTTGAGCATACCCTTGTTGATTAGGCCCTTGATTAGGCACCTATTGTTGCTAGGGTATTTGAGCATACCCTTGTTGACTAGGCCCCTAATTGGGCACTTGTTGTTGCTGGGGTATTTGAGCATACCCTTATTGATTAGGCCCCTAATTGGGCACTTGTTGTTTTTGGGGTATTTGAGCATACCCTTGTTGACTAGGCCCCTGATTGGGCACTTGTTTTTGTTGGGGTATTTGAGCATACCCTTGTTGACTAGGCCCCTGATTGGGCACCTATTGTTGTTGGGGTATTTGAGAATACCCTTGTTGATTAGGCCCCTAATTGGGAACCTATTGTTGCTAGGGTATTTGAGCATACTCTTATTGACTAGATCCCTGATTGGGTACTTCTTGTTGCTAGGGTATTTAAATATACCTTGATGATTGTTTGACCAAAGAATAGGCAGGTGGCTAAAGAGATGACATGGTAGTATTAGTGGATGTCCAAGATGGTGGAGCGGTGAAGAATATAGTCACAACGTGTTGATAATGGGATTTTTGATGTATGAGAGAATGATTAGGGGTGGGATAAGTGAATGTGTTGAGTTGAGTTTGTGATTGAGGATGAGGGGGGTGATGTCGATTTGCATGGTAGGATATGTATATACCTAGTTTGTTAAATATGGAAGGCTAGTGGATGGGGGAATGGAATATAAGAGTACCATAAGAAAAAGCAATTGTGACTCGATCAAAGGTGGACTAGAGAAGAGGAATGTGGAGGATATGAGTGTGGTACCAGGAATATTCTGCAAGGTAGGTGGATTGTGATAGTAAATTAATGCCAAAAATTATCATCTCGGTTTGGGAAACAACTAGTGATTTGATTTGAATGAGATCCTGATGGAAGAGGATATGATTTCGAGGAATGTTTATAGGAGACAATGAGGTTTGTGTAAAACCAAATTGCTCTTGTTGGGATGGTGTAGATGACTACTAAAGGGGTGAGGATGATGTTTCCCCTTGATTTTCAAAAATTGGATTTAGTCGTGTGTGTTTCAGGATTGTTCGCTCTTAGATGTGCGCTTTGCTTTGCGTGTGGACCATGTTGGGTGGAAACTAGGATGTGCACATGTTCTGATAGTGAAAAACAAACAAAATTTAACAAATTGAGCTATGATAAACTTGATTTTATAAAAAAAAATGGTTTTGTGGAAAATGTACCTGTCCATATGTTTTTTTTACCCCCTCATGGTTTTTTGTAGTTTAGAGGATCAAATGATGTCAGAATTTGACAAAACTTATACCATTGGAAAAATATTTTTGAGCTTAATCCAATGGTTTTAGTTTTGAGAAATTTAGAAAAATATTTTATAGGGGAAAAATTGGGTCAAATATGGCCCTACTTTTGGGTTATGTGTGTTGCTATATTTTGTAGCAAAAGTGTTTTGATTAATACAACAAAAAACAAACAACAAACAACAAAAAAGTGTGTGGGTGATGTGTTTAGAGTGTTTGTATCAATTTATTTGTGATGTTGAATCCTTTGTGTAGACATAAAAACCTAGGCATCCATAAAATCATATTTTGGCACCCCACAACAAATCCTGCATAATAAAAGTATATACCTAAGTTTAAACTTAGGTGTATAAAATCTTGCACATTATCCTATTTTCTATATTTATTAAATCTAGAAAATTAGCCTAGGATACCTTGCCTACCCACTAGACATGTGTCCTAGCCACCTCACCAACATCCCTTTCCACATCTCATACACCTTTGTCCCCTTTGTCCCCTTTGTCCCTTCACATAGGACAACCCTTACACCTCACTCCACTTGCAGCCACATCACCCAAGTTAAGTGAGACACCTTGGGTGACTCACTCTAACTGCCCCCTCCATTTGGCAGCCCTAGATTGCCACTTGGAAATCTTGGCTTGCCACCTCCCATTTCCCTCCAAAACCCTAAGGATCCTATAAAGGCACCTTCACCCCACCAAACAAAGGAGGCTAAGAATTTGTACCATCAAGCTATCAGAATAGCACCCAAAGTTCAAATGCGTCTTGAGGAAACTCGGGATCTGAAGCCCAAAATCCATATCTTTGAGCAATCTACCACTCAATTGAAACTGCTTGTTTGTGGTTACACAGTTGAAACTACACTTATGTGGTTTCCTCATCACCCGTGCGTGGTTCACTAGACCACACTGCACATTTATAGTTTCTCAGAGCCAGAAAGACACGACAAACACGATTAGTAAGTTTTTTATTTTAGCAAGGCATTTTGTTTTTATCTCTCTATTTTTTGCATCACATGTTCTTCAACTAGGATTTGTAGCCATATCCTAAATTTTGATCAACAGGTGCTACTAACTTTCATCTAGTTTTTATGTGTGTAGGAAACATGTACCTTGGAAATTTGTTGACGTTGGAGTGGTACCCACATCGGATAGCAAAATTCCACTCACCTCTTTAAAGCTGTAGCAAAAGAATGAAGAACGCATGAGCCTATGGAAGATTTGGAAGACCCCTGTTCCATTACCAAAAGCATTGTACCTCACAAAGATAAAATATCATTGTAACATTACCCCCAACATATTTGGAGTAATTCAAAAGTCATTATAACATTCTATCAAAATATCAATACAAAGAGCATTTTTGACAATCTTCTCTTCTTTGTGTTTATCTTTGTTTGCATTCAGTTGATTTTCTACAAAAAATGATGATCACGATGGGACCCCCTAAGGGTTCTATTTGTTTTTTCCTTGCTTAAATCTACTTACTGATATAGTTTTTTTGTGGTTGTAGGATCCTAGAAACCAAGCGTGTAAAGATTTGAGATCGGGATACCCAGAGCCTTTATTAGTTTAGCCTTGCGACTAAGAAACTATGAGCACATGGTTCTAGACCTATAGAATCACACACTAATTGTTGGATGCTTGAGAAACCATGCACTAATAGTTGCAACACTGTAGAACCACGAATCGACGGTTGAGCACATTGGAAGGAGTGACGAAAGGATAATAGGTTTGAATACGTGGAACCCTCTTTCCTATGTTTTTTAGTTTTAGCATTGCATCTAGGCCATATATTAAGAGTCTCTATCTTGTGTGCCCTTGTTTGAATTTTTTTTTTTGGTAATTATTTTAATAGATTAACAGTGGGTTTTTATAGAGGATCCCAAAACCTTATGTACAAAATCAGCCTGGCTGGAATGTGCATCATGCCTTGTGGCTGGAGGAATAAACTTGATGACAGAAACCAAAAATTGCTAATTTCCCGAATGCTATAAGTAGGGCCCTTATGTCTGAATATCTTGGAAACAAACCACATTTTACCAAGGAAAAAAAAAATACTAGCTGGAGAAATTTGACCATCGAAAGGAAAAACAGCCAAACCAAACGAATGACCTTCTGAAGTGAGGAGAACATCATGAGAGGATATCCGCATTGGCCAAACTCACCACCTCAGACGGTAAGCATGAGCGCCACACAACAGGACACGTGGTCACAAGGCCTTTGTTGGCCATGTGGTCTGCCACGCGATTTCCTTCCCTAAAAATATGGCATGCCTTCCACTCGTCACGTTGAGAGAGGAGCATCCTAGCCTCAAGAATGATGTTGTAGACCCTCCAAGATGGGTCTTTAGAGCCTAGAAGATAGTTGACTATATTGAGCAAATCACCTTCGACTATCAAAGGCCGAGGATCCTCGGAGAGGATTTGGATACCTTTCAAAACACTTCAGCTTCAACATAGTGATTAGTCTGGGCACCCAAATCTTCACAATAAGCCAGCACGAGATTCCCGTTATGATCTCTAACCACACCACCAGAACCAGCAGGGCCAGGATTGCCTTTGGCCGCACCGTCAAAGTTTAATTTAATCCAGCCCATAGGGGGCTTGGTCCAAATAACATCCCCACGCTGAGACTTAGAAACACCATCAAGAATAGGGAAAAGGCCCAAACTTTGGAAGATCGCTGCTTCGCCAGGAATGCGGGGACGGGAACTAGGAACAACTTTAGAATTCTCAATGGCGAAGGATAAGGCTCTCTGAGCGACACAGGGAGGTACTCTAGGGACCTTGCAGAAGACTCTGGAATTTCTCTCTAGCCAAATCTTCCAAATGGAGTGCTGAAAAGAGGCCTCAAGAAGGAAGCAAAGTTTAGGATTCTTGAAAGGATTGGGCCATTGGTGGAAGGCATCTTTGAGGGAGCGGGGAGTGCACCAAAGGATTTGAAAGGAAGACAGGACAGTGTCGAGGACAGAATGGGAAAAAGGACAGTGCAAAAATAAGTGGTCTGTCGTCTCACAATCATCAAAGCACAAGAAGCACTTGTTGGGAATAGCAAAACCCCTCTTATGGAGGTTGTCGATGGTTAAGGCTTTATTATGAAAGGCAATCCACGCAAAGTAATTAACTTTAGGAATAATACCCTTCCTCCAAATCACTTTCCATCGGTGATCCATGGCAATCTCGCAAGTAAGAAGGTCATAGGCGGTCTTGACAGAGAACGGACCATCCTCTCGTGCCATGCCGGATGATTCTGTCATCTCTTCTAACGAGATGGAATTAAAACAGATTGAAGGACATTAGACAAAAAAGTCATTTCATTGTTAAAGCCGTCCACATCGGCAAATTCCACCGAGGGGGAAGAGAGCTCCGATCAATGAAGTCTGCAACCTTGAGTTGGGAATTTGGATCCACTGGGCTTTCAAGCCGGCAAGGTCCGCTCTCAACTCGAGAGCTCCATCAGTAACCCACCTGTCCTTCCAGAAGAGAATGGAGTTGCCATCACCCAAAATCCAGTGAGCACCAGAGTTGATCAGAGAGCGGGCTTGAAGCACAGATTTCCAAAAGGTAGACGCTTCAGGAGGAATCCCGACATCAAAAAGAGAACTCGATCCAAGATACTTCCTCTTAACCAGCTTGACCCACTCTGTTGGGTCATTAGTCAGGATCTTCCAAGCGTGCTTAGCGATCAAAGCAGTGTTCATAAGTCTTGACCTCCTCATTCCCATGCCACCTTGGTCCTTTCGCAAGAAAACCTTATCCCAGACCACAAGAGGAATTCTGGATTTTTCTTCATTGCCAGAGCACAAAAAGGTCCTCTGAATCTTTTCAATCTTGGAATGGACAGAAACAGGCAGCATGAACACAGACATGAAGTAAGTTGGGATTCCCTGGAGACAAGCTTTGGTAAGGGTGGCTTTCCCAGCTTGCGACAGGAATTTGCCTTTACAAGTGCTCAACTTTTTGTGAAGACGTTCCAGGATCATGTCCCACAAGCTTCCATTGGCCCGGCCATTACAAGCCAGAGGCAAACCCAGATAAGACGCAGGGAGGGAATCAATAGTGCATTCCAAAATTCTGGCTATGCGGAGCTGCCTTCGCATAGGAGTGTTAATAAAATAAATTTTGCTTTTGATGTAATTGACTTTCTGTCCGGTAGCCTTTTCATAACGGGAGAGGATTCTCTTCATGGATTTGGCTTGAGTGACGGACGCCCTAGTGGAGATGAGGGTGTCATCCACAAATTGTTGATGAGAGACAGGATCGACTCTGGAGGTGGGAAAAATGCCAGAGATCTTATTCTGACGAAGAGCCTCTTTCAAAGACCAACTCAGAACCTCAGCCAGAAGGATGAATAGAATAGGAGACAGAGGGTCACCTTGTCTGAGGCCTCTGGCACTTTGGAAATACCCAGCAGGGGATCCGTTGATTAGAACAGAAAAGGAGGGAGTGGATATGCAACTACTGACAAGGTCAATCCATTGAGGGTGAAAACCGAACTGGAAGAGGACAGCATAGAGGAACCTCCTGTCAACTCTGTCAAAATCTTTATTCATGTCCAGCTTGAGGAAAAGAGCAGCATTTTTGGAGCGATGAGCAAAATGGAGGGTTTTATGGATGGTGATGACACCATCGAGAATGTTTCTCGCCTTTCACGGTGCTTCCCGAGAAGGACCAACCAAGGAGGGAAGAAGGGACCTCAGACGGTTGGCTATGGACTTGGTTAAGATTTTATAAAAAACATTGCACAGGCTAATGGGACGATAATCAGAGAAACTTTTGCAGGCGGAAGACTTAGGGATGATAGCAAGAAAGGTAGAATTTAGTTTTGGATGGATGGATCTGGAGGCTTGAATCTCCTGAATTGCTTCGCACACATCCGAACCCACAACATCCCACATAACTTGAAAAAAATGGGGGGGAAAATCGTCAGGCCCAGGGGCCTTGTCTGGTTGCATGGAGAACAAAGATTCTTTAATCTTAGACATAGAAAAAGGCTCCAAAAGCTTAGAGCTTACCTCGGGAGGAACTTTGACTGGGAAGTTATCCAACAGAGATTTCTGACCCTGGAGATCACTGTTGGGAGGAACACCGAGCAGATCCTGGAAGAAGTCAACCGCTTCACTTCGGATTTCCTCAATATCCTTGGTAACGCATCCATCCTTGCACACCACTTCCCTGATTTTGTTAGCCCCTCTGTGCCGCAAATTTGACGCGTGAAAAAACTTTGTATTGGAGTCTCCATTTCTCAACCAGAGGTCCCTAGATTTTTTGCGCCAGAAAGTTTCTTCCCTTGCAAGAATAGAATGATAATCCACCAAGAGCCTCCTTTCCTCCCCCCTGAGGCAATCGGTGTAACCTTCGAGCTCCATTCTCTCCTCCACCAATTTTAGGTTCGCAGAAATGGACCTTTTGGACTCAAAAATGTTGTCGAACACCTCCTTGTTCCATGTTTTCAAATTCCTTTTGATTAACTTGATTTTTAAGGCCACTCTCTTGGAAGCGGAACCTCGCTACCTTCTGCGCCACCGAGTCGTAACCAACCCTCTAAAGTCCTTGTGAGAAATCCACATGGACTCAAATCGAAGGGGGTTTTAAAAATAGGCCCATCAACTGTCTCCGAGGACAATAGGATTATGATCAGACCCAATCCTCGGTAAGGCCGAGAGAGTTGCCGCACCGAGTATGGGAATAGCCTCTTGGGATATGAAGAATCTGTCAAGCTTGACTTGAATAAGATTGCTCCCAATCCTCCTGTTGCTCCAAGTGAAGGATGCCCCCTTGAGGTCAATGTCAAGTAAGTTATTGGTAGAAACAAAATCTCGAAAGTCTTCCAGACTGTGGCTAGAGTGGTCTGATCCTCCTTTCTTTTCAGATGGGTGAAGAGGACAGTTGAAATCTCCCCGTAGAACCTAAGGGAAATTATAGAACGTTTCCCTCATCTGGGAAATAGCCTTCCACATTTCTGCTCTCTCCGAGATAGAGTTTGGGGCATACACATTAGATAGGATCCAAGAAAAGTTAATGGCTTTGGAATGAAACAAAACATTGATAATCCTACTGGAAGTTGAGAGAAGGCTACCCTCAAAAATCTCTGGATCCCAAAGAATCATGAGACCGCCTGCCGTTCCCACCGCAGATCGGAGAGGAATTTTGCCTTAGCCCAAATGACCTTAGCGACTCCGGCGAAGAGATAGCATTGGTCTTAGTCTCTTGCAAAATTAGGATGGACGGATTCGTCCTCTTTCTAAGATCAACCACCAATCTCCGTTTGGCAGCTGCATTAAGCCCTCTCACATTCCATGAGAGGACTTTCATCTCAATAGTTTGATATTCTTCTTACCTCCCTTTCCTTGCTGGAGGGGAAGTTTTGGGACAGACGAGTCACCCATCTGGGAATCAGAATCATCCTGAAAAAGCAGTCGTTGAGTACCATTTGCAACATCTGTCACTGTCTCCTTGTCTCGCCTGTCTTTGTTGGGGGGACGACCTTGCTTCCTTTTGCTACCAAAATCAACACCTTGCTTTCGGCTTCTTGTATTACGAGGGTGATATTACCAGATCGCTCACCCCTTCTTCCTAGTAGGTAATCTTCGAGCACATTTTGGGACTCGGGGTGGTTATGGTCCAGGATTTTGGGTGAATCTGCCTGTGCGATGATTGGTGGAAGGGACTGGTCCTTCTCCTCTTATGGTCCAAGGTGAGGGCTTGCACCACACGGCTCAGAGACCGTTTGGGGGGAGACTGCTTCCACCGGGTGGGAGGATTCGGGATGGTCCCTAGACGGGCCTGGAGAATCATGCCCTTTTGCAGCAGGGTGCTTTGTCTGACCTTCACCGTGTTCCAAGGGGTTGCTGGAATCCCGTTTCTTCATCCCTGGATTTTGAAGAGGACAGTTGGACTGGAGGTGCCCTTGAGAACTGCACAGGGGGCAGAAAGCTGGTCTGTTCTCATACACAATGGCTTTCTTGTGAAGAATGATATCTCCAGACCGGAGAGTTATGGATGATGGAAGGTCGACCTCCAAATCGCTGAATGCGAAGCCGAGCTTGAACAAATCTGGTTCGAGATTTGGTGGGAGGGTCAATGGTAACCAACTCACCAATGGAGCGTGCAATTCCTCTGATTACATTTTCATGCCAACAGAAGAGGGGGAGGCTCGAGAGTCTAACCCATATTGAAGCAATGTTGATATTTTGGGTCTCGGGGTTGAAGTCCATACCCCACTTCCTTAGAAAGAGACTTCTGCGACCTAGGAACCAGGGACCACCAGCCAAGATTTTACAGTAGTCCTCCTTGTTATTCAGTCTAATCGCAAAAAACCCCGGGATAAGGCCGCCAACTCCATGTGACCAGAGGTTCACCATTTACCTGCCCCCCACTTGTGAATGGTCTCCATGTCGGGACGGCCGCCAATAAACTTACCGATGAGGGTAAATTTTTTGAATTCCACAAAGCTTGAAAGAATTTATGTCGGGATGTCCAACTCGTCCTCGACAGGAAACAACTCCTTGGAGAGCAGACCGCTAAGGGTTTCTGAAGCCGCTGCCTGAGCGTACGACTTCCGAGGTCCACCTCCCCATTTGTCTGGTGGATCCTTGTCATGACCTACATCCTCTTCGGTTGGAGAGGACTCCTTAGCGCCCCTGATCTCTGACTGCCCTCCCTTCGCCCTGCTGTGCCCTTGGTTCAGTCTGTTGGCGTTCCCATGCTCTCTCGCAGAAGCTTTCCCGCCCGCTGTCATCTTGGCCGTCAAAACCCTCGTGTATTATGGCCCTTGTTTGAATTTAGGTCATAGGCTAGGAATACATTAAATATTCATAAAAAAATAAGAGGAAGTCAAATAAAAACTCTACATTTCATATCATTTAATAGAGCATGTGCATAGCCTAGTTAGAAATTATCTAGGTACATTCAAGGTTCAGGCCTGTCCTGCCTCTATTTTGTTACTCAGTCAAAATCATGAATCCACGGTTAGGATTTCCCAAATGCTCATGCACGATTGATGAACCATGCAAACGTGGTGTACCAGAACTAATCACCCAACCATGGATGGCCCTAATAATAGAACTTTGTCAGGTCTTGCTCAAAATTAGCAACTTCAACCCCTGATCTAATTTTGTCTACTGTTCTCTATTTCATGCTTTCTATTTTAGGCAATAAACATAATTGCATACTAGTCTTGCATTACACAATAATTAAACAAAGCCATCACACACTCACATGAATGTTGGACAAGGTTGGACTTCATCACCAACCCCCAACATATTTACCCTATTCGTAGCCAAGGTCAAATCCAAGAACTATCTTAGCCATAGAAAATAGCACGTATTCCTCTTCGAAGGGTGTATTGCTACCCACAGTGGACTAGGTGAGGACCGTTAGGACCTAGACTTCCTCATCAGATTTGGGTTTCATCTCCAAGCCTTAGTGTGTTTCACAACTCAGACTTCATCACTGGGTTAGTGTGTGAGAATGTCTAGGTGAAATATGTAGACTCATTTTAGGGCAAAACATTTGCACATTGCTTTTTCTTTTTACCAAAAAATTTAAAAAAATAAAAAAAACTTTTCAAAAAAAAAAAAAAACAAAAATCAAACTCTGTGCAAACTTAGGAACAAAAACTTGTTTGCTTGTTTTGAGTGTTGTTTTGCTTTGTGCTTCCATAACACATTCACACACATACACCCATATTTTACATTTCATACCATCCTTTAGCATATGATAACAAATAAAACCCCATAGCACTTCATTTCTTTGGTAGTCTCTGGTTTGAGGAATCCCTAGGTGTTTTCGATCACTCAACCACTCCTAGTGTTTTGAAAAACCTTAATTGAAAGTCAAATAATCATTAGGTGCTACAAGGTGCTCTTGGTTAATCAAGTTTTCTCTTTTACCACACACAACAAAATACATAAAAATATTGTGAAGCTTAGGAATGACGAAGTCATGAGTTGCTATTGCCATAAATTGAAAGGTCTCCCTTGTTTATCCAATTATGCACATGGTCTAGAATACTAAGAGTTGACAAAAGGACAAGCTCCCCCTTCACCCTTCAAAAAAAAGATAAAATCCCTTGCTCTTCCTCAAAGCGAGCAAGTATCCCAAAAACATTACAAAAGCAATAAAATCCCTTGCTCTTCCTCAAAGCGAGCAAGTATCTAAAAACATTACAAAAACAATAAAATCCCTTGCTCCTCCTCAAAGTGAGCAAGTATCCCAAAAACATTACAAAAGCAATAAAAATTCCCTTGCTATCTCTCAAAATGAGTAAGTATACCAAAAAATGCCCCAAAGAAATAAAATTCCCTTGCTCTTCCTCAAACAAGCAAGTATCCAAAAAGTAATAAAAAGGCATGTTGCTCCATTACAAAAATGAGAAAACTCAAAAATAAAATCCCCAAAATCCAATGCAATAAAATAAGGGAAAGGAGCTTGAATCCCTAGAACTCTTAGTGTTTTGAAAACTGTGGGGTGATCCTCATTACAACCATGGGTTGAATGAAACTCGTCTAGAAATAGGGTATCCTTATGCATGACGCCATGTCTGTCATATTAGTGACCTTCTTTTGTATAGATCTATGGCCGCTCTTGGATGAGCTAGCTTATTGGCATAAGTCACAATTGATAAGTTTGACCTAGCTCATAATGAGAAATGAACAATCATTGCACACACAGTTAGTCCTTGAAGAAATTTAAAAACACTAGGAAAACCTTAGCATCATGAAGATTTGCGAGATCGTAAACAAGTTTGTTTAAAATCACTAGGATGTTTGAGTCTTTGTAAAACAACTCTAGATCCTTTATCCCTAAGGACAAAAAATTCATAAGCAAGCTTCCATTCCATACCACCATCGCATTGCCACACATATATCATAGTCCATTTCATCCTACAAAATGTGGTCAAACCAATAGTATTGTATTGGTGCCCTTGATTAAGCAATACAGGCAAAGTTTTCTAAATAATGGTTCATAACCTCTTTGAATGATGATTAATAAGGCAACACCATTCATTCATTTGCATACATCACCACCAATTGCATTCATTCATAAGATATTCATTTCATCACATGCACATCAAAAAAAATCTGAACAATCCATCATTACACATATACATAAACAATCACAAAAACACCAATTAGAAGGAAGGTTTCAAGGTCTTACACCTTTCGCAATAATCACATCAAGTAGTCAACCAACTGGGGGGTTCAAGATCTCACACCTTCCCCATCAATCGCATCAAATAATCAATCAAGCAACTTGGGGGGTTCAATGTCTCACACCTACCCCAACAATCACATTAAACATTCACATTTCAAATCATCTGCTAGGTTCAAAAGGTTGTGCCCTTTTGTCAAAGGTTGCGCCCTTTGCCTCACATTCACAAACATAAAAAATCCAATTCAAGTTAGTTTATTGCATTTATCAATTCGATTCACTAGCTTAGATCCTTGAGTGAACCTTGTATCTAGTGATTTACTCTAGTCACCTAGCGATTGCAGTGATTGGTTATCCATACAATTTGGTAGGATGAGTAGATTACCATAAGGACACTCGATAATTACATTCACTTCAAAAAGCCCTAAAGGAACTAAAACTCCTTTGGTCATAATAAAATTCACTTCAAAACGCTCCAATGGAACCAAAACTCCTTTGGTCACAATCAAATTCACTTCAAAAGGTCCCAAAGGAACCAAAACACCTTTGGTTACAATCAAATTCACTTCAAACTGCCCCAAAGGAACCAAAACTCCTTTTGTCACAATCAAATTCACTTTAAAAGGCCCCAAAGGAACCAAAACTCTTCTGGTCACAATCAAATTCACTTCAAAAGGCTCCAAAGGAACCAAAACTCCTTTGGTCACAATCAAATTCACTTCAAAAAGCCCCAAAGGAACCAAAACTCCTTTGGTCACATTCAATCCAAAAGGCTCCAAAGGAACCAAACATCTTTGGTCAAATTTCATTCCAAATGCTCCAAAGGAGACACACCCCTTTGCCCCTTCGCATGGGATAACTGTTACACATCACTCCACTTGTAGCCACATCACCCAAGTTAAGTGAGACACCCTGGGTAACTCACTCTAACTGCCCCTTCATTTGGCAACCCTGGATTGCCACTTGGTAATCTTGGCTTGCCACCTCCCATTTCCCTCCAAAACCCTAAGGAGCCTATAAAGGCACCTTCATCCCACCAAATAAAGGAGGATGAGAATTCATATAGTTAGGCTATCGAAATAGCACCCAAATTTCACGCACATCCCGAGAAAACCCAAGATCAAAAGCCTAGAAGCCATATTTTGGAGCAATCTACCACTCAGCCAAAATCGCTCGTCCACGATTACACAGTAAAAATAGCACTTGCACGGTTTCCCCACTACCCATGCACGTTTCACAAGACCAAATTACGCATCCATGATTTCTTAAAGATAAAAAGACACCACAAACATGAATAGTAAGTTTTTGATTTTAGCAAGGCATTTCGTTTTTGTCTCTTTGTTTTCTGCATCGCATGTTCTTCAACTAGGGTTTGTAGCCATATCCTAAATTTTGATCAATAGGTGCTACTAACTTTCATTTGGTTTTTGTGTGTGTAGGAAATAGGTACCTTGGAAAGTTGTTGAGGTTGGAGTGGTCCCTACATTAGATAGCAGAAGCCCACTCATCCCTTTGAAGTTGTAGCAAAAGAATGAAGAACGCATGAGCCTGTGGAAAATTTGCAAGACCCTCATTCCATTACCAAAAGCATTGTACCTCACAAAGAGGAAAAAGCATTGTAACATTACCCCCAACACATTTGGGGTAATTCAAAAGTCATTGTAACATTGTATCAAAATATCAATACAAAGAGCATTTTTGGTAATCTTCTCTTATCTATGTTTATCTTTGTTTACGTTTAGTTAATTTACTACACTTTGCTCGATTTTTTTGTGTTGTAGTTTATGTGTTTTTATGTAAGAAGACTACTACAAACACAATGTATTTGATTGAAATCTAAATGGGTACATTAAAGTATACCCTTCCTGCTATACCCAAAGGTATGCAAAGAATGGTAATATAAGAACAAGCGAAGGGTTTCCTATGATGAAGGATGGTTTGGGGTGACTAGAAATTGGATATAAAATTCCTCATATGAAATAGGTGGCACTATCTAAGACCTACTACTAGTCTACCTAGGCTTTCGCTTCACCCTCAAATGGGCTTAGTCAAGAACAACAATTGCACATATGTAAGCCTTGTGAGTAAGGGCGTCTAGCCTAATCCTACCCTAATATAATCTCAAGAGTAGGGGATTTTCAAGTGATGAAGTCCAAAAAACCACTCATGGGGACTACTAAGGTGTTTGGGGGGTGAGTAAATGCTTACTAATGAGAGCCAAGTCCATTGATCTCCTTTCTGGCGATTGGTGATGAAATCCAACACAACAATGTTATGACTTGCGTGTGTGTTTGATTTTATTTTATTTTTAGAAATAGAAATGTTGAAAGGAAACTATGCTAGAGAAAAATAGAAAGACAAAATTTCAAATGTGCTATTAGAAATAAATTACCTTTTGAAAAGAAAGCAAATGAAATAGAGATGTTTTGTAAAGCAAAGGTACATTTTAGAAGTTGACCTATTGAGCTAGGTGCCTTTTGAAGGTAAAACACTTAAAAGAAAGTCATTTTGTAAAACCAATGTGTTTTTTAAAAGTTGAACTATTGTGCTAGGTGCCTTTTGAGAGTAAAACACACAAAAGAAAGTAGTTTTGTAAAACTATGCATTTTGAGAATCGACCTATGATCTAGGTACCTTTTTGTACAAAAAAATGATTTATTTGTTCAATTTTCAAAAGCAAGTAGAAATAAAAAATAAATAGGTGAAATTCATGTTTTGTAATGGTCTACCTATATTTTCTAGCTTTTGGGTGTCTCTTGGGGTCTCATAGAGTCTGTCGCATGTGTCGAAATTGAAAATGTACCTTGAGGTACATTTTTTGGGTCAAAACACACCCCTCTGTACATTTTTGGAGGGAAAACATAGTTTTCTGTACGTTTTCCTTAATGTGACCCACTTGTGATTTTTTGCAATTTGGAGGACCAAACAATTTCAAAATTAGACAAAACTTATGCCATTGGAAAGCTCTTTTTGAGACTAATCCAATGGTTTTGGTTTTAAGAAATTTGAAGAATATTTGATAGGGAAAATATTGTGTCAAATATGACCCTACTTTTGGATGCTATGTGTTGATGGTTTTGGAGCAAAAGTGTTTTAATCAGTCAAAATATGCGTATTTTTAACAACTAACATTTGACAGTGCATGTTCTCAGCTAAGGAAATTTAACCTCCTACATGAAATGTGCATGTTTTCAACATGAAAATGTAAAAGATGCATGTTTTTAGAAAACTAAATTAAAAAATCTAAACATGTAAAAGCCACAAAAGGTGAATCACACAGTGGTGTAGGTTGAGCCTAAGATGTGTGTTAGGCCTTTGGGAGACTCCATGCTTATTTTTTAGTATCTCCAATGATAACAAAACCACAAAAAGTTAGCTCGATATTAGCCAAAAAAAACAAATAAATCGTGATTGCCAAAATGAAATAAAGAAAAACATGTCACATTATATTGATATTTTGTAAAAGTATTAAAATATGAAGTAATATCCTTTTATAATATTTGCCTTGGAGGGCTACCAAAGAGGGACTCTATTAGGAGGGACCCTAACATCAAACATATTTATGGCATCATAGTTGTCTTCCTTTAATTCCTTAGAGCTGAAGTGGGCTTATGATGCATGCCACCATGAGCTACATCGATCTGCATTCCTACGTAACCCTAAAAAAGGTGTTAGATTGTTTGGAGGCATGTCTTAATCAAGACTCCTGTAAATATAGACATATTGACAAAATTTGAATGGAAAAGCATCAAAGAAATACCATAATGTGCTAAAATTAATAGGGGAGCAATATATTACCTGTCAGGCTAGTGTGATGACCTGAAACATACCTTGGGTGCATTTTTTGTTTGTGAATGTACCCCTCTATGTGTTTTAAGTTTTCTAACCTAGATTGGTCCCTATGTCAGTCGTAGAAGCCACCAATAAAATTTAGCATTGATCTAGAGAGCGATGATGCATGTTCTACCCTAAAAAACACCAAAAACCTATAAAGAAACTCAGTGGAAGGAGCATCAACTATTCAAAAATATTGTACAAGAGTCAGGATACAATTTGGTAGCGTATCGATTGAAGAACACAAGCTTATACTGAGAGGGGGGTGAATAGTATAAGACCACTTTTTACTTTCTTTCCAAACCAATATCAATTAATGTCCTTAATTGCAATAACCAAATATAGTAGTGTGCATTAATAACTCAGATAGCGATAGTAAGCAAGAGCACAAGTCACCACACACAATTGAGACACAAGATTTAACGTGGTTCCCCCAATGTGAGGTACTCCACGGAGAAAATATTTTACTAAAACTTTCTCAATCAATCTCTTTGGGAATCACTCCCAATTACAATGTTTATGGATCTCTATCCAAAGGAGATGTTGATCCCCTAATCTCAAGTTCATGGATCTCTTCCATAGGAGAACTCTTTCCCCTTTTGCTCTAGCTATGTGATCTTCTAGAAGACTCTGTCTCTCTGTTGCACTAATTGGTGGACCTCTCTCCACTTGAAGACTCCTCACTCAGATCTGTCTTCAACTATGCTGGCTATTGGATCTCTATCCACTGAGACTCTGTCCTCTGTACTCTATCACCTCCAAAGCTCTGTCAATAGGCTCACTAAGAACCTACTCAATAGGTTCACATAGAACCTGCTTAACAAGCTCACACAAAACTTATCCAAAACTGAATAACAAGCTCACACAGAACTTGTCCAATGCTGAATAACAAGTTCACATAGAACCTATCCAAATCTGCTCTAGCAAGCTCACCAAGAACTTGCCCAAATATGCTCTAGCAAGCTCACCAAGAACTTACCCAAAAATGTCCACAAATTTGTCCCAACACTGTCCTCAAATCTGTCCCAACACTGTCCTCAAATCTATCCCAACATTGTCCTCAAATCTATCCCAAAGGCCTTCTCAAAGGCTCAATCAATCATGCTCAAGTAGCACTCAAATCTCATCCACAAATCTATCAAGGCAAAGCTCAAAGATGAACTCAACAATGAATGGCAATGTACTCTTCAATGGATGACAACAATGATCCACAATGATCTCAACTCAACTCAACTCATAGAAGCATAAAGAGAATTGTTAGAGACTCAATATGTTCTAATCTCAATCTCAAATCAACTCAACTCAAATCAACTCATAGAAGCATAAAGAGAATTGTTAGAGACTCAATATGTTCTAATCTCAATCTCAACTCAACTCAACTCAAATCAATCTCAACTCAACTCAAGTCAATCTCATAGAAACATAAAGAGAATTGTTAGAGACTCAATATGTTCTAATCTTACTCTCAACTCAAATCATAATAATGGAATAGTTTGTTTCATAGGACTTGAACAATCACTTCACACATCACTTGACTAGGCTCAATCAACTCAACTCAACCAATCACCACAAGGGACAACTCTCTCTCACACAACCCTAGTCCAAGTATGTATCAACCAACTCAAATGTTTCCAACAATGCTCAACCACAAATCTCACATAACAATGATACTCATGTTCTTTTCTAACTCAAGTTCTTTCACAACCAATGGGCTTCAACAACTATGCTTATAACACAAGGTTTAAACACAACTCTCAATTCAGAAAACCTTGAAGCATTCAACCAACCACTTTCGAAAAGGAAACCACAAACAATCCTTTTCCCTCCAATGATATTTCAGAAATCAACCACCATAAACAATCAATAGGAGAATGTGCCCATACCTTTTATGAAGATGAAAAAACCTCTTTGTAAATATGCCACAATCACAAAAATTCTTTTGCCAATCTTCACAAGGGTTAGTAGATCACAAAATAATCAACATTACTCCACTTTTCAATAATCATCACCAAGGCCTTTAATTGCACAACTTCCTTATCTCTCCTAAAACCACTTGTACCATAAAATAAAATAAATCAAAACATTGCATAACATTTTCACTCCCAAAACCACTTATACCATAAAATAAAATAAATCACAATATTGCATACCTTGTCACCTCATGAAAGAATTAATCCTCTTGAAAAAGAACAAGGCAAACTTCACTTTTGGAACCCCTTTGCAAAATTAGAAATATCTCTTTACACACACCTTATTTCTCCTTCTAAATAAGTTAGTCAAATAGCCCTCGAAATAAGCTTTCCGACGATATATAATATGCCCCCTTTCCAAAATAAATTGAAACCTTTATATATATATATATATATATATTTTTTTTTGCCAACCTCCATTAATTGCACATAGGTCGGCCCTCCATTAATTTAAACTTAAACTTTAAACTTTAATATCTTCATCACCGGAGGTCCTTTTTCGATGAAACAAAATTCCACCTTGGATTTTAAGAAAAGCCCTTTCCACATAAGCCCACCATGGTTTTAAATAAAACCTTTTATTTTTCCTGCCTTGGTTTTCATAAAAACCATGTAAATAGCCATGCTTTCCAAAATATCATAAATGCTTATTTATGAAATATTTTGGCCACCAAAACCAAATGTGATCCATGTGACATCAATGACAACATAAAATACCTCAAATTAACTCAAATTTCCAACAATCTCCCCCTTTGTCATTGATGGCAACACCTCTAATGCAAACACCACAATCACTACAAAAACCATCTCTGAGAATCAAAGCTGCTCCCCCTGACTCAATACTCTCTATGGAGGCTGCTCCCCCTAACTCAATACTCTCTTTGGAGGCTGCTCCCCCTAACTCAATGCTCTCCCCTTACTCAAATATCTCCCCTTTGACATCAATGGCAAAAGGGACACCTATGGGGCTAAAATATATGACTCTTAAGCATAGCCCCCTCACCACCTTCTCTCTTGAGGTGATTAATTTTGGGGTGGGAGTACCTTTAATCCCATATTACATTGATTCTTTCCTCTATCAACTTCCTTCCATGTTTTTCTGATATCCTTCTCTTGATGAATTACTTGATCTTCTTGTCTTGAACCTGTTTGACCTTCTTGCCTTGAACCTATTTGGAATTGAGTCCTACACCATCTTGCAATATGCCCAAAGTTATTGCAATTAAAACACTTGATATTGTAGCCTTTGGATGGTGCCCATGTCCTGAATTCTTTCTTGAAGTAATTTCCATATCCATTCCTTTCCTGAACCTTGTATTGTGAAGCTCTGTTTTCATGACCATTATTACCATGACTTTTGAATTGTGTAGCTCTAAAACCAAAACCATGTTGCTCATTTCCTTTGCACTGAAAATCTTTATGACCAATCATGTTACATGAGAAGCAATGTCCCTGAAAACCATACCTTCTTCCTTTGAAGTTTCTTCTAGAAAAATCAAACTTCTTTGATCCATGGATCCTTTCTTGACCATTATCCTTATGATCATCTTCAACTTGTGCATTGCATTCTTGAACCTTCTTTGTAGCATCTAAAACCTCTTCCTTAGTTTCTTCCTTGCCTTTTTCTTCAAGAATTTCTTTTCCCTTTGAACTTGATTCACCTATCTCAAAACAAGAACCAAATTGAATATTTGGAGCCATAGGAACTTTGGAACTTTCCTCACAAATCTTAGGTGCTTCCTTGCTTTCATATTTTAGAACTTCCTTTCCTTTTGAGTGTGATTCCCCAAACCTGAAATATGGGACCTTTGGTGCTTTGGAATCTTCCTCTTCTTTCTCTTCATTTGTGTCAAGTAGCAACTTGGCATCCATCTCTATAGCCTCTGAAATACATGTTTCCTTCTTAGTACAAATATCTTGACCTTTTGAGTCATGTGATGGATCAAACTTCTCATGTAGGGAACATCTCAATTCTTTTAGATTCTCCTTAACCTCTTGTAGTTGCTCATGGATAACATTGAAGTCTTCCTTTAGATCAATTGAGACATTATCCTCTTGTTTAACTTCTTCTATTTGGAGTGAATGTTCTTCTTCTACTTCTCTTATTCCATAGAAAAACCCTTCTTCATCTTCACTGTCACTAAGATCATTATAATCTTCTATAGCAAACAAACTCTCAAGATTTCTTTGACCATGCCTGTTTCCTTGATGTGTCATCTCATCTTCACTATCACTGAAACCATTGCAATATCCTGATCTGTGATCTCTTTGACCACACACAAAACATTGTTCTCTTTCACCTTCTATTCCTAGGAATAAATGCTCTTCCTTTTCATCATCTGAATTATCTCTATCACTATGATCTGAGCTATCACTTGCTTCTACAATGTAGTAAGATTTCTTTGCCTTATGAAAAATTTTCTTCTTCTCATACCTGTTTTGCTTGAATCTGTCATCTTTGTCATGCTTATGCTTTCCATCTTCTTTTCTTTTGTGACCTTATTTTTCATCATCACTGATTTCTTCATGTGGACACTTGTATGCATAGTGACCAAGATCACCACACTTGTAGCACCTGACTTTCCTTATATCTCTAAAATTCCTTGAGTCCTTATTCCTTTTGATGAAGTTAGCTTCCTCATCATTTTCTAAAACTCTATCTATTTCTGAAACTTTCCCTTTCTCTTTTTCTAAAGCCTTGAATGCAATCTCTTTTATTGGAGCTTGATGCTTACTTACCCTCATCTCATAAGTTGTGAGAGTACCTTGCAATTCTTCCATTGTTAACTTGTTGATATCCATTGTTTCTTCTATTTCTGAAACCTTTGCATCATATTTCATGGGAAGTGATCTCAAAACCTTTTGAGTAACTTTTGATTCTTTCATCTCAAAACCTAGGCCTCTCATAGTGTTAGTAATCTCATCAACTCGAAGTAAGAACTTTGCAATATCTTCAGAATCTTCCATTTTCAATTCCTCAAATATTTTTCTATGAGTTTGTAGTTTTGCCAACTTTACCTTGGAATATCCTTCATAAGTATTCCTCAACTTGGTCCACATCTCATTAGTTGAAGTACATACCATGACCACATAGCCCACTCAAAATACAATTCATTGCTCTTGCATTGATCTCAACCAATTTCCTGGTAGTCTTATCTTCCTCGGGATCACCTTCAACCTTATACTCTTTTTCAACCATCTGCCATACCTCATATCCTTGTGATATCAAGTAGTTCTTCATTATCATGCTCCAGAAAGCATAATTGTTACCATCAAACAATGGAGCCTTATTTGAAGATAATCCTTTTTATGAAGCCATCTGTGTTCTTTGTAGAATCTGCCCTCAAGTTGTTAGCCTTTTCGAAGGAACCCGCTCTAATACCAATTGAAGAACACAATCTTATACTAAGAGGGGGGGGTGAATAGTATAAGACCACTTTTTACTTTCTTTCCAAACCAATATCAATTAATGTCCTTAATTGCAATAACCAAATATAGCAGTGTGCATTAATAACTCAGATAGCAGTAGTAAGCAAGAGCACAAGTCACCACACATAATTGAGACACAAGATTTAACGTGGTTCCCCCAATGTGAGGTACTCCACGGAGAAAATATTTTACTAAAACTTTCTCAATCAATCTCTTTGGGAATCACTCCCAATTACAATATTTATGGATCTCTATCCAAAGGAGATGTTGATCCCCTAATCTCAAGTTCATGGATATCTTCCATAGGAGAACTTCTAGAAGACTCTATCTCTTTTCTGCACTGACTGGTGGACCTCTCTCCACTTGAAGACTCCTCACTCAAATCTATCTTCAACTATGCTGGCTGTTGGATCTCTATCCACTGAGACTCTATCCTTTGTACTCTATCACCTCCAAATATCTGTCAATAGGCTCACTAAGAACCTACTCAATAGGTTCACATAGAACCTGCTTAACAAGCTCACATAGAACTTATCCAAAACTGAATAACAAGCTCACACAGAACTTGTCCAATGCTGAATAACAAGTTCACATAGAACCTATCCAAATTTGCTCTAGCAAGCTCACCAAGAACTTGCCCAAATCTTCTCTAGAAAGCTCACTAAGAACTTGCCCAAAACTATCTACAAATCTGTCCCAAAACTGTCCTCAAATCTGTCCCAACACTGTCCTCAAATCTATCCCAAAGGCCTTCTCAAAGGCTCAATCAATCATGCTCAAGTAGCACTCAAATATCATCCACAAATCTATCAATGCAAAGCTCAAAGATGAACTCAACAATGAATGGCAATGTACTCTTCAATGGATGACAACAATGATTCACAATGATCTCAACTCAATTCAACTCATAGAAGCATAAAGAAAATTGTTAGAGACTCAATATGTTCTAATATCAATCTCAACTCAACTCAACTCAAATCAAATCATAGAAGCATAAAGAGAATTGTTAGAGACTCAATATGTTCTAATCTCAATCTCAACTCAACTCAAATCAATCTCAACTCAACTCAAGTCAATATCATAGAAGCATAAAGAGAATTGTTAGAGACTCAATATGTTCTAATCTTACTCTCAACTCAAATCATAATAATGGAATAGTTTGTTTCATAGGACTTGAACAATCACTTCACACATCACTTTACTAGGCTCGATCAACTCAACTCAACAAATCGCCACAAGGGACAACTCTCTCTCACACAACCCTAGTCCAAGTATGTATCAACCAACTCAAATGTTTCCAATAATGATCAACCAAAAATCTCACATAACAATGATACTCATGTTCTTTTCTAACTCAAGTTCTTTCACAACCAATGGGCTTCAACAACTATGCTTATAACACAAGGTTTAAACACAACTCTCAATTCAAAAAACCTTGATGCATTCAACCAACCACTTTCGAAAAGGAAACCACAAACAATATTTTTCCCTCCAATGATATTTTAGAAATCAACCACATGCTAATGTACCCCAATATTATATTTTTCCCTACAATATTATATTTTTTGGTACATGCTAATGTACCCCCATGGTACCTATGGTACAAATGTAAACATTAGATTAATGTCTGGGTATATAGTTTAGGAGTGAGATTTATATTTATCATTTATATAAGTGTCTATGTGTAAGATATGCCCAAGTGTCATGCAAGTAAGAGTGCAAGTAATTAATGAGAGAAAGTACATAAATGTCATGTAATTAAGTGTGCAAATATGTAATATGAGGATGTGCACGAGTGTCATGTATTAGGTGTGCATGTAGAAGAGTAAGAGTAAGTGTGCAAATATGTAATATGAGGATGTGCACAAGTGTCATGTATTAGGTGTGCATGTAGAAGTGTAAGTGTCATGTAAAAGAGTGCAAGTGTCATAGAGTTAAGTATGCATGTAAGTAGAGAGTCAAGAGTCATGTATACAAGTGGAAATATGAGAAGCCAAAGGACATGTGAGAGTTGTCATATGAAGATCAATAGTCAAGTACTTGAAGAGTCATCTTGTATGGCTATATTATGGAGACAAAACTCCATGTATTTTATGGTCAAAGACTATCAAAGAAGATCACATTCAAGCATTAATAATATTGAAACTCGTATGCATATTTAGAGCAATTCCACTATAAGTTTTTTCATGTTATTGCATGAATGATTTGGCCATTTTATATTCATATTTGATATTTTCATGAATGTTATTATTATTTATATTGACCAACTTATGTATTGATTGCTCTTATATTTGAGACTACTCAAGATTCATAATATTGTGACCTAAGATAATCTAGCTTAAAAGCTAGCAATGGTATCATAACTACTTTGAGAAGCCTCTATTGATAGCATCAAAGAAAAACCTTGGTGTGAATTATATTTAGATTCAAGTGAAAAAACGTAGATTTAGATTGCTACAAATTATTAAATTGCATGTTGATATTTGATAAAGGCCCAATTATTATATGTTGGAGTCTTTCCACTCAAAAAGAAGTGAAGACTAGGACTCGAATTATTGATTGAGGAGACAAATCTAAAGTCACCCTATTTTTTTGGATTCTCTCTTAAGATAAAGAACCATATATTGAGAAATTTTTAGTGCTTTAAATTTTGGGTATTTTGACCTTGTCAAGATACCACACATATAAGGTTTCAATCTCAAGAAGGTTAAAAATATATTTAAAATATTACTCAAGCAAGAACCTGAGAAGATATAACTCAAGCAAGCGCCTGAGAAGATTATAGTGCTTAGGTTTGACCTGAGACAAAAGAATAGAAGATATAACACAGGCAAGTACTTAAGAAGATTATAGTACTTAGGTTAGACCTGAGATAAAAGAAGAGAAGATATAACTCATTCAAGTACCTGAGAAGATTATAGTAATCAAGCTAGACCTGGGACAATAGAAAAAATATTATAGTACTTAGGTGAGACCTAAGACTAATGGAGAAAATTTTTTATCTCAAACTTGAATTTGAGAGAAGAAGAAAGGACAAAAAGAGAGAGCTTGGGCAAGATCCTAAGTAGTAGAAGAAAAAGCAGAGAAAGCATTGAAGCTTTCCAAGATAGAAAGAATAACAAAGCAAGAATAAGTAGCAAATCAAAGTGCCATCAGGCCAAGAGTAGGATCAATAGCTTCATTCAATGAGGTTGTTATCCATCTAATGCACCTAAAAAAGGGAGTGCAAGAGCACCATCCAACCAAGTTGCTATCCATCTAAAAACATTTAGAAAAGAAAGTATAAGATTGTTATCCAGTCCAAAAAGCTATTTGTTGTCTAAGCCAAAACCAAAGAGCTATTTGTTGTCCAAGCCAAAGCACCTAAATCAGAGAGTGATTTATTATCCAAGCTAGAGCACCTAAACCATAGAGTTATTTCTAGTTTGAGCTGAAGCACCTAAACCATAGAGTGTTTTGTTGTTTGAGCCAACGCACTTGAACTAGAGAGTTATTTTCTATTTGAGCCGAATCACCTAAACCAAAGAAAAAATTATTATTCAAGCTAGAGAACTCTATTTAGAGAAGTTATATGTGCCAGTTGGAGTACCTAAACCTAAGCACCATTTCGTTTAAGACCAAGCTAGATCATTTGAGCCAAAGCTTGATTTCAAGTTTGAGCCAATATTTTATGAGCAATTCAAATTTAGCTAGAGGAAGGTAAAAAATCAAAGCACCAATAGTTTTAAGTTTTGAGTAGAACATGAAAGTGGCATAATCTAAAAGGAAAGAAAGTGTTACACCAAAGAACTTGAGTGTGACATCTGCATTCCTACTCTGCCATCAAGAGATTTTGGGTCGTCAGTTAGAAGTCGATTCATTCATAACATTTGTGGGACCTAATTTGGAATTCAAGGTAAGCACACTACCTTATATTTGATTTTTATTAAATTTGGTGCTAAATTCCTAAGTTGAGTTTAATTTGAAGTATTTGATAACTTAGGCACTTTTATTATTTAAGAGAGGGAGTTAAAAGGTTTTCAACTCCATAGGAATAAATATTAAGGTGGGAGTTATAAGGACTTCAACCTAATTTTTTGAAAAAATATTTGATATTACATATTTTTGCAATTAATTATTGTAATATATTTTAAAATTTTGATCTTTGAAAAAAATTTGAAAAATTATTAGATTTTGGAGAGAGAAGGTTTTCTACTCCAAATTGAAATATTTAAAAAATTGAAAATTTGATATTTGAGTGATTTAGAGAATTGGCAAAGTTAATAAATTAGGAATTCAAAGGGTTTGCTACTTCAAAGGATTTGAAAAGATTTAAATTTGTAAATTTATTTTTGAAAGTCTTTGAAAAAGATAATTTGATATTTTTGAAATTGCATTTTTTAAATGAGTTTACATAGGTTTTTATGAGAGACCTTGGTCCCCTCGTACTAAGTGGTATTTGAACCTTGGACCTCTCAAAGAGAGGCCAAAGCCCTTACAACTACTTTAACCTTGTAACTTCTTTTCAATGAGTTTACACAGTTTTTTATGAGAGGTCTTGGTCCCCTCATATTGAGCAAGGTTTGAACTTTAGACCTCTTAAAGAGAGGCCAAAGCCCTTACCACTATAGTAAGCTTGCAACTATTTGAAATTACAATTATTAAACTTTGGAGTAATAAGGAATTCAACTCCAATAGTTAAAAAAAATGGTATTTGATTATGGAAGAGAATGCTTTGATGATAATCATAAGAAAGAAAATATTGAAATCTATTAAAATTGGGATACATAATTTGATTGAAAAATCTGATGAAAAAAAGATATGGCAATGCAATTTATCTATAGAGAAGTAATGAATGAAAGTTTTGAAACATTTGAATATTATTTGCATTCAAAGCTTGTTGAAGCAATTGACAACTCTAAAGATGATATTACAATACCTATTGATATAGGTAGCATAATGTATATGGTATTGCTTTCACTTGAACTTCATAAAGACAAAAGTTAAAAGCAAGAAAAAGTGATTAAAACTCTAAAAGGGAAAGCAATTGGTTGTACACTTCAAGAAGTCTGTGATAAAATGTCATTAGATGAAAGCAAGGCTGAAAATCCAAGTCCATCAAATTCAAAAAATTATTATGATACTCTTAAGTGAATGTTCATAGGTTATAGGACAACATCAAGATTGCAAGAATGCACAAACAAAAGAAGCACATGAACCAAAAGCTAAAGACAACAGAGAACCTCAAGTAGTTTATGGACAAGATTTAGAAGTTCATAGTAAAAAAGCAAAGCTAGAAGAAATAAAAAATAAGATGAAGAAATATCTCAAACAAAATGCAAGGTCACCAATACGACGACAACAATTGAAGACTAAAGTCTTCAATAACCAAATAATGTAATACATGCGGGTGTTGGAGAATATTACATTATTTGGTACATGCCAATGTACCTCCATGGTACCTATGGTACAAATGTAAATATTAGATTAAGGTTTGAGTCTATAGTCTAGGAGTGAGATTTATATTTACCCTTTATGTAAGTTTCTATGTGCAGGATATGCACAAGTGTCATGTAAGTAAGAGTGCAAGTATGTAATGAGAGAAAGTGCACAAGTGTCATGTAATTAAGTGTGCAAATATGTAATGTGAGGATGTGCACAAGTGTCATGTATTAGGTGTGCATGTAGAAGTGTAAGTGTCATGTAAAAGAGTGCAAGTGTCATAGAGTTAAGTATGCATGTAAGCAGAGAGTCAAGAGTAATGCATAAAAGTGGTAAGATAAGAAGCCACAGGACATGTAAGAGTTATCATATGGAGAGCAATAGTCAAGTACTTGAAGTGTAATCATGTATGGCTATACTTTTTTTTAAGAGAAAAACCCCTTGTGGGGCCGCCTTGGTCTGAGAGACCACGAACAGGGGGTTCTACACCGTCAAAGTCACCCGGGAGTCGCACCCAACCTTGCCCGCACCAACATTATCAATTGGATTTTGGGTACCCAATTTAGCTTTTTCGTAGGGTGGAGATTCGAACCTGGGACCTCCCTTGGAGGATTGCCCTCTCCTCTCCAACTCACCTACAACACCTAGGTATCATGTATGGCTATATTATGGAGATAAAACTCCATGTATTGTATGATCGAAGACTATGAGAAGATCACATTCAAACATTAATAATATTGAAGCTTGTATGCATATTTAGAGAAAATTCTATTATAAGTTTCTTTATGTTATTGCATGAATGATTTTGACCATTTTATACTCATATTTGATATTTTCATGAATGTTATTATTATTTATATTGGTCGACTTATATATTGATTGCTTTTATATTTGAGACTACTCAATATTCATAATATTGGGACCAGGCAAACTGAGGGGTTGGAAATAATAGGAGTTGAACATCAATGGTAGCAATAGATCATTGTAGAAGCACATAACCGTAGCGGCTCGCCATTGTAGCAGCCCATGCATTGTAGCGACCGCAAAAATTTTGGCCCTAAAAAAAAAAAATGGCAGATTTTGGAGGTAACAAGTTGTGACGGATGGAGCAACAAGGAGGAGGAGCGGGAGGTCTAGGGGCATCAAACCCTAGGTGTGGGGCTTCGGAGGGCAGATCAGACAGACGCGACGGTGGGGGCTCTGGTGAGATAGCAGGCCCCCAGGCGGAGGATGTGGACAAGGAAGTTCTATTGGAACCGGTCCAAGGGCATTGGGCGGATGCGGTTGAAGATATCTCTGAGGGGGACCAGGACTCTGTGCGTCAGGATCAAAGGAAGACCCAGGAAGGAGACAAAGAGAAACCTGGCAACTGGAGACCTTCATATCTTAATGCTCTTCGCGGTAAGCAAAAATTATCCGACTCTTGTTTTAATCTAAAATCTATCAATGGTAGGTTGCACGTCCCGGATACCTTAGCTCAGCATGTGGCTATGGAGGGCAAAACATCTCTGGTGGCTAAATTTATGGGGGTGAGGCCGGACTTGGAAGTCATAAGGAGATGGGCCATCCAAAAATGGCAGCCAAGGGCCGGTATGATGATTAAGGCTTTACCCAAGAGTTTTCTTTTGGTGACATTTCAATGTGAACAGGACATGGAAAGGACTCTCCAAGGAGGTCCTTGGTTTTTTTGGGAAAAGGGGCTTGTATCTGAAGCGTTGGTCCCCCGATTTCAACCCCCAGACTCAGGTGCTGGATTTGGCTCCTATTTGGGTTAAGATGCCGGGATTACCTCTGCTTTTATGGAATGAACAAATATTGGTTGGGATAGCTATAGAGATTGGAGAACTAATAGCTATTGATCCTGCAACCTTGAGCAAAACAAGACTCCTTTCTGCTCGCATGTGTGTGTTGGCGAACATGAGTAAAGAGCTCCCTAAATCCATTATATTGTCGTCTATGTTTGGCCTTCATACTCAGGTATTTGAATATGAAAATATGTCTTTTAAGTGTAGTGTTTGTGGGAAGGTAGGGCACCAGGGTATCCACTGCATTTCCAAGAACCAACCCCCACTCCAAAATATTGCTCCTCAAACCCAGAATAATATCCCTCCCCTACAGATCTCCATTCCTACCCAACATGGGCCTCAAGGACGTGGAGCTCGAAATCCGAATATCAGAGACCCTGTTCGCCCTATTGTAAGCAAGAGGCAACGTTATAACCCTCCTCCCAAAAATACCTATGCCCCAAAACCCTCTCACAGGGGAGCTGGTCCCTTTGATGGGAACCCTCAAGCTCAACCTGCTCCTAAGATGATACAACAAGCCTCAAAGCCAAATCACAAAGGAAAGAACCCCATAGATCAACGCCCTGGGGCAAGTAAGTTTGATTGGGTAATACGGGAGGCCTATGGAGGCTCGGTGGAAGTGGTCCCATGTACTGCAGAGGAATTTATGGGAAGAAATTCCAAGGAGATCAACATCCCAGTGGAGAACAGTTTTGATGCATTAAATCATCTGAAGGGAGATCAGATGGATAGCCAAGAAGTGGAATCTGAGGTAGAGGAGACTCAAGAGAAGGATTTAGAGGAGAAAAATCGAGAGGAAGGAGCAGGAAACTAATAATACAGGCAAGGATACTCGGGAGGAAGAGGTGAACCACCAAGATCGGTGTAACCCCAAAGCGAGGAAAAAAGAATCTACTAATCAAGAAGCTAAGAGCACGGAATCATCTCCACCTGTCGGAAAGACCGGTTAACTTGGAAAGCTAGATTGTTACCCCAAAGACCAAGACTGACCTACCCAAGATGGTTACTAGAAGCCAAGTGAATCCCAAGGAACCCCAACCTAGAGTGGATGTATGGGGATATGGTTCGGTAGGAAGAGGGAAACCTAGCAATGCTGCCTTAAGGCAGAAAGAAGCAGAGCGAGGAGTGGCTGATGGCACTCAAGCAGTATTGCTCTTTGGGGTGAAGGCTCGAGGATCCAAAGCCCATAAATGAAGATTCTTTCATGGAATATTCGTGGGAGTAATCCTACAAAAATAAGAGCTTTGTATGCTCTTAGACAAGAACACAAACCGGATATGATTTTACTGCAAGAAACTAAAATGGAGGAGAGTAGAGTTATTCCTTTTAAGAATAGGACTTGGCGAGAAGTTGAAGTAGTAGGCCAAGAGGCCACTAGAACAGCAGGAGGGTTGTTGGTTATGTGGAACAAAAATGTGATTGATAGTAGAGTGATTCTGATGTCTAGTTGGTTTATTTGTCTCTTATGTGTGGATAAAACCACGCGGGAAGAGTGGATCTTAACGAATGTATATGCTCCAATTAGACGAGGGATCGAGAAGGGTTCTTTGGAGTCAACTAGCTGAATTGAGGGAGACGGTCCCCAACTACCCTTGGATTGTGGCGGGGGATTTCAATTGCTACCTTAATCCCGTAGATAAATTGGGGGGCTCTCAAAGAATAACTGTTGATATCTACGAGTTTAGAGATTTTGTTGAGCAACATGAGTGATGGATGTGGACCTGCGTAGATTCTCCTATACATGGTCTAACAAAAGATTGAAGGAAAACCAAATTCGGATAAGATTAGATAGGTTTCTTCTTTCTCAAGAATGCCTGGAGAGGTTTGGGGACTCTTCATTAACGACACTCCCAAGAATCGGGTCTGATCACAACCCAATTTTGTGGGAAATAGGGGAGGACTCTAAGAAAAGATACATCAGACCCTTTTGATTCGAACTTATGTGGTTCCAACATCAGGATCTCAAGGATCTGGTTGCCCAATGGTGGGACAAAAAGTATAATGGTTCGAAACCGGCCCAAGTGGCATGTAAACTAAGGAATGTGAAGGCTAACATTAGAGAGTGGAACAAAACTTCCTTTGGCAATATTTTTGTTAAAAATGCAGAACTAAAAGACAAGATCAATGAACTACAGGAGAAGTTGAAGTCAGAGCAGCTTACGAGAGGATCTGAGAAACCAGGAGAGGGAGCCGTTAGCCGAATACCACACGATGCTAGGATTTGAAGAAACCTTTTGGAGGCAAAAATCCAGACTGCATTGGTTAAAGGAGGGTGACAAAAATACAAAGTTCTTCCATGTCTCTACTCTTCGCCACAGGAGTACTAACAAAATTAAGGAGATCAAGATGGCCGATGGGTCTAACACCAAAGATATGGAAGACATAAGGAGGGAAGCGGTTGAGTACTTTAAATCATTGCTAGAAGATGTAAATCCGACTATTGAAGAAGAGGACTCTCTGTTGGCGGCCATTCCACCCCTCATAACTGAGAATCTTAATGGATTCTTACTTAGTCCTTTCACAAAGGAGGAAATCAAGAAGGTTGTTTTTGACATGGATGGTAATAGCTCCCCAAGACCGGATGGCTTCCCTGCAGCTTTCTTCCAGAAGTTTTGGGATATCCTAGGCAATGATGTAGTGGAAGCTATAATTGAGGCTCAAAAGGACATGGAAATCCCAGAAGGAGTTAATGCTACTTTTTTAGTCCTCATCCCTAAACTAGTGGGAGCAATGGAATTTTCCAGTTTTCGCCCTATCAGTTTATGTAACACTCTGATGAAGATTCTCACAAAAACAATCGCCAATAGGTTGAAGGTTATCCTTCCTTTCATCATTGATATGAACCAAGGTGGCTTTGTGAAAGGGCGACAAATATTGGATGGTATCATCACAATTCATGAGGTTATTCATTCAATGGTGACTAGTAAGGAAGCAGGTATGTTACTAAAGCTTGATATGAATAAAGCCTACGACCGGGTCTCATGGCGGTTCCTCACCAAGATTTTGGGTAAGTTTGGTTTTTCCGGTGGATTAAGTTGATTTTTAGTGTATCTCTACTACAATTTTTTGTCATGGGAATGGGTCACCCTCCGTTTTTAAGAGTGAAGGGGGTTGCGACAAGGAGATCCTTTGTCTCATCTTGTTTTTTTAGCGAAAGCATTGGGAGGAACATTTCGGGGTGGGATGGGATTGGAAGGTTTCCGGCTCAACGAGAGAGCCAGTGTCTCACCAATAGTTTGTGGCATGAAATCATTGTGTCCAAAGCCTCGGTGCCTCGGGCTAGGAAGTTGAAGAGAATTCTACCAAGTTGAGAGAGTCTACTTAGGTCTCTTTTCTTACGCGGTGGGGGGGAAAGAATAGAATCAACCTCTTCGATTGTGGAAAGTGGAGCTTTATCAAGAATTATCTAGGCATGCCTATGTTCGAAGGAAGAATGAAGGCTACATTGTGGAACTGTCATTGATAGGATCTCCAAAAGTTAGCAGGGTGGAAGGGGGCCTTCTCGGTGAGGAAAAGCCTTATTAGTAAACTACTTCCTAGAGGATCCAATTTTTGGCATGTCTCTATTCTAGAATGCCTGCAAAGGTGGTACATTGGAGACACCCAACTTCTTGTGGTCGAGTTCGGAGGAGAGAAAGAGAATTCGTTGGAGATGGAATGGGTGTGGTAATGGAAGACAAGTGGACTTTTGGAAAGACCCGTGGTTGGAAGAGGCCCCTTTGAAAGATAACTTAGACCTTCAAGTCCTCCAACATAAACTTTCAGAGGAAATGGGAGGAAAAGTAGAGGATTTTATTGTTGTAGCAGAGGAAACTTCCTCTTGGAAGAAAATCACAGTTCATAATCTATCAGAGCAAGAGAAGGTGGCCTTAACCAAACTCAATGATGCTTTAAGGGTGTTCCCGATCATTCCTAGGGAAGGAAGAGACAAGGTGATTTGGGGCAAAACTACAAGTGGGATCTATTCAGTAAAAACTGCCTATAAGTTAATCCACTCAGGATTCAATGGCTGGACTCCGACTTCTGTTATTTGGTTAAATAATTTAACCCCAAAAATAGCTTTCTTCTTTTGGTTGGCAGTTCAAAATAAGATCCTGACAACAAATAATCTGCAAAGGAGAGGTTTCCAATTCATCAATCGATGTATCTTGTGTGAGAAAGCAATAGAATCTGTAAGTCATATATTTCTAACTTGTGAATTTTCTTGTATAGTCTTCCAAATGATCCTGTCCAAATTTCATATAGATTGGGTCTGTCCAAATAGCATGTCTGACTTCTGCATACAGTGGGCTTCCCCCTTCCGGGCGAAACTTTTGACTTGGCTCCGGAAGCTCATCTTACCCCATTTTTTATGGGGGATATGGAATGAGAGAAATAAGAGAGTATTTAAAGGACGTAAGAAAGATCCCAGGTTATGTGGTAGAGGTTATGTGGTAGTAAAATAATCAGATCTTTGAAAGAAAACTGGAAAACTTTCTTCTTCAAAAATGAGACCATGTCTCTAAGGGAAAGGAGGATTTTGCGAAGCCGGGAGAGGAACTTCCTAGACCTACAACCACCCACGGGATGGTGTAAGGGGTACCCCCCACACAAAAGTGGGTTAAGTTTAATTTTGACGGGGCAGCTAAAGGAAATCTGGGGGCTATAGGAGCAGGAGGAGTTCTGAGAAATGAGGAAGGAAAAGTGGTCCTTGCCTTTGCAGAGCCTTTGGGAACTCAAACAAATCATTTTGCGAAGCCCGAGCTCGCATGCGGGCAATGAGAATTGCCGGACTTGAGGGTTATAAGGAAGTTATCTTTGAAGGGGATTCACTTAATATAATCAAGGCAATTAAGGAGGATAAAGACCCAATTTGGACCATATTGGAGCTTATCCTAGAAGCAAAGATTCATAAATCTCATTTGGTTAATGCCCGAATCCAACACACCTTCGAGAGAAGGGAACCAAGCGACGGATCTAATGGCAAATATTGCAGTTTTCGTTGGGGAGATGCAAATTTGGAAGGATAACTTCCCTCAAGAACTATTGGTGTTGGCTTCTAGAGAAGAGCTAAGATCAAACCTGTTAGAGCATCAGGAGATCAGAGGGGTTGATGATGAGTAATCCGACGAGATGGAATTAGGCAGAAAAGGCATCCCATTTGTTGGGGCACGGGAGGTGACAAGTGTACAGTACATCAACCTAGTGGTTAGTAAGTGCTAGGTGTTGTTTGGCTTTTGTTTTATCCTGAATAGTCAAGTGACAAGTATAGGATTGTGGACTCTAAGTATGGCTTAATGTGGGTCTTAGAAAGATCCATTTTGTATTTTGATTATACGGGCTTGATGCTAGAACCAACCCATTTTGACTTTGTAAAAGGTTTGTGGACCTTATAACCACCTCTACCTTATACCAAAAAAAATAATATTGGGACCTAAGATAATCTAGCTTAAAATCCAATAAAGAGGTCAAGAAAGGAATTAAAAATCTAGCAACAATTAAGGCTTGTGACATGGATGGACTACCAGAAAAATACTTAAATAGGGTGTAGAGGACTTAACACCACATACTATTGAGTAACATCACCCAACATGAGTTTTTAAGGGATTGAACAAGTAGTCTAACAAAACCTCTCTTCAAGAATAGATAGATAGACAATCCTGCAAATTACCAAATTGTTGTGGTCAATATCCTCTTTGCATAGTTATTTAAAAGCATGATTTAGAGTAGAATTAGCAATTAGGTAGAAGTGAAAAGAAAGAGGAAAAAATGCAAGCAATTTTTAGATCAAAACACTTGAGAATAGACCACATCATCACTTTTAGACATATCGTTGATAAAGTATAGAATGAACAAGGAGAAACCTATTGTTATTTTGTGGTCTTCAAGAAAGCTTTTGACGTAGTGGATAAAAGTAAACTATAAAATATAATTAAAGATAGAAATATCATAAATATATAAAGCAATAGCTCATAGAAATTTTGAGGAGGTCCAAATTAAAACCATAAGGTAAACATGCCTTTTATAATGCTTTAGAAGTGACATAGAGGTTAAACAAGGATGCCCATTATCCCCTACATTCTTTGGTTTATATATTAACAAATTAGAAGGATGGTGTTCACTTGGGAAGATATATGGTGAAGCTTTTTTTGTAGACATATGGTCGCATTGTGATTGTAAGGTCAACATAAGATTGGAGATAACATTTAAAGTCCTTAAATGATTTTTCAAGGAGGTAGGCATGCACGTAAATACCAAGAAAACCAAGATCATGATCTTCTCAAATCAAAAGAAAAATATTCCATTAATTTTTATTCTAAAAGAGGTCTCTAGAAGTAACAAAGTACAAATATCTTGGGATGGACTTCAATAATGAGCTCACCTAGGCAACATGTAGAATGAAACAAATATTGGGAATATGGAGAGCATCTTTTTCATTACAAAATAAAAGTAGAGAGGTTGGACTATAGGACTAGAAGATTATATAGGGTTTATCTAGGCTACTAGTGGTATTGGTGATGCTATATGGGTGTGAAGTGTGGTATAACAACACATCAAACTTAAAATAGAGGCAACTAGAGAGTATTTATAAATATTTGATTACAAACAAATTCAAAATTAAAAAAATTAGTTCCATGTATGATTTTTCTAGCTGAAACAAGTATCTTCCCTAGAAAGGCAATTGCTAGTGTCCTTTTAGGATATATGGAAACTCATATAGATGGCATTAATAGAAGATGATTCAAACAAAAGAAAGAAAACATAAATGAAACAAAACTACGAGTGAATAAACAAATAGAATATGAACTTGGATGGTGATCTAAATAACAAGAAAAATATAAAAGCATTTGTTAAGGAAAAATTTAGAGTAGCTATGTCATAAAAGAAGTTAGGAAGAATAAGAGAGTATTATCTTGCTTAATTTAACCTTAAGCACAATCACCACCAAAAGATCTATATAGGGACAAACGTCAATTAAAGAGCAAAGATGCTCATAGTCAAACCGAGGACTAACTCATACCAACTTAAATGTGAAATTGGCAGGTAGAAAAGACCAAAAGAGAAAAGGAGAAAGGATTTATATATTTTATGCGTAAGGAAAATTGAGATAGAGAAGTTTTTTTTTTAAATGTGAGGTATTTAGTAATAATCAAGCTAACTACACTAGTAGTGGATTCATTGCAAGAATTATTTAAAGAAGAGATAGGAGAAAAATTCATTATCAAAATCAATAACAAAATAAAAATCAATATTATAGAAAGAAAAATAATTAACTTTTAAGATTGACAAGCATGTGTAATTTTCTTATCCCATAAACTGCTTTTAACCTCATGGAAATTAGAAACCTTCTATTTTATGAAGGCTTAAAAAAATGAACTAAATCTCTTTAAAATTTAGACAAACTTATTAACCAACTTCTTAAACAAATGGTTTAAATTTATTTTGTCTTATTAGTTATATACTCAATGCAAATTGTTTTCCACATTTAAAACCCCTTTATTATCTACTACAACCATAGTCATTAACATTTACAATAATAAGTGTTAATAAATAAAGTTTTTGGAAAACATGCTTTAATCTTAACATAATTATAGACACTTAAATTGGTATGTCTTTAGGCTCTCATTAAGGAGACCCAAGTTTGAATTAAGAAAAGGTGGTATATGACACCTCTCAAATAAATTATATAAATTATCACATGTTTTAAAAATAAAGTTGAGTATAATAAAAATTAAAATCAATAAAAAATCAATATTATAGAAAGAAAAATAATTAGTTTTTAAGATTGACAACCATGATTATGATTATGATTATGTTAAATTTCTTATCCCATAAACTACTTTTAACGTTATGGAAATTAGAAACCTTTTATTTTATCTATATAAAGGATTAAAAAAACTAAATCTATTTAAAATTTAGATAAACTTATTAACCAACTTTTTAAACAAGTACTTTAAATTTATTTTGTCTTCTTAGTTATATACCTAATGCAAATTGCTTCCAACATTTAAAACCCCTTTATTATCTACTACAACCATATTCATTAAAGATATATAGTAATCTCCCACATTTACAATAATAAGTTTTAATAAATAAAGTTTTTGGATAAACATGCTTTAATCTCAAGGTAATTATAGACACCTTAGTTGAAAAGGGGTTTCATGGCCTCTCTCAATGTATTTTTTGTAAAAATAGGAGAGTATAGACCATCTCTTGGGACATTGCTCAATAGTATGGAATCTATGGCAATGGATTCTTAATATGTTTGGTAAATGCATGGTGATGAATAGTATAATTGAAGATTGGTTAAAGCAATGGTTGAGCACTCATAAAAGTGAGGCTTTCTAGACAATATGGGATATATCAAAAGATATAATACTTTGGACTATATTCGACTATATGGCTAGAAAGGAATAGAAGAATATTTAAAGGAAAGGAAAACAATTTAGAGGCAATGAAAAAAAATATGTTTAGCCATAGAGGAGTCTAAACCAACCCTATCAACTCATCCAATCCCTAATTTAGGAGCAAAGAGCTTTAATAGATGGAGTCAAGTCATTAAATGGGATTATGATGTTGGGTACAAGAGAAGCAAAATTAAGGTAAAGAATATAAAGTGGAAACCACCAGATGTGGAGTGGGTTAAATTGAATTTTGATGGAGCATCTAAAGGAAATTCAGGACCAACAGGAGGAGGAGAAATAATTAGAAATAATAGAGGAGAGATTTTGTCTCATTATGGTTTCAATAGTGGATTTAAGACAAATAATGAAGTTGAAGCTTGAGAAACTTTAGAAGGGTTAAATTGAATTTTGATGGAGCATCTAAAGGAAATCCAGGACCAGGAGGAGGAATAATTAGAAATAATAGAGGAAAGATTTTGTCTCATTATGCTTTCAATAGTGGATTTAAGACAAATAATGAAGTTGAATCTTGGACAAGTTTAGAAGGGTTAAAAATATGTAAACAAATGAAATGGAATAATGTATGGATGGAAGGTGATTCTCTCATAATAATAAATGCAATTTTGATGAAAGCCCATGTTACATTCAAGAGATAATTGTGGAAATTCAAGATCTTGCTAAAGAGTTTGAAGAAATCAGGTTTACACATATATTAAGGAAAGGAAATATATGTGCAAATAAACTAGCAAATAGAGGGGTTTTGATTGAAGATCGTGAAGTTAAATTCTCCTTTCCATGGTTAGAGGAAGTAGAAAGTTTAATTGAAGCTGATAAAAAAATGTTGATTGCATAAATCAATTAATGATTAAGATTTACTTTAAAGTTTTCCATTGGAAATATCTGCTTTATTTTGTAACAATAATGTGTTTTTATTTAGACTTTATTATAATTTTTGTGGTTGCACTTGTGTTTCAAAAAGGAAACTAGTAATCCAAATTTGGTAAAGCGGACTACGATAGTGCGATGTGTTGGAAATATTACTCTACTAAGATGTAAGGCACAAATAGTAGAGGTGAAGTTTTGGCATTGTGAAGGTTGCTATAGGAAAATATCAAGAAAGATGCTAAATTCTGGATTAATTTTATTCGTACAAAAAATTGAAAAGATCCAAAAAAAAAATGAAAATCAAGAATTCAAACATTTTATGTGAAATGATATTGGTTTCTAGCTATAACATCTCAATTGAGATGATAAGTGTATCTATTTGTAAACTCTCAAGCTCTAAAGAAGAGAGATGTAATTTTTCAAGGGTGGGGGGACCCGAGTACAACCTCTTATTATCAAAAAAAAATTATAGAAACCTTGGTTGGTATGTATTTGGGCTCTCATTAAGGAGACCCAAGTTTAAATTATGGGGAGGGTGGCATATGACACCTCTCAAACAAATTATATAAATTATCACTTGTTTTAAAAAATAAAGTTGAGTAGTTTATTCTTATAGCATATGGTACCTCACACCAACTTAAATGTGAAATTGGCAGGTGGAAAAGACCAAAAGAGGAAAGGAGAGAGGATATGTAATTTTTTTTATATACATAGAAGAGCTGGTTACAACCATGCTATTTTTAGTAATTGTCAAGCATAGGGTTCAAACCACAAGGGTTGCTTCCACCAAACCTATTCCACCTCATTGTTGTTGACCCGATGTGAGGAGGACCACCGATTTCTCGGGATCGTACCATCATCATCGATCTGACACACACTCAAAGGATTCATATCATACTACTACCTTTACAAACAAGTTGCCCCCAAGGTTTGAACCTACGTGTCTTCTAGATGATATGTAATTTTTATGCATAAGGGAAATTGAGATAGAGAAGCATTCTTTTTGAAATGTGAAGCATTTAGTGATAATCAAGCTAACTACACTACTACTAGTAATCAAGCTAACTACACTAGTAGATTCATTGCAAGAATTATTTAATGTCATTTGATTAAAAAAATATAAATTAATTTTTTTGTCAATGAATTAATATAAATTAAATTATATATTTTAAATTTTTAATTGACTTTGAAAGTACTTTGAAACTATGAATAGAAGATTCAAGGTTCAAATCTAATAAGAGATATAAATTGTACATTGTATTTTAGGTTAGATAGGCATCTATTACATAAATAACATCTTTTATAAAAGCTCGAAGCCAATGAAAAGTAGAATTGTACACTATGATTCTATGACCGATGTTTTGTTGAAGAAGCATATATTAAATAAAAAATATCCTTTGTAAAGGTAGTCACATGTGCACCTATAATCTTCTTGACAACAACTACCTTATTTTTTTTTTTTGCTAGATAACAAATGTAAATGTCTGAATTCTTGATTGTCATTTTTTAGATATTTTCCATTTTCTGTGTGAATACAAATATTCTAGAATTTAACATATTTCTTCACATTTTTCTATAGCAACCTTCACAATACCAAAACTTCACCTTTACTATCTATGCATTGCATCTTAGTAGAGTAATATTTCCAAAACATCACAATATCATAGTTCACTTTACCAAATTTGGATTGCTAGTTTCTTTCTAAAAACACGAGTGCAACCACAAAAATTATAATAAATAGTTTATATGAAAAAACATTAATGTTATAAAACAAAAATTATAGTACAATTGAAAACATCAAAGTAAATCTTAATCATTATTTGATTCAGACAGTCAACATTTTCTTATCATCTCCAACTAAACTTACTATTTCCTTTAACCATAGAAAAGAGAATTTAACTACAAGATCCTCAATTAAAACCCCTCTATTGGTTAGCTTATCTACACCTTTGTTTCCTTCCCTTAATGTATGTGCAAACCTCATTTCTTCAAACTCTTTGTTTTCCTCAAAATTGCATTTATTACTATGAGTGAATCACCTTCCATCCATACTCTATTCCATTTCATTTGTTTGCATATTTTTAACCTATTCCATTTCATTTGTTTGTATATTTTTAACCCTTCTAAATGCGCCCAAGCTTCAAAATCCACTATTGAAAGTGTAATAGAGAAAATCTCTCCTCTATTATTTCTAATTATTCATCTTCCTCTTTTCCTTTAGATGCTCCATCAAAATTTAGTATTACCAACTCCACATTTGGTGGGTTTCACTTTATATTCTTTGCCTTTTTTTGTTTCTCTTCTACCAACATCATAATTCTATTTGATGACTTGACTCCATCTATCGAGACTCTTCGCTTCTAGATTAAAGATTGGATGAGGTGATAGAATTGGTTTAGACTCTTATATGTCTAAACATATCTTCCTTTTCATTACCAATAAACTACTTTCCTTTCCTTCAAATATCTTCTATTCCTTTCTAGCCATACAGTCCAAAGTATCTTTTGATATATCCCAAAGTATCTTTTGATATATCCCATATTGTCTGGAAAGTGCTTTGCCATTGCTTTAACCATTTTTCAATTTTACTATTCATCACCATGCATTTACCAAACATATTAAAAATCCATTGCCATAGTTTCCAAACTTTTAAACAATGTCCCAAGAGGTGGTCTATATTCTCCTCCTTTTTACAAAGAACACATTAAAAAGAGCTATAAAACCCCTTTTCATAAAGAACAACTACCTTGCTTTTACCTTTTAAACAAATCTATCTTTTTGTTGAAAATATTTTAATAGTCAAACCACCCTCCTCGTGGTATGAACTTGGGTCTCTATAGTATGTATATATTTTTAATTTGGTTAAAGACTCAAAAGATTAATATGTTATGGTTTAAACCTTAAACCTTCTTAAAACAAAACCAAAACTCAAATCATTAAGCTGTTCCAAAAACTTGAATCTTCTTAATATAAAACCAACACCATATCAAAATACTATTTAACAAAAACTAAAACCTAAGCACCACTTCCCTCCCCAAATAAAGTGTTCCCTACCATGACCGGGGAAATCAAGGGCCCACCCAATCAATAAATTTATGCTTCTTTTCTTGAATGTAATGCTTACCTCGCCCGAAAGTCTCGAATAGATGCTGCAATCATATCGTGGAATTTAAGACAACCAGAATAAGAAAAACAAAAACAAAAGAAAAACTCCTCTTTAACACAACCCACCACCATTTAAGAAAAAACTCCTCTTCAACACAACCCACCACCATCTAACTCGTCTAATAAGTGTGAGGAAATAGAACCGTGATCTCTACACATTTTCAGGAACGTTGTAAACAAATTTAACTTTCAATTATATTTTACTTAATATTTAATATTAAGTTTTTTATTAAGTAAATGCTTTTTATGCATATACATATTCGTTGTGGGGATTGAACTCCAAGAGCCACATCACCGGTAATGAAAGTGGCGTCCTTGTCCTTGCCAATAGACCACATCAAATGAATAATATTTAATATTAAATTAATAAACTTCCAGTAAACCACATCAAGTAAATAATATTTAATATTAAATTAATAAACTTCGTTATATAATTTTTTAACACATTATTATACGATACAGCCTAATTTAAACTTTTTAAACTTTAAACATCATAAAACCAAAACCCAAACCCTAAGTTCAAGTTTTTTTTAGAACTGGAACCCTGACACAGGAATAAAGATCGTTGACCCGACAACGAACCCCGTCAACACTCGTTTGTAGGTCTCAGGGAAGTTGGGGACTATTACCATTTCATATAAAGCTTCGTTGAACCAGACAACAAACCTACAGTCTTACCTACAGTCTTACATTGACAAATTCAAACTATAAAATCTACTTATCAAATATAATACACAATTTTATTTAAATTTAATTATATATAACTTTATTTTAATAGATTTAAACCTTCAATTTATTTTTAAATTTTTAAAATCTTATCCTTTAACTCATACGAGGATAAACTGTACCTTTCTGTTGCTAGGAAAATTTAATATGAAAATATCTAACGGGTTAAAAAGGATGGACACCACGGGTTAAAGGCAATCATGGTCGGGTTAGGCAAAAGGTCCAAGACCTTTTGTCCGAGTATCGAATTAGCATTTCGTGATCATCGTTGGACGTGTTCGCCGGGAGGCTCCTATATAAAGGTCGGTCGCGGTATTGAAGCTCAGTGAAGGCTGAACGATTTACTATTCTGTAGTATTCGGTTCGCTTATCATTTTTATTTTTGTCCTCAAATCCACCTGCCAGCGGGGGTGCCGTCCTGTTGAATTCTGATGCCAGGGCCGGCTTCTGACGTTGAGAATTCGGGGCTGAAATTTTGACGTTGAAGGATATTTGTTGGGGTTTGGAGTGGGATTTTGTTGGGGTTTCGTTACAGTAGAAGGATTGTTAGGAGTTAGGTGATCGTGTAGCAGGCGGGGGCTCAGTGATGGCTACGGCACCGGCGCGAGCTCGGGCGGATTACGATTATCTCATAAAGCTTTTGCTGATCGGGGACAGTGGTAAGTTGAAGGAACCCTCTTGATGTATGTTGTCTGTGTTTAATTTTGAGCTTCCTTTGCGGAATTGAGGGTTCAGTGTGTTAGGGATGAGTAAAAACTGCGGCTTGTTTTGTTAGGGTTAATTTATTTAGTTAGGGTTTTCGAAACGAAGTTGTTATTGATGAAGTTAAGCCAAACATAGGCAGGATTCTCGTCATCGTTTTTTTTTTATTTATTTTAAATTTAAATTTATTTTTATTTTATTTTATTTTATTTATGTGGGAAAAGGAATTTGATAGTTTTGGAGTTAAATAATGAATCCAGCGATCGTTTGAAGCTAGGGAATTAAGGATTTGAATATGTGTTTTGTGATGGGAATTAAGGATTTGAATATGTGTTTTGTGAACCTGAGGTGATGGTGGGCGAACGGAGGGTAGATATGCGTGTCGTATGGGATCATGCTGCGGCTTTACGTGGTGTTTAGTGGGGAATGGATTTGCGTTGAGGAGAAGGGAAATTATGACTGCAGCCCCCTATAGGCCATTGAGCGTTTACTGTTCATACGTTTCTTGTGATTAGGGTTAATCTTCGGATTATCGGGATTACCTGCCAACTGTAGAGGCGGACTCTGCCGTGCTCCGATCTAAGTTCGAACTCTGGCTCTTAATTGTTGGGGATTGTTTGAATCTTCAGGTTCACCTACTAAGAACTATAAGGAAAATTGTATCAATTCGTAACTCACATCAGACTTCCCGTCTAATAATTAAGGCAATGTACTTGCTGCGAAAAACATGCTCTGTTCAATGGTAGTTGACTCTAGACGACGATTTGGCATTGGTAGATTGATATGCATTTGTTGTGTAATGGGGATTGTGCTCCAAACCGTACCCAACATTTATAGAATTTCAGTATCAGATGTGGAATTGCTTTTTAAATAGCTAGAAACGAATGGCTCAGAAGATAAATTATGTTATTGTTATAATATCAATTAAAATACGAATAAAAATCCTGCTTCACTTCATAATTGCAGAGATTAGTTGAATTGCTGCTGTTCTAAAATGCATGAATCTTGACATAACATGATTAACCCAAGGCTTTCAAGTCTTTGACCTGTCTATACAAGGTGAAATTCAAATTAATTGAGCGACTTACAAATGTATGCATCATGCCTTTATAGAAGAGTCATGTTGGAGAGGATATGGACCAAACTCCTGTCTCAGCTTTAAATCCTTAAGTGGCATCAAGTGCATTAGGTCACATCGCTAAGAAATGATCTTCCGATATATAACTCTCTTTTACGCATGATCCATGAGCTAATAAGTCTGTCACAGACTCGTCTTCTTTCGAACATTTGGAAAAGGAAATTTGGGAGGAGGAATGACAAGGGCTTAGCTTCTTTTCGAATGAAATGGAACTGCTGTTGCAACTTCCTTCACTCATTCATACTTAACATAGTGATTGAAGAGGCCTCTTTGACCCTTTATGTTTTTCAACCCCAAGGCAGAAGCCATTGAAGGGCCTTAACAAGAGCTACTACTTCTTCAAAAATAATGTTTGTATTTATACACTTTGTCAAGCCAATAACACATGAGCTAATGACATCACCATTTTTAAATTTCTTATTGTACATTCTCTGGATTAGGGGATATTCATTTAGCAGAGTCAGACTGCTGATTTACATTGTGGTATAGTGTGCAAGAGAATTTGATCTCAAGAAATGAAATATTTTATAGAGCACAACATTGCTTGTTTAAAATTCATGCTGTAGTCTAATAGTTTATGGTCATTTTTTATTTCAATTTATAAATTGAATTTTTTTCAAATTGGTAAAAAAGCTGTTTGGGATTTAAAGGCCCTTTTATTTTATTTTTGTAAAGATGCACAATGAAAAATGTAAACAATGGTGGCTATATCCTTTGTTTTAAGCTGTAAGGAAGATAAATTATTGCAGAATCGGTATAATTAATAACTGGGTGTACAATGGCATGTCTGAAATCAATGACTAAGTGTTAAATTTGCTGGCAAGAGGGTGATTTTATTTACTGCAAAATCAATTTAATTCTTTTGGGATCATGGATCCTTGTGAAGCAAGTTTTGCATTCATTGTGTTTATTTTTCTCCCACAACAGTATGGGATGGTCTGCAAATTTTCTTATAGTTTGTTATGAATCAATCAGTATTTTAAGGATTAGGGATGGAATTTGTTGTTTCTAGTTTTCAATTCACTAATTTTGATTGTTTTAAACTTGTGGTTGTAAACTCTGACTTCATGGGCAGGTAAGAATGAACGGTGGTGAGCAACAGTAATTGCCTCCTTGTTAAGTTTTATGCCATTTAGTTGTTTCTTGTCTATAATTGTTTTATGAATAATATATTTTGTAAATTTCAAAATAAAGTACAATGTTACTATTCCAAATTAGTTGTTGTCATTGGCTATTATTTTGTGTTACACGGGTCTACCAAGTTTAATGTAACCCTCTAATTTGCAGCGCCTTTGAAGTCACTTGCATCTAGCAACTTGTGCTTTTAATGCCCATTTTAATTAACTTTGCAAGTTTTAGTAGCAAAGTTGGTTAGTATTCATTTTGATTTTCATTTTGCTGAGGAGACATAGCTTTACATGTTATTGGTTTTGGGCCTTATATCAAACTTTGACAGTTTTTATGGTCAACACAGTCATGTTTTAGAATAGCGTCAACATTTAACAATGACTCCAGTAGACAAAGAAAACAATAATTTTTTTTTTGAAGCAAGTAACTATTCCACTCGAATGGATAATTTATGGTTGTTTATGATCATTTTTGATGAAGACTTTTTGTGTGTACAAATGAATTCTACTTGGTCTAAAACCTATACAAGAATGCATTTTGAGACAGACACAGGAGACATACGAGTCCAGGGATAGGTGTCACTACAGCAGTTTATGCTAGGGAAGCATCCACCAAACATTATTGATTAGGGCACTGTTACCCAATGTGTCTGTTAGTGCAACCATTATTAACAAGCTTAAACCACATATGTAATTAAGTCTTGGACAAGAGATTATTGTTGTTAGTCCCTAATGGATGATAGGGTCATCAAGGACACTTTTCTCACTTACCTATATGTTTTCCAACCAATCATGCTTCAGCAAAGATGAAAAATTATTTTTTCTTACTAAAGTTTTGAATTTTTTTATTTTTGATATTCATAAATTCTTTCATGAGATGAAACACAATTTGTTTTATCATTGGTCACATCTAATTTAATGACATCAATAGACTAATAGAATACGACGATATGTGGCTGTAAGTAAATTGTTGTGTTTTCTGTAATTGTTCATAACACATTAAAATATTAAATCTCAATGACAGGTGGGAAGCAAATTTTGGGCCTCATTAAACCTAATCAAAGAGATGTGAATATAAAAAGTCCATCTATCTCAGAAAGCACTCCAGAAGATAACATCTTGTTCTTGTAGATTACTGAAGATTATTTTCTCTTCTGGTGTTCATTGTGAATGGAGGGACTATAGTGTTGACTTTCCAATGAATCGGTGGAAAATTCCGTGTCAGTAGTGGGCTTTCCTTTCACATCCTTGGTAAAACAATTAATGTGATTGATGTCATTTTAGTTTTTGCACCAAGCCAGATTTCAAAATACCATGAACCGTTCCCCATGAAAACAATATGTAGTCCTCTCCATATCACATAAGAATCTAAGATATAATATATAAAATTTCACATGATTGAATGAAGCTTTCGTATCTATAACATACAACCCACAGTTAGAGCTATTGGTTCACCTGTACAGGCTGTAGAAGTCTCATCCATTGCATTTGTCTTGTTGGTACCTGTGATAGCAGGGTACTATAGTATACAGGACTTTGTTGACTGCCCATTATAAATCTAAGTTCCATGGGGATTTGTCCTAGGATTTAGGGGCTGTCTCGCAAACATGTCTCAAATTGCTGACAAGGCATCCCGATGTCTGGAAGTGTGCCGCTGTCCCAAAAAGGCATTCCGCTGTCCTCGTGCCATAATTTTGTGGAACATAGTTATAATTTTTTTTACAGATATAAAAAGGTTTCTAAAGCTTTGTTACTCATATTTTGTTTATTTGCTCTTTTCAAGGCAAGTGAATAAAACTGATAACTAAGACTTTTTAACATTTTTTTTTTTTGAAAAAATTGAAAAAACTTGTATTAAAACAAAGAACAGTTACAAGTGGGAGTAGAAACATCCCAGCCGAGAGCAGAGAAGCAAGATTACAACAAGGCGCGAAAATGCGACATGTCACGAAATCGCGACGCCAATCAACAAGTCGCGAAATCGCGACATGTCGCGAAATCGCGACAGACAGTCGCCGTGGCCGCTAAACACCAAAAGTGTCACGAAATCGCGACGGCACAACACCAAAGCGCCCAGTCACCAAAAGTGTCGCGAAATCGCGACGAGAAATCCAGAAGGCGCCTGTTCTCCAGAAGTGTCGCGATATCGCGACGAGTTCTCCCCTTGGCGCCAAATCTGCAAAAGTGTCACGATATCGCGACGTCTTTTCCCCATGGCGCCAGTTCTCCAAAAGTGTCACGATATCGCGACGAGTTTTCCCCTTGGCGCCCCTTCAGCAAAAGTGTCACGAAATCGCGACGAGTTTTCCCCTTGGCGCCCATTCCTCAAAAGTGTCGCGATATCGCGACGATTTTCCCCCATGATGCTTGTTCTCCAAAACTGTCGCGAAATCGCGACGAGTTTTCCCCTTAGCGCCCTTTCTTCAAAAGTGTCGCGATATCGCGACGAGTTTTCTCCTTGGTGCCCAATCTTCAAAAGTGTCGCGATATCGCGACGACTTTTCCCCTTGGTGCCAGTTCTGCAAAAATGTCGCGATATCGCGATGATTTTCCCCCTGGGCGCCCATTCTTCAAAAGTGTCGCGATATCGCGACGGCTTTTCCCTTTGGCGTCTATTCACCAAAAATGTCGCGATATCGCGACGATTTTCCCCCTTGGCGCACATTTTCCAAAAGTGTCACGATATCGCGACAGCTTCCAACCAAAGGCTGCGACGGCGAAACAGGTCGCGAAATCGTGACAACTTCCCACCAAAGGCCGCGACGGCGCAACAGGTCACGAAATCACGACAGCTTCCCTCCAAAGGCCGCGACGGCGCAACAGGTAGCGAAATCGCTACAACTTCTCTCCAAAGGCCGCGACAGCGCAACATGTCACGAAATCGCGACAGCTTTCCAGCAAAGGCCGCGACGGCGCAACAGGTCACGAAATCGCGACAGCTTCCCTCCAAAGGCCGCGACGGCACAACAGGTAGCGAAATCGCTACAGCTTCTCTCCAAAGGCCACGACAACGCAACATGTCACGAAATCGCGACAGCTTTCCAGCAAAGGCCGCGACGGCGCAACAGGTCACGAAATCGCGACAAAAACCACCCTTAGCATTTTTCTTACTCATTGTCGCAAGGATCGTTCCAGACCTTGCCTAATCACTTCATCCACCAGAGGCATGTCACTGTGCAGCTGCACCCCTACCTCTTTCTCAGCACCCATCTTCGCAAGGAAATCGACCACCTTATTTAAATCTCTACTCACATAGACAGGGATCACGTCATCTAATTCCCTCCATAGTTCCTTGATTTGAGAGATCAGAATCCGCAACCTCCATGCTTTCGAAGAAAAGTTCCTCATGCAATCAAGAGCGCCAACCAGGACTTGAGAATCGGATTCGAGAATTATCCTCCTGTGACCCTGCTTAACAGCCCAGATGGAAGCAGATTTGATAGCAATGGCTTCGGCTTCATTGTTTGTGGCTCTGCCCAAGCCTTGCAGTTCCCAGTAGAGCACTGAACCAGCATGATCCCGGCAAACTACACCAATACCGGCACTGCCCGGATTGCCTTTTGCAGCTCCATCAGTATTGATTTTGATCCAACCTTCTGGGGGAGGTTTCCAGCTAGCTCTGTCTTGTCTCTCTTGCCCTTCAACTCCCTCTTCCAGAGGCCCAAGACCAACCTGATTTTCCTCTTCAGCATAGATGGCAACAGTTTCTGTGACTTTGCTCCAGATGACCTGCCAAACTCCGTCTATCGAGGAGAAAGTTTCTCTAAAAATCCGGGCATTTCTCTCCAGCCACACTTGCCACCAGATGAAAAGTAAGCCAAGCTCCCAACCAATTCGGAGAGCTATAGATTTAAATCTGCCCCTTTTCCATTTTTCCCAAATATTGGCTCGATTCAGATCACCATTAGCCTGGAGTTTATAGTGAGAGAACCAACGCTTCCAAATCTGACGCGTGAAAGGGCACTCGAACATCAGGTGATCAACTGTTTCCTCATGCTTGTGGCATAAAGCACACTGAGAAGGACCGATGATTCCTCTACTTCTGAGATTGTCAAAGGTGAGAATTCCATTGTGCATAAACTGCCAGGCAAAGAAATTTACTTTCGGCCAGCCCTTGGAATGCCAAATCTTTCTCCAATCTTGAACCGGAAATGAGTGTGGGGGAGGCTCTGGGAGGATCTTTTCGTATCCGTCCTTTACTGTATATACCCCAAGGTTCCCATAGCCCCAAGCTAATTCATCCTCCTCATCCCTCCCTGTGAGGAACCTTTCTGTCAAGATTTTGTTCAAGATGGGTGCCAGCTCCGGAGGGATTGTAATTGGCCACTCCTCCCACCTCTTAAACTTTTTAAACTTATACTCCCCCATTTGGCTGGTGTTAAAATAGCTTTCAATTTGAATCCAGCCCTTGGCTTCTATGGCGGATTTGATTGGTTGTAATTCGGGAAACGTAGCAATGATGGGTGGATACTGGTCCCATGAATCAGTCCAAAAACGTGCCTTATCCCCTCTCCCCACTTTCCAAAATAATTGGTCTTTGATAACCTGAGATCCAAGCTTGAGAGTCTGCCACACTAAGGATCCAGTACCATCCAGGGGGAAACGGCCCACCTCATTGGGGTGGACATGACCCAAATATTTACTGGTGAGGATTCTGCTGAATAAGGAGGTTGGTTGGGAAATCCACCTCCAATACAGTTTTCCAGCCAAAGCTTTGTTATTAAGCTTGGAGCTTCTCAGTCCCAGCCCTCCTTTATCCTTGGGTTGGGTAACTTTATCCCACCCAACCAAGGCCCATTTTTTCTCCCCTTTTGCACCTTCCCATAAAAATCTTCTTGCCATTTTGTCCAGCTCTTTCCATATAGTATGAGGGGCAGCCAGGATAGAGAATTTATAGATTGGCATGGCCTGAATAACTGACTGCAAGAAAGTTAATCTACCCCCATAGCTTAACCATTTATGAGACCAATGATTCATTCTATCTTTGATACCTTCCAATAGATCCTTCCAGATATCTATTTTTAATTTTTTGAAATGCAAGGGAACTCCCAAGTAAACTATTGGAAGAGAAGTCCTTGTGAATCCCAGGATCTCAATAACTCTGTCCTGCAGCCTTTGGTCAAGATTGAAAAAGACCACTTTGGACTTCTTGTCATTGAGGGCCTGGTTTGAAGCCCTAAGGTAGACATTAAGAGTATCTCTGATTCCTCTAGCTTCCCTGAAACTGGCCACACCAACCAATCCAGTATCGTCCACAAACTGCAAGTGAGTCAAAGTTTCCTCCCCTACCTTGATACCTGTTAGCAGGCCTTGATGCCTTCTCCTCAAGAATAGTCTACCTAATCCTTCAGCCAAAATGAGGAAAAGATAGGGAGAGCAAGGGTCTCCTTGGCGAAGACCACGAGTGGCTCCAAAAGGTTGCGAGGGAAGACCCTTGATAAGAACAGAATAAGAGGGCGTAGAAACACAGCTCATGACCCAATCAATCCAGTCCTGGGAGAAGCCAAAGGCTGCCATCATTTTAGACAAGAAGCTCCACTCCACCCGGTCATAAGCCTTGGACATATCCAGTTTAATGAACATTCCTTTATTACCAGATTTTTGCATTGTATGGATAGCCTCCTGAGCGAGAACCACCCCATCCAAGATTTGTCTTCCCTCAACAAAACCCCCTTGTTCTGAAGAAATGATGTTATGAAGGAGAGGTTTGAGCCGCTCAGCCATTATCTTAGTGATTATTTTATAAATCACGTTGCATAAGGCAATAGGTCTGAAATCAGAGATATGAGTCCCCTCCTCCCCTTTTGGAATTAAAGTGATGAAGGTATGATTTATTGCCCTAAGCATTCTTTTATTAGTTCTGGATTCCTCTGTGACAGCCAAAACATCCTCCTCCAAAGTATCCCAAAAGGCCTGAAAAAACTCAATAGGAAAGCCATCTGGACCTGGAGATTTGCCAGTACTCATTCCAAAGACCACATTTTTCAATTCATCTCTATCAATGGGTCTAAGTAGGGCCTGATTTTCTTCTTCAGAGATAATAGAAGGTATGACATTAATAACTTCGTTCTGAGCCTCAACATCTTGCTCCATACTTTCCTTAAAAAGTTTAGAAAAGTAATCGATTGAGTGGTAGTGCATACCAGGAAGAGTATCAAAGGAATGTCCATTCTCATCTTTAAGGGCTTCCATGTTATTCATCTGTCTCCTAGCACAAGCTGACCGATGAAAAAATTTGGTATTTCTATCCCCTTCTAATAACCAAGTATTTCTTGCTCTCTGTTTCCAGTAAATCTCCTCTTGGTTATCAATGGCCTCAACCGCTTTGCGCAAGGCATCATCCTCGGATTTGAGTTGCTCAGTAATTGTTCCTTCCCTAAAGAGTTTTTGAACCTCCTCCCATCTGGCCACCAAGGGGGCTCTTTGGAGCTGGAAATCTGACTTATTATCTTTCCTCCATTGTTTCAGTTGAAGTTTGACAAAATGAAGCTGTTTGTGAAATCTAAACATTGCTGTCCCAAAAGGTGGACGGCCTTCTTCCCACCATTGTGGAATTTTCTTTCGAAGGTCCTCCTTTTGTAACCAAAAATTCTCAAATTTAAAAGGCCTGTGATGCTGCCCTGTCATAGTCCCTCCCTCCAACAAAATGGGAAAGTGATCTGAAACTGGGCCCTCCAAAATCTGGAATTTAGTATTCCACTTTACAAATGCCTCCTCCGAGACCAGAAAATGATCTAACTTGACCTTCCTGCTGTGTGGCTCCTTCCTCTTGTTAGTCCAAGTAAAGTAGGTTCCAGGACCTTTAACATCCACTAATTGAAAGGCCTGGACTTGGGCAATCAGAAGCCGATCCCCTGGATCCAAAATTGGGGTTCCACCTTCCTGATCTCGAGCAGATAATTTTGCATTAAAATCCCCTGCAATAATCCAGTCTAAGTCTTCCCTGGAGGACCTCATGTTATGTACAACTTTCCATTGGAGCCTCTGGCCATCAAGGTCTTGGGCCCCATAAAAATTAGTGATTAAGACATGTTCAGCTGTGACATTATTCCTAAAATGAGATGTGAGAACACCCCTCCAAGCTATATGTTCTAGTGCAGTCCAATCCAGAGGGTTCCAAAGAGTAACAATCCCCCCTGAAGCACCTTGGGCAGCCACATCCATATGACCAGCGCCCCTCCAGATTCTATTAACTGTTTTACACATAAGATCTAAAGACATTTTCGTCTCCTGGATAAGCAAAAAGTCTGTTTTACATTTTCCTAAGAGTCTTTGAACAGCAGATTGATGGGTTCTACTGTTTAAACCCCTAACATTCCAAGATTGAATAATCATTGAAAACCTTGAGAGCAGTAAGAATCAATTGTCCTCACCGATCCTCCATTGATCAGCTTGTCTCCTTGAGCTGCAATCAGGTCCTTATTTGACTTTCTGCCCGCTCCTTGAGTGTTGCTATTTTTGGATCTCTTTTCCACCTGAGATATCCCCAGGGCTGGCCTTTCTCTATTTTTTTTTGCAATTCCCATGCTGACATCCTTAATTACTGGCGGCGCTTGGGAGTGCACTATCAGTGCCCCTGCATTTTCTGGCTGCAGTAACTCAGTGGGCTCAATCACCTGTTCTAAGACAGGAGGAGATGAAGGAGAAACATGAGTGTGGATGTTATGGACCTCAATATTCCCATCCACTCCTTCCATGTCTTGGTCCTCCTGATCCACTAATGTCTTAAAAATTTCATATATGTTGGCTGGCTTGGGTTGTAATTACTCCTTACCATTTTTCTTCTGCTTTCTCCTTCTTTTGGCCTGTTCAAAGCCATCTTTCTGACCCTCATTACCCTGAGGAGTATTGGATGTTTCTTTGGCAGGAGTAGACTTACCCTCTCTGGGGCGATTTGGCATTCCAAGCGGGGCTTCCGTTTTAGTGTTCAAAATATTTGGACAAAACCGGGCCAAATGCCCATGTTTGTGGCAGACTCTGCATCTGAAAGGCAGAGCCTCATAGTCTAACTGTTGGATCCAAGATATTCCTGCCAGTTCCAGTTCCACCTCTGCCGGTAGAGGCTGGCTAATATCCATTTCCATGCAGATTCTAGCAAAGACACCAGAGTTACCTTCTATGGTGTCCTTGGAGACGCCCAGGTGTCTACCAAGGGAGTTACCGATCATTTCCAGGACCTGCTCCCCCCAAAACTCCATTGGAAGAGCGTACAGCCGGATCCAAACCGGGACAGCCGTGGGTTCGATGCGAGGATCGAATCCCACTCTCCAGGGTTGAACAAATAACCCTGTCGGACCGTGGTTTCTCTTCTCTGACTCAAACGCCCTGTTTCTATCAGCTAAAGAAGAAAAGCTAACAATGAAATACCCGTTACTAATAAACCACAGGGAGTACTCACCATGAGGCTCCCAGTTCTGTCTGACCCAAGTGTGCAAGAAATTCAGGGTAGGTCGGATACCCATGAATTTACAAATCAAATCATGGTTGGCTCTGTATAGGATTGTGTCTTCGACCAGCTTTGGTTCGATTACAATCTTGGGTCTTGAGGCGGATTGTGGGAGACATCCGTTAACTCGATGCGCTGCTGAACTCTTGCCAGCGTTCTTGAATAGCGTATTAAGAGTATTTCTCTGAGCTTCGCCGTTAGAAGACGAAGGATTGTCTTTTAGCAGTTCAGCGTAAGAGCTCTTTCTCCCAGAGAGAGGGTCTGGAGGAGACCCCATTGGGCCCTCCTGAGGCTGCAAACGTTCCTTCAGATCCACAATAACAAAACACTACGGTAATCCACCTGATGTCCTGGATTTTCCTTCGCTCCACAAACCCTAGAACATCGCCTGTCGCCTGCGCAGAGAATTTCCCGCCAAATCGCCAGAGCTCAAATTTTTCAGATTGGATGTATTACTTTTTAACATTTTGTTAGATGGGTAATTTATGCTATTTGTATGAAGGTTGCTGCTACATGAATATTTTGATGTTTCATATTGTTGTAAATCATAGAATCTAGATGTATTACTATCAAGCAGTTTGTGTTCAAATATCATTACGAAGCTTTTAACTAGTGAAATGACTTATCATACTTGAATATTTTTCAACTCGACCACCAATTTCGAGGCATGTTAGATGATTAAAAAGCGGTATATACATTTAAATATATCAATATTGACATCATGTTTGAATTATGTTGTGGGCCTTTCTCCCCCTTATGCATGACAATATATGAATCCACATTTGAAATTACGTTGTGGACCTTCCTTCCCTTTGTCAGTCCGCTTTTTGTTCTCTGTTGAAGAACAATACCTATTGAAAAGTAGGTAAGTAAAGAGTAAATAAGAACAAACAGGTGATTTTGTATCATGAATATGGCTTAGATTATATATAAGTTTCAAGCTTACACATGTTTGAAGTTTAAATATTAAATTTATATTATCATTATTTTGATAAGGAAATGATTTGAACTACCTAAGAAAAAACATTTGTGAGTTGGCTTCAAACCAATTGGCATTATAAGAGGTTGGTCAAGATAACATTGTGGTAAAAGGTGTGTTCTATTCGATTTCCTAACTCTCAAAAAGCTCTTTCACAAGAGAATTATATTCTAAGCCACAAGGCCATCGAGGAAATTGTAAAGCTTATGACAATTTCTCAAATTTTACTTGCTTTTAATAGCTAAGCAATATGCCAGCTTTGCGCTTTCAAACAAGTTGTATAATAATGAGATAGTTTAACTGTAGTAGGAACAGGCTAGGAAGATAGTCTAGTGATGGTTAAACTTAATCTATATGCTGTAAGCCAACTAGAATTACAAGTACATGCAAAGAGCAGCATGTTTTCTTACTATTTTGTTAAACTATAAAATCCATTTAGCACACAGACATTCTGTCGCACAAAATCAAATGAAATGATACACGCTGAAATCTTTGCTTAACATATGCTAAGTCCAGACTCTAAGCGATAAATAGAAGTGCTGTGTTGGATGTTTTGTACCATAAGATGACAACACATATTTGTTGTTAAGCACATGAATGTACATGGGATTTTCATTTTCATGTGTATGTCAAGCTATTGCATGATGAGTTTTATACAAAATGTGTATTGTTAAAATTATTTTATTTCATTTAATGAATTTATTGGTAGTGCTAAGTTTTCTAAGTTCTATTGCATATAAATTTTACAGAGACTATTTTAATGTATACATGATATAATGCAGATGACAACAATAACTATAATCAAATTAGTTTGTCAGGGACTAGCTGTTATGTAGCACTTGTTTTAGGAATGTTTTGACAGATTCTTACAATCTCTCACAATTGAATATGCTTGTTTTCGAAGGCTTTTTAACTGCATAAGGGAGGAAGAACATAGTAATTTGTGCTGTGAAGTTAGCAGGGTGTTAAGCACTATATCTATGTTCCACAAAGCTTCAGGAGGGGATGGTAGGACGGCTTTCTGGAATGGTGGGACATGTTTCCAAGATGTTGAAACACATCTTTGGAACATTAGGACGTGTTTCCGAGATGCCCCCTAAATCCCAGCATTATATGTATTGTTTTTATCAGAATGAAGTATATAAACATCTTATATACTCAAAGACAGGTTTTTATGTTCATGTTGGAGGGACAGTGAGCTCCTATTGCTAGTTGACAAAGATACGAGTGCTAACAAGTAGCAAAAGGAAATAAAGGGAGTAGGAAAGCTTAATAGCTAACGTTCATTAAAAACACTAAATTCCCTTTGCACCTAATTGCTAGGATGGTGAGTGTAGATTTTAACATAAGTGTGTCCTGACAATGTGTCGTTCTTCCATCTGGCCAAACTGAGACCTACAACTAACCCCCTTCCCTAAATTCAATGGAGGTGATGATTATCAACCTTAAACTCTTTTAGGGGAATGAAAAACCAATTAACCATGGCTTGGGCACCTAACTGTATGTTTGGGAGCTAGCTATAATGAGTATATGCATGCGGTGCTATATCCATGATTGACTGATTAGCCAGGTCATTACAATCGCTATTCCATCTGACTTGGCAATGTTACGTCTTTGTTGGCAGTCATGTGGACATTGCTAGCCAGTCAACCACTTTGTTGGAAGTCATGTGGACATTGCAAAAGTACTGCTGGCTAAATTCAACTGACCAAAGACAATACCGATGCGAATATTTATAACCTTCGGTCATGATCTTACAATCAGCCTCCAGTAGAGGTCATTAAGTTGTGGATCAAGCCTTCTTTTAATGCCAAAGCCTTTGTCAGACTGTTGCTGATGAAGTCCAGATACGAGAAGTATCGCATTATTTTCCCATTCAAATTTCACATTACTCCACCAAGGCCAGATCCTGTAGAATTTACAATGGCTGTGCATCTATGTTAGGCTTTGTAATATCATCAGCTGTTGCTTTGGTCCCTTGGATAGAGAAAGATTTGTCACTCATATGGTTTTTGCTGTTATTAATGAACTTATTATAACTGATTTAGTTAATGTTGGGAGAGACAGAAAAATATTAAATTGTATAAAAGAAGTATGTTACAGATAACAGAATGAATTAATCTGTATTCTTGCTTAGTTGCATAGATTAAAAGCTTAAAAGCTGTAAAACAGATTAGGCAAAAAAAAAGGGGCCTTAGTTGTGGCAATAAAAGGTATGCTCCTGATTGTTATCAATGAGATGTCTTGTACTTAGCAAAACAAAATCTTCCAAAACATCAACTAAATATTAACTGTTTCTTCATAAAATCATTTCAGAATCATTTGTCAATTTGCTCAAAATGATTGGTGTTTTAAGAGCTCAAACTGGCAAAATGCTTGACAAGAAGACTTATAAAATTTATTAGCACAAAGCCTTTTGTGAGTTGTTCTGGGTCTCTTATGACTGAGTGAAAATTATAAAAAAACATAAATAAAACATCAACAAACTTAACAAACAAGAGGTCCACATTGAAGTGCCCTTTTTTGCAAGTGGCAAAGAGCAAAATAATTCATGGACACAACTTGCTGCTTGAATTTACCAGGAATTGATGCCTGATTGCCTTTAATGTTGAAAAATTTTCAGCAGTTAGATGGCTAAAGCTGAATCACATTGTTTTGATTTAAAATAATAGTCAAATATGCTGCCCAATATTATCCAAGAGGCTTCCTCTTATGAATTGTTTTCAGACTCAGATAAAAGCAAGAAAAGCTATCAGCTACATATGGTCCATGTCTTTTCATGTGAGCTGAATAATAAAGTTGACCCTTAAGGAGCTGTACCTTGAGATGGACAAATTTCATTGCAAAATAGCCATATATTGAAAAGTTAGGAAAACCCACAATAGAATTGTTTAATACACATTCCTGAAGTGTTACAATGAAATGGGAAAAGAAATTGAGTATAGCAAACAACAGGCTTGAAGTCATCATTGCTATCCATGATCCTTACTCTAATAAGTTGACTTCTTTTCATGTGAGCTGAATAATAAAGGTCTCTTAAAGAGCTGTACCTTGAGATGGAAATTTTTTATAGCAAAATAGCCATATATTGAAAAGTTAGGAAATCCCACAATAGAATTGTTTAATACACATTCCTGAAGTGTTACAATGAAATGGGAAAAGAAATTGAGTATAGCAAACAACAGGCTTGAAGTCATCATTGCTATTCATGATCCTTACTCTAATAAGTTGACTTCTTTTTGTCGAATCAGTTAAAGACATTTGTGCTTCACTATAGGAGAACACTTTTATGAAGCAAGCCTGATAACTCTGAAGGCCAAGAAACCACTCATCTAAGATGGTGATTTGGGAACTGGCAATTCTTTTATGGCCGCTCTTGGATAGCCTTATCTTTGCACCATCTTCCCTTGCACCTTGTTTGATCATGCAGACAAGTATGGCAGAAGCTCCTTTGTAGCAACTACGCGTTTGGATTGGGAAGTGGCTGATGGGAAAGTGAATGACATGATTCAAAATGCTTAAAGACCACCACAAAATATGAATGATGTCCTTAGTTGTAATTCACACTTGTGTGTCTGATCTGGGTGGACTCTAATCTCTTGGGAAATCAGTTGTATTATGTAACTCGTCAATCATTTTGTTAACATGAGGAATAGGTTCACTGTAGTTTTCATATATTGATGTCCAGATTTTGCAGAGAGGCCCCTTGTACCATCTTTGGAATTTAATTTTTTAGAAGTTTTTACTAAGGACTAGTGGAAATGGGAGCAGTTCCTTCATCAAGCTCAGTGATGTGTTCTTGGCCCCCATTGGGTGGAAGCAGTGATATGAAACATGGCTTGTAGTTGACAAGCACACTGAGTTGCGAGTTGGTTTAGTGACTGCATTTTTTTGGGATCTTAAATCTTGTTTTTCCCCAGATTCCCTTTTTTTCTTTGTGGAATTGCTGTTTCTTGGTGAGTTGCATGATTTTCAAGGCTCACAATTCTTGACTATGAAAACTTGACATTGTAAAAGTAGGTGCAGAACGATGTTTGGGGGTGAGATGAACATTTTTCAGATTTTTACCTTTTCAAATTCTTTCAGATCAGCAGAGTGATCAAAGAGTTGATAAACTTAGAAATGTGGCAAATTTATTGGGTTCATTGATTCTTCATCAACTGCATAAGACCATAGTTCTACTACCTAGAGTTTTAAAGGATTAGATATAAAACCTTAGGGCATTAATTTATAATTCTTTTTCCAAATGCAAAACTCTTCCTGTTTCTCTTGCCACAGATGAAAGCTAGCATTGTGACTAGAAAGAGAGATCCAGCATGGAAGCATTTGCAAGGAGGATGATACCTCCATAAAATTGGTCATTGTTCACTTTCTGTCGGCAACTATCTTCTCCTTATGGTTCCTGAATTCTAAATCATCATGATTAGAAAGATTTTGCTTTAGAGAAACATGATGTAAACTTGTTTCTTGTTTCTGCATGATTTGGATGTTTCGAATAATAAAGACACATTTCTATGGTACAGACTCTTGCCTTCGATATCAAGTTTGGGTGCCTTCTTTCTTACAAAATAGGAAACTGTCCAAATGGCCAATGAAATCTTAATCATTAGTTAACAAACCATTCTGGAGTTAGCTTTGAAACCATTCAACATTTTTGGCAGCTTCACATCTGAAAATTAGAGGAAAAGTACTGGAAACTAGCAAAATGTTCGACCTTCAAACTTCATAACTTAGATTATGGCTAAACTCGTCTAGGGGATTTGTTTGTTTCTTACAATGAACTGAAGATGATAAAACATAAAACAAAGAAAAATTACTAAATACAAGAAGGTAGACTATAGTTTTTAGTGAAGATCTATTAGAAGGTTTTTGGTACAGTTATGAGCATAGTTACCATGTTTGGAAAGTTTGGTTGGAATGGAGGGCAAAAAAGGTTTGAAAGTTTGGGGGTTTTTAAAAACGTTTGGTTCAATTTGGGAAATACAAAAAAAATAATGTGTATGTGTGTGTGCGGGTCGTGCACATGCACACATAAAATTTATAACACATAAAATTTGCAGATTTTTTACATAAAATAAAAAAATAAAATACTTTACCAAAAACTTTGTTCTTAGAAAGACATGACAAAAAACAAAAATAAATCAGATGCAGGCATAAAAATAAAATTTCTCATTCCCCTCATTTTTGACTTTATCATAAAAGTAGAAAAAGTTGTGAGTAAACTTCAAACAAAAATGCATTAGCAAGCCTTCTGATGAATTTGCCACCAATTTTGTGAACTTTTCATTGTCCAGGAATAATTTTCCATTATGTGGGAGGAATTTTTTTAAGTTTTAAAATGGCACAGCCACAATCAAGGACAAAAACGGCACGCTTTAGTTTAAGGGAAAGCGCCCTAGAGTGGTCTTGGGTCCTCGCCGATTTTTACTAGTCATTTTATTTATAGAATTGCAATGTTTTTCACATTATTTATTTGCCACGTCCTTCCGAGCAATTGTGTCCGACTCAAAACTGGCCTTGCTGAGCTTCATTACTATGGTTATCTAGAGTTTATATAGTCACATATGATGATCTTCAGATGCCAAAAGTGACTATAATACTGAAAGAAAACTATAAGGCCGAGTATGTAATTTATGGGGGGAGGCCCATAAATTCAGAACTTCATTAACGCAGAGAATGAGAGTGCTTTATTAGTGCTACTTTCAAACTTCGTTTATGATGACTGAAAGAGTTCTACTGAATCATCAGAGAAAGTTGCACTACATACAGGTTGCAAATGTGCACATTATAACCAATATGCTCTCCTGACTGCACAGGTGAAATGTAATGCATCTGAGACATATTCTCAATGTTTTGGTTAGACTTGGAAATAGATTATACACAAAGTTTTCAAATCAAGGTGCTAATTTTCTTTAGAAAGTGGAGCAGGGTTTTCCTGAAGACAACATTTAGAATCTTTGTTTTATTTAACATATTTGCTACTGAATGTCTCAGCAAACCAAGAGCATGCCATATGAATTGAAGAGGTTCTCAGTTTGGTGCACAGCAGCGGAGTGGTAGATTAGCATATATCTCTGAAGATCGACTGAATAGAATGCCACCCACTAGCGTCAATAAACGCTTCATCATCTAGCATTCTAATTGCTTTTCTTGCAAACTGTGGGAGGGGGAGATTCGTAATGAGCCCAATAGGATAAAAATATTAGACAATGAAGTTTGCAGTTCTATTTAGATTTCACTTTGTTGTCCACATGAGGAATGTAGCTGTGTACAGTAGCTCATTGATGAATGTGATGCTAGCCTTGTGTTTAAGGAACCAAACATAAGTTGGATAATAAATCTAATGTGTTCTCAATCTACACAGGTGTGGGTAAAAGTTGCCTTCTCCTACGTTTTTCGGATGATTCTTTCACCACCAGTTTCATAACTACCATAGGGTATGCCATACGATACAATATTCATTCTAAATGCAAGTTTGCCATACAATACAATTTTCATTCTAAATGCAAGTTTTCATGAGCATGGTTCGTGTCCTGCTTCTCAGGATTGACTTTAAGATAAGGACTATTGAGCTTGATGGGAAGCGCATCAAATTGCAGATATGGGACACTGCTGGTCAAGAGCGCTTTCGCACAATTACCACAGGTATGTGTGCAATATTTAATATGATTTATCTAGTAAAATGTTCATGGCCAGGAACTGGTTTCATATTGTTGTATATGTAATGGGTTTTGACCCCCTTCTGAAATATGCCAACTGTGCAGCATACTATAGGGGTGCTATGGGCATTCTTCTAGTTTATGATGTGACTGATGAATCATCTTTCAACAGTATCCTTGTCATAATGGCACTGTTATATTGCAATTTACTGCTAGAACTTATTGGATTTGTCCTTGTGCTTTTTATTTGTTTTATGTTGGGAAGAATGCGTGTTTGTTTTTGTATTACTGATTTAAGATAATAGTGTTTTACTTTCAAAAAATTATTTATGAGGTTTCTCTCTGCTTGCCATGATAATTGATTTTAGCAAAAAGGATATTTGATTAAAAAACTCCGAAGTTTTAGTTTCATCCATGACTCTTCCTGTCAAGACATTCGGAATTGGATTAGGAATATTGAACAGCATGCGTCTGACAACGTAAATAAGATATTAGTTGGAAACAAGGCTGATATGGATGAGAGCAAGAGAGTAAGTTGGCTTCTTTTTCATGTCCAGGTTAAATTACCGTAGTGGTTATATGGCTAGTTTTTTACTGCACACTCAACTGTTTTGGCTTTTTAATGTGGCTTATTGTGGTTGGTTATTGTTGGCTCCGATTTCTTTATGAATGCATTCTGCTAACCATTTATTGCATATTATTAGGCTGTCCCAACTGCTAGGGGTCAGGCACTTGCAGATGAGTTTGGCATTAAGTTTTTTGAAACCGTAAGTAGTGCTTTATAGTCTCCTTGATCTTTTGACCTCTTTGACTTGGAAGTCCTATATTCCTTCAAGTAACTTATTCGTTACTTTATTTTGATGAAATGACACTTAAAAGCTTATTAATGCTGTGTTTGCAGAGCGCTAAAACAAACATGAATGTGGAACAAGTTTTCTTTACAATTGCAAGGGATATCAAACAAAGGCTTGCAGAGAGCGACTCTAAAGTCGAGGCAAGTTTGATTGCATTATTCTTGTTGCATAGGCTGGCTGTTCATTTGTGATGTTTTTGGCTGTTTGAATTTCATTTTTGAATAAGATCTATGCCTCAAATAATCTTGTGTTGTCTTGCAGCCCCAGACCATCAAGATCAACAAACCAGACCCTGCTAAAGGTCCAGGCAAAGCTGCAGAAAAATCAAGCTGCTGCACTTCTTGAAATTGTACAGCTTTATGTATTCAGCCTGTAAGGTCTCTTGGTTTAATCTGTGGCTATTGATATCAGGGGGCTGATACAAATAAAGGGCCTGGAAATGATGGTTGTGTATCTATCATGCTGCCAATATTTCAGCTAGAGTAGCTGATGTTTTGAGAAATGTGTGGGTGGGTTAGTTGATTGATATAAACTGGTTGCATCATGCATTATGTAATATTGTTGTGGCATGATGGACACCTGAATGTTGTCAATCACTTAATTCTTTTCTTCTGGGCTCTTTTGTTATTTTCTTTGTAGGGAATTCGTTTACCCGATTTAACATTTTTACTAGAATGATATGTTTCAAGATATCCTTGTCCAGTGACACTCTGGCCAGGTTTATCTATGGGCATGGACGTTGTGCTTTGTGGTTTATATTTAGGGCAGATTCAGATTCAATATCAGAATGGCATTTTATCATGATTTTGTTCTTTTTTTTTAGACGTTTTCTGATTACATTTAATGTTGTTTATCTGGTACGGAAAGAAATTTCCTTCACATTATGAAAGGTTATTTGTTTATCTGGTCACTGTTTTAATATAAAAGGTTTAGTGGATGTTTTCAGTGGAAAAAATCAACGCCTTTGTGGGCTATGTATTGATAGTATTATAGAGATACAGAAGCATTAGTAGTTTTCTAGAATATTACGTTGTGTTGGTGGTGCGGCATTTCTTAGTTCTGATTTTGATTGTTTGCACAAAGTTACAACAATGTCATCATTTTTTTAGTATTCATTGTATAGCATGATAAGCGTTTTTTGATCTTTTCAACCGAGGTGAAATGATGCTCATTGTATGTGCAATGACTTTTTATGTGGATAAATTATTCCAAATTTAAGTTTCAATGCAACATTTGTATAAACATTCTTTTGTGAATTATAATATATTAATTTTAGAAAGGTTGAGTTCAATAAATTAAGCCGATCATATAGTAAGAGGTCAATTTTCAAAGGTTTGCTCAAGTGGCAAAAAAGACCATCGACTCAAGTTGAATTTTGCTTATAAAGGACCTCAGTTTTTAATGTAGATTCAGATAATTGGAAGGATGCGACTCTAACTGATGTAAATTGTATTTTCTCAGGAGACGTTTATATTTATGTAGACTTTTTTTTTTTTTGTGTGAGCCGTATGAATTGCAAGTACAATTTATTGAAAATTGGGTAGGGGAAAAAAATAGTGAATGGCCCTTATTATGCTTTGCAAACAGAAAATAAAGTCAGGTCTTGAGAGAAAATTATACCTGCAATGACCAAATTCAATTTTCTAATCTAATGAATTAGTGAATTGTCTTGTCAAATAATATTTTATAGTCGTTCTATAGTTGACTTTGGGAGTCCTCCATCAAATGAGAAATATAGGGGTTGAGAAGGGTTGGGAGACCAAAGACATTGCATACATTCCAAGTGTTTGAAAAGAAACACTAGGTCAACAATTTAATTAATAGTTTTTAACGTCATCTGTAGTATAAATTGAACCCCAAATATCAAACTCTATGTTCTCAAAGCTTTGAACTTTAAGCTTCTTAGCTCTTTAAAAGTTTCATAGTTATGCAAAGAGCAATGTCGTATGCAAAGAACAATGTCGTATTTTACGTTTACTCGTGCTTAACTTTCTTAGTTTTAAAAAAATAAAAAATATTTAAGTATTCTATTCATCTCTTGTCAAAATTGATATTGACATTTTCAAATGCGTATTAGTTCTCTTATATTCAAAGGCCTATGTAATATATATTAAAATAATTTCTTGTCTATATCTTGATTATTATTGAATTATACTGGAAAATTTTGAAAAAATGCATCTTAACAACGTGGCACACGATCAATGCTTGATTACATTTTATGATTTATCTTGATAACATTTTATGATTTATCAAAAGAAAAGATCTTATATTTTATAAAAAAATAACAAAAAAAAAGATCTTATATTTTATAATTAAAAAAAAAACATTTGCATTCATGGAAGCCATTGAATTCCCTAACAACTTATTAAACAATTATACGTTGCTTCCACCCAGGTTCCACCTTGCACATGATAAAGTTGACCATAATGCTCCCTATCGAAGGGATTTATTCACAATCAAATACATCGAGAAATGGATAACCTAACAACTTACTAAACAATTATAAGTTGCTTCCACCTGGTTCCACCTTGCACATGATAAGTTGACCATAATGCTCTGTATCTAAGGGATTTATTCACAAAGATAGATAATACTACGAAAAGATGAACGAATTCTGAAGCGATTGTGGTGAAAAGTTGATCGAATTTTCAAATGGCGGTGATTGTTGAGGGTTTGAAGCGTAGTGAGGTACATCTCTTGATTACACGATCAATACTTGTATCTAAGGGATTTATTCACAAAGATAGATAATACTACGAAAAGCTGAACGAATTCTCAAGCGGCAATGGTGAAAAGCTGATCGAATTTTCAAATGGCGGTGATTGTAGAGGGTTTGAAGTGTAGTGAGGTAAATTACATCTCTTGATTACACGATCAATGCTTGATTACATTATATGATTTATCAAGAAAAGATCTTATATTTTATAATTAAAAAAAACATTTGCATTCACGGAAGCCATTGAATTCCCTGCTTCCACTTGGTTCCACCTTGCACATGATAAAGTTGACCATAATCCACCTGGTTCCACCTTGCACATGATAAAGTTGACCATAATGCTTTGTATCTAAGGGATTTATTCACAATCAAATACATTGAGAAATGGATAACCTAACAACTTATTAAACAATTATAAGTTGCTTCCACCTGGTTCCACCTTGCATATGATAAGTTGACCATAATGCTCTGTATCTAAGGGATTTATTCACAAAGATAGATAATACTACGAAAAGTTGATCGAATTCTCAAGCGACGGTGGCGGAAAGCTGATCGAATTCTCAAGCGGCGGTGACTGTAGAGGGTTTGAAGCGCAGTGAGGTAAGTTTCGACATCTCTGATTTAGTGCAAAGGGAGTATTTTCCTTTTATTTTTCGTGTGGGGACAAACAACAAGACCAAAAAAACAAAACACCCGCTTCTCAGCGACGGCTCTAGAGGGTTTGAAGCCAGACAACGGTGGCTTTGGAGGGTTTTTAATCCACAGTTGAGTCAGGTGGCGGTGACTGTAGAGGGTTTGAAGCCAGGCAACAACGGTTCTGAAGGGTTTTAATCCACAACTGAGTCAAGCGACAACGGTTGTAGAGGGTTTGAATCAAAGCAACGGTGGCTTTGGAGGTTTTTTAATCCACAACTGAGTCAAGATCCGGTGAGAGGGTTTGAAGCCAGGCAACGACAACTTTGGAGGGTTTTTAATCCATAGTTGAGTCAGGCGACGATGGTTGTAGAGGGTTTGAAGCCAGGCAACGGTGGTTCTGGAGGGTTTTTTAATCCACAACTGAGTCAGGCGACGACAATCGTAGAGGGTTTGAATCAAAGTAGTGGCGGCTCTGGAGGTTTTTTAATCCACAGTTGAGTCAAGCGGCGGTGGTTGTAGAGGGTTTGAAGCCAAGCAACGATGGCTCTAGAGGGTTTTTAATCCACAACTGAGTCAGGCAGCGATGATTGTAGAGGGTTTGAAGCCAAGCAACGACAACGAGATAAGTTTCGACATCTCTGATTTAGTGCTTGAAATTATTTAGGTTTTAGGAAAGTTTGACAGGGAGCAGGAAAGAACAGATCGGTAGTACAGGGGTGGTTTGATAATGGAAGAAGGGAAACAACAATTACAAGAACAAGTAGAAACCATAGGACAGTTGGTCTCCGTGAATTCACATATTATTCCAATCAGTGAAGCTAACGAAACACGGGGATTGACATATCCACAAGCAATGGGGCATACAACAATACTACCATCTGCAACACCCGAAGAAGGAATGGAAAAACCTATATATGTCAATGCAAAACAATATTGGAGAATAATAAGGCGTCGACAAGCTCGAACAAGGGCAACAACAATGAAGAGGACCAATCGAAAAATAATAGTAAAGAATATTCTTCCACATAAACATGTGGAGAATAAGGAACAATCAAAGGCACTAACCATCGTCGAACGGGGAGATCAATCAGACCAACATAGGGGACAAAAGAAGGAAGACAAAAGAGATGGAGGCAAAGCGACAACACACAAGAACATAGAAGGAAAAACAAGCAAGGATAAAAAAATAAAAAATGAAAGCAAGAAAACATTTAGCATGGAAAGTGCAGGTCACCAAAATGAGATTCAAGATAGGGAAGAAATTTACAGTCCCACAACCATGCCACTCATGTGGGCACCAAGACTTTATGTGCAAGAGCTAATGAAGATGAAAGAGAAACTTGAGAGCATGGAAAGGAGGGAGAAAATAAGAGATACTAAATTAGATGAGGTCATAAACATCAATCAGAGGCTGGAAAAGGAAAACAACCAACTCAAGGAGCAAGTGTCAAAGCTACAAAACCTTGCGAACATGGGTCAACGTGAATGGCATGTCCTCAAACAAGCCATCCACTCCCCAATCAATGATACAATAGAGGTGGAAAAAACGAATGCAAGACAAATAAAAGAGGTACGAGAAACACTCCAAAACATAGAAACAAGAGAAAATGAGCTACGAAATGAATTAGCAAAGGTAAAGTCATGGTCTCAAGTAGTAAAAGAACCAATCAATCAACAAAAAGAGTTGATAGAGAAGCAAGTAAAAATTCAAATAACAGAAGAGAAAGAAAGACATGAGAAGTTATCAAACATAATCATCAAAGGGTTAAAATATTATGGGGATAGGGAAGACACAAACCGTTTAACCAGGGACTTCTTGTCAGATCGGTTACAATGGAAAGGTCAGATCAAACAAGTAGGTAAAATTGGCAAGCTGAGAGAAGGAGGTAAAGATAGGCATATTCGGGTCACATTGATGAGCTATGAGGATAAAACAAGGTTACTAAGAAACAAAGGCATGTTGAGAGGGTCACAATTCTATTTAGATGATGACCTAACCTTTCTACAACAGGTTGAAAGAAATAAGGAATGGGAAAAGGTGAGGGCAACAAGGAATGAAGGGAGATGGGCATATTTAAGAAATGGAAAGGCATACATCACATCTAAACAAACCCAAAACAAATAGGGAGTATGGCCCGCCTGGGAATATCTTACGATGGTAAGTTAGGAACTGTAGAGGTTACCCTTGGAGAAGAGGACCCGGGTTAGGGCCCATTGCTAGGGACAGAGATATAATCATCTTGACGGAAACACATGAGCACGATGGATGTAGGACTCCAGACTTTGTGGGATACAAGAAAATAGCAATATGGAATAAAGCAACAAGAAAATGGCAAGGGGCAGGGGGTATTATGATTTTAATAAAAGAGGAGTGGGATAGGGTCATTAAAATTGAAAAACAAGATGAAAACAAACAGTACATTTGGATAAAGATCCTAGAAAATAAGTCAGTTATTAGCATAGCAACATGTTATTTTGCTCCCAAGAATTCTAAATTCTATAAGAAACATGACCTTAACAGAGAAGACCCATACTCCTCCCTAAAAAGAGATATTTTGACATACAATAAGTTGGGGGAGATTATATTAATTGGAGACTTCAATGCAAGGACAACCAATAAGCAAGCTAACATTCTAGTAGGTAACAAAGATATTGAGATTAATCCTCTTTGGATGCTAAAAGAGGAAAATCAGCGGAGAGGGACAGGACTTCAGAAGATGAGCATGGGGCTATCACGCAATATGGAGAAGAGTTGTTAGGCCTTTGCAACATACACAACTTGGTTATTTGCAATGGGATGAAAAGTTGGAAAAATTCAGGAAAGTATACATGCAAAACATATAAGGGACAAAGTGTAATAGACTATGTTATATGTTCACAAAACTGCATACCAAAAATAGAGGAGCTAGAAGTGGAAGATTCCCCAGTGGAACTTAAGTCAGATCACAACCCAATTGTTATGAAACTTCAAATGCAAGGAGACAAACCAAGGGAAAAACACATGCAAGGCAATCAAAACAAACTTCCTCACAAGGGAAACATTCTCTTAACAGAAGAAAATCGACAGAGTTTCAGGGCAACATTGAATAACAAGTTACAGGAAAGGGAAAGAAAGGGACTACCTCACAGTAACAGAGATTACAATAAAAGTGAATGGTTAATGCACGTTATCCAAGAAGCTCTAAACAAATGCAAGAGAGCTAAACCTAGAAAGAAAGAAAGAAATAGCTTCCCAACCAACCCGTGGTTCGATGAAGATTGCAAGGAAGCGCGAAGATTACTAAAGGAACCAACGGGTAAAACAAGAGCAAACAAAAAAGCATATGAGAAACTGGTAAGGGCAAAAAAGAAAGAATACACTAGAACAAGGAGGAAAGAACTGATTTACTTAGGGAAGCATGAACCAAAGAAATTTTGGAAGGAACTAAGCGTGAAAAAGATGCAAACTAAAAATAACATAACAACTAGTCAGTGGTTGGAGTATTCAAAACAATTGTATGAGTGTAGTAACCAGTAGGAGACACCCCCTACTATCATTGTCAAGAAAGAACTTTTCACAAATGAAGACATTATTCAAGGGATAAAAAATTTAGCAATTGGTAAAGCCCGTGACATAGACAATCTTCAGGCAGAGCATATAAAATGGGGGGTAGATATTCTTGCACCGCAGATCAAAGAGATTTTCAATGAGGTCATACAAAATGGCTTCCCTACAGAATGGACAACTAGCTTGACCATTCCTTTGTTTAAAAGTGGAGATGTAAATAATCCCTCAAACTATCGAACTATCATGATCAACCCTCTCTTTGCAAAGTTGTTTGGGAGTATGATAGAGCGTAGGATCAACAGATGGGTGAAAGAAAAGGGAAAGAGAGCAAAGGGGCAAGCGGGTTTTAGGCCCAAGCACTCAACTATTGATCATTGTATCACGCTTAGACACATAGTGGAAAAAATATGGGACAAAAAAGAGGAGGCTTTTTGTTGTTTTGTAGACTTCAAAAAGGCATTTGACACAGTGCCAAGGAAAAAATTATGGAGCAGAATGGAAGAGCTAGAGGTTCCAATTCACTACAGGGCAACAATTCACAGATTATATGAGCATGTAAAGGCTAGAATCAAAACACAGGAAGGGTTATCTGAATGTTTTAGGAGTGACATAGGCGTCAAACAAGGTTGCCCTCTATCTCCGACATTATTTGGGTTGTACATTGACAAGTTAGAAGAATGGATAAACAAATTTGGGGGAGAGGGTGTGCACTTAGCCAAATATGTGGTAAAACTCCTCATGTATGCAGATGATGTAATTCTTGTGGCCGAAATAGCTAAAGATCTAGAAGATCACCTTCGGGCTCTAGAACTCTTTTGTAAGGAAGTTGGGATGCAGGTGAACACGAGCAAAACAAAAATCATGATTTTTTTAGCAAAAAAGAAGAAGCAACATCTCGAATTTCAGTTTGTAGGAGAACCTCTTGAGGTAGTGGTAGAATACAAATACCTAGGCATAGACTTTCATGACAAACTCAATTGGAATACATGTAGGATGAAAAGAACTCTAAGTGGTTGGAGAGCGCTATATGCACTTCAAAATCGGTGTAGGAATGTCGAGTTGTGGGACTGGAAGACCACCAAGGTCTTATTTGGTCTACTTGTCACACCGATTGTGTTGTATGGTTGCGAGGTGTGGGCTAGTGGCACGAACAAATACAAAATGGAGGCAAATAGAAAGGATTCAAAAACGTCTAATTACAAATTTTCTTAGAATTAAGACCACAGTCCCTTATGAAATTATTCTAGCTGAAACTGGAATGTTCCCTTTAGAGGCAATTGCTATGACCAAGTTGTTATGTTACTTGAAAAAAATAGAAAACATGAAAAACAACATATGGCTTAGGGCAGTTAGGGATGAAGAGCTACATAGGCGGAAGAACACATGGATGAAACAAAATAAGAAATGGATGAAACGTTGGGAAATCAACATAAATGAATGTCCAAATTTCAATAAAGACATAAAAAACTATGTGAACGAAAAGTTTAGAAGTGGAATGTGGAAAAATGCAAGCAAGAAAAGACAATACTATATTGCAAAGTTTAACCCAATGTATGACCACAAGGAAAAAGCATATATAGGCATTGAAATTAAGTGGAGGGAAAAAATCCTCATTGCTCAGATAAGGACTAGCTCTCATAGGCTTAGATGTGAAACAGGGAGATGGACAACGCCCAAGGAACAATGGGAAGAAAGGATATGTACTCTATGCAACACAAGGGCAATAGAGACAGAGGAACATTTCATCTATGAATGCCCGAGTTTTTCGGACATCCGTGGCAAATACAAAGAAACACTTGGAAAAGGGTCTATGACAGAGTTATTTGAAGACAATAAAATAAAAAAAGTTGGGGAGTTGCTAACCCAAATCAGTAGGAGAAGGAACAACCTTCTCAAGGATATTAATGGTCATATGATTTGAATAATTGTGTTTCCATATTTGGAGGTCCCATAGGCCATGTTTTGGGTCTCACGGACGTAATTAAAATCTTTCATTTCATTCATTCACAATCAAATACATCGAGAAATGGATACAAACTTTGAATAAGTACAGGGTATTAAGGATTATTAAGTTGAAATGCATAAAGTAGGATGACACATCTGTGTTTGTATATTTAACATTGATTTAATATTGTACCAAAATAATCCCCAAGGGTTAGGTGGATTGGTAAGTGTATGTGTGGTTGGGCACTTATAGAGAAGAGACTTAGGTTCAAACCTTGGGGGGAAGCCAACCCTTTGCAAATGAAGTAGTTTGCTCCGAATCCTCTGAGTGCATGTCAGATCGACGATGATGGTATGAATCCTAAGTGACTGGTGGTTCCTATCTCACATCGGGTCAACAAGAATGAGACATATAGGTTTGTTGGGAGTAGTCCATGTGGTTTGAACCTTGAGCTTGTCAGTTACTAAAAATAGTTGCTGTAACCAAGTCTCCTATGTAACCAAAAAAAATATTGTATTGAAATAAGGCTTTTTGTAGAAAATTAATCAAAGGCTCCATCATATCCATTTTCAAAATCAAAGACAAAAATAATGGATGAATATTTTGGCAATATGGATATGGGAAGATTGTTGATGCTCTAATCATAATATTAGATAAAAATGTGGTTTATTTATGGAAGAATGTTTGGTCAATTAAGGAGGCTTGATTAAGCATCCACAATCTTTTTATAGGTTACAAACCAACTCATCCTTTTGTATAAGAATGGGCAAATATAATTCTCAAAATGTAATTTAGAGCTCATCCATTATTTTTTTGAGATCTCCTCTAACCAAGTTGGTAATATAAATCCATGATCTAGAATTGTTGCTGGTATGACATTAATGTAACTTTTGACCTTTGAACCTATACAAGCTAAACTTGCATGACTAATGGTTTTATTAATGGAGCATTGCACCAAAAGTTTGTAAAATTCTCCTAATTGAATGACCACCTAGTATGTTTCTTGATTAATTATAAACTCTTTGATATGAAGTTCCATGTTTTCAAGCCTTAGGTAGGGTTCGTTTCTTGAATAGTTATATTGCATCAACAATACTTATATATTTTTGAAGCAATATTTTTACCCGACTCTTTCCTTGATCTTTGAGTAATTTCCAATTACGTTTTACACCTAATGCTAAAATCAAATTTGTAATTATGCAAACCTACCCCTCCAATATGCTTATGTTTGTAAATCTCTCCTACTTACAAAGAGGAAACCTAAACTTTTCCTCACATCCTTTTAAAAGAAATTTTCTTTGAATTTTATACCTATTGACAATATTGAAACTAACATCATATATATAGAGATAGATTAGAGTAGTCTATGAGTTGTAGCCTTCAAATGCTGGTTAAGAACTTAACTTTCTAACCTACCAAACATGATTTCATTCTATTCAAAATTGAGTTCCAAAGCTCCTTCTTTCCTTATTATTGAAAGGAATAACTATACATGTTGATGACAATTTTATAAATTTAAAACCTAAAATCCCTTTAATAATTTATCATAGATCTAGGGCAATGTCAATAAAAAAGACATTGGATTTTGTAGAATTAATCAACCGTCCAACAACCATCTTATTACATAATAATATTGATTTGATCTCCACCACTTAGTCGATTGAGGGATGATCCAAAAGAAAAGTATCATCAATAAAATTGAGATAATAGTCAAAGGAACCATTTATTTTTATTTTTATATTTGGGATTGAACTGATGCATACCCATTTTACATCTTGAACCGGTAGTGGTATTACAATATTTTGACAATTATCCATGTATTGTTGAAACTTAGGTCTCCTTGAAAGTCAAGGTATTTAACCAATTGAGAATGTACCATTCGATTAAAGGGAGCATTTGTTTTTAAATTGGTTAAAAATGAGAATGTAACAAGCCCCATTTATATTACATCATAAGCATACATCCGTATCACAATAACTTTACATTTATATATGTATCACTTAGTAAGATTTAAACTTAGGTTTCCTTGAAAGGCTAGGGATTTAATCGGTTGAAATCATCTCATTTGTTCAAAGTAACCATTTGTTGCAACTTGAATACCTTTGATTTTTCTTTTCATTTTTTCCTTTGATAAAGTTTCCCTAATGCCTCAATAAGAATAATAAAGATAAAAGGAGATAGTGGGTCATCCTACCAGAGTCCATAGGTTGATTCAAAGTATTTAGTAGGGATCAATTAATCAAAATAAAATATATTTTTACTAGAGCAACATCTAGTCCATTCACACCAACCTTGATCTAAACCAAACTCTTGAGAATATCATGTAGAAAACTCTAACAAACTCTATGATATACTTTGCACATATCTAATTTTATAAGCATACTCGATTTTTTCATGGAATGAAGAGAATGTATGGTATCTTGTGCAATGGTTATACCATCATGCATTTGTTTACCATGAACACAACCATTTGTTCCTTCAAGATAACATAATCTAAAATGATTTTTAATCTATTTGTTATAATTATTGAAAAATATTATTTGACAAAAATCATCAAGATATTTTTTTGACTTTCTAGGAAACCAATGCAATAAATGTGGTAAACATGATCCCACTATTGTAGCCTTATTTTTCCTAGCCTCCCCAATTGTAACAACATACCACTCTTCAACATGTTCCAAACTTTTTAAAAGAAAATTGCAGTTAGTCCATTGGGATCAAGTGCATTTTAGGATAGAAAGAGAAACTACCTCCTATAGCTTCTTCATAGAGATCTTCATCAAGATTTCATTCCTTCTTTGTGTAATAGTTGATGAATTATTTTTTAAAAGGTTAGCTTGAGCCTTCTTACCTTGCCCAACTTTTGACATAATATTTTTTAAATGGGTAATTACTTCCTAATATCATCTTCTTCTTCTTCTTTGATATTTATTATTTCTTCCATCTAGAGTTGTAATATTTTTGATTCAATGAAAAGATAAATTTGTTTTGGTTGTAGCATGAAAAAAATTGGTATTCCTATCCTCTTCCTTAAGCCACCTATCCCTATATTTTGGGCCCAAATATGAATATTTCTCTTTCAATACATTATGATAATATTTAATTTTAATTTATTGCACATAAGGATCTTGGTCCATTCTATTGATTTCTATTATCTTTTTTTTTAATAAGCTATGTGTGGCTTGTATTGTGGGCCACTCGTATTACAGAAATAAAAAATTACATCGCTCTCATTATATTTCTAACAAGTTAATTAAAGCATATCCAACTTTGCATTTCTATCAAAGATATTCTTCATCTTCGTCAAAATGCTAAGTTTCCACAATCAACTCCTTTTATATCAGATGCCTTTCGAAATTTAAATTCTATCAAGATAAAATTTAAAATCGCAAATGGCTAGAATATTTGTTGCCCAACTTCTATATCTATAAATATCTTGTCTATAACAACCTCACAATTTCTTAATACCTTTTTTAGGTTTCTTATTCATTCCCCTAATATTTCAAGATATTATTTTCATTGTTATTTTTTGTTTTTATTTGTGGGTTTAGCCCCACTTCTTGTTAACACTTGTGATATTTGCTTTTGTTTTCCCATATCAATATCCCTTTGGGTTTTTTTTTTCTCTTTGTTTTTGCTTCTTGGGTCTTCCTTTTTTTTTCTTCATTCCCAACAATACTTTCATCTTCACCAATCTCTTCAATCTTCTCACATTGCTCATAGTAAGATTTATATTTAGGTTTGCCTTGTTTTGAAATATTTGAAGTGCAAGGAATAACCTCAAAATATTAATCTTCTTTATGTTGCCTTAGAAACACTGAAGTGCAAGGATGCTCTTTTGTAGCAATTACCTTCTTATTTTGTCCTAAAAACCCAAATTGTTATGGGTTTCCTCCAACCTCATTTATTTATTATGCTGCTTTTGAAACCTTAAAGTGCAAGGAATAACATCTTCACTACTTCATTTTTATTACCCGAGAGGATTCTATCCTACTTATAAAAAATAAAGATTTATATGGAATAAAATTGACCTCTTTTGTCGTCTTTTTTTTAGGATTTATCTCCACATCTTCTTTTGCACCTTTAATTCCTTCTAAACTTGTCAAATGATACTGTAGATAGGCTTTATTTGCCTCTTATTTTGGAGTGGAATATCCTTGATTTGATCTAGATTCTCTTACTATATGATTTTATTGCTTTATCTTGAAGTTTATCTCATGGCTAGAATTTTTCTCTTTCTTCATAGTTTTCACTTTGTAAACTCTTGCAATGTGTCAAATCTCATAACAATTGTGACAATGAAATGCGATATTTTCATAATCTACTTGTCGATCACATTCCCTTTGATTCAAATTTAATCTTAATGGATCATGGCAAAGGTTTTGAAATATCCATAACAATACATATTCGAGTATATGTATCATGCTTTTGCTCCTTATTAGTTAGTCCTTCTCGGATGAATTCCCTTAGGGTATTTCCAATATTCTTCAAAATATCCTTATTTATAAGCTGATATGGAAGTCCAAAATGCCTAACCCACACTAAAAAAAATTCATTCCATGGTCTCAAATAAAGTGCATCTCTTCTCCTAAACCATGGGCCACCAACCATTATTTTATCCCTATTTTTTGAACTAGAAAAGATGATGAGGAAAAATCCTTTAGGAAGAAAAATCACATAATAATTTGAATTCAATCCCCACTTCCACTTGATCCAATTTTGGATCTCCAAAATCCCTAACCATGATTTATGGAACTTACATATTAATCTTCTACTTTTAAGAACTATTATATCATGCTCAATTATCTCATCCTTGATACTTACTTTTGGTGTAATATCTGCTACCTAGATCAAACTTACCATTTATTTTCTCTTTTGCTTATATCCAACTTAGGCATCCATACTTATAACTAGGGCATCCTAATTTCTAGCTAGGCCATCCTGACTTCCCATTAGGGATTTCAAATATGACTTCCCTTCCATACTAGCTAATGGGAATCACTTTTGGCTTGCACTCCCTCTTGGTTCACACTCCCCATCAGATCACACTTGCTCTTGGCTTGCACTCTCTCTTGCATCACACTCACTCTTGGCTTGCACTCCCTCCTAGCTCATAATTTCCCCTATCTCTTATTTTTATCGATGTTCCTTTATTTCAATTTTTTTTTGAAAATAATATTCTACGCATTTGTGGTAAAGGTTTGAAGCATTTATGCACTCTGGATAAACCCGTCGCTCTTTTGCCATGGTTGAATCCTAGCTTGCACTCCCTCTCGACTTACACTCTATCTCAAATTGCACTCTCTCCTGCCTCACACTTGCTCCTGACTCACACTCCCTCCTGGTTCACAATTGCCCCTGTCTTTTCTTTTTCCTGATGTTCCTTTGCTTCAATAATTTTTTGGAAATGATGTTCCATGCATTTGTGTTAAGGGTTTGAAGAATTGATGCACTCTGGATGAACCGACCACTCTTTCACCATGACTGAATCCTGGCTCACAATCCCTCTTGAATCACACTCTCATTTCTATTATCTCTTATAAATTGTTGAACTTGGATTTAATTTTCTCTTTTATTTTAAAAATGTTACCAAAAGATATGATATTCCAAATATTTAGGCCCCTTTATTTAATCTTTTGAACAAACTTGTAAATGCATGATCATATAAAACTTGCTTCATCCAACATGACATAATAATTTGGAAGAAATCAGGGTTTTGGAACCACAAAGACTAAAACCAAAATGAATTTGAATGACCATTATTGAATGGATTGTATCTCAAGAGAATAAGTTTATGATTTGATGTTGCTCTCAATAAAATGCCTAAAGAGATTGTATACTCTATTTGCGACTATGAATAAGATAATAAAAACCTATCCATTATTTTTGCTATATGAGTTTGCCCCATATGTCTATTATCCCATGTATATTAAAATATTGAAGGAATATCATCCTAAAGGTCATTTGATTTGATAAAGTATGCAAAATCCTCCATTGAAATAGAGCATCCAAGAGTACCACCCTTCTTTGTTGAAGGTGATTGAACTATTTTAAAGTACCCCACAAGAATCCATAGATCACAATTATGATTAATCATTGAATTTGACATAAATAAATTGAGGTCCTTCCAACATCTATCCAAGGAGTAATTGTAGTTAGATCATACACATTTATAACTCAAACTTGATATTTTTCTCTTTCCTACAAAAAATACTAATAATTGTCCATCCTATTTGCGTTTGTCCCATATTGTTTCAATACCTCTTGAAGCTATTATTACATAAATTGATAAATTAATCCCCCATATTCCAAATATACTTGAATGCATCCTTACATTTATCACTATTTATTTTTGTTTTTTTATATTAAAATAAATACAACTATCAATTATCTAATATATATATATATATATATATATATATATATATATATATATATATATATCAATATCAATAAATATAATATTCATGAAATATAACAATAATAATATAACATAATGAACAAACTCATTGTATTTTTTTTTTGCTAGAGAACAAGGGGTTGTACTCGGGTCACCTACCTTGATAAATCACAACTCTCTTCTATAGATATTTGAGATTTTACAAATAGATTCACTTCTCATCTCAATTGAGATGCTATAGCTAGAAACCTACATCATTTTACATAAAATGTCTGAATTCTTGATTTTCATTTTCTAGATTTTTTTAAATTTTAGTGTGAATACAAATATTCCAAAATTTAGCATCCTTCTTGACATTTTACTACAGTAGCCTTCACAATACCAAACCTTCACCTCTACTATCTATGCATTACATATTAGTAGAGTAATATTTCCAAAACATTACACTATCATAGACTACTTTACTAGATCTGGATTGCTAGTTTCCCTCTTGAAGCACAAGTGCAACCACAATAATTATAATAAATAGTTTATATGAAAAAATATTAATGTTATAAAATAAAGTAGATTTTACCATGAAAAACATTAAAGTAACTCTTAATCATTATTTGATTTAGGTAGTCAACATTTTATTGTCAACTTTAGCTAAATTTACTACTTCCTCTAACCATGGAAAAGAGAATTTAACTTCACGATCCTCAATTAAAATCCATCTATTAGATAGCCTATCTACACATTTGTTTCCTTCCCTTAATGTATGTGTAAACCCGATTTCTTCAAGCTCTTTAGCAAGATATTGAATTTTCATAATTATCTCTTGTATGTTCTATGTTGCCTTTGCTTTCCTCAAAATTGTATTTATTACTATGAGTGAATCACCTTCCATCCATACTCTATTCCATTTCATTTTTTTACATATTTTTAACCCTTCTAAAGCTGCCCAAGCTTCAACTTCATTACTTGTCTTAAATCCACTATTGAAAGCATAATGAGACAAAATATCTCCTCTATTATTTCTAATTATTCATCCTCCTGTTGGTCTTATATTTCCTTTGGATGCTCCATCAAAATTCAATTTGACCAACTCCACATATAAACTCACTGTATTATGAATCAAATATACAAGATCTTTATTATATGAATCAATGCTTGATACATTTCTCAATTACAATACATGGAGCTTTGTCTCCATAATATAACCTTAGAAGATGACTCTTCAATACTTGACTATTGCTCTCCTCACATATCTAGAAGATGCATCCTTTCATATTCCACACATAAGAGAAACCTCTAATGCGACTTTATATCTTGCCCACTAGGTTTACAATATCAATGTCATCGCAAGCATTCTTCAAGCTCTCCAAGCTTGGATTTTATAGCAGAATCATCATTTTGCTATGTGTATGCCCACCAGGCGATGACATCCTCCCAAGATATTTTCTCACAACAATTTATGTTAACAATACTAAATCAATATTTTTAATAACAAACTCAATATATACATCAACCAACATTTTTATATTAAAAAATATAATAAGTTCACCTTCTCTAACGTTCAAATCCTCAAACTCATACCAAAACGTTTGATGCTATATTTTTAATCTACAAATGTTACCTTCAAATTATTCTCACACAAAGTGAGGACTTGTGGATTTGATAGAGTCCACACAATTTAGCTTTGATAGAGTCTACTCAATGTAACTCTAATACCATTGTTGGCTTTTTAGCCAGATTTAATCATAGGTCCCAATATCCAGGATCTAATCAAACTTAGATATAAAATATATGAAGGCTTATTCACAGAATAATATCAATATCAATGAATATAATATTCATGAAATATAACAATAATAATATAACATAATGAACAAACTCACTATATTATGAATCAAATATACAAGAGCTTTATTATATGAATCAATGCTTGATACATTTATCGATTACAATACATGGATATTTGTATCCATAATATAACCTTAGAAGATGACTCTTCCATATTGACTATTTCTCTCCTCACATATCCGAGAAATGCATCCTTTAATATTCCACACATAAGATAAACCTTTCATGTCTCATGACTTTACATATTGCCACATACACGTGACTCTTAACTTGTATACTTGACACCTACACATATGAATCTTGACTAACTTACATGACACATTGCACACTCTTACATATTACACACACACTTAATTACATGATACTTGCACACTCTCACATTCTACACACTTGCACACCTTATCACATGACACTTGGACTCATTCTACACATAGACACATACTTTAGGGGAAATATAAATCACAAACCTAATCTAATAAATCACTCTCTAATCTAGTATTTACAGTGATACCATGGGGGTACTTTAACATAGTACCAAATAATATAATATTTTCCGACAAGAAACACTATATTTATGTTGCTCTACAACCCCTAAAGTGTAAGGACCATTCTCCATATTACTTAATTTCTTATGCTTCCCTAAAATCCAAAATTGCCATGGATATCCTACATACTCCTTTCTTTATTATGATGCTCTTGAAACCCTAAAGTGCAAGGGCTAAAATCTATAATATTTTAATTTTTATTTCAACGAGAGAACATTCTACTACTTGAGGAAAATGAAGATGATTTACTTGGATTAAACTTGATCTCTTCTACCTTATTTATTTTAAAGTTTACCTTCATATTTTCCTTTGCACCTTTAGTTCCTTCTATATTTGAGCTTTTACATTGTAATTCACCATCTCTTGTTTCCTTATTTCTTTCTTTTAATGGTTTATTTGAGTAAACCATGATGACATCACAATCTGATGAGGTAGAGGAATGCTGTTTTTTAGTTTTTTTGAGTGGAAAATCCTTGATCTAGTCCAAATTATACTATAATATAATATCATTGCATCATATTGAAGTTTGTCTCATGACCAAAAATTTCCAGCTCATTCTCCATCTCTTTTCATATAGAACAATTTAGATTGTGCAATCCATTTTTTTCAAAAGGGCCTAATAAGTTATTTTTAAGGTTAGCTTATAATATAACTTGATCTCCTAATGTGAGATCCACATAATGGAACATCATTTTGATGTAATGAATTTATTGAATTATTTTCAATAATAAGGTATATTTTGGATAATATCCCATAGCCTTTATTAGTGCTTGAATGATATACCCACTAGGAAATAAAACGCCTGTAACAACATTGCTTGTATCAAAAAGTAAACTTTTGGCATGTCACCAGCTAGACATTGACTCTTGTATTGATGAATCATCATTATTATAAGGTAGATATTTATTTTAAAAAAAAATTCATTAAATTACATCCTCTCATATAGAATGATGTTTGTCTAATATATATTTTATAAGAGGTTCTAAAAATTAATCTTTAGGATTAGTTTACAACAAAAGTTAATTTTATAGAGCAAGACCTGATTATAGGGTCTTTACTAACTTCATAAAAACCTTGAGGAAAATATGCTTCAGTCAATTTCTTCTAGCCTTCATAAGTTCCCAACATAGAATTCAATGTACCATCGAGTGATGAAGCACTCATCCATATAATGATAAATGAAGATATGAGCTTGTTTAAAACTAGATACATAAAATTACTTATAATGAATATTTATACTTATTTGAATTTCTTATTTTAGAATTTTACATATCATCAACACATAAACTTATCTATTGCATATAAACCATTACGTCATTAATTCATTCATCTATCATCATTATATAAAATAAGAAATTCTATGATAAAAAATATAAGCATTATATCATCATTGTTAGTAAGCATATTTGACATAAAATAAAGATGAAATATTCATTCTTGAATAAATATATCTAGTACATATAAAATATCATAAAAATGACAAACTCATACATATACCTATCTAAATTATATATAAATCATAATAACGACATACACATACATGTATAGACTATAATCTTGTTCATAAAATCATGCATATAGTATGATACAATCATTTTGAGGTGATTTCTAATCTCCATTTGCCTCACCCAATAATATTTATCTTGAAGGTGGACCTTAATAAGTGTGATGTTGCATTTGTAGGTGTAGTTATTACTAGCTTTGCAAGTACTATAATGTTTAGAATTTTAGTTCAATTTTTAATAAATTAAAACATGATGACCTCATAACTATATAAATAATATTTTAAAGTCATTGCTAAATCCTCATCTATACCACTTATTGTTGATGGTCCTCTAAAGTCATCTTTTGAAAATATTGCATAATTTATGAATAGGAATTGAAACTTTTCAATTCAATGTTGGTTTCAAGTTTCTTATGTTATGTGTCTAAAATTATTATACATAATTATAAGTTATAATTTTATAACTATTTAATCTATCTAGAATTTTAAGAATGAATGTTTTATTTTCCTTCCTCTTGAGCTAGCTCCTTTTTTATTGTCCTTGCTAAAATGTGGGCTTCTTTGGTCATGATGTTGCTCCTTTGAAAGATAAAATATTGGTAGAACATAAAATTTATTAAACATATACATGGAAAAATGTCATATATGGAACAACTTAAGTGGAAACTTTAAAGACCTACTTACTATTACTATGTTATGGAACATAGTCAAGGGTAAAACTTACATCCATCTTGATGGGCCCAATCCTATCTTATATCAATCTAGGTATAAAATATCCATATTATACAAAATACAAAAATTGATTGCTTATTAATGTTTAAAGAATTTTTTCTTGTCTTTTCATTTTAACTTAAGTTAAATTAGCATAAAATAACATCATTATCTATAAATTATTATCTTTGAATGCTGATTGTATGTTTGGATCAAGGAAATAACATACCAAACCATTGCCTTATGATCTCATAAAATCTATGTAAAACACATGCAAACAAATTTAAAATATATTAATTTATAATATAATTTATTGAAATAATAAATTATTTAGTTAATTTTTTTTTTCCTAGGAAGTGAATGTAAGTGAGGAGGGAGTGTGAGCTGGAAATAAGTAGGAAGCATGAATATGAAGCACGAGAAGGAAGTAGGAAGCAAAGTATGAACAAGGAGCAAGATCCACTTCTTCTTGATCTAGATCTTAGGATAAATTCAAAAACTAAAGGATTCATGTGAAGAAATTCTAGGTAACATGGTTAGAAAGTTATTTTTGAAAGTTCTTATTAGACATAAGGATGCCCTAGTTGGAAGTAAGAATTTCCAAGTTAGAGATAAGAGGAAGAGTGAATCTATGGAAAAAGCTATCCAGGTAGTAGACACTACACCAAAAGTGATTATCAAGGATGAGATGATCAAGCATGATATAATGGTTTTTAAAACTAGAGGGTTACTATGTAAGTTCCATGGATACCAGCCATGTTTTTCTGAGATTCAAAATTGGATCAAGTGGAAGGGGGATTCCATTCAAATTACTCCATGACTTTTCTTTTGAAAGGATTTTTCCTCATTATCTTCTCTAGTTCATAAATAAGGGATGGTATTCCTTGGAATAGAGGTAAAAATATGTTATATTTAAGATCATGGAGTGAGAATTTTCTATAAAGACAAATATTATTAAAAGGCTTCCAATGTGGGTTAGGCTTTTTGGACTTTCCCATCAACTCATCAAGGTAGTTTTGAAGAACATTGACAATATTCTAGGGGAGTTCATCTAGGAGGGACCAACTACTAAAGAGATAAGGTATGCTATATAAACTTGAATATGTGTTGCCATGGATATTTCAAAACCTTTACCACAATCCATTAGGATTAAATTTGAATCAAGATAATGGGATCAACAAGTGGATTAAGAAAATATTGTATTATGATGTTGCAAATGTTATGGGATCAGATACATGGCAAGAGATTACAAAGTTAAAATAGATGGAAAATTTTGTGTATGATACAAGGAGATTATATCATAGGAAAACTTATGTCGAGTCAAGAATTTTCCACTCCTAAGAAAGTAGTAAGAAAAATCCTTTTGCATCATCAAATACAAAATGTCATTATAGTTCACTCAAATCAACATTTAGAAGAAATAATGATACAAGGTATGAGGAAGTACAATAAATGAGTTCAAATACATAAGGAGTTAAATGTGTGAAGGAATATTGGGAAGCAAATTTGGGAAATTTTAAAGTGAATTAGGTGAAAGAGGGCAAGGTTAATCCAGGTAAATTATCTTCATTTTTCTCAAGTAGTATAGAATATTCTCCTTGCAATAAAAATAAATGTAGTTCAAAGTGTATCCATTACACTTTAAGTTTCAAGATTAGCATAATAAATAAATGAATATAGAGGATATCCATGGAAATTTAGAGTCTTCACGACAACATAAGAAAGTAATTACTATGAAGGATCAACCTTACACTTTAGGTTTCTAAGGTAACATAAATAAGAAAGTATTTATGAGGATATTCCTTGCATGCTAAATTATTTAGGGCAACATAAATATTTATAAGTTAAGTCTCATTATGAAAAATATAGAAAAATAGAAAATATTTATGAATATGGAAGTGTTGGTGGGAATGAAAAAGGAGAGGAAGTCCATCAAAGCATGAACAAAGAGAAAAATAAACTCAAAGGGATATCAATTTGGGAAGCCAAATAAAAGTATCACAAGTGTTAACAAGAAGGGGAGCTAGAAGATGTTAGAAAAATAAGTCTTTAAGAATCCATTCATGAAGGATTAGGGCATTTTTAAAAAAAATTCTCATCTTTTAGGAGCCATATATTCGTGAAGGGTTATCCGATTCAGCTTATTCTTAGACCAATTTGTGCATAATTAGAATAGATTTAAAATGACTGGTCATATGAAAGAATCCAAGCAATATTGAGGGAGATATGATCCTATGAAGTCAACCATCTGGAACAATGACAATGATGATTTTTCAAGTTGTGAAAAATAAAATTGCAAATATTTATTAGCTAGGGTTCGGATGATGGGAAGAGAAATGAAGGGCTAGGACTTCAGTGAGGCAAGACATTCTATCTGGACAAATTTTACTAGCTAAGTTTTTTTCTCTTTCTTTATCTTAGACATTTTGCATGCAAATTATTATAAAGTTTTTATCAAATATTATATTTGCTATAGGAAATTTAGATATATTTCAATAGGTTTTGAGTTTTAGTTTCCTTTCCATGGACCGATTTATAGTTAAATCCTTAGAATCATCTCTAGTGGTAGAGGTTAGTGAGAACACCTACAAGAGATATTCATTGCTCCAAGATAGGGTAGTTTTTGGTAAATTTAATGGGTATGGACCAAGGGCTTCAACCTTAAAATAAATTGATAGGAGTTGGAAGTCTCCACGAGTGATTCTATCCCTTCTTTCCATAGGTTTATTCCTAGCCATTTTTTGTTCTAGGGAAGAAAGAGAAAAAATCCTAAAATGGGGTCCTTGGTTTATGGGAAGAGAAGGACTCTTCCTTACTCATTGGTATGAAGGCTTTTCACCTAAAAATGTAAATCTATCCCTAGTACCAGTATAGGTTAGGATGTTTGGATTGGCATTTAAATTTTAGAAAATAGATACCTTAAAGGCAATAGAAAGCACTCTAGGATAATTTCTTGAGATTTTAGATACTATGAAATATGGATTATTGGCTATTTATGCTCGGATATTGGTCATAATTGATATAAGTAAAACTTTACCAGAATCAATCATTCTTAAGTATGGGGATAAGATGTGGATCCAAACCATAGATTATAAAAATATATATTTTACATGTAGAAGATGTCATGAGGTGGGGTATATTGAGAGATCATATCCTAAGAATAACCCAACATAATAATATGTAGAAAACCGTAAGATAAACTTACATAGTTATGGTTGAAGATGGTTTTCAACTTCCAAAAATTAGAACTAGAAAAATGAAAGAAAATAAATAGTGGAGATCAATAAGGAAGGATATTGGAAGAAATACCAACTCTTTTGAGGCTTTAGCCTATGAAGAAAAAGTATATCAAAACTTAGAGGACACAATACAACATGTTCAACATATTAACAAGGAATCGTCTATTTAGTATGATCCTAATTTAAGGAAGAACATTCTTGATGAACCTAATAAATGCATCTCATAATATTTTTAAGACTCTATTGAAGTACCATGCACCATTTACAAGAAAAAAATCATAAATAAAATGTAGTTTTAGAAGTTAATACCTCTACCATTAATAAGGAAATACCAAAAAATTAGCAGGACAAGTCTAAAGCATCTATAATAGAGCCATGAGAGGATAAATATGATGAAAAACAAAATTGTGAAAAAATATTTAGGAATAGAATAATAGGACCTACTCCTAATATAGGAAAGGCTAAAAAAGGAAAACCCTCAAATTATCAAGCAAGATACAGGGAACCAAGAGCAAACTGTTAGCTTTTGATGCTTAATACTTAATGAGAGATAAACCACAAGGTATAAAATGAGCATGCAATATTAAATATATGATAATGGAAATATTCTAAGCATGTAAAACTCATGAGAAACTTCTATAACTACTCATAAAACAACCATTAATGAAAGCTCACGAAAATATTACATTGATAAAAATGGAGGTCTCAAACTCTCCATATTTCTTACATGCTCTACATTGTATCTACTACTACTCTACTCAATGCTCTCTACCTTCTCTCTATCACTCTCTCCAAATGCTCATACAAAGGCCAATATATAATGGATGTGACTCTTGGCCTTCCATATTCCTATGACTCTTCATCTTCCTATTCTATAGACTCATGTACACATGGACAACATGCACATTTACATCATTGCACATTCTAATAATACTTGTGCATTTATTACATTGCATAAAGTAACTACTCAAACCCTAATCTAAGATTCTCTCCTAATCTAAGGATGTACCCATGGTGGTACATTAGCATGTACCAAATAATGTAATATATTCCAACACCCCCTGTATTACATTATTTGGTTATCAAAGACTTTAGTCTTCAATATGGTCTTCATTCTGGTTTTGGAGCTTGAGCTCTTCTTTCTTACTTTCTTTAATTTGCTTCCTATTTGTATCCTGATCAAGTAAATCATTAGTATCTTCATAAGATATTATTTTTTTGTAAGATATTTAACTTCATGTTCATTTGTAGGTTCTTCTAGTTCTTGGATTTCTTGAATCTCTTGTACTAAGTGCCCTTTTTGTTTCCTTTCTCTATATTGTAGTTGAGGATGATTGTATTGATTCTGAGAAGTATATGGATGCTAAAATTTTGATGCAAATTATATTGATTTTGATATTATCTTGGTTGGAATGGCCTATTTTATTGGCTTCCAAAATTTGTTTGATTCCCTTGATACTGATTTATTGGATTAAATCTACAATAATTGGTACTATGTCCTTTCTTTCTGCATACTTGACAATATCTATTATTCCATCTTGATCTACCCTTTGAGAATGAAGCAACATTTCCTTGTGGATTATCTTTTGTGACTAAAGCATTGTTAGTCATTTCATCTTTTACTAAATTTTCCACCTCATATTCTTGAAGGATGTTGACTAATTCATCGAATGATGTATCTTTACTTAGAATTTGTAAAGATGTGACTAGATGCTTGTAGCTTTCTGGAAGTGCTCTTAGAATTACTTGAATGAGAAACTTGTCTTCTACTGTTTCTCCTAAGGTTAACAATTTTCCTTTTATATCTGCTACTTTTCTTAGAAATAGTTCTATACTTTCACCACTATTAACTTTTAGAGAATGCAATTGAGTTTGAAGATTCAAGATAGTGGCTTTATTCCTTCCTTCAAATATCTTGGCTAAGGTTTTCCAAGCTTATGTAGAAGTTGTTGTTGAACTAATATATGGTTGTATTTCATCTGTAATTGCAAATGTTATTATCATTAGTGCTTTTGCTTCATATTCTTCAAACTTTTGAATCTCTCTATCATCTGTAGTAGGTTTAGTTTTTGCTCCTTTAACAATATCCCAAAGCTTTTCAACTATCAATATTGACCTCACTTTGTTTTTCCATGAAGTATAATTAGGTCCTTTAAGAAGTTGGGATTCTAAAAGAATGAATTTATTTGTTGTCATGATGATACTTGTAGACTACCTTATATCTCCCTAATGCTTTAATGTAATATGGTCTTGATAAAATACTTAGCTTTCTAAATTTTCCTTTGAGTTGAATCCCTTTTGTCTCCCTAATGTTTTGATGACAATTTCAATATAATGTTCAACTCCTATTATTTAAGACAAGCACTTTATTTCTCCTTGTAGAAAGCTAAAGATAGTTTTGATGCACTTTCAATTTTGATAAGGTTCTCTATTTTCAAGACCTTTAAGTTGGATTCCTTATGTCTCGTTAATTTAAGTAAGAGACTAATATCAAATGTAATTTCTAACTTTTCAATAAATCTATGTTGTGCTTCAATTTTCAATAGTAAGGTTTCTAAATTTCAAGAACCTAAATTGGTGTTGAACTCCTTATAACTCCCTAATTAGAAATTTAGAAAATATAGGTATTTGCAAATTTAATATTTCAATTTTGATGTAGAAAACCTTATTCCTCCAAGTTAAATTATTTGCAAATATTTCTATGCTTGAATTTCAAATAATGCAATTTCAAAAAGCTTTCAAGTTAAATCCTCCTTACTTCAATAGTCTTTCAAATCAATCAATAAATCATCTAAGGTTATAATTTACCAATTCATTTCCTTATATCTCCATTCACTTAATTAATCTTAAGCATAATAGATTAACTTAACCTTAGTATTGATAAACCTTATATCTCCTTGACCTTTATGAAATGCAAATAGATTGAATATTAATATACCTTCTTGGAGATGAAGCACTACGTAATGGTCTGCTACTCCTTTGACTGCAACTTGCACTCTAATTTTGGTGTTGTTCTTCTTTTAGTCTTCAATGCTTTACATGATGTCCTTTCACTGCATTTATTGCTCTCCCTTGTATATGGCACTATTTCAGACTTTGATTGTCCTCCTTGTATTTTCTATATGCACTCTAACTCGTGAATGTTCTTATTATATGCATTGTAGATTGTTTGGGCTTCTCCAACCTGTCTATATTCTTCTTTTCATGTGCCACATGGCACTCAATATCTTCTTTAGGCGTTTCTTTTGCTACGTTACTTCTGCCTAGTTTGGTGATGCTATGATAGCATGGGCGTTACCTTTGACAAGTGTCTTCCTTCCTCAAATGTGCTCCTAATTGGCTTGAAGTGTTTTCTTCCCTCAATGACTATTGGTTATTCCTTTCCTCTGTGCCAAGTGGCATCCAAATTCTTCTAGGTTCTTAACCAAAGTTCCAAATGGTGGCTACACTTCTCTCAATGCTTTCATTCGATTCTGTAATGTCTTTGGCACTCAAACTTACTTGCCCTTCCTTAACACTCACAATATCTTTTGCTACTCGATAGTTGTAACTTCCAACATACATACTTTGTAACTCTTCAACACTTGTTGGCCCTTCTTTACTTCTAATGCTTGGTGGTGGCTCTTCTCCATCAATGGTTGCTCCTCTTCTATGGTGGTGGCTCCTCCTGTGGTGGTGCTTCAATAACTCTTCCTTGGTGGCATTTTCATCCCTAGCTTCTCAACGTTGTTCGACCAGATATCCAAGATTTTTCACTTGGGTAAAATCTTTGCTTTTACCTCCTAAAACTTGCACCCTTATCCTTGCTTTGGCTCTATATTTTCCAATGCTTTGTATTTTCTACGTATGTCCCTTCAATGTCTTGGTTGCCTTTGTTTGAAATTGCATTGACACTTCACTTTCCTTTGTCCTTTGTGAAGCTTGGTTTCAGGTGCTAAACATGGTGCACTTCACTTCCCTATGCATGGCTCATAGACTTCTTCTTACTCGACTTGTCTATGTAAATGACACTCTTTGTTTCTATGTTCGACTTGGCTTTGTAAATGGTGCTCTTCTGGGTGCTTAACTTCAATAGAGCTTCGTGCTCTTTTGCTGTCACATCTTGCTAACTTAATGTTGCACTATGGTGCCTTCCTTGATGTTGGTAATGGCCCTTTCTCCTTTGCAATGGTGTTATCTCCTTTGGATGGTGCTTTCTCCCTTTTGCAATGTTGCCTTTACTTGTAGGTTATGGAGTATAATGTTGGATATCTTCCTTGCACCTTAAATGAGCAATAATGCTCTTCAATAGCTCTAAAAAATAGATTTTTGTTGCACCAAACTTTCCTTCTATTCGCTGGCCGAATAGAGATGCTTCTCAACATAGTAGCATTCCTTTGCTATCTTCTTTTGGCTGAAATTTATTTTACCTTCTAATGCTTCTATTTCTCTATTCAGCATTCACTATGTTATATCTCCTTATTACTCCTTTCAAGCAATACTTTTAACTCAACTTTATGTTGTTTGTGTTTTGCAGGTTCCAAGATAATAATGATGTCTCCTTTCTTGGCTTGGAGATACTTAACTCAAACTAGCTTTTGCTCCTTAAATAACTCTAATATGGTGCTCCCAAAAACTTTATAATAATACTTAAATAATGAACTTTCATAGCACCACTTTTATGCACCTTTTGACCTCCTTTGTAGCTAGTCTTCTTGGTGATTTGGTTCACCTATTTTCTGCCCTAATTTGTGAAATTTGCAGCTCTTCCTTTCTATTCAATTGTTGCTTCAAACTTATCAAATTTGCAGCTTCAATTCCTTTTGCTTTGCTGCCCTAAACTCCTCTAATTTACAGCTTCCAATGCTGCCCTTATTTTTCAATTTGCTAGCTTAAATTGCTGCCTATTTCTCCTTCAACTGTGTTGTCCAAGAATGTATATTTTTGCAGCTATAACACTGTCCAATATGCTTCCTTCAACTTCTAAAATTTGCAGCACCTTTCTTTGACCAAATTTTGTCCAATGCTCCTTGCAAATCTGCCTCAAAATTCTCAAGCTATATTTTCTCCTTTTAATGCTGCCCAATATTGCAGTCCAAATCTCTTGATTTTCTGCTCTCAAAACTCTGATTTCTTCTCCTTATCTTGCTATCCAAGAATCTCTTCTAACTTCTCCAAATTTCTGCCTTCTTTTGTTGTCAAGCCTTCCTTCAATTGGCTATTCAAGGGCTCTTCGAAATCTGCCCAATTCTTCTTCAAATTGCAGCTATTAGTCACCTTTAATTTGTTGTCCTGTGACTCTTCAATTTTTGCTACAAAATCAGCAATATTCTCTTCCACAAATCAGCCTTCAAAATTTTAATGGCAGTCTTCAAATTTCTCAAATCTGGTGGCCTCTTCTAGCTCCTTTCTCCTTCAATCTTCTTGTCAAATTCTAACTTCAAATCTAGCCTCTTTCACTGGCCTCTTTCTCAAGAATATAAATGTCTTGAGGTATTCAAAAATCCTTTCCAAAATTTAGCAAACTTCTTGCCAAATCCTTCTTCTTTTTGGGCTTGTTTTCGAATGGTGATAATTGTCCCAAATTTTTTTTTTTTAGGAGTTATTCCTTCTTGCAATATTCTACCTTGAGCTTTCTTCAAATCTTCTCCAATGGCCACTTCTTCAACTTTTTCAATAGGGCTTCTTCTAGCCTTCTTCTTCTTTCTCCTTCCAAGTTTACTTGAGATCTCTTCTCTTGGGTCTTCAAATTCTGCAGCTTCAAATATTCAATAGGACTTTTTCTTAGTCCTCCTCTATCTTCAATCTTCAATATTCTATCTTCCAAATCTAGAAGTTCTTCAATGGGACCTCTTTCTTGGGTCTCCTCCTTCTAGAGTTGCTTTCTTCTTTCTTCAATATACAATCTGTAGTCTTCAATCTTCTATGGGGATCTCCTTCTTGGGACTCCTTGATCTCCAATATTCAATAGGGCTCCTTTGGCCTCTTCCTCTCTTCTCAATCTTCAATCTTCAATTCTACAAATTTTGCAATGGGACCTTTTTTCTTAGGCCTCCAAATTCTTCAATCTTTGACTTGTTGTTGCAAGTATTGGATTAATTCCAAAGAAGATATTCTTCCTATATCTTGTAGGAAGCTTCCCAAATTTTTTTGAATCAACTCTTCTCTGCAACAAAATATTAGAAGATAATAATGCAAATTCTTCAAATCTAAAAATAATGAACTTCACTAGTTGATTTGTCAAACTAGTGGAATCAATGTTGAGTCCTAGGCCTTCCTAACTTAGTTTTGCTACAACTCTGTGGAAAGACTCTAGCCAAAAAGCAATTTCAAAAATTCTAAAAATGAGATCTTCCTATCTCCTCTCAATCTCTCTTGTGGCTCTCCCTATCTCCTATCAATCTACCTTGTGCTCTGATACCACTGTTAGCTTTTGATGCTTAATACTTAATGAGAGATCAACCACAAGGTATAAAATGAGCATGCAATATTAAATATATGATAATGACAATATTCTAAGCATGTAAAACTCATGAGAAACTTCTATAACTACTCATAAAACAACCATTAATGAAAGCTCACGAAAATATTACATTGATAAAAATGGAGGTCTCAAACTCTCCATATTTCTTACATGCTCTACATTGTATCTACTACTACTCTACTCAATGCTCTCTACCTTCTCTCTATCTCTCTCTCCAAATGCTCATACAAAGGTCAATATATAATGGATGTGACTCTTGGCCTTCCATATTCCTATGACTCTTCATCTTCCTATTCTATAGACTCATGTACACATGGACAACATGCACATTTACATCATTGCACATTCTAATAATACTTGTGCATTTATTACATTGCATAAAGTAACTACTCAAACCCTAATCTAAGATTCTCTCCTAATCTAAGGATGTACCCATGGTGGTACATTAGCATGTACCAAATAATGTAATATATTCCAAAACAAACATAGAGAAAGTAACACAAAATAAGTTGGTTGAACTTCTTTTTACCAAATAACAAAATGATATTCGTAATACATAGGCGGGGAAAATAACCCCTAATGAGACATGATTATCATCACATGGAATATAAGTGGTGATAATACCCTTTCAAAGTAGAGGTGTATCAGGGACATATGTTTAAGTAATAAACCTTATATTATTTGTATCCAACAAACTAAAATGATAATTAAGACATTTCAAAAACTATGAAAGCAGTGGGCAATATGTGAATGAAATGCTATGGATTCTACAGGATCAACACGATGAATTCTAACTTGTTGGAATCATTTTATAACCTTATATGTAACAATTCATAAAACAAGGTATTAGATAGCCTCTTTAGTAACTTTTTGCTTTACATATATTCATTTCATCCTTATCAATGTCTATGAACCAATAACTCAATCAGGTAGATTAGAAGTTTGTAGTGGGATTGAAGCCTTTATGAAAAGTAAATACCAATAAATCCAATTCATGATCATAGGATATTTTAAGTCCATAATCAAGATAAATGAAAAATTTGGAAAAATAGGAAATTAATCCAAAGTATGAAATATTTCTTAGATTTTATTCAAAATAATAATCTATGGGAGGTTGAGTTTGAAGAAGACAACTATACATGAACCAACAACAAGAGAGGCCAAAAATTAATAGCAAAAAATTAGATAAATGCATACTCTTAGATCATTGGCTAGATGAAGGAACTTGTGCTAAAATTAATACCTTAACAAGGATTAGCTCAGATCACTGGCCAATAAGAGTTAAAATGGTGGTAAGTGAGTTAATAAAAATGTCATATTTTAAATATGAGCAGACGTGGGAAAACCATCCTCAATTTATTGATATGATAGCACAAATATGAAATTATTCAAGAAACAGTGGGCTGTATGCTCTTCCAAAAACAATTAAATATAACATCTAGATTAAAAGAATGTTACAAATGTGATGGGGGTTTGAGAGAAGTAACGACAAATGAATAGAGTTTTGAGGAAAGTGTTCAATTTTTGTGCGCGATCCGAATGAGTGTCGCTTGGTTTGACCATGGCAACAACTTGCGATAAGGGAGGCATGAACCACGTCGTGCACTCTGACATTACAACTAGCATGCTCAGGTCCCATGCAAAACCAGATGGAGTGGAAATATTGGCCTCTGCCAGTTAGACTATCAGGTCAAATGAAGGCATTGAGGGGAAAGTCACCCAGGGAAAACCTTTCAACGATAGACAAACCTATAGGAAACCCTCATTCATAGATCTATTGTAGAATAAGCAAAGAACAAAATCAAGTGTTGTAAATGAGTTTATCACCCAAGGATGTGATTTTTTATGCCCCAAAAGCCTCATTGAAGGATATTCATCTCATGACACTTACTTCCTGGTGGGGAAATTTATAGGAGGCCACCCAAACATGGATGCAATTCGCATATGGGATGGATCCAAATGGAAGACTCTAGGGAGCATGGAGCTGTCAGTAATGACTCGGGGCTTCTTTATGATTCATATCAACACCCAGGAAGATGTTGAGCACATCCTATCTAGAGTATCATGGTTTTTTGAGAGATGAAGCCTATTTTTGAAGAAGTGGTAGCCAAAATTTGACCCAAATTCTTAAAACATCAACTACACCCCGATCTGGGTATGGCTTTCAAACCTCCCTGCTCATTTTTCTATGAATATGCCCTTCAAGGCCTAAAAAAGGCCATCAAGAACCTAGTGGATATCGACCCAACCACTCGAGAAAGGACATGCTTAACCCAGGCATGCATCTATGTCAATGTGAACTTGGAAAGACAACTCTCAGAGTACCTAAACCTCATATATGGGGATTTTAAGTGGAGGAAACCACTAATTTATGAGAACAACCTGACATACTATATAGAATGCCAGGTGCAAGGCCACCTACAATCCTAGTGCCCTAAGCTCAAAAATCCTAATACGAGCAACCAGGCCATGGATCGATCAAAGTAGATGCCTAGGCAAGTTGCAATAAACCACACAACAACCACTAGATTCCAAACCTAGCTGTAGCTAAACATGCAGTCTCAAAAGGCAAGTGCTTTTATCTCTATTACTAATAAATTTGATGTTCTTAAAGATTTTTGTATTTCTAAGGAAGTGGAGGAAGGGGAAATCCTTGTTAAATCTGACCTGATGCCTAACCCTGAGCTCCACTAGGGCTAAGTGCCTAGCCCTGCCCACCAAGTATCCATTTTTACCCCTCCCTTGAGGCATTCACCTCATCCATATCCCACTTAGTCCCCCCAAAATACCTCCCCCAAAGTCCCCTGCCTCACTGTACTCCCTTATGTAGTCCTTTCCACCTCGAAGTCAGGGGTCTCAATCTCACCAACCTTCTATGACCCAGTCAATTTCGATAGCAATGACCTTGACCAACATTCCCCCGATCAATGGAGCCATAAAAATCTCATAGTTTTATAAAATCATAGATGGATGTTGGAGGACATAGGAAAAAAGGTAGACCTTTGGATCTTGAAAGAAGGAACCATGATACAATGAAAGATATAGCCAACGGGACTCAGAAAGCTCTATTCTAGGAGAGTGGAAACAATACCAAGGAGGAAACCTGAAGATCCAAACCCCATGCACAATAAGGAAAAGGGGGTAAGAGAATCCCCAAAAATTCTAAATGAGAGTCCTCTCTTAGAATGCGAGAGGGTTGAATGGGGCAGCCAAGTAGAAATTTGCTGTAGCCATGAGGAGAGAACATAACCCAACTATTTTCCTCCTTCAAGAAACTAAAATTAATGATGAAATGTCTTCCAAAGTTGCTAATTTTTTTTGAAAAAACTATGATTTTGTCCATATCCTGACATTCGGTTCATCAAACGGTCTTCTATTCCTATGGAACCCTAGTAAACTACAAGGCAAAATCATCTCTAGACTAGGACAAGTTAAGTAACAATCTATTCCATGACCTCAGTTCCCAAGTCTCGTGAATTATGACCAATATGTATGCCCCTAACTCTTCCTAGGGCAGAAAGGCATTGTGGAACATGCTAACCCAGATGAGGTAAGCTTTCGAAGATATCCCATGGATCCTATCAGGGGACTTCAACTCACCCCTGCATTGCTCAGATAAGAAGGGAGGAACCATGATCACCCATAGGGAAATAGAGGATCTAAGACACTTTATAGACTCCAACACCCTCATGAATGTCTAGATGTAGGGGTCACTGTTCACTTGGAGCAATAGGAGAAAAGGTAACAACCTTATTCAGGAGCACCTTGACCAATTCTTGTTATCCCAGGAAGCCCTCCCGCTCATCGAGGATGCTAGTTTGCTAACCCTCCATAAAATTAGGTCTGACCGTGTCCCTCTCTTGCTAGAAACTAATACAAAATCTCATTTCAAGACCCCCTTCATGTTTGAGCCAATGTGGACCCAACACCCCAATCTCAGAAATCAGATCACTTATGGTGGAAGAGAAAATTCTTGGGAATAGCCACCAACTAGTTAATGCAGAAACTCAGGTTTATTAAAGAAAATTTGAAAATATGGAATAAGGAAATCTTTGGAAACATCTTTAAAGCCAAGAACTAGGTCAAGACAAAAATTAACCAGATTGAGGATAGTTTTCATAAGGGAGCAGGTAATGACGATCCCTGTGATGAAGAAAGAGGGCTGTTGGCTGATTACCATAGCATCCTCAACAAGGAGGAAACCTTTTGGCACCAAAATTCCAAAAATTTGTGGCTTAGGGAAGGTGATTCTAATTCCAAGTTGTTCTACATATCCATCCTTAGGCACAGTGGTGCCAACAAGATTAAAATTCTGGTCAATCAGGATGGGTCTTCTACTTCAGACATACACCAAATCAAGGAGGAAGCGATCAACCACTTTAGAAGTCTCCTAGACCCCCCATCTCTCAGTCCCCCTTAGCCAGGGAAGCTTTTATTGCTAATATCCCCACTATCATTCCTTAATATACCAATGAATTCCTCCTAATACCCATCACCCACAAGGAAATCCATCAAGCTCTATTTTCCATGAATCCAAAAAAAGCTCTCAGTCCAGATGGGTTCCCTCCTAGATTTTTCCAAACCTTCTGGTACATTGTGGGTTTGGACTTGTGTAGTTACATAATTGAAATACAATCTTCCAAAGACATTCCCAGAGATGTCAACTCCATATTCTTGGCCCTGATCCCCAAAGGTGATAATACCCAGTCCCTCTTGGACTACCATCCCATAAGCCTGTGCAACATCACCTATAAGATCCTGTCCAAAGCCTTGGCAAACCGGATGTCTAGCATCCTCCCCTCCATTATTGATCCATGCCAAGGGAGAAATGTCAAAGGCCACAACATCCTTGATGGTGTCATCGCTATGCACGAGCTGATCCACTCTGCCCATGTCTCCAAGTCTGCTACTTTTTTCCTCAAACTAGATATGAACAAAGATTTTGATAGGGTCAACAGGGACTTCCTCACCCAAATACTCCTCAAGTTTGGATTCCATGAATCTTGGGTTAATCTGATTTATAAGTGTAACTCTTCCTCTTGGTTCTAGGTCTTGGTGAATGGTTCCACAACTGGCTACTTCCCAATCTCCAAAGGTCTCAGACAGGGTGAACCACTGTCCCCATTCTCTTCATCATTTTGGCAGAGAGCCTGGGAAGAGCCATCAAGATTGTCTGTTCCAATAATATGATTTTGGGTATCAAAGCTGCCTCTGGTATCACACCCTCCACCCATCAACAATTCATGGATGATACCTTGTTGGCAATCAAAGCCTCTAATTATGATGCCAAAATTATCAAAACCATCCTCAACCTCTATGAATAGGCTGCATGTTAGAAAATCAATTACATCAAAAGCAATTTGTACTTCATTAACACCCCCTCCAAAAGACAATGCAAGATTGCTAGAATCCTAGGATGCTCCATTGCTGATTTATTGACCACGTACTTGGGCCTTCCCATGTTCAAAGGAAGGCCCCTCAAAGACATGTGGAGTAATGTCACTGATAATATTCACAAGAAGCTTTCAGGATGGAAAGGTGCCCTCCTATCTAGCGTGGGTAAGGAAACATTAGTTAAAGCTATTTTATAGAGCATTCCCACCTTCTTCTTGTTTGTATTCAAAATATCAACTGTTGTGGGTGAAGCTATTAAAAAATCCAAAAATGATTTTTGTGGTCGAGAACTGAAAACTAGAAAAAGTTCCACCTAGTTGCATGGGATAAAGTATGCTCCTCCAAATATCAGGGATGCCTAGGAATGTGGTGCCTCAATGTCACCAATCAATCCCTCCTAGCTAAGCAAGCATGGAAGGTCATCTTAAATGCTAACCTTGAGTGGGTGAACATTGCCAAGAGAAAATATCTACAACAACAATCCTTTCTGCAAATGGATACCCCCCACAACTACTCTCATTTTTGGAATTCTATTTCCCTAACCCAACAACTCATGCACTAGGGCTCTTGGTGGTAGTTGGGATATGATAAAAGATCAACTTTTGGAAGGATGATTGGGATAGAAAAGACCCCCTCATTTGTGATCCCAAGTTGACTGTAGTCAAGCACCTATCTGATGACAAGTACGGGTCCTGCATAGCAGATTTTGTCTCCTCAATCTAGGGCATACAATATTGGAAAAGATTTTAGTTTAGAATAAAAAATGATGCAATAACTGATGTAGTGTTATATATACAAGTGATCATGAGGGCAAAATTCATCCCCCAAACCTAGAAAGAGAATGAGTGATGCTAGAAAGGCACAAGCAATGGAAATTTCTCAGTCAAATCCACCTCCCAACTCATCAAAAAAACCATCAGAGGATACATCACTGACAGTGGCCAGACTTTATCCAGGAGTGTGTGTCTCAAGGTCCTAATCCCAAAAATCACCCACTTCTACTGGACTACAGTTCACAATAATATTCTCACCATCGACAATATAATGCGTAGAGGGATCATTGTCCCCAATAGATGTTACCTGTGTAGGCAAGCCTAGGAATCGACCCAACATATTATTATGGACTATCCCTTCACTAGCTGTGTTTTTTTCCTGGTGATCAACAAGTTTCAGGTTTGTTTGGTCCGGCCAAATACTATCAAGGATATGTTCATCTAATGGCCCAACACTTTAAAAAATCCCAGACTCAACTTCCTCTAGAAATTCTTGGTCCACCATACTACCTGGAATATATGGTTAAAATGTAATAGTCATGTTTTCAATGATAACCCCAGGGACCATGGAGCGGTTGCGGTAAGAGCCATTGCATTTGCCATTAAAAATAGCAGTATGATCCCCTATCCAAAAATTCCTAAGGTTGGGGTCGAAGGGTATTTGTTTGATTCCCTAAGGATTCCCATAGACTACATCAAGGCCAAGGAATCCCATGTGGGTAGAGTCACAACTAAGTGGGTCCCCCCCACAGGGATGGCTAAAGGCCAATTTTGATGGAGCCTCTAAATGTAACCCAGGGAAAGCAGGAGTAGGTGGAGTCCCCAGGGACCATAATGGAAAGTTCATTCGAGCGTTTGCTAAAAACTTGGGCACCCAAATCAATATTTATGTAGAAGCTAGAGCTCTTTGGAGGAGTATTGACATCTGCAAAAGCCACGGCCAACCCTATCATCTTTGAAGGTGATTATGTAGTTATTGTGGGGCTCATACAAAATAATAGCACAGGGGGAAAAACATCCAGAACATCATCTAGGAGTGCCAAAAAGTCCTTAGCAACAACCATCAAAACCAGATAAATCATGTGTTTAGAGAAGCTAATCAAGTGGTCAATGTGCTTGCTAACATAGCCATTCTCCAACCCACTTTGACGGTCTAGGAAGATAGCTTCCCATGCAAGATTCGAAGAGAAGCGTAGAATCCTCCAGAGAAGCGTAGAATCCTTGATTCGACCCATCAATTCATGCTTTCCCATTGAAAATATCATTCACTTGTGTCTTCTATATTTTACCTCCACCTATCCATCCTTTTGCATGCCTAAGGCTAACATCCACCTTATCACCTCCATCGTCACTTTTCTCGCTCACTTCCCCACTCCCGTCAAGCCAACCAATGCTAGCATGAGCCATGTATGCGTTTGGGTTTTTAGCCCTAAGTTGTTCGACTAGATAAGCATCTCTGTGACCTTCCTACTCTAGGGTTTCATTCTTATCCAACTGGGCCCTCTTGATCCTGGTCTCACCTTAGCGATTTTCTATGATAGCGCTGATTTCAAGTCTAAGCATCAAACGAGCATCAAGCAAGTCCCTGTTTCTGCATGGCCATCATCGAACCTACAACTATGCAGATCGATGCAGACACTACAACATTACTAGAACCTAAAATATTTTTCAATTTCTTCAAGATGTTCAAAGAGGTGGAGGGAGAGGTAACAAAATATTTCATGGAGTCCTGGAACAATGGCGAGGTTCGTGTTCACGGTCTTCATTTTGTGGTAAGTGCTAAATCCATAGCTCAAGTTTATAGTGTTAATCTTAGTGGCAGAATTGTCCACAAAAATGAACATAACTTCAAGGAAGAGACTGATCAATTCATCCAAAAAAGGAAAGAGTTATTGTGGGAGAATAAAGGTATTGTGTGGTCTTCCATTCCCCACCCTTGGGACACTACGATTGTCCCTATCCTCCAGTATATTTCTATGGATAATCCCAATAGACACCTGACTGATTACAACCTCACCTTTGTAAACCACCTACGTGATGTCCATCCCATCAATGTCCCAGAGTTTCTCTTTCGGTCCATCTCCATTACTATTACCAATTTTATAGCGAGCAAGTCTCCCAAGCACCCTCGCCATCAAGGCATTTTCCTGGTTCTTTACAAGTATGCTCTTGCCCACCAAGTCTCAGGCAACATATCCTCCAAAAATCCCTCCCTAGACCATCTTTCTGATCAAGTCCTCAATGTTGGCTCATCTCTACCTCAATCCCCCAACCATGCCACTTCATCCCCATCCTAGCCCCTGGTCGACTGCCAATCGGCACCGCATGCTTCCCCCCACTTAGGTAACATAAGCCACTCCCTAAAGCAAGCAAGCCTCCCCTATGGAAAATTAGTCTCAGTGGGGCAAAAGACTTCACCCTAAGTGGAAGTTAGTCTGGCCTCCCTAGAATAGGAGGAATCCTAAACATCTGTCTACACCTAACCCAAGCGACAATTAGTCATTCCACGACATCACCAGTGATGATGAAGACTTCCAGGAAGAGAGTCAGGATGATGGCCAGGATCAAAACCAAGAAGAAACATTGAAGGAATACCAAAGGGATCACTAGGAAGACTGCATGACTCAAGATATGTTGCGTACAATTGCTATTAGCTGCATCCATGATGTTATCAAGCATTTTTAGACAGCGATGAACGTACTTTGTGAAGGTGGCAATTTCATATCAAGTGACATTGAAGAGATTAAGAGACTACCTACAATCCTTAAGACCCTCCTGCCCAGCGGGGATAGTGACAAGCATGAGAGGAAAAGCAAAGCCCAAAATTTTGGGATGTGAGCTAACTGATGGGTCAGGAGCCAGGGGCTACTATTTTTTTTGTTTCTGTCATGTTGTGTGACTCTAAGTTTCAGACTGCTTCAGGAAGGGCACCTTCGAGGGTGCCACTTGAAATTTTTTGGTTGTTTGTGTTTCTTTTTGGGTATAACTCTGATATGGGACTATGGGCCATTCGGCCATAACTGAACCTTATGTAGAAAGGGGCGGGACCCTTCAACCCATAAAGTAAATAAAACTACTTTTACCTACCAAAAAAAAATAATGTTACAAGAACACTTTTGGAAATATGTTTGAGAAGAAAGAACTAAAAGATAAAATTTCAAAATCCAAAAAGGTGATCATAATAATCAAAGCTTAGAGGAAAAGGAGTTTCTTAGTGAATATCATAATATTTTGAGTAAGAGAAATTCTAGAGATTAAATCAAGATAAACTTGGTTAAAAGGAGATAAAAATACAAATATTTTTCATAGGATGGCTATATTTCAAAGATAAACATCCAAAATTAGTAGAATTTAATCAATAGAAGGGGTTTGGACTGAAGATCAAAGTGAAATTAGAAAAGAGGTAAAGTATTTTCTATCAAAATATTCTAGGATAAGAGGAGACTGAAGTTCTTAATGATAAAATTCTTCAAGATGTACCTTCAATTATAATGAATGAAGACAATAGGAAACTTATGGAGCCTATTACTATAGAAGAAGTTCATTTAGAGATTTTATCTTTTAATAAGGATAAATACCCAGGTACAGATGGGCTCTCTGTAGTTTTTATCAACAAAATTGGGATATAGCGAAGCATTCTTTATTGGTGGTAATGGAATAGTTTAGGGTAAAATAATACACACCTTATAAAATAAATGCAACATATCTTACCCTAATTCCAAAAAATAAGGATGTAAAATTATTTGATTCTTTTAGACCCATAAGACTATGTAGTATGGCATATATGATTATCTCCAAAGTTAGGGTGAATCTATTAAGGCCATTGGTAGACACAATTTACAAAAGAGTAAGGAGGATTTGTGAAAGAGAGATTAATTTTGGATGGGATCATAGTAGTTCATAAAGTTATACTTTAAACAACTTCAATAAAAGAGAAAGTAATGATATTAAAAATTGATATGAGTAAATCCTATGATAGGGTTAAATGAGATTTTTTTTTGTAGTTTTAAAAAAGTTTGGATTTAGGAAGAAATGGGTTAGATGGATTAAAGCTTGTGTCTCTACAATTTCTTATTTAGTGTTGGTCAATGGGTTAGTAACAAAATATTTTAAAGCCAAGAGAGGCCTTAGACAAGGATATCCTCTATCTCCTTATTTGTTCATTCTTATGGTAGAGGTTCTGAGTAGGAACTTAAAGAAGGCTTACAAAGATGGGCTTATAAGTGGACTTAAGGTTAGTAATAACATAAAAAAAAACACCCACAACAATTTATAGATGATTGTATACACAAAAAAATGATCCACCCAAGTGAGTCATTTTCCTTAGAACCTTAGAGAGACCCTATAGCTTGCCCAAGTGCAAGTTTGGACATATCTTTTCTCCTCTTTTCTCTTTTTTTTCCTAGTTTTTCTAAAATTGCGATCGACCCTTATGGGGTGTGATTTCAGCAAGTTAGGGTTTCTCTTAGAAAATTTATTTTTTGAGATGACTTCTTTAAAGTCAATCCTCCATTAGGGTTTTACCACCTATTTGTGTTTCAATTTCCTTATAAATAGAGGCTTTTTTATCTCCTTTTCAACAAAAGATATAAGAAAGAAGCAATAACTAGCATGACAACTAACAAGCTAAGAAATTAATCATGAATTTTTTTGCAAGTTTTTCACATGCTCTTCAAGTGATCTTTGGAAAGTGTCTTCTGGTGTTATTCTACTATAATATTGATTTACTACCCTTGGTGGATAAGTGTTGGAGCCTTGAGGAGGAGTCAACCATATTGTGGAGGTCTTCATCCTTTTGTCTGCCTCTTTTGCTACCTCCATGTTGTTTCACAAATTTTATCATTCCTAGGCTTAATTATATTTTATTTTCACTCATTTTACATTGATCTACAATTTTATTTAACCTATTATAAAATTATACCTCGTATTTACAGGGTGTGATTTCGATAGAGCTAATATTGTAGATATCATGTACAAGGTATGATTTTTGTTGCATCAAGTTTAGGGTTAAGATTCACTCCTAAATCCTAGGTCTATGTTTGCATGTTGCATTAGGATATAATTTTACTATTTACATTTTTTTTGCATTGTTCTATTTCATTGTATTTTGTTTGTCCATTTTCAAGAAAGTCCAACATTCTCTCTTGATTTCTAAAGGTCAACTAAAAGGACCTAGAGGGCTTGACTACTGTGCTTCCAAGCTCTACTACACAACGACCTAAGAAGACCTCCTAATGTTGATCATATTTTTTAGGGTTTTGTAAAAGCTATTTTGTAGGTTGAAGTTGTAGGATATTTTTGGACACAAGATAAAGCTTGGATCAAACATCATTTCAAGTAAGTACCCTAGTATATCTCTAGGATATTTGTTGATTGATTTTATTCATTTATGCTCAAACCCATATATAAATAAAAGGAAAGCATTTGATCATATTTTAGGTATTTGAAAGGATAAGAGCATATAATGTGCATCTAGGGTTTAGCTTTGTTTGTGCATTTCACTTGTGCCTTTGATCAAAAGAAAAGTAATTTCATTAAGGTAGCTTAGGGTTAGATATCATTGAATCAAATATTGAATCAAAGAATCATACTAAGGTTAGATATTTTCTTCTTGCATCTTGTATGTCTTGCATTGCTCTTTTATTTGCATAGTTTGGTTTATAGAAGCCAGATATAAGTGATTGCTTAATTGAAAAAAATAAACATTCTCACCCAAAATTGGAGTTAGTCCTAATTTTATTCTTGGTGAACCCTTTTCCTCGTCCACCAAGTGTAGATAATATAACAACCACTATGGTCACCTTAGCTCCTAGTGGATCTAGTCAAGAATCGTATGTGATGCATAGTTTTTCCCCTCTACATATTTGGTGAACCCGACTTGAAAACACATCTTAGTGGCCAAGATAGAAAGCCTCTTATTTTACTTTTTTTTTTGAAAACTTAAACAAGACCACTAATTTTGTTTGCTTAGACATACACAAATATTTAAAAATATTTGAAGAATATTCTTATGTGTATTTCCTTATTTTTCTCCTCTATCATTTCATTTATCCTAATGGCTATGTTTCTTAGGATTCACTGAAGGCATTTGGAATTTGATAAAATTTTTCAATAAGATAATAAGAGTGATAGGGAGAATCCTATTCTTGATGTAGAAGAGCAAGAAAATGTGGAAACTGATACTAACTATGGTCCCCTTGAGGGGTGTAATGGTGGCTTCACTTTGACATCATTTGATCATGTTTGGGGTTTCATGAAATGCCAAAGGGTGGCTTTGCTCAAAGCTATTGAGCATGAAGCTCAACTTGAAAGGGGTGATACTCCTCCTCCAACCATTTCTCCTAGAAATATTCAAGATAACCCTTTGTTTGAATCTTCACATCATGTCATTAAAATGGTATTATCAACTACCTAATCATTCTTTGTAGAATATTGAAGAGATAGCTAAATTGTTTGTTCAACAATTTAGGGCTTATTTTTAAAATAACGTGACTATGAAATATATCTATATGTTAAAATAAAGTAAAGATAAAATATTTTCAGAACTTTTGTCTTGTTGGAGGAGTCTACTTAGACACTTGAGATCAACCTTATCTCCTCTGTACATGCTGAAGATATTTATTGGGAATTTACAAGAATAAATATCTTATGCATTGGAAACAATAATTATCACATATTTTGATCAAGCAATAGATCTAGTAAGAAGGGTAGAGCAAGCCCTTATCATAAGAGGTCAACTTAAAGTAAGAGAAGATAGGACCACTAAGACAGAGTATAAGAACAAGCATGTGGTTGGTGATGGGGTAATAGATAGTAGATTTGTTAATAGTGTTGTTAACACCCTACAAAAAATGGTGCTTTACCAAGACTCAACATACCTATGATAGTATTCCTAAAGAAAATTCTAAAAGCTAACATGATTGACTTGCCACCTATAAGGTAACCTGATACCACAACTAATTGGTATAAATTTGGTCAACACTATGAGTACCATAGGGTAGAGGGGTATTTGAAAAACTCTTGTAAGAGGTTGAAACATGTCATTCAAGACTTAATTGATGAATATCACCTTGTTATAGAGGGTCCTCAATCCAATCCTCCAACAAATAATCAACCTCCTACACAATAAACATCCACAACAAATCAAGATATGGGGATCTTCCAATTTTTTATTTAGTGTTGGTCAATGGGTTACTAACAAAATATTTTAAAGCCAAGAGAGGCCTTAGACAAGGATATCCTCTATCTCCTTATTTGTTGATTCTTATGGTAGAGGTTCTAAGTAGGAACTTAAATAAGGCTTACAAATATGGGCTTATAAGTGGACTTAAGGTTAGTAATAATATAAAAATCAACACCTACAACAATTTATAGATGATTGTATACACAAAAAAATGATCCACCCAAGTGAGTCATTTTCATTAGAACCTTAGAGAGGCCCTCTAGCTTGCCCAAGTGCAAGTTTGGACATATATTTTCTCCTCTTTTCTCTTTTTTTCCTAGTTTTTCTAAAATTGCGGTCGACCCTTATGGGGTGTGATTTTAGCAAGTTAGGGTTTCTCTTAGAAAATTCATTTTTTGAGATGACTTCTTTAAAGTCAATATTCCCTTAGGGTTTTACCACCTATTTGTGTTTCAATTTTATTTATAAATAGAGGATTTTTTATCTCCTTTTCAATGAAAGATATAAAAAAGAAGAAATAACTAGCATGACAATTGACAAGCTAAGAAGTTAATCATGAATTCATTTGTAAGTTTTTCACATGCTCTTCAAGTGATCTTTGGCAAGTGTCTTCTGGTATTATTCTACTACATTGTTGATTTGCTACCCTTGGTGGAAAAGTGTTGGAGCCTTGAGGAGGAGTCAACCATCTTTTGGAGGTCGTCACCCTTTTGTCTGACTCTTTAACTACCACCACGTTGTTTCACATTTTTTATTATTCCTAGGCTATTAATTATATTTTGTTTTCAATAATTTTACATTGATCTACAATTTTATTTGACCTACTGCAAAATCATGCCTCGTATTTATAGGGTATGATTTCGGTAGAGCTAAGATCATGGATTGCATGTACAAGGTATGATTTTGGTTGCATCAAATTTAGGGTTAATATTCACTCCCAAATCCTAGGTCTATGTTTGCATGTTGCATTAGGATATAATATTACTATTTACATTTTTTTTTGCACTGTTCTATTTCATTGTATTCTGTTGGTCCATTTTCAAGAAAGGCCAACATTCACTCTTGAATTATAAAGGTCAACTAAAAGGACCTAGAGGGCTTTACTGTTGTGCTCATAAGCTCTGCTACACAACGACCTAAGAAGATCCCCTAATATTGATCATATTTTCTAGGGTTTTGTAAAAGTTATTTTTGTAGGTTGAAGTTGCAGGATATTTCTGGATACAAGATAAGGCTTAGATCAAATATCATTTCAAGTAAGTACCCTAGTATATCTCTAGGATATTTGTTGATTGATTTTTTTCATTTTTGGTCAAACCCATAATATAAATAAAAGAAAAGAATTTGATCATATTTTAGGTATTTGAAAGGATAAAAGCATATAATGTGCATATAGGGTTTAGCATTGTTTATGCATTTCACTTATACTTTTGATCAAAAGAAATGTAAATTTCATTAAGGTAGCTTAGGGTTAGATATCATTGAATCAATGAATCATACTAATATTGGATACTCTATTCTTGCATCTTGTATGTCTTGCATTGCTCTTTTATTTACATAGTTTGGTTTATATAATCTAGACATAGGTGATTGCTTAATTGAATAAATTAAACATTTTCACCCAAACTTGGAGTTAGTCCTAAAATCATTCTTGGTGAACCCTTTTCCTTGTCCACCAAGTGTAGAGAATATAACAGCCACTGTGGTCACCTCAGCTCCTAGTGGATCCAGTCAAGAATCATATGCGGTGCATAGTTTTCCTCCTCTACATATTTGGTGAACCCGACGTGAAAACACGTATTAGTGGCCAAGATAGAAAGCCTCTTATTTTGCTTTTTTCTTGAAAAATTAAACAAGACCACTAATTTTGTTTTCTTAGAAATAGAAAAATATTTAAAAATATTTGAATAATCTTCATATGTGTATTTCCTTATTTTTCTCCTCTATCCTTTCATTTCTCCTAATGGCTATGTTTCTTAGGATTTAATGAAGGCATTTGGAATTTGATCAAATTTTTCAAGAAGATAATAAGATTGATAGGGAGAATCCCATTCTTGAATTAGAAGAGCAAGAACATGTGGAAACTGATACTAACTATGGTCCCCTTGAGGGGCCTAAAAGTGGCTTCACTTTGATATCATTTGATCATGTTTGGGGTTTCATGAAATGCCATAGGGTTGCTTTGATCAAAGCTATGGAGCATGAAGCTCAGCTTGAAAGGGGTAAGACTCCTCATCCAACCATTTCTCCTAGAAATATTCATGATAACCCTTTGCTTGAATATTCACATCATAGTAATCCATTACGTCAATAAACATATGCTACTACTGTAACCACAAATATTAGAAAAGTTCTACAAGTACCTCCAACTAGTAGTACATATCAATATTATGTTCAATTTCCTCCTCATTCTACTCATATTAATATTTATGCTTTTGTTCCACCAAATGTCAGTTACCCTCCACAATAATATACCACATATCACAACCCATAACATAACAGTGTCAATACCTCCAACGTAGGTCAAGTTTCCTTTCAAAAACCTACCTATACTTATCCCTTAGGGAACATAGGGGTATTTCACAATAATAATACTAAAATATAAAGTTTAAATAATGTGGTGAAATAATTGGTTTCAAGAGTGGATATGATTCAATCTCCTAGTTTCACCTATAATTATAAAGAAATTTACAATCAACCCCTAGGTCCTATTGTTGCCTCTAGGCCCTTCCCTAAGAATTTTCCAATATTGGTATTACCTATCTATAAGGGAACAAAAAATCTAGTTGAGCACTTAAGGATGTTCGTGATGGTTTACCAAGACTCAAAATACCTATGATAGTGGTCCTAAAGCAACTTCTAGAAGCTAACATGATTGAGTTGCCACCTATAAGGTAACCTGATACCACAACTAATTGGTATAAATATGGTCAATACTATGAGTACCATAGGGTAGAGGGGCACTTGAAAAACTCTTGTAAGAGGTTGAAACATGTCATTTAAGACTTAATTGATGAAGATAACCTTATTATAGAGGGTACTCAATCCAATCCTCCAACAAAAAATAAACCTCCTAAACAATAAACATCCACAAAAAATCAAGATATGGGGATCTTCTAAGATTCCCTCCCTAACCATGGTTAAGAAGCAAATAATAAAGTATCATATAATAATGTGCTCCTCCCTACAACAATATGGTTGGTATGGTAGAAATAATTACAAGACAACAAGTACAAATTCAACTGACTCAATAATCCCAACAAGAGACAAGATCTTCATCCAATCCACCTTCGAAACCTCCCTTAGTTTTGAAGAATGCACAAAAAATGAGCATGAGTAGAAAGCCCACATTTAGTGTTGAAACCTCAAACTAAAGTCTCCTTTGACATTCAACAATAGTTAGCTGGTACCCCAACTTAGATCTCCCTCTTACATCTCTTACAAACTTCTCCTATTCATAGGTAAGCCTTGTTGGAGTTCCTAAGACAACAATATGTTCCTTTAGACATTTATCTTAGTGTCATGGTTAATGTTGTAGGTTCTCTTGGGATACATCACATCATATTTTTAGATGACAATATGCCTTATTTAGAATTACAAGAGAATTCATTCCTCTACATCATTGCATTTATTGGGGAAAATTTTGTCAAATGAATATTGATTGACAATAATTCTTCCATTAATTTATGTACTTATAAAATTTTCCAAAATTTTGGATTAAAAGAGGAAGATCTAACTATATCTAATATCTTCATCAAAACTTTCAACAATGAGTCCCAAGAGGCTTGTGGTGTTATATCTCTCCCTAGGGTCAGACCTAAGATCTTAGATACCTTGCTCTATATGGTGTCTTACCTTGCATCTTTTAAAATACTTCTTGGATGCCCTTGGATCATGCGATGAGGGTTGTCCCTTCCACTCTTCATCAATGTATGAAATTCAAACTTAAGACTCAACTTATCACTATTCTAGGTGACCTCCATCCATTTGAATATCATTCAATGGTTGAAAAAGCTCAATGCAGTCTTAATTTATGCCCATAAATTTCCTCATCTCACATAACTAAACAGTTTGAAAATATTAAAGTGAGTGAGGAACCAATAATCAATGTTTCATCATGGGATCAAGTTAATCCATTTATTCAAGGACCTCTTCTAGATCTTTCCAAACTACCACCTTCCCTAAGGACTATGGGTTTACCTTGTAAGAAGGGTGAATTTGTACACATTGGCAATTGTACCTTTATCTTCACATATACAAAATTCAAAGAAAATATCTGTGGTAGCAACCTCTATCCTATAGAGCATTATTTTGCCTATTGTTACTTATCCAATAATTACCCACTCCCAAAATAGATCCTATCTAGCATAGGATATATAGGTAAAGGTTTCGAGCCATAACAAAGAGGCAATCAAGATCCTTTAGATGTTAAGATTTGTCCTGGGAGATGTGGCATAGGCTGCATACACCAAATAAACCAACCTTTATCATTTGATTATTATGATAACCTTATTACTTATGCTAAATATTTAGATTTTCAAGGCTTGAAGTAGAGTGATGAGGATGAGGGTCCCTCTTAACCCTTAGATATTTTGTTTTACAATATGGTAAATTTGGTGCATCCTAAGCTAGGTGTGACTCCAAAGGAGCGTGTTAAAGAGGATACCCCTTGTGATATGAATCATGAGGATATCCTCTAGAATAACTTTTTCCTTTGATGAGTCTATCCCTTGTGCTACACATGTTTAGTCTTCTTGTCCTTAGGAGGACCTTGTTCCTCTATCTCATAGAGACCTTGCAAAGTTGGGGATCTCTCCCCTTTTCATAAAAAAGTATGGCACAATTCAATTTTGAAATTAATTTTTTTCAATGACTTTCAAAGAATATGTTGTGGATGATCCTCTTTGTAATATGAATCATGAAAGTATCCTATATCATAGCCCTTTATTTGATGGTTCGGTTCCTTGCAATACCATCATTTTTGTTAAAATAGGTGGTACAATCAAAATATGTGCCAAATTCAAATACTTAAAACATTAATTTAAATATACATATAAATAATAATAAAATATACCTATAAGATTACTATGCATGAATTTACACTTTCATCTAGTTTAGTTCACATTTTGCATCTAGTTTGCTTAATTCATACTGCATGACTGCCTATCATACCTTACACATTTTTCCTAACATTCTGTTCCACTTTACATTTTTCTTGTCACACAATTGCATTGCTGCTTGTTCATTATTGTATGGCTACTTGATCATATATATTCTTGGGGATTTTATGACAATTTTAAGTGATGACACCTAGTCAGGTCATAGCTCACATGCATTGCACTCTCACTAGGACTCTGATGCCTAGTGAATCCCCAACCTAGGTCCTATTACCATGCATCTTCATCCTTGCATTCATCCATACCATCTTCTCTTCTCCATTTTATTTTATATTACTTGACCTTGAAAGTTCTAAATGATCATCAATATCTCTCCAAGTCAAAGGATATAGTTCTTTTGTATATCCTTATCCTTTGCATGTTTTTCCTTCTTTATTTTGTCAAGAAAAGGATATAATTTCTTTGGTTTCACTTGATTTTTTTTATGACTTAGTGATCCTTGTGATATGGGGTAGATACCACATGAATATCATATATGGTGTTCACACAACCACTATCTTACACATAATACTTACCCATTAAAAATTTAAGGTAGATGCACACACTCACTTCTTATTTTACTTTGTTTGAATTATCCATACACCTTCTTGCACACACCACACTCCTATTAGGTAGTACTCACTTTGATACATCATTCACACCCAAAAAACCCCATATGATATATCTTCATGTCCACACACAAGGGGTAACCTCCATCTCGATCATTTTCGAGCATACATCCCAACAGGTATCTCTTTCTCTTTGACCATATTAGTGATAACTACATACATAGTGGGTATCACTCCATGCTTGATCATATTTTGCAAGTATAACACCCTTATGGGATAGCTTCATGGCCACACACAAGAGTGAACCTCCATCTTGGTCATTTACAAGCATACATCCCTATAGGGTTCTACTCCACTCTTTTGTTTCTCACTTAATCTATGTTGTTTGATCACACTGATATAGGTTCGATCTGTGATGTCTCAAATACCATATTTTAAGACCCCTTCTCTATTTATTGAACTTTTTCTCCTTCCATATATTATTTTTCATTCTTCTATGTTCTTTTCTCCCTTCTCTTTATTTTTGAGATCATACTTCGTTCTTATGGGTCATGATTTTATTCTTTACTGATATTGCGGTCCATTTTTATGGGGTATAATTTTTGCTAGAGAGGTCCAACTAGTTCACCTCTCTCCTAAGGTAATCTACCTCCACCTATGCCACATCATACTTGGTCTCTACTATGCTCAAGGCTCTCTATAGACCTTCGACCCTCTTGACCCTATCCTCTTAGAGTAGGTCCATATCCCTCTATAAGGTCACTATCTAAGCCTACAATGTCTCTATCCCTCTGCTTGGGTCCTCCTAACCCGTATTATTTCTCAGGCTAACTATTATTGATGTAGAGGCCTCTTCGATCGCTCTGCTTGGCCCTACTCTGGTCATCATGGAGGTAACTCCTAATGCCCTTGCCTTCCTAGTCCTAATAGTGGTGGTGATTGCTACAACTATCTTTACTCAAACTTGTATCTACCTTTATTTTGGGTCTCCCTAATCCTAACCCTACCACTTCATGGACCATCGAGTGGTCTCTTGCAGTGCTAGCTACATTTTTTGATCCATAATCTACTATCTCTATAATGGTACTAGTGGGGATATCCTCGAGGGCATGAAATCCATGTACCATATATATTACTTGAGATCCACCCTAAAATTATCCACCCCTAGATCCACATAGAGTAGGTCATCCAGGTCCTTCTCTACCCATCTACCCATATTGGGATACCTTATAACTCTTGATGGGTCCCTCTGTGCCTACCTATAATTGTAGTCTATTAAGTTTGAGATCTCTTGAAAGATACCAAACTGCCACTAGAATTGTTCAAATATAAAAATCTCTAGCTCTCCCCTCTCTATAGAGACCCACCTGATCTTCCTCACCCTAGCTAACTCCTCTGTGTCCTCTATCCACATAGGGTGTAGACACCATGGTTGCTATACAATATTGTGCTCTTGCAACTCATCTATCACTTGCATCCCTAGTGGTAGGTTACTATCATATGTCCTATGGACTCACTTGTAGCTTCTAGCCCATATATATGTTGTTGGTTGCTTTAGGTTGGGAAACAACCTAGAAGTGTATAAGGTCTTTGCACTTATATGTAATCCTCACACCACAACTAGAGCAAGGTTGTGCAAACCATATCTGTATACCATTTGTACATGCCATGGTATAATATCCTATACAATTGGCATGGACCCTATATGAATCTAACTCCTTTATTATTCATGTTTGCCACTACCTCTACCAATACCCATGGAAGGTATCACTAACTAGTGTGAATTACTAGAAACCCCACCACCATACCATAAAGCATGGTCATCAAAGAATCATCCTCGTAGCTCTCCACCATCTCATCAAATGAGATCTCACTCTATTGGACCTAGTGGACCCAACCTCTAGATAATATTTGTAATATGGCCTGCTACCCTCATGCCCTATAACCGATATCCCTAATGGGGATATGCAAGATGTGCCACACATCCTCCAATGTGATTGTCATCTCCCCTATCAGTAACCAAAAAGTTTATAATTCTGGATACTATCTCTCCATTGACGCTATAAGTAGCGCTCAATTTGCCTCAACCTAGGGTATCTCCACTAGGTGATGTAGCTCCACTACCTATAGAGTGCCTCACTCTACCAATGAGAGGCCTTCTAGCTCCACCTCCAAGGAGCTTGGTCGCCACTCATGACTCTCAAGTATGTCATGTTGCATCCAAAAACAAAAATAAAATTTTAAATTAGTTCAACATGCATAATCAATCAAACTTGCAAAATCAAATCTTTGCTTGTCTAGTCTAGTTGGTTTCCTCTCTTCTCTCTTTTTCCTCAATTTTTCTTCTTGGTTTATTTTTCTTTTTGTTATTTATTTCTATAAAATTAGGTCCCTCTAGTTTTGAGTATGATTTTGTCCTTCTCCTTTCACCAAATTGTGCCCCTTGTTCATAGGGCATAGTTTTGTGAAATCATACCCTACAATATTGGGGTATGATTTTGATCACTATAATGAACTAGTTGAAATTATGATTGAACCCCAAAATTATGTTGGGGTCATGCATGGTGATTTTGAAAAAATAGTTCAAAAAGGACCTAAAATCTAACCTAACCTAATCTAGAGGGAGGATTTTAGCCCTTACCCATGCTCGTTCCTTTGCTACGCCAGCCTTGCTCCTTGCAAAAGCTGAATGGTGTACAGGTAGCACCGTTTTTTCCTTTTCTAAAGATACCTATTCTTCTTCTTTGTGTAGTGAAAATTAATTAGGGTTTTCACACCCTTTTTGCCATTTTATTCTTATTTTCATACCTTTTCTCTCCTTTATGTTTCGCTATTTTTGCTCTCTATTATTCTATGTTTACCATTTCGAGTTTCATTAGGAATTTCACATTCCTTTAAAAAATCGAGAGACCCTGGCCTAAGAGGCATAAATATTCCTAATACCTCAATTTGCATTAAAAATACAAAAATATCTAGAATGACATCATTTTGCAACTAGCTACCCCCTTTTTTTTGTTGTTCTTTGCCTGTAGGCGTCTACATCTTTCTTTGATGCATTTATTAGGCCATAAATGCATCAAAGAAGGGGTAAAATGTAGACATAAAAAATTGACCCACCCAAGTGAGTAATTTTCCCTAGAACCTTAGAGAGACCCTCCAACTTGCCCAAGTGCAAGTTTGGACCTCTCTTCTCCCCTATTTTCTCTTTTTTTTCTTAGTTTTGCCAAAATCACGGTCTAATCTTATGGGGTGTAATTTCAGCAAGTTAGGATTTTCTCTTAGAAAATTTGACTTTTGAACCGAATTATTTAAAGTCGGTCCTCCCTTAAGGTTTTCCTACCCATTTGTGTTTCAAATCCCTTATAAATAGAGGGTTTTTGATCTCCTTTTAAATTAAATATGTAAAAAATAAGCAATAAATAACATGACAATTGATAAGATAAGAAGTTAATCATGAATTCTTTTGCATGTTTTTCACATTTTCTTTGAGTGATCTTTGGTAAGTATTTTCTGGTGTTACTTTATTACATTGTTGATTTGCTGCCATTGGTGGACAAGTATTGGATCCTTGAGGAGGAGTCAACCATATTGTGGAGGTCTTCATCCTTCTGTCTACCTATTTTTCTAACACTAGATTGTTTCACACATTTTATCATTACTATGTTATTAATTACATTTTGTTTTTGCTCATTTCGCATCGATGTGCTATTTTATTTGTCCTGTTAAGAAATCATACCCCATATTTATAGGCTATGATTTTGATAGAGCCAAGACCATGAACACCCCGTACAGGGTATGATTTTGGCTATATCAAGTTTAGAGGCAAGATTCACTCCCAAACCTTAGGTCTATGTTTACATGTTGCATTTTAGGACATAATACTGTTGTTTACATTCTATTTTCTACATTGTTTTTTTTTTCATTTTGTTTATCCATTTCCAAGAAAGTTTAACATTCACTCTTGATTTATAAAGGTCAACTAAAATGACCTAGGAGGGTTGACTATTGTGCTCTCAATATTTTCTACACAATGACCTAATTAGACCCTCTAATGTTGATCATATTTTCTAGGGTTTTGTAAAAGCTAGTTTTGTAGGTTGAAGCTGCAAGATATTTTTGGACATAAGATAAAGCTTGGATCAAACATTTATTCAAGTACCCTAGTATATATCTAGGCTATTTGTTGATTGCTTTTGTTCATTTCTATTAAAACCTAAAATATAAATAAAAGGAAAATTATTTGATCATATTTTAGGTATTTGAAAGGATAAGAGCATATAGTGTGCATCTAAGGTTTAGCCTTGTCTATGCATTTCACTTGTTCCCTTCATAAATTTTTTTTTTTTTATTAATACAACTTCAAATTAGACATCATGGAATCAAAGAATCATACTAGGATTAGATATTGTCTTCTTGCATCTTGTATGTCTTGCATCACTCTTATATTTCCATAGTTTGGTTTATAGAGGCCAAAGATAGGTGATTGCTTAATTAAACAAATTAAATATTTCCACCCCAAGCTTGGAAAGAGTCCTAAAACCATTCTTAGTGAACCTTTTTCCTCATCCATCGAGTGTAGATAATATAAAAACCATCGCAATCACCTCGACTTCTAGCAGATATAGTCAAGAATCGTACATGATGCGTAGTTTTCCTCCTCTACAATGATACAACCCTTTTTAGAAGGGAAAGGCTAAATGAGGCCAGAGCTTTAAACATTTTTAAAGGAATACAAAAGGGCATCAGGGAAAAAATTTAATAGGACAAAATATAAGATTTACTTCCTTAACACTCTAGCTAATATCAAAGCAAGAATTTATAGGTTACTTAAAATGGAGGAGGAAAATTTACCAATAACTTATCTAGGGATGCACATATTGGAGGGGAGAATGAGGACAAAATTATGGAATCCAATTATTATTAAAGTTCAAAATAAACTACCAACTTGGAAAGGTACATGGTTATCATTAGCAGAAAGAGTGTAGTTAATTAAGTTAGTCTTACAGGCCATTCCAACATATTATATATCATTGTATAATATGCCAAAATTAGTTGAAAAAAGTTTAATCTATATTATGTGATATTTTTAATGGTTAGGTTTACAAGATAAAAGAAAATTTCCTTTGGTGAAATGGAGCATGGTGTGTGATGATAAAACTAAGGGAAGTCTTGGGTTAAGAGTTATTATAGATGTGAAATTAGCTCTTAAGGGAAAATTAATCTTGAGATTGTACAAAGGGAGTCAAAGACAATGGGAAAGAATTCTTCTAAGTATTTTGAGCCCAATGAACCAAGTTTAATATTTTAGTGCATTATCTCTATGAAATGGTTCTGCTCTTTGGAATGGTTTAAAAAAATATATTGATCTAATGATTAAAGGTTTACAATGGGTGGTGGGAACTAGAGAAAAAAATTCTATTTGGATGAATACTTGGTTTGATAAAAAACACTCAATTTAGATCCACTTTTGAAACCTTGGATGAGATTTATTCAAGATAAATATGGTGATAGGGTTTCAAATATTTTCTACAAGGATTAGGAAGGAAGATAAAAATGGAAAGAATATTTTTTTATGAGTATAAAAGACATTTATGCTAGGAGGAAATTGAATAGAAAGATAACAACTATCATTATTTTGAGAGGATCCAAGGATAAATTGATTTGGGAGTTGAATAGCTTAGGAGAATACACAACAATAGGTGGATATAATATAAAAACCCAAAAAAGTAGTAATATCACTAGAATATGAAGAAATATTTGGGATAGACCAAGCATTCCTAAAGTCAAAATGTTTATTTGGCTAGTAGATAATAGAAGAATTTTATCCTGGGAAAAACTTATGAAAAGGGGTTTTAGTGGCTCCTCTCAATGTGTTCTTTGTAAAAAGAAGGAGAGTATAGACCATCTCTTGGGATATTGCTCAATAGTCTAGAAACTATGGCAATTGATTCTTAATATATTTGGTCTATGCATGGTGATGAATATTAGAATTGAATATTGGTTACAACAATGGTAGAGCACTTATAAAAGTGAGGCTTTACAAATAATATGGGATATATCAAAATATACAATACTTTGGACTGTATGGCTAGAAAGCAATAGAAGAATATTAAAGGAAATGAAAGCAATTTAGAGGTAATAAAAATGAAGATATGTTTAGCCATAGAGGAGTCTAAACCAACCTATCAACTCACCCAATCCCTAATATGGAAGCAGAGAGCCTTGATAGGTGGTATCAAGCCATTATATGGAATTATGATGTTGGGTACATGAGAAGCAAAAATAAGGAAAAAAATATAAAGTGAAAACCACGAGATGTGGGTTTGGTTAACTTGAATTTTTATGGAGCATATAAGGGAAATACATGACTTGCACGATGAGGAGTAATTATAAATAATAGAGGAGATATTTTGTCTCATTATGCTTTCAATAGTGGATTTAAGACTAATAATGAAGTTGAATGTTGGGAGGATTTAGAAGGATTAAAAATATGCAAACAAATTAACTAGAATAGAGTATGGATGAAAGGTGATTCTCACAGAGTAATAAATGTAATTTTGAGGAAAGCAAAGGCTCCATGGAACATACAAGATATAATTGTGGAAATTCAAGATCTTTCTAAAGAGTTTGAAGAAATTAGGTTTACACATACATTAAGGGAAGGAAAAAATGTGTAGATAGGCTAGACAATAGAGGGGTTTTTATTGAGGATCGTGAAGTTAAATTCTCCTTTCTATGGTTAGAGGAAGTAGTAAGTTTAGTTGAAATTGACAAGAAAATATTGATTGCTTGAATCAAATAATGATTAATATTTAATTTAATATTTTCCATTGATAATACCTGCTTTATTTTATTACAATAATGCATTTTCATATAAACTATTTATTATAATTTTTTTGGTTGCACTTGTGTTTTAGGAAGGAAACTAGCAATCCATATTTGGTAAAGCGGACTATGATAGTGTGATGTTTTGGAAATATTAATTTATGAAGATGCAATGCGTAGATAGTAGAGGTGAAGTTTTGGTATTGTAAAGGCTGCTATAGAAAAATGTCAAGAAGGATGTTGAATTATAGAATATTTGTATTCATACAAATAATTGAAAAGATCCAAAAACTAAAAATCAAGAATTCAAACCTTTTATGTAAAATGATGTAGGGTTCTAGCTATAGCATCTCAATTGATATGAGAATTGTATCTATTTGTAAAATATCAAGATCCAAATAAGAGCATTGTAATTTGTCAAGGGTGGGATACCTGAGTAAAACCCCTTATTATCCAACCAAAAGAAAGAGGGGGACAAAGCCCATTAATAAAAATAAAAAGTTATGATAAAAATGATATCATGGAATATTTTAGGTATAAATAAGACCCTTAAAAAAAGAGTTATTATGGAATTCATTAGTTGTTATAGTCTTGAGTTTATTTTAATACAAGAAATAAAACTAAATAGTGACAAATGTAAGGATGCTTTTAGAAATATTTGGAAGAGGGGTGATTGTATAGAAGTTTTTTCTATAAGATATTCAAGAAATATTGCAACAATACAAGTTAAATGTAAATAATATGGATAATCATTAAAAGAAAAAAGTAATTGGATTGTTGGGCTATTTTACAAGAAAGAGGAAAACATCAAAGTCAAGGTTATAAACATATATGCTTTAATTATAGTTACTTCTCATGAAATATGTTGGAAGGACATTAGAATATATTTGGCAAACACAATGATGATTTATAATTAAGATCTATGGATTCTTGGGGGTGACTTAAATGTAGTTCTATATTTTTTGGAAAAGAAGAGTGGTATTTCTTGCCAAATCCTTCTTATTTTTGGGCTTATTGTTGAATGGTGAGAATTGTCCAAATTTATTTATTTTAGGAGTTATTCCTTCTTGCAATATTCTACCTTGAGCTTTCTTCAAATATTCTCTAATGGCCACTTCTTCAAATTTTTAAATAGGGCTTCTTCTAGCCTTCTTCTTTCTCCTTCCAAGTTTACTTGAGACCTCTTCTCTTGGGTATTCAAATTTTTTAGCTTCAAATATTCAATAGGACTTTTTCTTAGTCCTCCATTATTTTCAATCTTTAATATTCTAGCTTCCAAATATGGAAGTTTTTCAATGGGACCTTTTTCTTGGGTCTTCCTCCTCTAGAGTTGCTTTCTTCTTTCTTAATTTTGCAATTTGCAGTTTTTAATCTTCTATGGGGATCTCCTTCTTGGGACTCCTTGATATCCAATCTTCAATAGGGCTCCTTTGGCCTCTTCCTCTATTCTCAATATTCAATCTTAAATTCTACAAATATTTCAAATTTTGCAATGAGATCTTTTTCCTTAGACCTCCAAATTCTTCAATCTTTGACTTGTTGCTGTGAGTATTGAATTAATTCCAAAGAATATATTATTCCTATATATTGTAGGAATCTTCCCAATTTTTTTTAATAAATTCTTATTTGCAATAAAATATTAGAATATAATAATGCAAATTCTTCAAATATAAAAATAATGAACTTCACTAATTGATTTTTCAAACTAGTGGAATCAATGCTGAGTCCTAGTCTTCAAAAGTTTTGTTGTAACTTTGTGGAAAGACTAGCCAAAATGCAATTTCAAAAATTCTAAAAATGAGATCTTCCTATATCCTCTCAATCTCTCATTGTGGCTTTCACTATCTCCTATCAATCTACCTTGTGCTTTGATACCACTGTTAGCATTTGATGCTTAATACTTAATGAGATATCAACCACAAGGTATTAAATGAGCATGCAATATTAAATATATGATAATAAAAATATTCTAAGCATGTAAAAATCATGAGAAAATTCTATAACTACTCATAAAACAACCATTAATGAAAGCTCATGAAAATATTACATTGATAAAAATGGAGGTCTCAAAATCTCCATATTTCTTACATGCTCTATATTGTATCTACTACTACTCTACTCAATGCTCTCTAATTTTTCTTTATATCTCTCTCCAAATGCTTATACAAAGGTCAATATACAATGGATATAACTCTTGGCCTTACATATTCCTACGACTCTTCATATTCCTATTCTATAGACTCATGTGCACATGGACTATAGACTCATGTGCACATGGACAACATGCCCATTTACATCAATGCACATTCTAATAATACTTGTGCATTTATTACATTATATAAAGTAACTACTCAAATCCTAATATAATATTCTCACCTAATCTAAGGATGTATCCATTTTTGTACATTAAAATGTACCAAATAATGTAATATATTCCAAAACAAACATAGAGAAAGGAACACAAAAGTAGCTGGTTGAACTTCTTTTTACCAAATAACAAAATGATATTGGTAATACACAGGCGGGGTCAATAGCCCCTAATGAGACATGATTATCATCACATGGAATATAAGGGGTGCTAATATCCCCTCAAAGCAAAGGTGTATCAGGGACCTATGTTTAAGTAATAAGCCTTATATTATTTGTTTCCAACAAACTAAAATGATAAAAGAAGACATTTCAAAAACTATGAAAGCAGTGGGCAAGGTGTGAATGGGATGCTATGGATTCTGCAGGATCAACATGATGAATTCTAACTTGTTGGAATCCTTCTATAACCTTATATGTAACCATTCATAAAACCTTAGAACCTTAGAGAGACCCTCTATCTTGCCTAAGTGCAATTTTGGACATCTCTTTTCTCCTCTTTTCTATTTTTTTCTAGTTTTTCTAAAATCACGGTCGACCCTTATGGGGTGTGATTTCAGAAAGTTAGGGTTTCTATTAGAAAAACCAACTTTTGATATGACTTATTTAAAGTCAATCCTCCCTTAGGGTTTTACCACCTATTTGTATTTCAATTTTCTTATAAATAGAGGGTTTTTGATCTCCTTTTCAATGAAAGATATAAAAAAGAAGCAATAACTAGGATGAAAAATGACAAGCTGAGAAGTTAATCATGAATTCATTTGCAAGTTTTTTACATGCTCTTCAAGTGACCTTTGGAAAGTGTCTTTTGGTGTTATTATACTACATTGTTTATTTGATAACCTTGGTGGACAAGTGTTGGAGCCTTGAGGAGGAGTCAACCATCTTGTGGAGGTCTTCATCATTTTGTCTGCCTCTTTCACTACCACCATGTTGTTTCACATATTTTATCATTCCTATACTATTAATTATATTTTATTTTCCCTCATTTTACATTGATCTACAATTTTATTTGACCTATTGCAAAATCATACCTCGTATTTATAGGGTATGATTTTGGTAGAGCTAAGATCAGGGATGCCATGTACAAGGTATGATTTTGGTTGCATCAAGTTTAGGGTTAATATTCACTTCCAGATCCTAGGTATATGTTTACATGTTGCATTAGAATATAATATTACTATTTACATTTTTTTCATGCTGTTCTATTTCATTGTATTCTGTTTATCCATTTTCAAGAAAGGCCAACATTCACTCTTAATTTATAAAGGTCAAATAAAAGGGCCTAGCGGGCTTGACTGCTATGCTCCCAAGATCTGCTACACAACGACCTAAGAAGACCCCCTAATATTGATCATATTTTCTAGGGTTTTGTAAAATCTATTTTTATAGGTTGAGGTTGTAGGATATTTTTGCATACAAGATAAAGCTTGGATCAAACATCATTTCAAGTAAGTACCCTAGTATATCTCTAGGATATTTATTAATTGATTTTGTTTATTTCTGCTCAAAACCATAATATAAGTAAAAGGAAAGCATTTGATCATATTTTAGGTATTGAAAGAATAAGAGCATATAATGTGCATCTAGGGTTTAGCCTCGTTTGTGCATTTCACTTGTCTTATGCCTTTGATTAAAAGAAAAATAATTTCATTAACGTAGCTTAGGGTTAGATATCATTGAATCAAAGAATCATACTAAGGTTAGATATTGTATTCTTACATATTATATGTCTTGCATTGTTTTTTTATAGAAGCTAGACATAGGTGATTGCTTAATTGAACAGAATAAAAATTTTCACCCAAACTTGGAGTTAGTCCTAAAATCATTCTTGGTGAAACCTTTTCGTCATTCACCAAGTGTAGAGAATATAACAACCACTATGGTCACCTAAGCTCCTAGTGTATCCAGTCAAGAATCGTATGCGATGCATAGTTTTCCACCTCTACATATTTGGTGAATCCTATGTGAAAACATGTCTTAGTGGCCAATATAGAAAGCCTCTTCTTTTACCTTTTTCTTGAAAAATTAAATAAGACCACTAATTTTTTTCTTAGAAATAGAAAAACATTTAAAAATATTTGAAGAATCTTCTTTTTATCCTCTATCCTTTTATTTCTCCTAATGGCTATGTTTCTTAGGATTCAATGAAGGCATTTGGAAATTGATCAAATTTTAAAAGAAGATAATAATATTTATAGGGAGAATCCTATTCTTGATGCAAAAGAGCAAGCACATGTGGAAACTAATACTAACTATGGTCCCCTTGAGGGGCTAATGGTGGCTTCACTTTAACATCATTTGATCATGTTTGGGGTTTCATGAAATACCATAGGGTGGCTTTGATCAAAGCTATGGAGCAGGAAGCTCAACTTGAAAGGGGTGAGACTCCTCCTCCAACCATTTCTCCTAGAAATATTCATGATAACCCTTTGTTTGAATCTTCACATCATGGCAATCCATTACATCAAAAAACATATGCTACTACTGTAACCACTAATATTGGAAGGGTTCTACAAGTCCCTCCAACTAGTAGTACATATCAATATTATGTTCAATTTTCTCCTCATTCTACTCATATTAATGTTCATGTTTCTATTCCACCAAATATCAGTTACCCTCCACAACAATATACCATATATTACAACCTATAACATAATAGTGTCAATGCCTCCAATGCAGGCCAAGTTTCCTTTCAATAACCTACCTATACTTATCCCTTAGGGAACCTAGGGGTATTTCACAACAATAATCCTAAAAGATAAAGTTTAACTAATATGGTGAAACAATTTTTTTCAAGAGTGGATATTATTCAATATCCTAGTTTCACCTATAACTATAAAAAAATGTGCAAGCAACCCCTAGATCCTATTATTGCCTCTAGGCCCTACCCTAAGCATTTTCCAATGTTGGTATTACCTATCTATAAGGGAACAAAAAATCTAGTTGACCACTTAAGGATGTTCATGATAATATATCGTAATATCATATATGATGACATATTGTTACTTAAGATATTCCCTAAGAGCCTTGGTGGTATGGCATTAGAATGGTATTATTAACTGCCTAATCATTCTTTGCCAAATTTTGAATAGATGGCTGAATTGTTTGTTCAACAATTTAGGGCTTATGTTGAAAAGAACGTGACTATGAAAGATATCTATATGTTAAAATAAGGTAAAGATGAAAGCTTTTCAAAACATTGTCTTGTTAGAGGAGTCTAGTTAGACACTTGAGATATACCTTATCTCCTCAGGACATGCTTGAGATATTTATTGGGAATTTACAAGAACAAATATATTATGCATTGGAAACAATAATTATCACAAATTTTGACCAAGCAATAGATCTAGTAAGAATGGTAGAGCAAGCCCTTATCATAAGAGGTAAAATTAAAGTAAGAGAATATAGGACCACTTAGACGCAGTATAAGAATAAGTATGTGGTTGGTGATGGGGTAATAGATAGTAGGTCTATTAACACTGTTGTTAACACCCTATAAAAAATGGTGCTTTACCAAGACTCAACATATCTATGATAGTGGTCCTAAAGCAACTTCTAAAAGATAACATGATTGAGTTGCTACCTATAAGGTAACCTGATACCACAACTAATTGGTATAAATTTGGTCAACACTATGAGTACCATAGTGCAGAGGGGCACTTGATAAAATCTTGTAAGAGGTTGAAACATGTGGTTCAAGACTTAATTGAGGAAGATCACCTTATTATAGAGGGTCCTCAATCCAATACTCCAACAAATAATCAACCTCCTACACAATAAACATCCACATCAAATCAAGATATGGGGATATTCCAAGACTCCCTCTCTAACCATGGTCAACAAACAACTAATCAAGTAGCATATTAGAATGTGCCCTCTCCCTACAAAAATATGGTTGGTATGGTAGAAATAACTACAAGGAAACAAGCACGGATTCAATTGACTCAAAAATCCCAACAGGAGACAAGCTCTTCATCCAACCCACATTTGAAACCTCTCTTAGTTTTGAAGAATACACAAAAAATAAACATGAGTTGAAAGCCCACCTTTAGTGTTGAAACCTCAACCTAAAGTCTCCTTTGATATTCAATAGTAGTTAGCTAGTACCCCAACTAAGATCTCCCTCTTAGAGCTCTTACAAACTTCTCCTATTCATAGGGAAGCCTTGTTGGAGCTCCTAAGACAACAATATGTTCCTTTAGACATTTCTCCTAGTGTTGTGGTTAATGTTGTAGGTTCTCTTGGGATACATCACATCACATTTTTGGATGACGATATGCCTTATTTAGACTTACAAGGGAATTCATCCCTCTACATCACTGCATTTATTGGGGAAAAATTTGTCAAGCGAATCTTGATTGACAATAATTCTTCCCTTAATTTATGTACTTATCAATTTTTCCAAAATGTTTGATTAAAAGAGGAATATCTAACTATATCTAATATCATAATTAAAAATTTCAACAACAAGTCCCAAGAGGCTTGTGGTGTTATATCTCTCCTCAAGGTCAGACCTAAGATCTTAGATACCTTGTTCTATGTGGTGTCTTACCTTACATATTTTAATATCCTTCTTGGATTCCCTTGGATCATGCGATGAGGGCTGTCCCCTACACTCTTCATCACTGTATGAAACTCAAACTTAAGAATCAACTTGTCACTATTCTAGGTGATATCCATCCATTTGAATATTATTCAATGGTTGAGAAAGCTCAATGAAGTCAAAATTTATGCCCATCAATTTCCTCATCTCACATAACTAAACAACTTGAAAATCTTAAAGGTAGTGAGGAACCAATAATCAATGTTTCATCATGGGATCAAGTTAATCCGTTTCTTCAAGGAACTCTTCTAGATTTTTCCAAGTTACCACCTTCCCTAAGGACTATGGGTTTACTTTGTAAGAGGGATAAATTTATACACATTGGCATGTGTATCTTTATCTTCACCGGTATAAAATTCAATGAAAAGATCTGTGGTAGCAACCCCTATCCTATAGAGCATTATTTTACCTATTGTTACTTGTCCAATGATTACCCACTCCCCAAATAGATCCTATCTAGCATAGGATATATAGGTGAAGATATGGAGCCATAACAAAGAGGCATTCAAGATCCTTTAGATGTTAAGATTTGTCCTGGGAGATGTGGCATAGGCTACATACCCAAAATAAATCAAACTTTATTATTTGTTTATGATGATCACCTTATTACTTATGCTAAATATTTATATTGTCAAGGCTTGAAGTGGACTAATGAGGATGAGGGTCCCTCTTAACCCTTAGATATTTTGTTTTAAAATATGGTAAATTTGGTGATATGAATCATGAGGATATCCTATGGAATAAATTTTTCCTTTGATGAGTCTATCCCTTGTGCTACACATGCTTAGTCTTATTATCCTTAGAAGGACCTTGTTCCTCTATCTCATAGAGACCTTATGAAGTTGGGTATCTCTCCCATTTTTTTCAAAAAGGATGGCATAATTCACTTTTGCAATGAATTTTGTGCAATGACTCCCAAAGAATGTGTTGTGGATGATCCATATGAATAATGAAAGTATCCTATATCATAGCCCTTTATTTTATGGGTTTTTTCCTTGCACTACCATCTTTTTTGTTAAAATTGGTGCTACAATCAAAATCTATGCCAACTTCAAAGACTTAAAACATTAATTTAAATTTACATATAAATAATAATAAAATATGCCTATAAAAATACTATGCATGACTTTACACTTTCATCTAGTTTAGTTCACATTTTGCATATGGTTTTCTTGATTCATACTGCATGACTGCCTATCATACGCTACACATTTTGGCTGACATTCTATTCCACTTTGCATTTTGCTTGTCACACAATTGCATTGCTTATTTTTCATACTTGCATGGCTACTTGATCATATAGATTCTTGGGAATTTTGTGACAATGGTAAGTGATGACACCTAGTTAGGTCATAGCTCACATGCATTGCACTCTCACTAGGACTCTGATGCCTAGTGAATCCCCAACCTAGGTCCCATTCCCATGCATCTTCATCCTTGCATTCATCCATCCATATTATCTTCTCCTTCTTATTTTATATTACTTGAACTTGAAATTTCTTAATGATCATCAATATCTCTGCAAGTCAAAGGATATATTTCTTTTGTATATCCTTATCCTTTGCATGTTTTCCCTTCTTTCCTTTTTCAAGACAAGGATATAGTTTCTTTGGTTTCACTCGATTTTTTTTATGACTTAGTGATCCTTGTGATATGGGGTAGATACCACATGAATATCATATATGGTGTTCACACAACCACTATATTACACACACTACTTACCCATTGAAACTTTACTGTAGATGCACACACTCACCTCTTATTTTACTTTGTTTGCTTTATCCATACACCTTCTTGCACACACCACACTCCTATCAGGAAGTACTCACTTTGATACATCATTCATGTTGGACATTTTGAGTGATAAGTTGTCATTGATGTCAAGAGTGAGTGGTCATTGATGTCGAACTTTCAGCACCAGTTAGTGGCAGTTTCAGTTGGCAGCATCCGTTTCGGTTTCAGTTTCAAGACCCGGTTCCAGGAAGTCAGATGAGGTCCAAAGTGCAAGAAAAAGCCCAAATAAATAATATTATAATATTATTTTATAATATTATGCAAAGGAAGTTTAAAATTAATTTATTAGTTAATTTACTTAACTTATAAAGTTATTTAAATTAATTATTAATTAATTTAATTATTAATTATAAATTAATTTAAGCTAAGGTTAAATAACCCTAAGGTGGGTTATCAAATTTAAAATTCGAAATTTGATTTCGAATAAAGCGCCACCGACGTGAGGAGAAATTAAAAGCGTGTATAAAAGGGGGGAACTCCCACCCTACCAAACTTACCATGCCTTCGAAAATTAATGCGAGCTTTAGAATTGAGAGCTATACGAATTGCGCTACGTCCAAAGCGAAGGAGGAGTGTGCAAGTTTCATGAGAAATAGACGACGAGTGGAGGCATAAGAGGAAGGGGCTATACCTTCCTTCACGTGGGTATTAGTAGCCCACGCGGTGGGCTCCCAAGCGCTAAGGCGCTTAGGCTAGAGGAGACGGCGGATCGAATCTCGTCGAATCCCCTTTTGTGGGAAGTATAAGGTATGCTTGGAAATTGGTCACCAAAATTTTTGGAAATATAGTTTGGGCATTTAAAAATTAATTTTTGCATATTTAAATTGGTTCTAAGGTTGCTAAAGGAGTTATAAGGGTTTTTGCAAAATTAAATTTTTAATGTTGTGTGCTCAAATGTTTTGAAAATATTGTAAGGTGTTTTGGTTGATATTTTTATGGTGTTGGATATTATTTTAAGTTGGAGTTTATAAGGTGTATCAAGGAAATTATCTTTATGTATGGTATGATGAGTGTTATTTTAAAAGGGAGCAATAAGGCATAAATTGAGTTGTGATTGTTTTATGTCCAAGGAATATTTTTGGAAAGTGTTGAAGTAATATTGTTGTGTCTAACCATTGGAATTGGAAAGAAGAAAATTGTGATTGAGACAGGTTTTCTAAAGGCACTTCTACATCCAACAAAAGGTATGGGCATATTCTTCCTAGTGAGTGATTGTTGAAAATTGTGAATGGAAAGTTGGAGTGAAAAGGATTGTTTGGTTTGCATTGTTGAGAGTGTTTTGAATTAATGCTTCAAGGTTTTATGGAATTAAGAGTTGTTGATAAAACCTTGTTTTATAAGCATTGTTGTTGAAGTGTTTGAGTTGAGTGAAGAACTTGAACTAGGGTTTGCAAAGAACATGAGTATCATTGTTATGTGAAGATTGTCTTATAAGCATTGTTGTTGAAGTGAGTTGTTGAGTGAAGAACTTGAACTAGGGTTTGGAAAGAACATGAGTATCATTGTTATGTGAGATTGGTTGATAAAGCATTGTTGGAAATATTTGAGTGAGTATTCATATGCTTGGACTAGGGTTTGTGAGCAAGGATCATTTCATTGAGTGATTGGTTGAGTAGAGTTGGTTGAGCCTAGTCAAGTGAATGTGTGAAGTGATTGTTCAAGTTCTGTGAAACAAATTATTCTATATTCTGAATTGATTTGAGAAAGAGGTTGAGTATTGATGAGTGTGAAGCATATTGAGTCTCTAACAATTCTCTATATGTTTCTAAGAGAGTTATTGAAAGTGATTGAGTATTGAGGTGAATGTGAAGCATATTGAGTCTCTAACAATTCTCTATATGTTTCTAAGAGAGTGATTGAAAGTGATTGAGTATTGAGGTGAATGTGAAGCATATTGAGTCTCTAAAAATTCTCTATATGTTTCTAAGAGAGTGATTGAAAGTGATTGAGCATTGTGATGAATGTAGAGCATATTGAGTCTCTAACAATTCTCTTTATGTTTCTATGAGATTGGACAAGTTCTAGTGTGGACTTGTTGAGCAGATTTGAGGTAAGTCTTTGAGAAGACTTGTGGATAGATTTGGGTAATTTTGAAGCTTTACAATATATATTGAGAGTATATTTGGATAAGTTCTTGTGAGGACTTATTGAGCAGATTGGACAAGTTCTAGAGAGGACTTGTGGATATATTGGTGTGAGCTTTTGTGGAAGCTTACAAGGTATATTTGAGATAAGTCTTTGAGAAGACTTGAGAGTAGAGTTGATTGATTGATTTGTTCAAACCTTGAGTTAAGGTTTGGGGTAGATCTAGCAGAGTTGATTTGAGATTGAGTCAAGCTTTGAGTTAAGGCTTGAGGATAGATATTGAGAATGTGCTAGATCGAAGGACTGTGTTTAGTGCAAGATCAGAGGATAGATATTGAGGATATATTTGTGCTAGATCAAAGGACTATGTTTAGTATAGATTAGAGGATAGATTTTGGTGTATATTTGAGGATAGGTTTGTGCTAGACCAGAGATAGATATTGAGCAGATTTGTGCTAGATCGAAGGACTGAGTTTAGTGTAGATTTGAAGGATAGAAGATGTATAGAGGATGATAATATCTAGTGGATAGAGATCCATTAGCTAGGGTAGTGAGGATATGTGTCTTCAGTGGATAGAGATCCATTAGCTAGAGTAGTGGGGGCAATAGTTCTTCTAGAAGATCACCAGTCAGAGCTTAGGAGAAAGGAGTTCTCCTATGGATAGAGATCCATAAACTTGATTAGGGGATTGGTGTCTCCTTTGGATAGAGGTCCATAAACATTGTAATAGGGAAAGGATTCCCAAGAGATTGATTGAGAAAATTTTAGTGAAATATTTTCTCCATGGAGTAGCCCACATTGGGTGAACCACGTAAATTTGGTGTCTCTATTGTGTGTGGTGATTTGTGCATTGCTTTGATTACTACTTTTGATATTGCTATCTATACATTGCATAATATTGATTGGGAAAGAAAAGTAAAAAGTGGTCTTATACTGTTCACCCCCCTCTCAGTATAAGCTTGTGTTCTTCAATTGGTATCAGAGTGGGTTCCTTCGGAAGAGTTTAACAGCTTGAAGGAAAATCTTTCAAGAACACAATGGATTCTAAGAATGTGTCCTCAGATAATTCAACACCAATATTTGATGGAAGTGACTACATATATTGGAGTATGAGAATGAAGGTTCACCTGATGGCACTTGGCAATGAAATTTGGGAAGCAGTTGAAAATGGATACATACCACCAGTTGATCCACCTACAGATAAGGAAGGTAAGCTTCTACAACATTACAATTCAAAAGCAATGAATGCACTTTTGAGAGGTTTGCATAGAATATAATCAATAAAAGTTATGCATTGTAAAGATGCAAAAGGAATTTGGGATAAGTTGCAAAGCATATATGAAGGAGATAAAAGTGTCAAAAAGGCAAAGATATGAAATCTCAAAGGACAATTTGAAGAATTAAGAATGAATAATGAGGAAGACATTAGTTCTTATCTACTTTGGGTAGATGAGGTTGTTAATGCTATGCAAGGACTTGGACTTAATGTGGATGAATCGGATGTTTGTGATAAGATCTTAAGGTCTCTTCCAACAAGGTTTAGTGAAAATATTTTAGCTATAGAAGAAGCAAAGGATGGTGATTCTTTGACAAGAGATATGTTGCTTGGTATTCTTACAAATTTTGAGTTAAGAACAAAAGAACCTAATCCCCAGAAGGAAGCAACCTTCAAAGCAATTAAGAAGACAAAGGGTAAGAAGTCAGAATCAAGCAATGAGTCATCCAATGATGAAGAAGCAAATTATGGTAGAAGGAACAAGGATTCAAGAAGATTCAAAGATGTAAAATCTATTAGATGTTTCAATTGTGGAAAGTATGGTCACTATGCAACTGATTTTCAAGAAGCTAAAAATAATAATGATGAAGAAAAATAGGATCACAGGAACAAGGAATCAAAAAAATATAGGTACCAAAAGAAAGGCAAGGATGGACAAAGCAGACAAGGGAAGAAGTTCTTTCAAAGACAAAAGAGGAGCTACTATGCAGACAAGGCAAGTAAGTACTCAAGTGATAGTGATGCTAGTTTTTTAGATAATGATAGAGATGAAGTCCTATTTATGATTGAAGAAAAAGAAGTCAAGAAAAGGTCACCAATAATTCTCAAGTGTTTTAGATGTGGTAACTTTGGACATCTTGAAGATAGTTGTACAAGGAATGGTTATAGTTTTAGTGATGATGAATATGAGGATGCACTTGAAGGACTAAAAGAAAATATTCTAATGGCACTAGAAGAAGAAGAAGGTGATCCTATAGTAGACAAGTCAAAAGAAAATGAAGATGTAGACAAAGGCAAACAAATAGAGGAAGAATCATATAAAGAAGGATTTGATCTTAAGGCAGAACTTATTTATGCTCTTGACACAATAAAGAAGGTAAGAAAGCAAAACTCTAAACTTGAGTTTCAGTTTCAAGAATGTGATGAAGAGAGAAGAAAGCTTATAGAGGATCTAAACAAGTCAATGGCTAAGACAAAGAAGTTCAAGGATAAGTTAGAAGCAAAGGTCTTAGAATGTGAAAGGTTAGAACAAGAAGTAGCTCTACTAAGGGAAGATTTAGAAAAATCCGAGGATAAGCTACACAAGTTTGGAAAGAGCTCAAAGATTGTGGATAAGATGATCAAGGTACAAAGAAGGTCAACAAACAAAATAGGTCTTGGTTTTGAACAAGCTCAAAAGAAACAAGAAGAAGAGTCAACCTCAAGTTCTTAAGAAGAAGAAACTTTAGAAGAAGAAATTTAAGAAGATAGTGTAAGAGAAAGTGAGACATCTGAGGATGAGTTGGACAATAGAAATTTCAACAAGGAAAGGAACAATGCACAAAGAAGAAACAGATGGAACAACAATCAGAATAGGTTAAGAGAGACTAAGAGACCAATGAGGTCAAGACAAGGAAATTTCAATGGAAGGTGTTTCTCATGTCACAAGTTTGGACACATGGCTTCACAGTGCAGGACACATGAAAGACAAGAAAATGGGAATTTCAGAAATAGGTAACTTTTCCATGGGTATTGCTACTCATGTAATCAGTTTGGTCACAAGGCAATGGATTGCAGGGTTCATGATAGAAAAGGATATGGCTTCACTAGGAGAAATCCTAAGACATTTGCACCTCCAAGGAATAATAACATTAAGTGTTATAAGTGCAATAATGATGGACATACAACAAAGTGGTGTAGAGTAGACATTCCAGAATCAAGCATGAACATGAACATGAACATGAATATGAACATGAACAAGAATATGGGCATTAATAGGAACATGAACAAGAATATGGATAATAACAGGAACATGAACATGAATATGGATATGAACAGGAATAGAATAGGAACAGGAATATGGATATGGATATAAATAGGAACATGAATATGGACATGGATAGGAATAGGAATAGGAATAATCAAAGAAATTAGAAGGATCATATGAGAAGGAAAGAGGATAAAGGTAAAGACCAGTGCTTGCTGGGAGTAGAAATACTCCCACCCCAGAATTAACCACCTCAAGAGGAGGTGGGGGAGGGGCTAAGCTAAGAGATTCATTCTTAGCCCCGAGCCCCAAAGGTGACCCTTTGCCATTGATGTCAAAGGGAGGAGATATTTGAGTAAGGGGGAGAGATTTGGTTTAAGGAGAGAGCATTGAGTCAGGGGGAGCAGTTTCCCGGGGGAGCAGAATAAGAAAAAGGTCAAGATTTGGTAAAAAGAATTTGGGTTGCCATCAATGACAAAGGGGGAGATTGTTGGACATTTTGAGTGATAAGTTGTCATTGATGTCAAGAGTGAGTGGTCATTGATGTCAAACTTTCAACACCAGTCAGTGGCAGTTTCAGTTGGTAGCATCCATTTCGGTTTCAGTTTCAAGACCCGGTTCAAGGAAGTCGGATGAGGTCCAAAGTGCAAGAAAAAGCCCAAATAAATAATATTATAATATTATTTTATAATATTATGCAAAGGAAGTTTAAAATTAATTATAAATTAATTTATTAGTTAATTTAATTAACTTATAAAGTTATTTAAATTAATTATTAATTATAAATTAATTTAAGCTAAGGTTAAATAACCCTAAGGTGGGTTATCAAATTTAAAATTCAAAATTTGATTTTGAATAACAGCGCTACCGACGTGAGGAGAAATTAAAAGCATGTATATAAGGGGGAACTCCCACCCTACCATACTTACCATGCCTTCAAAAATTAATGCGAGCTTTAAGAATTGAGAGCTATACGAATTGCGCTGCATCCAAAGTGAAGGAGGAGTGTGCAAGTTTCATGAGAAATAGACGGTGAGTGGAGGCATAAGAGGAAGGTGCTATACCTTCCTTCACGTGGGCATTAGTAGCCCACACGGTGGGCTCCCAAGCGCTAAGGCGCTTAGGCTAGAGGAGACGGTGGATCGAATCTCGCCGAATCCCCTTTTGTGGGAAGAAAAAGGTATGCTTGGAAATTGGTCACCGAAAATTTTGGGAATATAGTTTGGGCATTTAAAAATTAATTTTTGCATATTTTAAATTGGTTCTAAGGTTGCTAAAGGAGTTATAAGGGTTTTTGCAAAATTAAATTTTTAATGTTGTTTGCTCAAATGTTTTGAAAATATTGTAAGGTGTTTGGTTGATATTTTTATGGTGTTGGATATTATTTTAAGTTGGAGTTTATAAGGTGTATCAAGGAAATTATCTTTATGTATGGTATGATGAGTGTTATTTTAAAAGGGAGCAATAAGGCATAAATTGAGTTGTGATTGTTTTATGTCCAAGGAATATTTTTGGAAAGTGTTGAAGTAATATTGTTGTGTCTAACCATTGGAATTGGAAAGAAGAAAATTGTGATTGAGACAGGTTTTCTAAAGGCACTTCTACATCCAACAAAAGGTATGGGCATATTCTTCCTAGTGAGTGATTGTTGAAAATTGTGAATGGAAAGTTGGAGTGAAAAGGATTGTTTGGTTTGCATTGTTGAGAGTGTTTTGAATTAATGCTTCAAGGTTTTCTAGAATTAAGAGTTGTTGATAAAACCTTGTTTTATAAGCATTGTTGTTGAAGTGTTTGAGTTGAGTGAAGAACTTGAACTAGGGTTTGCAAAGAACATGAGTATCATTGTTATGTGAATATTGTCTTATAAGCATTGTTGTTGAAGTGAGTTGTTGAGTGAAGAACTTGAACTAGGGTTTGGAAAGAACATGAGTATCATTGTTATGTGAGATTGGTTGATAAAGCATTGTTGGAAATATTTGAGTGAGTATTCATATGCTTGGACTAGGGTTTGTGAGCAAGGATCATTTCATTGAGTGATTGGTTGAGTAGAGTTGGTTGAGCCTAGTCAAGTGAATGTGTGAAGTGATTGTTCAAGTTCTATGAAACAAATTATTCTATATTTTGAATTGATTTGAGAAAGAGGTTGAGTATTGATGAGTGTGAAACATATTGAGTCTCTAACAATTCTCTATATGTTTCTAAGAGAGTGATTGAAAGTGATTGAGTATTGAGGTGAATGTGAAGCATATTGAGTCTCTAACAATTCTCTATATGTTTCTAAGAGAGTGATTGAAAGTGATTGAGTATTGAGGTGAATGTGAAGCATATTGAGTCTCTAACAATTCTCTATATGTTTCTAAGAGAGTGATTGAAAGTGATTGAGCATTGTGATGAATGTAGAGCATATTGAGTCTCTAACAATTCTCTTTATGTTTCTATGAGATTGGACAAGTTCTAGTGTGGACTTGTTGAGCAGATTTGAGGTAAGTCTTTGAGAAGACTTGTGGATAGATTTGGGTGAGCTTTTGTGGAAGCTTACAATACATATTGAGAGTATATTTGGATAAGTTCTTGTGAGGACTTATTGAGCAGATTTGGACAAGTTCTAGAGAGGACTTGTGGATAGATTGGTGTGAGATTTTGTGGAAGCTTACAAGGCATATTTGAGATAAGTCTTTGAGAAGACTTGAGAGCAGAGTTGATTGATTGATTTGTTCAAACCTTGAGTTAAGGTTTGGGGTAGATCTAGCAGAGTTGATTTGAGATTGAGTCAAGCTTTGAGTTAAGGCTTGAGGATAGATATTGAGGATATATTTGTGCTAGATCGAAGGACTGTGTTTAGTGCAGATCAGAGGATAGATATTGAGGATAGATTTGTGCTAGACCAAAGGACTATGTTTAGTATAGATCAAAGGATAGAGTTTGGTGCAGATTTGAGGATAGGTTTGTACCAAACTAGAGATAAATATTGAGCAGATTTGTGCTAGATCGAAGGACTGAGTTTAGTGTAGATTTGAGATAGAGCTTTGAAGGTGATAGAGTATAGAGGATGATAGTCTCTAGTGGATAGAGATCCATTAGCTAGGGTAGTGAGGATAGGTGTCTTCAGTGGATAGAGATCCATTAGCTAGAGTAGTGGGGGCAATAGTTCTTCTAGAAGATCACCGGTCAGAGCTTAGGAGAAAGGAGTTCTCCTATGGATAGAGATCCATGAACTTGATTAGGGGATTGGTGTCTCCTTTGGATAGAGGTCCATAAATATTGTAATAGGGAAAGGATTCCCAAGAGATTGATTGAGAAAATTTTAGTGAAATATTTTCTCCGTGGAGTAGCCCACATTGGGTGAACCACGTAAATTTGGTGTCTCTATTGTGTGTGGTGATTTGTGCATTGCTTTGATTATTGTTATTGATATTGCTATCTATACATTGCATAATATTGATTGGAAAAGAAAAGTAAAAAGTGGTCTTATACTGTTCACCCCCTCTCAGTATAAGCTTGTGTTCTTCAATTGGTATCAGAGTGGGTTCCTTCGGAAGAGTTTAACAACTTGAAGGAAAAGCTTTCAAGAACACAATGGATTCTAAGAATGTGTTCTCAGATAATTCAACACCAATATTTGATGGAAGTGACTACATATATTGGAGTATGAGAATGAAGGTTCACCTGATGGCACTTGGCAATGAAATTTGGGAAGCAGTTGAAAATGGATACATACCACCAGTTGATCCACCTATAGATAAGGAAGGTAAGCTTCTACAACATTACAATTCAAAAGCAATGAATGCACTTTTGAGAGGTTTGCATAGAACATAATCAATAAAAGTTATGCATTGTAAATATGCAAAAGGAATTTGGGATAAGTTGCAAAGCATATATGAAGGAGATAAAAGTGTCAAAAAGGCAAAGATACGAAATCTCAAAGGACAATTTGAAGAATTAAGAATGAAGAATGAGGAAGACATTAGTTCTTATCTACTTTGGGTAGATGAGGTTGTTAATGCTATGCAAGGACTTGGACTTAATGTGGATGAATCAGATGTTTGTGATAAGATCTTAAGGTCTCTTCCAACAAGGTTTAGTGAAAATATTTTAGCTATAGAAGAAGCAAAGGATGGTGATTCTTTGACAAGAGATATGTTGCTTGGTATTCTTATAGCTTTTGAGTTAAGAACAAAAGAACCTAATCCCCAGAAGGAAGCAACCTTCAAAGAAATTAAGAAGACAAAGGGTAAGAAGTCAGAATCAAGCAATGAGTCATCCAGTGATGAAGAAGCAAATTATGGCAGAAGGAACAAGGATTCAAGAAGATTCAAAGATGCAAAATTTGTTAGATGTTTCAATTGTGGAAAGTATGGTCACTATGCAACTGATTTTCAAGAAGCTAAAAATAACAATGATGAAGAAAAACAGGATCATAGGAATAGGGAATCATATCTGCTTGTTGTGGTGTAGTGGTAAATGCCCTAGGTGCTGGTAGACGCCGAATTAGGTTCCATTCCCCTTGTATCCATCTTGTAGATATATGGTATAGTCAAGAATGTACTATGTGTTGGTAGAGGCCGACAAGGCTCCATTCTTCCTATGCCCAACCTGTTGAAAGTGGCACCTCGAAAGGGGTGTTTTCCACTATAAATTAGTTTACCTAGGTGTTGTAGAAAGTGAGTTGGAGAGGAGATTTGGGCAATCCTCCAAGCTTTGAAGGAGATCCTAGGTTCAAAAGGAAAATATCCGAACCCTACAAAATCAATTTGAAGAATTGGGTATCCAAAATCCGAATTGATCTAATGTTGGTGTGGGCAGGAGGTCGTTAAAGTTATGCAAGACCCTGGATTAACTTTTGATGGTGTAGAACCCTGTCTTGTGGTCTCTTTCGACCAAGATTTAGCGAAATTTTTAGCTACACAAGAGCAAGGTTGGTTATTCTTTGACAATAAATCCATGTTGTTTTAGGTGTCTTAATTTGAGTAGGAGCAAAGGGCCTAATCCTCCAAGGGAGGTCCTAGGTTCAAATCTCCACCCTACCAAAAAGTTGAATTGGGTACCCAAAAATCAGCAATTAGACTCTAATGTTGGTACGGAGAAATTATGGCAAAGGCAGGACTCCCGGGTGACTTTGATGATGTAGAAACCCCTATTCGTGGTATATTAGACCAAGGCAGCCCCACAAAGGGGTTTTTTGCTTTAAAAAAAAGAAAAAAAGAAAAAAGAAATAGGGAATCATAAAAATATAGGTACCAAAAGAAAGACAAGGATGGACAAAGCAGACAAGGGAAGAAGTTATTTAAAATACAAAAGAGGAGCTACTATGCAGATATGGCAAGTAAGTACTCAAGTGATAGTGATGCTATTTTTTTAGATAATGATAGAGATGAAGTCCTATTTATGATTAAAGAAAAAGAAAAGTCAAGAAAAGGTCACCAATAATTCTCAAGTGTTTTAGATGTGGCAACTTTGGACATCTTGAAGATAGTTGTACAAGGAATGGTTATAGTTTCAGTGATGATGAATATGAGGATGCACTTGAAGGACCAGAATAAAATCTTCTAATGGAACTAGAAGAAGAAGAAGGTGATCCTATAGTAGACAAGTCAAAAGAAAATGAATATGTAGACAAAGGAAAACAAATAGAGGAAGAATCAGATAAAGAAGGATTTGATCTTAAGGCAAAACTTATTTATGCTCTTGACACAGTAAAGAAGGTAAGAAAGCAAAACTCTAAACTTGAGTTTTAGTTTCAAGAATGAAATGAAGAGAGAAGAAAGCTTATAGAGGATCTAAACAAGTCAATGGCTAAGACAAAATGGTTCAAGGATAAGTTAGAAGCAAATGTCTTAGAATGTGAAAGGTTAGAACAAGAAGTAGATCTACTAAGGAAATATTTAGAAAAATCTAAGGATAAGCTACACAAGTTTGAAAAGAGCTCAAAGTTTGTGGATAAGATGATCAAAGTACAATGTAGGTCAACAAATAAAATAGGTTTTGGTTTTGAACTAGCTCAAAAGAAACAAGAAGAAGAGTCAACCTCAAGTTCTGAAGAAGAAAAAACTTTAGAAGAAGACAGTGTAAGAGAAAGTGAGACATTTGAGGTTGAGTTGGACAAAAGAAAATTCAAAAAGGAAAGGAACAATGCACAAAGAAGAAACAGATGGAACAATAATCAGAATAGGTTAAGAGAGACTAAGAGACCAATGAGGTCAAGACAAGGAAATTTCAATGGAAGGTGTTTCTCATGTCACAGGTTTGGACACATGGCTTCACAGTGTAGGACACATGAAAGACAAGAAAATGGGAATTTCAGAAACATGCATCTTTTCCATGGGTATTGCTACTCATGTAATCAGTTTGGTCACAAGGCAATGGATTTCAGGGTTCATGATAGAAAAGGATATGGCTTCACTAGGAGAAATCCTAAGATATTTGCACCTCCAAGGAATAATAACATTAAGTGTTATAAGTGCAATAATGATGGACATACAAAAAAATGGTGTAGAGCAGATATTCCATAATCAAGCATGAACAAGAACTGGAATAGGAACAAGAACAAGAATATGGGCATGAATAGGAATAGGAACATGAATATGGATAAGAATAGGAACATGAACAGGAACAGGAATATGGATATAGATATAAACAAGAACATGAATATGGACATGGATAGGAACATGAACAAGAACGGTCAAATAAATCAGAAGGACCAAATGAAAAAAAAAGAAGATAAAGGTAAAGACTAGTGCTTGCTGGGAGTAGAAATACTCCCACCCCAGAATTAACCACCTCAAGAGGAGGTGGGGGAGGGGCCAAGCTAAGAGATTCATTCTTAGCCCCGAGTCCCAAAGGTGACCCTTTGCCATTGATGTCAAAGGGGGAGATATTTGAGTAAGGGGGAGATATTTGGTTTAAGGAGAAAGCATTGAGTCAGGGGGAGCAGTTTCCCAGGGGGAGAAGAACAAGAAAAAGGTCAAGATTTGGTAAAAATAATTTGGACTTCCATCAATGACAAAGGGGGAGATTGTTGGGCATTTTGAGTGATAAGTTGTCATTTATGTCAAGAGAGAGTGGTCATTGATGTTAAAACTTCAACACCAGTAAGTGGTAGTTTCAATTGGCAGCACCCATTTCGATTTCAGTTTCAAGATTTGGCTCCAAGAAGTCAGATGAGGTCCAAAGTGCAAGAAAAATCCCAAATAAATAATATTATAATATTATTTTATAATATTATGCCAAAGAAGTTTAAAATTAATTATAAATTAATTTATTAGTTAATTTCCTTTACTTATACAGTTATTTAAATTAATTATTAATTAATTTAATTATTAATTATAAATTAATTTAAGCTAAGGTTAAATAACCCTAAGGTGGGTTATCAAATTTGAAATTTGAAATTCGATTTTGAATAAAGCACCACCGACATGAGGAGAAATTAAAAGCGTGTATAAAATGGGGGAACTCCCACCCTACCATACTTACCATGCCTTCAAAAATTAATGTGAGCCTAAGAATTGAGAGCTATACGAATTGCATTGCGTCCAAAGCAAAGGAGGAGTGTGCACGTTTCAAAAGGAATAGATGGTGAGTGAAGGCATAAGAGGAAGGCACTATACCTTCCTTCACGTGGGCATTAGTAGCCCACACGGTGGGCTCCCAAGTGCTAAGGTGCTTAGGCTAGAGGAGACGGTGGATCGAATCTTGCCGAATCCCCTTTTGTGGGAAGTATAAGGTATGCTTGGAAATTGGTCATCAAATTTTTTGAAAATATAGTTTGGGCATTTAAAAATTAATTTTTGCATATTTAAATTGGTTCTAAGGTTGTTAAAGGAGTTATAAGGGTTTTTGCAAAATTAATTTTTTAATGTTGTGTGCTCAAATATTTTGAAAAGATTGTAAGGTGTTTGGTTGATATTTTTATGGTGTTGGATATTATTTTAAGTTGGAGTTTATAAGGTGTATCAAGGAAATTATCTTTATGTATGGTATGATGAGTGTTGTTTTAAAAGGAAGCAATAAGGCATAAATTGAGTTGTGATTGTTTTATGTCCAAGGAATATTTTTGGAAAGTGTTGAAGTAATATTGTTGTGTTTAACCATTGGAATTGGAAAGAAGAAAATTGTGATTAAGACAAGTTTTCCAAAGGCACTTCTACATCCAACAAAATATATGGGCATATTCTTCCTAGTGAGTGATTGTTGAAAATTGTGAATGGAAAGTTGGAGTGAAAAGGATTGTTTGGTTTGCATTATTGAGAGTCTTTTGAATTAATGCTTCAAGGTTTTCTGGAATTAAGAGTTGTTGATAAAACCTTGTTTTATAAGCATTGTTGTTGAAGTATTTGAGTTGAGTGAAGAACTTGAACTAGGGTTTGCAAAGAACATGAGTATCATTGTTATGTAAAGATTGTTTTATAAGCATTGTTGTTGAAGTGAGTTGTTGAGTGAAGAACTTGAACTAGGGTTTGGAAAGAACATGAGTATCATTTTTATGTGAGATTGGTTGATAAAGCATTATTGGAAATATTTGAGTGAGTGTTCATATGCTTGGACTAGGGTTTGTGAGAAAGGATCATTTCATTGAGTGATTGGTTGAGTAGAGTTGGTTGAGCCTAGTCAAGTGAATGTGTGAAGTGATTGTTCAAGTTCTGTGAAACAAATTATTCTATATTTTGAATTGATTTGAGAAAGAGGTTGAGTATTGAGGTGAATGTGAAGCATATTGAGTCTCTAACAATTCTCTATATGTTTCTAAGAGAGTGATTGAAAGTGATTGAGTATTGAGGTGAATGTGAAGCATATTGAGTCTCTAAAAATTATCTATATGTTTCTAAGAGAGTGATTGAATATTGAGGTGAATGTGAAGCATATTTAGTCTCTAAAAATTCTCTATATGTTTTTAAGAGAGTGATTGAAAGTGATTGAGCATTGTGATGAGTGTAGAGCATATTGAGTCTCTAACAATTCTCTTTATGTTTCTATGAGATTCGACAAGTTCTAGTGTGGACTTGTTGAGAAGATTTGAGGTAAGTCTTTTAGAAGACTTGTGGATAAATTTGGGTAAGCTTTTGTGGAAGCTTACAATACAGATTGAGAGTAAATTTGGATAAGTTCTAGTGAGGACTTATTGAGCAGATTGGACAAGTTCTAGAGAGGACTTGAGGATAGATTGGTGTGAGCTTTTATGGAAGCATACAAAGGTATATTTGAGACAAGTCTTTGAGAAGACTTGAGAGTAGAGTTGATTGATTGATTTTTTTAAACCTTGAGTTAAGGTTTATGGTAGATCCAGTAGAGTTGATTTGAGATTGAGTCAATCTTTGTGTTAAGGCTTGAGGATAGAGATTGAGGACAAATTTATGCTAGATCGAAGGACTGTGTTTAGTGCAGATCAGAGGATAGAGATTGAGGATAAATTTGTGCTAGACCAAAGGACTATGTTTAGTATAGATCAGAGGACAAAGTTTGGTGCAGATTTGAGGATAGGTTTGTGCCAGACCAGAGATAGAGATTGAGTAGATTTGTGCTAGATCGAAGGACTGAGTTTAGTGTAGATTTGAGATAGATATTTGACGGTGATAGAGTATAGAGGATGATAGTCTCCAGTGGGTAGAGATCCATTAGCTAGGGCAGTGAGGATAGGTGTCTTTAATGGATAGAGATCCATTAGCCAGAGTAGTGGGGGCAGTAGTTCTTCTAGAAGATCACCAGTCAGAGCTTAGGGGAAAGGAGTTCTCCTATGGATAGAGATCCATGAACTTGATTAGGGTATTGGTATCTCCTTTGGATAGAGATCCATAAATATTGTAATAGGGAAAGGATTCCCAAGAGATTGATTGAGAAAAATTTAGTGAAATATTTTCTTCGTGGAGTATCCCACATTAGGTGAACCACGTAAATTTGGTGTCTCTATTGTGTGTGGTGATTTGTGCATTGCTTTAATTACTGTTATTGATATTGCTATCTATACATTGCATAATATTGATTGGGAAAGAAAAGTAAAAAGTGGTCTTATACTGTTCATCCCCCCTCTCAAGTATAAGCTTGTGTTCTTCAATTGGTATCAGAGCGGGTTCCTTCGGAAGAGTTTAACAACTTGAAGGAACAATCTTTCAAGAACACAATGGATTCTAATAATGTGTCCTCAAATAATTCAACACCAATATTTTATGGAAGTGACTACATATATTGGAGTATGAGAATGAAGGTTCACTTGATGGCACTTGGCAATGAAATTTGGGAAGTAGTTGAAAATGGATACATACCACCAATTGGTCCACCTACAGATAAGTAAGGTAAGCTTCTACATCATTACAATAAAAATAAATTAATGCACTTTTTAGAGGCTTGCATAGAACATAATCAATAAAGGTTATGCATTGTAAATATGCAAAAGGAATTTGGGATAAGTTGCAAAGCATATATGAAGGAGATAAGAGTGTCAAAAAGGCAAAGATACGAAATATCAAAGGACAATTTGAAGAATTAAGAATAAATAATGAGGAAGACATTAGTTCTTATCTACTTCAAGTAGATGAGGTTGTTAATGCTATGCAAGAACTTGGACTTAATGTGGATGAATCAGATGTTTGTGATAAGATCTTAAGGTCTCTTCCAACAAGGTTTAGTGAAAATATTTTAGCTATAGAATAAGAAAAAGATGGTGATTATTTGACAAGAGATATGTTCCTTGGTATTATTACAAATTTTGAATTGAGAACAAAAGACCCTAATTCCCAGAAGGAAGCAACCTTCAAAGCAATTAAGAAGACAAAGGGTAAGAAGTCAAAATAAAGCAATGAGTCATCCAGTGATGAAGAAGAAAATTATGGTATAAGGAACAAGGATTCAAGAAAATTCAAAGATGTAAAATCTGTTAGATGTTTCAATTGTGGAAAGTATGGTCACTATGCAACTGATTGTCAAGAAGCTAAAAATAACAATGATGAAGAAACACAAGATCATAGGAACAAGGAATAAAAAAAATAAAGGTATCAAAATAAAGGCAAGGATGGACAAAGCAGACAAGGGAAGAAGTTCTTTCAAAGACAAGAGAGGAGCTACTATGCAGACAAGGTAAGTATGTACTCAAGTGATAGTGATGCTATTTTTTTAGATAATGATAGAGATGAAGTTCTATTTATGATTAAAGAAAAATAAAAAGTCAAGAAAATGTCACCAATAATCATCAAGTGTTTTAGATGTGGTAACTTTGAACATCTTGAATATATTTGTACAAAGAATGGTTATAGTTTCAGTGATGATGAATATGAGGATGCACTTGAAGGACTAGAAGAAAATATTCTAATGACACTAGAAGAAGAAGAAGGTGATCCTATAGTAGACAAGTCAAAATAAAATGAAGATGAAGACAAAGGCAAACAAATAGAGGAAGAATCTGGTAAAGAAAGATTTGATCTTAAGGAAGAACTTATTTATGCTCTTGACACAGTTAAAAAGTTAGAAATCAAAAATCTAAACTTGAGTTTTGGTCTCAAGAATATGATGAAGAGAGAAGAAAGCTTATAGAGGATCTAAACAAGTCAATGGCTAAGACAAAGAGGTTCAAGGATAAGTTAGAAGCAAAGGTCTTATAATGTGAAAGGTTAGAACACGAAGTAGATCTACTAAGGGAAGATTTAGAAAAATCTGAGGATAAGCTACACAAGTTTGGAAAGAGCTCAAATGTTGTGGATAATATGATCAAAGTACAATGAAGGTCAATAAATAAAATAGGTTTTGGTTTTGAACGAGCTCAAAAGAAACAAGAAGAAGAGTCAACCTCAAGTTCCGAAGAAGAAGAAACTTCGAAAGAAGACAATGTAAGAGAAAGTGAGACATATGATGATGAGTTGGACAACAGAAAGTTCAAAAATGAAAGGGACAATGTACAAAGAATAAACATATGGAACAATAATCATAATAGGTCAAGAGAGACTAAGAGACCAATGAGGTCAAGGCAATGAAATTTCAATGGAAGGTGTTTCTAATATCACAGGTTTGGACACATGGCTTCACAGTGCAAGACACATGAAAGACAAGAAAATAGAAATTTAAAAAATAGGCAGTTGTTCCATGGGTGTTGCTTGGTATTATTACACCTTTTGAGTTGAGAAAAAAAGAACCTAATTCCTAGAAGGAATCATCCTTCGAAGCAATTAAGAAGACAAATGGTAAGAAGTCAGAATCAAGCAATGAGTCATCCAATTATGAAGAAGCAAATTATGGTAGAAGGAACAAGGATTCAAGAAAATTCAAAGATGTAAAATTTGTTAGATGTTTCAATTGTGGAAAGTATGGTCACTATGCAATTGATTGTCAAGAAGCTAAAAATAACAATGATGAAGAAAAACATTATCATATGAACAAGGAATCAAAAAAATACAGGTACCAAAATAAAGGCAAGGATGGACAAATCATACAAGGGAAGAAGTTATTTCAAAGACAAAAGAGGAGCTACTATGCAGAAAAGGGAAGTAAGTACTCAAGTGATAGTGATGCTATTTTTTCAGATAATGATAGAGATGAAGTCCTATTTATGATTAAAGAATAAGAAGAAGTCAAGAAAATGTCACCAATAATTCTCAAGTTTTTTAGATGTGGTAACTTTGGACATCTTGAAGATAGTTGTACAAGGAATGGTTATAGTTTCAGTGATGATGAATATGAGGATGCACTTGAAGGACCAGAAGAAAATATTCTAATAGCACTAGAAGAAGAAGAAGGTGATCCTATAGTAGACAAGTCAAAAGAAAATGAAGATGTAGACAAAGGCAAACAAATAGAGGAAGAATCAGATAAAGAAGGATTTTATCTTAAGGCATAACTTATTTATTATCTTGACATAGTAAATAAGGTAAGAAAGCAAAACACTAAACTTGAGTTTCAATTTCAAGAATGCGATGAAGAGAGAAGAAAACTTATAGAGGATCTAAAAAAATCAATGGCTAAGACAAAGAGGTTCAAGGATAAGTTAGAAGCAAAGGTATTAGAATGTGAAAGGTTAGAACAAGAAGTAGCTCTACTAAGGGAATATTTAGAAAAATATGAGGATAAGCTACACAAGTTTTAAAAGAGCTCAAATGTTGTGGATAAGATGATCAAAGTACAAAGAAAGCCAAAAAACATAACAGGTATTGGTTTTGAACTAGCTCAAAAGAAATAAGAAGAGTCAACCTCAAGTTTTGAAGAAGACGAAACTTTAGAAGAAGACAGTGTAAGAGAAAGTGAGACATCTGAGGATGAGTTGGACAACAAAAAGTTCAACAAGTAAAGGAATAATACACAAAGAAGAAACAGATGGAACAATAATTAGAATAGGTTAAGAGAGACTAAGAGACCAATGATGTTAAGACAAGAAAATTTTAATGGAAGGTGTTTCTCATGTCACAGGTTTGGACACATGGCTTCACAATTCAAGACACATGAAAGACAAGAAAATGGAAATTTCAAAAATAGGCAGCTCTTCCATAGGTATTGCTACTCATGCAATCAATTTGATCATAAGGTAATGGATTGTAGGGTTCATGACAGAAAAAGATATAGCGTCACTAGGATAAATCCTAAGAAATTCACACCTCCAAGGAATAATAAAATTAAGTGTAATAATTATGGACATACAAAAAAATGGTGTAGAGCAAACATTCCAAAATCAAGCATGAACAGGAACAGGAACAAGAATAGGAACAAGAATATGGGTATAAACAGGAACAGGAACATGAATATAGATAAGAATAAAAACATGAACAAGAATATGGATATGGATATATATATGAACATGAATACAGACATGGGCAGGAACATGAATAAGAACAATCAAAGAAATTAGAAGGACCGAATGAGAAGGAAAGAAGATAAAGGTAAAGACCAGTGCTTGCTGGGAGTAGAAATACTCCTACCCCATAATTAACCACCTCAAGAGGAGGTGGGGGAAGGGCTAAGATAAGAGATTCATTCTTAGCCCCGAGCCCCAAAGGTGACCCTTTGCCATTGATGTCAAAGGGGGAGAGATTTGAGTAAGGGGGAGAGATTTGGTTTGAGGATATAACATTGAGTCAGGGGGAGTAGTTTCCCAGTGGAAGAAAAACAAGAAAAATGTCAAGACTTGGTAAAAAAAATTTGGGTTGCCATCAATGACAAAGGGGATATTGTTGGACATTTTGAGTGGTAAGTTATCATTTATGTCAAGAGTGAGTGGTCATTGATGTCAAACCTTCAACACCAGTCAGTGGTAGTTTTAGTTGGCAGTATTCGTTTCAGTTTCAGTTTCAAGATCTGACTCCAAGAAGTCAGATGAGCTCCAAAGTGCAAGAAAAAGCCCAAATAAATAATATTATAATATTATTTTATTATATTATGCCAAGGAATTTTAATTTTAATTATAAATTAATTTAATTATTAATTATAAATTAATTTAAGCTAAGGTTAAATAACCCTAAGGTGGGTTATCAAATTTGAAATTTGAAATTCGATTTCAAATAAAGCACCACCGATGTGAGGAGAAATTAAAAGTGTGTATAAAAGGGGGGAACTCCCACCCTACCATACTTACCATGCCTTCAAAAATTAATGTGAGCCTAAGAATTGAGAGCTATACAAATTGCATTGCATCCAAAGCGAAGGAGGAGTGTGCACGTTTCGAAAGGAATAGACGACGAGTGAAGGCATAAGAGGAAGGTGCTATACCTTCCTTCATGTGGGCATTAGTAGCCCACGTGGTGGGCTCCCAAGTGCTAAGGCACTTAGGCTAGAGGATACGATGGATTGAATATCGCTGAATCCCATTTTGTGGGAAGTATAAGGTATGCTTGGAAATTGGTCGTCGAAATTTTTGGAAATATAGTTTGGGAATTTAAAATTTAATTTTTGCATATTTAAATTGGTTCTAAGGTTGTTAAATGAGTTATAAGGGTTTTTGCAAAATTAAATTTTTAATGTTGTGTGCTGAAATGTTTTGAAAAGATTATAAGGTGTTTGGTTGATATTTTAATGGTGTTGGATATTATTTTAAGTTATATTTTATAAGGTGTATCAAGGAAATAATATTTATGTATCGTATGATGAGTGTTGTTTTAAAAGGGAGCAATAAGGCATAAATTGAGTTGTGATTTTTTTATATCCAAGGAATATTTTTGGAAAGTATTGAAGTAGTTTTGTTGTGTCTAACCATTAGAATTGGAAGGAAGAAAATTGTGATTAAGATAGGTTTTCCAAAGGCACTTCTACATCCAAAAAAAGGTATGGGCATATTCTTCCTAGTGAGTGATTGTTGAAAATTGTGAATGGAAAGTTGGAGTGAAAAAGATTGTTTGGTTTGCATTGTTGAGAGTGTTTGAATTAATGCTTCAAGGTTTTTTGGAATTAAGATTTTTTGGTAAAACCTTGTTTTATAAGCATTGTTGTTGAAGTGTTTGAGTTGAGTGAAGAAATTGAACTAGGGTTTGCAAAGAACATGAGTATCATTGTTATGTGAAGATTGTTTTATAAGCATTGTTGTTGAAGTGAGTTTTTGAGTGAAGAACTTGAACTAGGGTTTGGAAAGAACATGAGTATCATTGTTATGTGATATTGGTTGATAAAGCATTTTTGAAAATATTTGAGTGAGTGGTCATATTCTTAGACTAGGGTTTATGAGCAAGGATCATTTCATTGAGTGATTGGTTGAGTAGAGTTGGTTAAGCCTAGTCAAGTGAATGTGTGAAGTGATTGTTCAAGTTTTGTGAAAAAAATTATTCTATATTATGAATTAATTTGAGAAAGAGGTTGAGTATTTAGGTGAATGTGAAGCATATTGAGTCTCTAATAATTCTCTATATGTTTCTAAGAGAGTTATTGAAAGTGATTGAGTATTGAGGTGAATGTGAAACATATTGAGTCTCTAAAAATTCTCTATATGTTTCTAAGAGAGTGATTGAAAGTCATTGAGTATTGAGGTGAATGTGAAGCATATTGAGTCTAAAAATTCTCTATATGTTTCTAAGAGAGTGATTGAAAGTGATTGAGCATTATGATGAGTGTAGATCATATTGAGTCTCTAACAATTCTCTTTACGGTTCTATGAGATTGGAAAAGTTCTAGTGTGGACTTGTTGAGTAAATTTGAAGTAAGTATTTGAGAATACTTGTGGACAAATTTTGGTAAGATTTTATGGAAGTTTACAATACATATTGAGAGCAAATTTGGATAAGTTCTTGTGAGGACTTATTTTGCATATTGGACAAGTTCTAGAGAGGACTTGAGGACAGATTGGTGTGAGCTTTTGTGGGAGCTTACAAGGTAGATTTGAGACAAGTATTTGAGAAAAATTGAGAGTAGAGTTGATTGATTAATTTGTTCTAACCTTGAGTTAAGGTTTGGGGCATATCTAGCAGAGTTGATTTGAAATTGAGTCAAGCCTTGTATTAAGGCTTGAGGACAGAGATTGAGCACAAATTTGTGTTAGACCGAAGGAATGTGTTTAGTGCGTATCAGAGGACAAATATTTAGGATAAATTTGTGCTATATCGAAGGACTATGTTTAGTACAAATTGGAGGACAAATTTTGGTGCAAATTTGAGGATAGGTCTATACCAAACCAGAGATAGAGGTTGAGCAGATTTGTGCTAGACCAAAGGACTGAGTTTAGTTTAGATTTGAGTCAGAGCTTTTAAGGTGATAGAGTATAGAGGATGACAGGCTCCAGTAGATAGAGATCCATTAGCTAGGGTAGTGAGGACAGGTGTCTTTAGTGGATAGATATCCATTAGACAGAGTAGTGGGGGCAGTAGTTCTTCTAGAAGATCACCAGTTAGAGCTAAGGAGAAAGGAGTTATCCTATGGATAGAGATCCACAAGCTTGATTAGGGGATTGGTATCTCCTTTGGATAGAGATCCATATACATTATAATAGGAAAAGTATTCCCAAGATATTGATTGAGAAAATTTTAGTGAAATATTTTCTCCATGGAGTAGCCCACATTGGGATAACCACATAAATTTGGTGTCTCTATTATGTGTGGTGATTTTTGCATTGGTTTGATTACTGCTATTGATATTGCTATCTATACATTTCATAATATTTATTGGAAAAGAAAATCAAAAAGTGGTCTTATATTGTTCAACCCCCCTCTCAGTATAAGCTTGTGTTCTTCAATTCACACACAAAAAACCCATACAAGATAGCTTCATGGCCACACATGAGGGGTAAACTCCATCTTGATCATTTTTGAGCATACATCCTAGCGAGTATCTCTTTCTCTCTGACCATATTAGTGAGAACCACATACATAGTGGGTATCACTCCATGCTTGACCATATTTTGTGAGCATAACATCCTTATGGAATAGATTCATGGCCACACATGAGAGTGAACCTCCATCTTCATCATTTACAAGCATACATCCCTATAGGATTCCACTCCACTCTTTTGTTTTCTCACTTAATATATGTTGTTTGATCACACTGATCTATGTTCAATCTATGCTGACTCAAACACCATATTTTAAGACCCCTTCTCTATTGATTGAACTTTTTCTCCTTCCTTATATTATTTTAATTTCTTATTTGATGTTATTTTCTCCCTTATTCTCTTTGTTTTTGAGATTGTACCTCATTATTACGGATCATGATTTTATGCTTTACCTATATTACGGTCCATTTTTATGGGGATCAATTTTGTCTAGAGAGGTGTTTCTTCTTTTTCTTCTTCCATCCATGCATTTCACACGGTCAATCCACTTCATTGCATATATACATTTGCATTTTGGGTTAGTTCATTTCATAGTTAGATTATGTTGTGTTCATTCATGCATAAAAAATACATAAAAACATAAACACATAAACACACACATTTCACAAAAGCAACATGATATTACTAAAAGTCATACTAGTAAGGTACATAGGTTTGCCTAGTCGGTGTGCCATAGTACAAACCTAACACACTCAACCATTCCTAGGGATGCATGCCACACTCAAAATTGGCATGTCACCCCAATCCTATCCCTAGATTTGGGAGCCCGTCTCCTCTGCTTATCCCATTGAAGGTGGTCCTAGTGGGAGCATGTTCACTAATATTAAGATCATTTATGAGCTAGACCAAGACTGGCTTGGTGTACAAAGGGATGATGATAGTGGAACTCACTTATCTATTGGAACTACCTGGATATACATAATTTGGTATAAGGTTTTCCTCTACATAACCACCTCTAGCCTCTCTCCTATACTTTGTGGCTCTGATTGTAGTAGGTAGATCCCCTTAACCTGTTGGTTATTGGTTACAACAACCATCCCCTCTATCTAAGCCCACTTTCACTCTTGGTCTAGCTAGCTCACCTCTCTCCTAAGGCAATATACCTCCACCTATGCCACATCATACTTGGTCTCTACTATGCTCAAGGCTCTCTATAGAAATTTGATCCTCTTGGCCCTATCCTCTTGAAGTAGATCCATCTCCCTCTATAGGGTCACTATCTGAGCCTAAAATATATTTATCCCTCTAATTGGGTCCTCCTAACTCATAGTATTTATCGAGCTAATTTTTTTTGATGTAGAGGTCTCTTCGATCACTCTGCTTGACCCTACTCTGGTCATCATGGATGCAACTTTTGCCTTTGCCTCCCTAGTCCTAACAGTGGTGGCGATTGCTACAACTATCTCTACTCAAAATTGTAGTTACCTCTATTTTTGGGCTCCTTGATCCTACCCCTACTAATTCATGGACCATCGTGTGGTATCTTGTAGTGCTAGATGCATCTATTGATCCATAATCTACTATCTCTATACTAGTATTAGTGGGGAGATCCTCGAGGGCATGAAATCCATGTACCATATCTAGTACTTGAGATCCACCCTAAAATTATCCACCCCTAGATCCACATAGAGTGGGTCATCCAGGTCCTCCTCTACCCATATTCCCATGTTGGGATACCTTCTAACTCTTGATGGGTCCCTCCATATCTGCATGTAATTATAGTCTCTTAAGTTTAGGATCTCTTGAATGATACTAAACTACCACTAGATTTGTTCAAATATAAAAATATCTAGCTCTCCCCTCTCTATAGATACCCACCTGATCCTCCTCACCCTAGCTAGCTCCTCTGTATCCTCTATCCACCTAGGGTGTAGATACCATGGTTTTCATACAATCTTGTGCTCCTACAACTCATCTATCATCTACCTCCCTAGTGGTAGGTTACTAGCATATGTCCTCTGGACTCACTCATAGCTCCTAGCCCATCTATATGTTGTTGGTTGCTTTAGGTTTGGAAATGGTCCTAGAAGTGTGTAAGATATTTTCCCTTCTATGTGCTCCTTACACCACACCTAGAGCAAGGTTGTGCAAACCATCCTTGTATACCATTTGTACATGACATTGTATAATATCATGTACAATTGGGCCAACATGGACCCTATGTGAATCTGAATCCTTCATCATTCATGTTTGCCACTACCTCTATCAATACTTATGGAAGGTATCACCAAATAGTGTGGCATACCAGAAACCCCACCACAATCCCATAGAGCATGGCCATCAAAGCATCAACTTCGTAGCACTCCACCAACTCATCAAATGAGATCTCACTCTCTCGGACCTAGTGGACCCAACCTCTAGATAATATTTTCAATATGGCTTGCTACCCTCATTCCCTATAAACTACTCTCCCCTGATGATAATATGCAATATGTACCACACATAATTCAATGTGATCATCATATTCCCTATCAGTAACTAAAAATTTGATAATTATGGATACCATCTCTCCACCAACGCTATAAGTAGCACTTAATTTTCCTCAACATGGGGTATCTCCACCAGGTGATGTAGCTCCACTACCTTTAGAGTGCCTCATTCTACCAATGAGAGGCCTTCTAGATACACCTCTAAGGAGCTTGGTCGCCACTCATGAATCTCAAATATGTCATGTTGCATTCTAGAAAAGAATAAAAATTAAATTAGTTCAACATGCATAATCAATCAAACTTGCAAAATCAAATCTTTGCTTGTATTGTCTAGTTGGTTTCCTCTCTTCTCTCTATTTTTCCTCAATTTTTCTTCTTGGTTTATTTTTTTTGTTCTTTATTTCTAAAAAATTGGGCCCCTCTAGTTTCGAGCATGATTTTGTCCTTCTTCTCCTTTCACCAAAATCGTGCCCCTTGCTCACAGGGCATGATTTTGTGAAATCATACCCCACAATATTGGGGTACAATTTTGATCACTACAATGAATTAGCTGAAATCATGATCGAATCCCAAAATTACATTGGGGTTGTGCACGGTGATTATGGAAAAATAGAAACAATTTCTCAAAAAGGACCTAAAATCTAACCTAACCTAATTTAGAAGGAGTATTTTAGCCCTTACCCATGCTCGCTCCTTTGCTATGCCAACCTTACTCCTTGCAAAATTTGAATGGTGTACAGGTGGCATCATTTTATCCTTTTCTCCAAATCCCTATTCTTCTTCTTCGTGCAGTGAAAATGAATTAGGGTTTTCACCCACTTTTTACCTTTTTCTTCTTCTTTTTCATATCTTTCTCTCCTTTCTATTTTGTTGTTTTTGCTCTCTCTTCTTCTGTGTTTGCCATTTCGAGTTTTATTAGGAATTTAACATTCCTTTCAAAAATCAAGGGGGAAACCTGGCCTAAGAGGTATTAACATCCCTAATGCCTTAATTTGCATGTAAAATACAAAAATATTTAGAATGACACCATTTTGCATGACCCCTTTCTTCTAAACTAGCTACCCATTTTTTGTTGTTCTTTGCCTGTAGGTGTCTACATATTTCTTTGATGCATTTATTAGGCTATAAATGCATCAAAGAGGGGGTAAAATATAGACACAAAAAATTGACCCACCCAAGTGAGTCATTTTACCTAGAACCTTAGAGAGACCCTCCAACTTGCCCAAGTGCAATTTTGGACCTCTCTCCTCCCTTCTTTTCTCTTTTTTTCTTAGTTTTGCCAAAATCACGGTCTACTATTACGGGGTGAAATTTCATCAAGTTAGGATTTTATATTATAAAACCTAACTTTTGAACCGAATTCTTTAAAATCGGTCCTCCATTAGGGTTTTCCTACCCATTTGTGTTTCAAATCCCTTATAAATAGAGGGTTTTTGATCTCTTTTTCAATGAAATATATAAAAAAGAAGCAATAACTAGCATGAAAATTCATAAGCTAAGAAGTTAATCATGAATATTTTTGCAATTTTTTCACGTGCCATTCAAGTGATCTTTGGTAAGTGTCTTCTGGTGTTACTCTATTGCATTGTTGATTTGCTACCCTTGGTGGACAAGTATTGGAGCCTTGAGGAGGAGTCAACCATCTTGTGGAGGTCTTCATCCTTTTGTCTGCATATTTTGCTAACACCATATTGTTTCACATATTTTATCATTCCTAGGCTATTAATTGCATTTTGTTTTTGCTCATTTCGCATCGATGTGCTATTTTCTTTGACCTTTCAAGAAATCCTACCCTATATTTATAGGGCATGATTTTTATAGATCCGAGATCATGAACACCCCGTATAGGGTATTATTTTAGTTGCATAAAGTTTAGGGTTAAGATTCACTCCCAAACCCTAGGTCTATGTTTACATGTTGCATTTAGGACATAATATTGTTGTTTACATTCTGTTTTCTACATTATTTTTTTCATTCTATTTTTCTATTTCCAAGAAAGTTCAACATTCACTCTTGATTTCTAAAGGTCAACTAAAAGGACCTAGGGGGATTGAATACTATGCTCTCAAGCTTTTCTACACAACAACCTAAGTAGACCCTCTAATTCTGATCATATTTTCTAGGGTTTTGTAAAACCTATTTTTACAGGTTGAAGTTGCAAGATATTTTTGGACACAAAATAAATATTGGATCAAACATCAATTCAAGTACCCTAGTAGATATCTAGGCTATTTTTTGATTACTTTTGTTCATTTCTGTTAAAAATATGTATATAAAATAAAAGGAAAAACATTTGATCATATTTTAGACATTTGAAAGGATAAGAGCATATAGTGTGCATCTAGGATTTAGCCTTGTTTGTGCATTTCAATTTTTCCCTTGATAAAATAAAAAGTAATTTTATTACTATAGATTAGGGTTAGACATCATTTAATCAAATACTCATACTAGGGCTAGATATTGTTTTCTTGCATCTTGTATGTCTTGCATCACTCTTTTATTTGCATAGTTTGGTTTATAGAGGCCATACATAGGTGATCGCTTAATTGAACAAATTAAAAATTTCCATCCCAAAATGAGAAGAAGTCCTAAAACCATTCTTAGTGAACCTTTTCCCCCATCCATCGAGTGTAGATAATATAAAAACCATCACAATCACCTTGAATTTTAGCAGATCTAGTCAAGAATCATACACAATGTATAGTTTTCCTCCTCTACAATGATATAACCCTTTTTAGAATGGAAAGACTAAATGAGGCCAAAGCTTTGAATAAATTTTTAAAGGAATACAAAATAGCATCAGGGCAAAAAGTTAATAGGACAAAATCTAATATTTCTCAGCTTTTATTCAAAACAATAATCTATGGGAGGTTGAATTTGAATAAGACAACTATACATGGACCAACAACAAGAGAGGCCAAAAATTAATAGCAAAAAATTAGACAAATGCATACTCTTATATCATTGGCTAGATGAAGGAACTTGTGCTAAAATTAATACCTTAACAAGGATTGGCTCATATCACTGGCAAATAAGAGTTAAAATGGTGGTAAGTGAGTTAAAAAAAGATCATATGTTAAATATGAGCAGATGTGGGAAAACCATCCTCAATTTATTGATATTATAGCACAAATATGAAATTATTCAAGAAATGGTGGGTTGTATGCTCTTCCAAAAAAAATAAATCTGACATCTAGATTAAAAGAATGTTACAAGAACACTTTTGAAAATATTTTTGAGAAGAAAGAACTAAAAGACAAAATTCCAAAAATAAAAAAAGGTGATCATAATAATCAAAGCTTAGAGGAAAGGGAGTTGCTTAGTGAATATCATAATATTTTGAGTAAGTAAGAGAAATTCTAGAGATTAAAATCAAGATAAACTTGGTTAAAAGGAGATAAAAATACAAATATTTTTCATAGGATGGCTATAGTACAAAGATCAACATCCAAAATTAGTAGAATTAAATCAATAAAAGGGGTTTGGATTGAATATTAGAGTGAAATTAGAAAAGAGGTAAAGTATTTTCTATCAAAATATTCTAGGATAACAGGAGACTAAAGTTCTTAATGATAAAATTCTTCAATATTTACCTTCAATTATAATGAATGAAGACAATAGGAAACTAATGGAGCCTATTACTCTAGAAAAAATTAATTTAGATCTTTTCTATTTTAATAAGGATAAATCCCCAGGTCCTAATGGGATATCTATAGTTTTTACCAACATAATTGGGATATAGTGAAGGATTCTTTATTGGTGGCAATGGAACAATTTAGGGTAAAACAATACACACCTTATAAAATAAATGCAACATATCTTACCCTAATTCCAAAAAATAAGGATGCTAAATTATTTGATTCTTTTAGACCCATAAGACTATGTAGTATGACATATAGTTATCTACAAAGTGATGGTGAATCGATTAAAACCATTGGTAGACACAATTATTTCAAAATACTAAGGAGGATTTGTGAAAGAGAGATTAATTATGGATGGGATCATAGTATTTCATAAAGTTATACATTCAAAAACTTCAAGAAAAGAGAAAGCAATGATCTTAAAACTTGATATGAGTAAATCCTATGATAGGGTTAAATGAAATTTTCTTCTTGTAGTTTTAAATTTTTTTGGATTTAGGAAGAAATGGGTTAGATGGATTAAAGCTTGTGTCTCTACAATTTCTTATTTAGTGTTGGTCAATGGGTTACTAACAAAATATTTTAAAGCCAAGAGAGGCCTTGTTGAGTGGTATTTTCACCCGATTGTGAAAACACACTCTCCGATAGGATTTGGGTTCTAAATCCTCTGCTTGCAAAGAAATTAAACAAGTAACTTCTCCAAGGTCTCCGCTATGTTAGCATTTTACATCTGTGTATTAATAATCTCAAATAAAGATATTCAATTAAAATGCTTGGAACACCTTAGTGGTTGCAAGTAACTGAAAACAAGGGGCAATGTTGGTTTATTTTACTATGAAACTTTAATGATTGTTTGTGAACCCGAATAAAGCAAATGTGATTTAGTCCCTATATGACCATGTTGTACCTTCAAAGTGGAAATTGAAAAAATGCCATAAATGGTGGAACTATTTTTGGATTTTGAAGTTTTTTAATTTTAATTTTATTTTAATGCCTGAGAATTAAAATAAAGTTAGAACTTCTAAAAAATAAAGTGTAGAAAAAAGAAATAAAATGCAAAAGGAAAACTGAAAATGAAATTGCATTCAGTTTGATGCTATCCTGTTTCAACAAAATCGAAGATGTGAGGTTTCCATGCATGCAACCTAACCTATTGGACCTGCATGACATGCATAATCCCCATAGATTAAGTGTTTGTTCCTAGGGTACAAAATAAAGTCTAGATTTAAAATATTCGACTAATGTAACCCACAAAGGTGGTATTTAACATTATCTATAAATCCGAAATCTAAAAGAAAGTGAAAGAATAAACATTAAATCCATAGCATGCATAGAATATCTCCTTCTTTCTTGCCAATAAGATGCAAATTTCTGAATACTTCTACATTAAAAGTATGTCATGTTACAATAGCAGAATGTCTAGTTTTTCCTAACCAGTCTGTGGAAGAGAAATAGCTCAAAAAGGCCCAGAATGGCATTCTCAACGCTAGCTCTGCAACCTTGCTTACAGTGGTTTTCGACCAGTCCATGTGGAAGGAAAATATCTAGGAAAAACCCAGTGTCAAGGCCTTGCCTTCATTCCTACAATATTCACTGAACAGTTTTTGACCCTTGTATCTATCCTCGGCTTTTGCTTTTAAACCCTTTGGCAATGCTCTCTGTTTTGCCCTGTGATGCTTTGCTTCATCTCCTGGATCGCCTCATTTCACCTTCCCCACCTTTTCATTGCTTTTGACTTTATGCTCGACATCGAGATGCTTGATCTTCTTTGTGAACTGTAACGCTTCTGCAACCCTTACACCTGTATGCCATGTGTTTCGCGTTTATCTGCATGTCCCATAACGGCCCCCTATAAATCGTGACCAAAAATAGCATGTCGCAATATCACAACGTTTTTTTGCATGCAGCTTTGCTCTTCTACCTGTATCACGAAAATGAGACATGTTGCGATATCGTGACATTTTCCTGTATGCAGCCTAGCTTTTCTTCTTTCATCGCAAAAATGAGACATGTCGCGATATCGTGACATTTTCTTGCCCGCAACCTTGTCTACCTTCATGCACAGCAAAAATAAGACATGTCATGAAATTGCGACAATTTTCTATCAACGGGTCGTGCAAATGCAACTTGTCACGAAATCATGACATTTTTCTATTTCGGGCTATCTCACTGCAACTTGTCACGAAAACACGACATTTTTCTCTTTCGGGCCGCGAGGGTGCAACCTGTCGCGAAATCGTGATGCTTTTCTCTTTCGCTGTGTTTTTCTGTACCTGTCACGAAATCGTGACACTTTTTCATTTGGCATCACCTCACTGCTTTCTATCGCAAAATTGTGACACCTTTTCACTCCGTACACTTTGGCTGCTTTTTGTCGTGAAATCGCGACGCTTTTCATCTTCGCCCTTCATCTCGTCTTCAGGTCACGAAATGGCGACATGTCGTGATATCGTGACAACTTTTCATTTCGTACACTTTGGCTGCTTTTTGTCGCAAAATCGCGATGCTTTTTCATTTGGAGCTGTCTTGTGGCTTTCTATTGTGAAATCGTGACACCTTTCCATTCCATACCGCTTGGCTGCTTTTTGTCGCAAAATCGTGATGCCTTTTCATTTTGCCTCATCTTGCTGCTCTTAACCACAAAAACATGACATGTCGCGATATCGCAACATTTTTCGCTTTGTCTTTCTCTCTCTTCTTGACCCATGATTTCACAACACGTCGCGATATCACGACATTTTCTCATCATGCTGCATTCTGTTGCTCTTAACCGTGAAAATGCGACATGTCACGAAATCGTGATAACTTTTCATTTCTGGCCGCGACGGAGCAACATGTCGCGATATCGCGACAACTTTTCATTTTCGGCCGCGACGGAGCAACATGTCGCGATATCGCGACAACTTTCATTTTCGGCCGCAACGGAGCAACATGTCGTGATATCGCGACAACTTTTCATTTCTGGTCGCAACAGAGCAACATGTCGCGATATCATGAAACTTTCTTTTTCTTGCTATATTTTGCTCTTCCTTTGATTTTTTAGCATCTGGGCCATTGCGGTCTTCTTTGAAAGCATGCAAAAAGGTGGGTCCCCAATTTTGGGGTGTGTTGTGGATCAGCCACAACAGGCCTTATACAAGGATATCCTCTATCTCCTTATTTGTTCATTATTATGGTAGAGGTTATGAGTAGGAACTTAAAGAAGGCTTACAAATATGGGCTTATAAGTGGACTTAAGGTTAGTAATAACATCAACAACAACACCCACAACAATTTATATATGATTGTATACACAAAAAATTGATCCACCCAAGTGAGTCATTTTTCTTAGAACCTTAGAGAGACCCTCTAGCTTGCCCAAGTGCAAGTTTGGACATATCTTTTCTCCTATTTTCTCTTTTTTTTCCTAGTTTTTCTAAAATTGCGGTCGATCCTTATGGGGTGTGATTTCAGCAAGTTAGGGTTTCTCTAAGAAAATTTAGTTTTTGAGATGACTTCTTTAAAGTCAATCCTCCCTTAGGGTTTTACCACCTATTTGTGTTTCAATTTCCTTATAAATAGAGGATTTTTGATCTCCTTTTCAATGAAAGATATAATAAAGAAGCAATAACTAGCATGACAACTAACAAGCTAAGAAATTAATCATGATTTTTTTTGCAAGTTTTTCACATGCTCTTCAAGTGATCTTTGGCAAGTGTCTTCTGGTGTTATTCTACTATAATATTGATTTACTACCCTTGGTGGATAAGTATTGGAGCCTTGAGGAGGAGTCAACCATCTTGTGGAGGTCGTCACCCTTTTGTTTGCCTCTTTTTCTACCGCCACGTTGTTTCACAAATTTTATCATTCCTAGGCTTAATTATATTTTATTTTCACTCATTTTACATTGATCTACAATTTTATTTAACCTATTATAAAATTATACCTTGTATTTACAGGGTGTGATTTTGATAGAGCTAATATTGTAGATATCATGTACAAGGTATGATTTTGGTTGCATCAAGTTTAGGGTTAAGATTCACTCCTAAATCCTAGGTCTATGTTTGCATGTTGCATTAGGATATAATTTTACTATTTACATTTTTTTTGCGTTGTTCTATTTCATTGTATTATGTTTGTCCATTTTCAAGAAAGTCCAACATTCTCTCTTGATTTCTAAAGGTCAACTAAAAGGACCTAGAGGGCTTGACTGTTGCGCTTCCAAGCTCTACTACACAACGACCTAAGAAGACCTCCTAATGTTGGTCATATTTTCTAGGGTTTTGTAAAAGCTATTTTGTAGGTTGAAATTGTAGGATATTTTTGGACACAAGATAAAGCTTGGATGAAGCATCATTTCAAGTAAGTACCCTAGTATATCTCTAGGATATTTTTTGATTGATTTTATTAATTTCTGCTCAAACCCATAATATAAATAAAAGGAAAGCATTTGATCATATTTTAGGTATTTGAAAGGATAAGAGCATATAATGTGCATTTAGGGTTTAGCTTTGTTTGTGCATTTCACTTGTCTTTGATAAAAAGAAAAGTAATTTCATTAAGGTAGCTTAGGGTTAGATATCATTGAATCAAAGAATCATACTAAGGTTAAATATTTTCTTCTTGCATCTTGTATGTCTTGCATTGCTCTTTCATTTGCATAGTTTGGTTTATACAAGCCAGATATAGGTGATTGCTTAATTGAACAAACTAAACATTCTCACCCAAACTTGGAGTTAGTCCTAATTTTATTCTTGGTGAACCCTTTTCCTTATCCACCAAGTGTAGATCATATAACAACCACTATGGTCACCTTAGCTCCTAGTGGATCTAGTCAAGAATCGTATGTGATACATAGTTTTCCCCCTCTACATATTTGGTGAACCCGACTTAAAAACACATCTTAGTGGCCAAGATAGAAAGCCTCTTATTTTACTTTTTTTTTGAAAACTTAAACAAGACCACTAATTTTGTTTGCTTAGACATAGAAAAATATTTAAAAATATTTGAAGAATCTTCTTATGTGTATTTCCTTATTTTTCTCCTCTATCATTTCATTTATCCTAATGGCTATGTTTCTTAGGATTCACTGAAGGCATTTGGAATTTGATAAAATTTTTCAATAAGATAATAAGATTTATAGGGAGAATCCTAATCTTGATGTAGAAGAGCAAGAAAATGTAGAAACTGATACTAACTATGGTCCCATTGAGGGGCCTAATGGTGGCTTCACTTTGACATCATTTGATCATGTTTGGGGTTTCATTAAATGCCATAGGGTGGCTTTGCTCAAAGCTATTGAGCATGAAGCTCATATTGAAAGAGGTGATACTCCTCCTCCAACCATATCTCCTAGAAATATTCAAGATAACCCTTTGTTTGAATCTTCACATCATGTCATTAAAATTGTATTATCAACTACCTAATCATTCTTTGCATAATATTGAAGAGATAGCTGAATTGTTTGTTCAACAATTTAGGGCTTATTTTTAAAATAACGTGACTATGAAATATATCTATATGTTAAAATAAAGTAAAGATAAAATATTTTCAGAACTTTTGTCTTGTTGGAGGAGTCTAGTTAGACACTTGAGATCAACCTTATCTCCTCATTACATGCTGAAGATATTTATTGGGAATTTACAAGAATAAATATCTTATGCATTGGAAACAATAATTATCACATATTTTGATCAAGCAATAGATCTAGTAAGAAGGGTAGAGCAAGCCCTTATCATAAGAGGTCAACTTAAAGTAAGAGAAGATAGGACCACTAAGACACAATATAAGAACAAGCATGTGGTTGGTGATGGGGTAATAGATAGTAGATCTATTAATAGTGTTGTTAAAACCCTACAAAAAATGGTGCTTTACCAAGACTCAACATACCTATTATAGTATTCCTAAGCAACTTCTAGAAGCTAACATGATTGAGTTGCCACCTATAAGGTAACCTGATACCACAACTAATTGGTATAAATTTGGTCAACACTATGAGTACCATAGGGTAGAGGGGTATTTGAAAAACTCTTGTAAGAGGTTGAAACATGTCATTCAAGACTTAATTGATGAATATCACCTTGTTATAGAGGGTCCTCAATCCAATCCTCCAACAAATAATTAACCTCCTACATAATAAACATCCACAACAAATCAAGCTATAGGGATATTCCAATACTCCCTCCCTAACCATGATCAACAAGTAACTAATCAAGTATCATATAATAATATGCCCCCTCCATACAATAATATGGTTGGTATGGTAGCAATAAGTACAAGGTAACAAATAAAAATTCAACTAACTCAACAATCCCAACAAGAGACAAGCTCTTCATCCAACCCACCTTCGAAACCTCCCTTAGTTTTGAAGAATACACAAAAAAGGAGCACAAGTAGAAAGCCCACCTTTAGTGTTGAAACCTCAACCTAAAGTCTCCTTTGAAATTCAACAATACTTTGCTAGTACCCCAACTTAGATATTCCTCTTAGATCTCTTACAAAATTCTCCTATTCATAGGAAAGCCTTGTTGGAGTTCCTAAGACAACAGTATGTTCCTTTAGACATTTATCCTAGTGTTGTGGTTAATGTTGTAGGTTATCTTGGGATACATCACATCATATTTTCATATGATGATATGCCTTATTTAGAATTACAAGGGGATTCATCCCTCTACATCATTGCATTTATTGGGGAAAATTTTGTCAAGTGAATCTTGATTGACAATAATTCTTCCATTAATTTATGTACTTATCAAATTTTCCAAAACTTTTGGAATAAAAGAGGAAGATCTACATGTATCTAATATCATCATAAAAACTTTTAACAATGAGTACCAAGAGGCTTGTGGTGTTATATCTCTCCCTATGGTCAGACCTAAGATCTTATATAGCTTGTTCTATGTGGTGTATTGCCTTGCATCTTTTAATATCCTTCTTGGATGCCCTTGGATAATGCAATGGGGGCTGTCTCTTCCACTCTTCATCAATGTTTGAAATTCAAACTTAAGAATCAACTTATCACTATTATAGGTGACCTCCATCCATTTGAATATAGTTCAATGGTTGAGAAAGCTCAATACAGTCTCAATTTATGCCCATCCTTTTTCTCATCTCACATAACTAAACAACTTGAAAATATTAAAGTGAGTGAGGAACCAAAAATCAATGTTTCATCATGGGATAAAGTTAATCAATTTCTTCAAGGACATCTTCTAGATCTTACCAAGCTACCACCTTCCCTAAGGACTATGGTTTTACCTTGTAAGAAGGGTGAATTTGTACACATTGACACGTGTATCTTTATATTCATAGGTACAAACTTCAAAGAAAATATTTGTGGTAGCAACCTATATCCTATAGAGCATTATTTTACCTATTTTTACTTATCCAATGATTACCCACTCCCAAAATAGATTCTATCTAACATAGGATATATAGGTAAAGGTTTGGAGCCATAATAAAGAGGCATTCAAGATCCTTTAGATGTCAAAATTTGATCTAAGAGGTGGCATAGGATACATACCCAAAAAAACCAACCTTTATCATTTGATAATGATGATCACCTTATTACTTATGCTAAATATTTAGATTGTCAAGGCTTGAAGTGGAGTTATGAGGATGAGGCTCCCTCTTAACCCTTAGATATTTTGTTTTACAATATGGTAAATTTGGTGCATCCTAAGCTAGGTGTGACCCCAAAGGAGTGTGCTAAAGGGGATACCCCTTGTGATATGAATCATGAGGATATCCTTTGGAATAAATTTTTACTTTTATGAGTATATCCATTATGCTACACATTCTTAGTCTTCTTATATTTAGGAGGACCTTGTCCCTCTATCCCATAGATACCTTGCGAAGTTGGGGATCTCTCCCCTTTTATTCAAAAAGGATGGAACAATAAACTTTTACAATGAATTTTGTGCAATGAATTCCAAATAATATGTTGTGGATGATCCTCTTTGTGATATGAATCATGAAAGTATCCTATATCATAGCCCTTTATTTGATGGGTCAGTTCCTTGCACTACCATCCTTTTTGTTAAAATAGGTGGTACAATCAAAATCTGTGCCAACTTCAAAGACTTAAAAAATTAATTTAAATATACATATAAATAATAAATAAATATGAATCATGAAAGTATCCTATATCATAGCCCTTTCTTTGATGGGTCAGTTCCTTGCACTACCATCCTTTTTGTTAAAATAGGTGGTACAATCAAAATATGTGCCAACTTCAAAGACTTAAAAAATTAATTTAAATATACATATAAATAATAAATAAATATGAATCATGAAAGTATCCTATATCATAGCCCTTTCTTTGATGGGTTAGTTCCTTGCACTACCATCCTTTTTGTTAAAATGGGTAGTACAATAAAAATCTGTGCCAAATTCAAATACTTAAAAAATTAATTTAAATATACATATAAATAATAAATAAATATACCTATAAGAATACTATGCATGACTTTACACTTTCATCTAGTTCAGTTCGCATTTTGCATCCGGTTTGCTTGATTCATACTGCATGACTGCCTATCATACCTTACATATTTTGCCTGAAATTCTGTTGTACTTTGCATTTTGCTTGTCACACAATTGCATTGCTTATTGTTCATACTTGCATGGCTACTTGATCATATAGATTCTTGGGTATTTCATGATAATGGTAAATGATGACACGTAGTTAGGTCATAGCTCACATGCATTACACTCTCACCAGGACTCTGATGCCTAGTGAATCCCCAACCTAGGTCCCATTCCCATGCATACTCATCCTTGCATTAACCCATCCCATATTATCTTCTCCTTATTCTTTTATATTACTTGACATTGAAAGTTCTAAATGATCATCAATATCTCTCCAAGTCAAAGGATATAGTTCTTTTGTATATCCTTATCCTTTGCATGTTTTCCCTTCTTTTTAAGACAAGGATATAAGTTCTTTGGTTTCACTCTATTTTTTTGATGAATTAGTGATCCTTGTGATATGGGGTAGATACCACATGAATATCATATATGGTGTTCACACAACCACTATCTTACGCACACTACTTACCCATTGAAACTTTAAGGTAGATGCACACACTAACTTCTTATTTTACTTTGTTTGCTTTATTCATACACCTTCTTGAACACACCACACTCCTATCAGGTAGTACTAACTTTGATACATCATTCACACACAAAAAATCCTATACAAGAATGCTTCATGACCACACGAGGGACGACCTCCATCTTGATCATTTTCGAGTATACATCCTAGTGGGTATCTCTTTCTCTCTGACCATATTAGCAAGAACTACATACATGGTGGGTATCACTTCATGCTTGACCATATTTTGTGAGTATAACACCCTTATGGGATAGCTTTATGGCCACACACTAGAGTTAACCTCCATATTGGTCATTTACGAGCATACATCCCTATAGGGTTCCACTCCACTATTTTTTTCTCACTTAATCTATGTTGTTTGATCACAATGATCTAGGTTCGATCTATGCTGACTCATACACGATATTTTAAAACCCCTTCTCTATTGATTGAACTTTTTCTCTTTCCTTATATTATTTTTCCTTCTTCTATGTTATTTTCTCCCTTCTTATCTTGTTTTCGAGATCTTTCCTCATTCTTACGGATTGTGATTTTATTATTTATCGATATTGTGGTCCATTTTATGAGGCATAATTTTGGTTAGAGAGGTGTTTAATATTTTTCTTCTTCCATACATATATTTCACGTGGTCCATACACTTAATTGCATCCATACATTTGCATTTTAGGTTTGTTCATTTCATACTTAGATTATGTTGTGCTCATTCTGCATAAAAAATACTTAAAAATATAAACACATAAGCACACACATGTCACAAAAGCAACATGATATTACTCAAAGTCATACAAATAAGGTACATAGGTCTACCTATTCGATGTGCCATAGTCAAAACCTAACACACTCAACCATCCCTAGGGATGCATGCCACACTCAAAATTCACATGTCACCCCAATCCTATCCCTAGCTTTGGGAGCCTGTCTCCTCTACTTCTTCCATCGAAGGTGGTACCATTGGGAGCATGTTCACTGACCTTAAGATTACTTATGATCTAGACCAAGACCGGATTGGTATCTAAAGGAATGATGACAATGGCACTTAGTGCTTTTTTGGAACTACTTGGAAATACATCAATTGGTAGAAGGTTTCCCTCTACACAACCACCTCTAGCCTCTCTCTAATCCTTTGTAGATATGCTTGTAGTAGGTAGATCCCATTACCCTATTGGTTGTTGGTCACAACAACCTGAAGATATTTACTCTAACTTATTCTAGAATAATAGTGCAAAAACTAAATGATACAAAAGAAAATAATGACTCACAATAAACATGCACATAGAACACAAGAGATTTACCCTGGTTCACCCAATATGGGCTAATCCAGCAAACAAGAGCCACACCTCCTTTGATATTATTTTCACTCCTTGCCCGTAATGGGACATTACAATCAATATAAAGGAAACTATTACAACCCTAAACCACAAAGTGGTATTAGATTACCATGGATACAATACCATGGGCTAAAACCACCCACACCCACCAACCACCAAAATACCAATAACTGCTCTGTAAATCACTTCAAAAAAAAGATAAATCCACTCTTCAACCTAAATAGGTTTTAAGGGCATAAAAGTGTTTTTATTCCTCCTAATATATATTTGGTATTCCTAATAATTTCTAGTTATCTTGAATGCATCAAAGAAAATGGATGGCCAATAGTAATCGATCCTGATTATCTTCAAATTTGTATTTCTCCCTGAATAGTTTCCACTTGATAAACCTCCATGGAATTCTTCCAAAACCTTCTATTTTTGGTCATATTTTATATGCCTCAACAATACACCATCCAATTTTTTTCTATACATCCCCTCTAGTAGTAATGTATACTTCAAAGCCTGGATCCTGTATCTTCTCCTTTGTGAAGAATTTAAGCTTATTGGGCACTTTCCAAACTAAAAATATCTAACTAGTTCATCAACCCAATTAATGCTTTCTGAGGGTTGATCATCCCTTGGGACAGATTCTTGCACCTGGTAGGCTATATACTCTATTGATATTTGCTTGGCTAGTTATTGATATAAGGATCTACCTCTCACAAAATTTGTTGGATGAATTTACACATCATATTCTTGTATATTTGACATCCAACCAACCCTTTTATCGCCAAGCTCTCCCTCTATGATGAAATCCTAACAGTGGGATGAACTACGTACATAATGGTTTTGCTTTGTGAAAGAAAATACTTAAACTCTTTCAATGATTTCATGATTGCATACACCTATTTTTCAACAAAGTTTTATTTTTCTTCATGATCCTACATTGTTTGACTTAGGAAAGTGATGGGCCTTTCTTGATTATATCTCCTCTTTTGAGTCAAGACCATTGCATAAATTTCTTGTTCCCCTACAACGTATAGTATGAAACCTATAGAATAGTATGGGTTAACAAGGACATGTGCTTGAGCTATCTATTATTTTATTCTTTTGAAAGCTTTCTTTCGCAAGTCTATCCATTTGAACTTGAAATTTTTTATTTATTGAAAAAATATTTCATATTATCAAAAAATCAAGGAATACAAGAGATATTCAAAGGTATTACAACAACTTGCGAATCAACAAAAAGCAATCAGACCTCAATGATATGTCCATTCTAAGGTAATATTTTAAAATGCTATTACTAAAAACATGAATCTGATCAACAATCATCCTACAAGCACTATTAATAGTATGGTCTACCATTATATGATCAGTTTGGAACACAATATAGCATCTGTCCTTCTAGATGGAAAAAATAACACTAAATCTAACAATATTCCAAAATATACAAAGATAACAAGGACACTTGGGGGAATCCCCAAACAAGACTAGCTTCCACCATAAAGGACCCAAAATGACAAAGCAGTAAGCAACCCCAATCTCTTTCCAAACTTTTTTGTCTCGAGAATAGTCCCAGAAGATGTGCTTGATAGTTTAAATTCTCCCACACATCAAACAACTATTCGATGAAAGCAACCATTTGGAAAACCTCGCTTTGCTCTGAAGACCCTCCATAAGAACTAGCCAAGCAAAAAAAATTAGCTGCATAGAAACCCACAAGCCCCAAATCCTAGTCAATATTTTCCTCTATTTCTTGGCTAAATATTTAGTACCCCATCTAGAATTAAGCACATATCCAAATGGCATAGGTGGCACCACGAGCAGTTATAGTCTAGAAGAGTTGAAGCACCAAATAGGCTTACCATAGTGCCATATCCAGTCTCTCCAAATGGGACCAGGCAGTCCATTAGAAAGTTTGTGCTAATACTCAATAGGTAGAAGACCCTGTATCTACTTAATAGCAAACTTATCAGAGGGCTTGAGTTTGAATTTGACCAATAGTTGCTACCATGACATCCACTGACTAGTGCACCCATCCTAGATATCAGCCCAATAGAAAATACCCTTCTTGCACAACCTTCTACATTGTAAAACAAGAATGTTGAAAGCAAAAACACCATTTGCTTTCCAAAGATAAATAGCCTTAGAGGATAAAGTCCAACCTCTATTATTCTCTAAATACTCCCACTGCAAGTGCTTAACTACAGCCTTCCAAGCTTCCTAGATCCACTTAATGAGAATACTACCTTTAATATTAAACTTATCCGGATGTCCAAAAATATCCTCCAGAGTAAAATGGCCATGAAAACCATCAGAGTGTTGAGATGTCATGTGGCGGAACCAAAGTAAATACTGCCAACCAAGATCACCCTCCATACAGAGAAAAATCCATTTATAAGAAAGAACCTTACCTTGCACTTGAATATCCAGCAAACCAAGACCCCCTTGAGCTCTGGGAATAGAATAATAACACCAGCCCACCAAAGGAACTCTTCTTGAGCCATCAATATTGGACCAAAAAACATTCTAATATAGGTCTCCAACCGCCTATAGTGAGTAGCATTAGGGAGCCAATAGGAAGAATGATACATATGGCACACTTGCAGAATCCTGCTAACAACAGTCAAATTGCTAGCAAAGGATATCAATTTGTTCCTCCAAACCTGAAATTTTCTTTCAAATTTATCCATACACCAATTCCACATGGCTCTAGGAGAAACCCATCTACCAAAGGAAATATCCAAGTACCTGATAATCTCACCATATTCAACTCTCTTCCAGCCCACCTGGAGATCATCAGGGAGGGAATAAATACCAATAAGCCAATAATCAGACTTGGCCTCACTAATCATAGCCCTAGAAGTAGAACATAAGTCCTTGAGGTAAGTCTGCATATAAAATATGGAGTCTCTATCTAGTTGAACTGAAAGAAAAGAATCATCCACAAAGTGACTATTCACCAATTGTCCCTTAGGAATAGAGATACCATGAATCAAACCATAACTCATATTATCCTTCAAGAGATAACCTAATGTATCAGTAGAAAGCACAAAGAGAACAGGGACACCTAGACAACCCTATCAAATAGATCTAAAAATATGAATAGAGTTAGAGAGGTGGCCATTGACCATAACCTTGGTAGAAACATCTGAGAAAAGAGTGTCGATCTTAGAAACCATTATCTCACTGAAGCCAAGAGAACAAAGCATCTAAAGAATAAAATCCCAATCCACCCAATCATAAGCCTTATCAAAATCAATCTTAAGAAATAGAGCCTACTGACCAGACTCCTCAGCCCACTCCATGGCCTCCCAAATAGATAACACAGTATCAAGGATAAATATCCCCTTGAAAAAACCAATTTGTTTCTCACAAATAATTCTAGCAGTAATATTCTGAAGCCACAGGGTGATGGCCTTAGCAACAATTTTATAGGAGACATTAAGAAAATTAATAGGCCTCCATCCTCCAATATGATCCTTATTAGTGCCTTTTGGGATGAGCTTTATAACTCCCTGGTTCATCCAATCAAAAAAACCAGCCCCATCGAATATCTCTTTGATAATCCTGCTATAATCATCCCTAATAACTTCCCATATAGCCTTATAAAACTCAACATGAAGCCCATCTAGTCAAGGAGCTTTCCCATTCATCATACGAGACAAGGAGTAGAAGAGCTCATCTTTGGAAAAACTTTTCGCAAGACTATCACTCTCATAGCTAGTAACCTTTTTCGGAATACAAGAGTGAATTTTTCTCCTAGCATTCTGAACCTCAGTGGAGACCTCATAAGCAGATAAAATAGTTTGGAATTGATTCTCAAGTAAACCTCTAATCTCTTCCTCATCTTCAGTGTGAGAGGAATCAACCCTTTACATTGAGAGAATTCTTTCTGAAGCATTCCTATTCTTAATACAATTGAAGAAGAATTGAGTTGGTGCATCCCTCTCTTGAAGCCAATGAAGCCGACTCCGAACCTTAGTGCCCCTTCCTAAATAGTCCTCATAATTATGAAGAACACTCTTGACATATTGCAGGATAAAATTGACATCTTTCTTTAATAACTCGGTCATAGGTTTTACGATTTGTGCAAAATATTCTATGAATTTGTACACAAAGTTGATCTACCCAAAGAAGTATTTAAGGTCTTTCTTGTTTAGGTTTGAGAGCTCTAATAATGCTTTTACCCTATCAGGATCTATGGCCAACCCAGCTTCAGAAATAACATGACCCAATAAGATTCTGTCTTACATATGGACTTTTTTGAATTTATGCCGAACTCTCTATATTTTTCAAAAAAATTCCTAAGATGTTCAACATGATCTTCCTTTAGTGAGAGAACACCATCATATCATCTAAGTAAATACATATGATCTTGTTGACCAGTTCCCCAAAAGCTACATTCGTTACCCATTGAAATGTTGCTCTTGCATTGGACAATCCAAAAGGTATCCTTTGGTAAGAAAACGTTATCCACTTGGTAGTGAATGCGGTTTTATATTGGTATTCATCCTTGACCCATACCTGGTTGTATTCAAAAACCCATCCAATAATGAGAATATTTCTACCCTTACCACTATATGTATAATTTTATCTATTTGTGGTAGGAGGTAGTGATTCTTGAACGATGCTTTGTTCAAGTTTTTGAAGTCTACACATAGTCTCATGTCTCCATTTTTCTTCTTGATTGGTACCAAGTTGGACACCCAAAATTAATAGGATAAAAACTCTTAGCTTCAAGTAACTTCAGTAATTCTTGTTTCATCAAAGCTTCAATTTTTGGATGTACTGGCCTCTACTTTTGCTTGAAGGGTTTTGCATATTTTTCGAGCTCAATAGTATGTTGTATGGTTTCCTTTGAGTATACTTTGAGATCACTATAAGCCCAAGCTATAATATTAAGGAACTCCTTGTATAGTTCTTGGATTTGATTGAGTTCCTTTTATGTATAATTTACTCCAACTTTGATAACATTTTCAGGTTCCAGTTGAAATTATTTATATCTATGTTTATCAACCTTCATCTTGTGACCTGTTCATCTGTCATTGTTGTCAAACAAGCTCTCAAGAGTAATCAACCCTTTAGGTATATTATTGTTTTTTATTTGAATCATACCTTCATATTCCTAATATTTTAGCACCCTATCGTTGGAACAATTCATATCATATATTAGGAAGTCCAATATTTGGTCATCACTTTCAAATACTTGCCAAAAGGTATCTTTGTCTAGAACCAAAGGCCTATATATAAGTATAATTGTCTTAGACTTCTGGATGTCGTTATGTATGGGATAAAAATTGGCATCTACTGATGCTAACATATCAACATAGGTATTATTTTCTCGGGGGATTGCTTTAATATTCAGAACTTTGAAAGCCTCTAATAGATCCCATACCTTATTTCTGTAAGATTTGAGGTAATTTTGCTTACTAACATATCTCTCTGTGACTTGGTTTAATATTAGTTTAGAATCTCCATAAATCTATAGTTGTTTAATCCCTATTTTATTAGCTTTCTTTCAGCCCAAAAAAAGTACCTCATATTCAACTGCATTATTGGTACAACTCTAAGTTAACCTATAGGAGAAGACTTTTTCATAACTTGTTGGAGAATTTAGGACTATATTGGCACCGGATCCATTCTTACATCTTGCGCCATAAAAGAAAGTTTCCAAATTTGGTTGGTAGGTTGATTTACCTCATGTAAAGCAATAAAATTATTTTCCTCAGGCTTCTTGATTGAATAACTTTCAAGTTCTATTTCAATCATAACATTGAAGTCTTAGAGGGAAAACTAGTCTTTTGCTTGTTGTGCATCTAGGGCTTCCTCCATCAAGTTCAAATCTTCCATCTCCTTAGTCATTATGTTCACTGTAGTGGCCTGTCTTCCTTCCTCTTCAATTTTTTTAATATGGAAGGTAGATGGTTTTTCATTGAATATCTTGACTTTTTTTGCCTTTAAATGGGATTTCCAAGTGAAAGTAATCCATGGATAAATATCCTCTAATTTTAGCTGTGAATTATCTAGATAGGCACATACCAAAATAAGGTTCCAAATCCACTACAACAACCTCTTGTATTACTGTAATTTAAGGCATTCTATGTAGAACTATAGGAATATATTTTATCACTCCCACGGTCTTCATTGGGGTACCATACAATTATAAACACCTGGGCTACTTCCAGTGTATTCCATTCCCATGATGTCACATACAAATTTTGGTATTATAGTAGTTGTAGCTCTTGAGTCTATCATACAATTATGCACAACCCATCCTTCCATCTGAAGAGATAAATAGAAAGGAGGGGGTCTATTTTTTCTAGCAGCAGATGTCAAAATGGATTGAGCTAAATTTAAATGAGATGGGGTCTTACTTTTGTTTTTCATAGACCTTAGGGATTCTTGTAATAAGTCAATTTGTCCTAAGAATTGCAATGCATCATACATACTTTCTTTAGAAGGGGTCTTCTTTATTTCTTCCACTATGTTGAAAGGAAGTGGATCAAAATTATTCTCCTTTTATTTTGCAAAGGTGTTATACTTGTTCTTATACCCTTGAGTTGCATCTATTGTATAATTTTTAGTCAAAGAGGGATATCTTAACTTATCTATTTTCTATTCTTGGATTTCAACCTCCTTCTAGGGTGGCTTCTATGCGCATTTCTACTTATTTCTAACTTCGATTTTGGGGTATCTTTTCATGAGGGACCCTTTTTTCAACCTTATTTCTCACAAGTGAAGGTAATTTCAGGGGGTTGAGCTCTTGGGTATCTACCTATAGGGGTTTATTACCTGATCTGGTTAGAAAAATAACTTGATCTACTAAAGGCATCATAATATTGTGGTTTTCTTCTCTAATCATGTTTATTTTCCCTTTATGAGTCTTTTTTGTCTTCTCGACAACTATCTTCTAGATATAATGTTGATGGATCATACACAAATTTTCACCATGGGAATCGTTACATGTAGACCATCAAAAGTCTAATTCCATTGAAGATTTATCAGGTTCATTATCATTGTTAGCATGAAATCATATTTTATCTCTCCTAATTTTTGCCACTTATGGAAGCTTGATATCTCATTACTTGTGGAAATATCCTCGATTGGAAAATTCTCTTCGATTATATCCTTTCCATTAAGGTCATATTATTGGTCAGATTATTTATTGCTAATTGCATTTCCAATAGGATTGCAAGTTGAGGATTAGGAGTCGATAAAACTGATGATACAAGAATTGCAAGAATGATGGGTAATGCTAGGGGAGCAAGGGGTGCTTGTACTACCAGCATAGAAGGCTATCTAATCCATTTAGGGAGGTCTACATTTGAGGTAGAAGTTGGGCTTGGGAAACTAGTATTAGATGTTTGTGGGAGATCTAGAAATATAGGTATTATCATCTTTGGAGGGAACCTTCCAATAGTAATGAGATCCTTTTTAGCTTTCTGAGCCTCTTGGATTTTTTTTGGGAAGGTAAATACTTGAGACTACCTGATCACCATGCTTATATCTAAATTGAAATCTCTAAGGTAATAATACATTGCTTGCTCATTTTTTGACCTTAGCCTATCAAGTACTCTCTACCAAGTATGATTGAATCTGATGTTGAAATTGACTAGTTCTTCTTGAGGATGTTTTTGAATAATGATGAACTGATTGAGCAGGGAAAAAAGATCAGCCTGCTCATTGAAATCTTCTACCAATTTACTAGTGAGTTGGCCCAGGTAGCTATATTATGATTAGGAAGGGCCCTATACTAGTAGAGCATTTTTCCCTTCAAGAACATGACTAATAGACTTATCATTACATATTCTATAATATTATATATTGGTGCTAACGAGGCTACATCTTGGTAGTGTTCATAAGCCGTTTTACCTGTACCATCATATTGAGGTAAAGATTTCAAATCTATTGTAGGGATATGATGCTGGGATACTATATTTAGGGGGCCTAAATTATTCCATATGGGGTAGGGTATATTGGGTTGATTTAATGCCATTATAGCTACTATGTCGAATAGTATTGTAGCAGTATGGGTAGTTGTGCTTGAAAGTCTACTAATAGCAGTACTAGGGAGAGTTGTAGGGGAAAAATTTATCGATATTATAGTAATGGTAGAAGAAGAAGTTGTAAAGCAACAAGTACAAGATTAGCTCTAAGGTTATTAAGATGTAATTTAAAGAACTCAATGAGTTATTCAAATTTTTTTGCTTTAGATCTGGTTTTTAAATATATTAAGAACATGTGCTTATACTGAGAGGGGGGTGAACAATATACAATAAAACTTTTTACTTTTTAATCCAAATAATATCATCAACAATATTAAAGTAGTAAACATCACACAAAGCATCACACACATGAGAGACATGATTTTACGTGGTTCACCCAATGCGGGCTACTCCACGGAGAAAATATTCCTTATAAATTTTTCTCAAATAAATTCTCTTGGGAATCCTTTCCCTACAATGTTTATGGACCTCTATCCAAAGGAGATGTTGATCCCCTAAATCAAGTTCGTGGATCTCTATCCACAGGAGAACTCCTTCTCCTCTACTCTGGCTGGTGATCCTCTAGAAGACTACTGCCTCCACTACACTGGCTTGTGGATCTCTCTCCATTGAAGACTCTTGTCCCCACTTAGAAGACCTGTCCTCACTACCCTGGCTGATGGATCTCTATCCACTAGAGACTACTGTCCTCTCTACTCTATCACCTCCAAAGCTCTATCTCAAATCTTCTCAACAAGTCCACTCGAACCTGCTCAAATCTGCTCAATTGGTCCACTCAGAACCTGCTCAAATATGCTCAATAGGTCCACTCAGAACTTGCTCAAATCTGCTCAATAAGTCCACTCATAACCTACTCAAATCTTCTCAATAAGTCCACTTAGAACTTGCTCAAATCTGCTCAATAGGTCCACTCAGAACTTATCCAAATCTACTCAACAAGTCCACATAGAACTTGTTCAAATCTGCTCAACAAGTCCACTCAAAACTTGTCCAAATCTGCTCAATAAGCTCACACAGAACTTAACCAATCTCATAGAAACATAAAGAGAATTGTTAGAGACCCAATATGTTTCAACTCAATGCTCAAACACTTTCTCAACTCAAATCAGAATATAGGATAATTTGTTTTATGGAACTTGAACAATCACTTCATACACCCACTTGACTAGGCTCAACCAACTCTACTCAACCAATCACTCAAGAAACAACCCTTTCTCACAAACCCTAGTCCAAGCATATAACCACCAACTCAAAATATTTCCAACAATGCTCAACAACAAATCTCACATAACAATGATACTCATGTTCTTTTCAAACCCTAGTTCAAGTTCTTTGCACAACAACTTACTTCAACAACAATGCTTACACATAACAATGATACTCATGTTATTTTCAAAACTCTAACTCAAATTCTTCACACAACCAATGATTTCAACAACAATGCTTATCAAAAAGACTCTCAAAAAGGAAACCCTAATCAAGTCCTTTTCACTCCAAACTTATTTTTAGAAAACCAACCAATCAACTCAACTAAGGAAGAATTTGCCCATACCTTTTGCTTGACAAGGAGTAGACCACACAAATCTGCCACACTCACAATCACTTCTTTGCCAATCTCAATAAGGGTTAGAAGATAATAATTTTCTCAATGAATCACAATACAAAATGATATCAAACAAAATACACCTTATCACTCCAACTTTAAAATAATATCCAACACCTTCATAATAATATCTTTGGCAAAAATCCCTTTAAAAATAAAATCAACACTCTTAAAGTCTTACTCCTCTAATATGCAAATATAAGACTTTATTTAAAAATAAAATCAAACTTCCTTATAACTCCAAATTTTATTAAAAACAATTTCCAACAAACACCAATTTTCAACTAGCAACCCTTTCAACTATTTCCAACTAGCAACCCTTTTAACTCCAAACTTTAGGCAATATTAAAATTAATTAAAAAATTAATTACCTTGCCTTTGGAGGGATTCGAACCCTCAACGCAGCCCATGACCAACACCTTAGCCATGGCTCCAACCACTGCTTGAGCTAAGCGCTCACTTGGTGAGTGGAGAGCACCACGTGCTCTATGAACCTTCCTTTCTCCACCAAATATAAAAATGTGTGCCTTCCCTTGGTGCTTCAACACAATGCAAACATTGTCACCACATTTTGAACGCAGGCCACTCGATGCCTCAACGTTTTAGCCAATGCCTCCTTGCCACTAGGCCATGCTGCCTAGCTGGCTCCAAAATTTTCGTCACTTTCAAATTATTCCCAATCACTATCACAAGGATATATGAAATCGTTGTTTTCTCATGAGCTTCCTCTTCACAATTCACATGCAATCACGTTTCGAAGCAAGGATAATTTTGAATGCCTTTTAGGCATGGTATATATAGCCTTTCCACCTTTATGCAAACACGTCGGTGCTCCTCCAAACTTATTCGACGTCGATGCTCGAATTAATTTATAAATGATTTAAATTTATTTAAATTTAAATATTATAAATTAATTTAATGAAACCTTTGGTTTTATTAGGACCTTCTCTTATTGCACAACTTGGTATTAATGATATTTATTTATAAAATTTAAATTCCTTTTGAATTTAAATATTTTATAAAATAAATATTAGACCTCCTTTTAACTTTGCAATAGGCCTCCTTTGGTTTTTATGAAAAACCTTTTAACTTATGCTCCCATATAATATTAAAATATTATGGAGCCCTTTTACCTTTAACTTCTGCACTGTTGAAGCTTCTTCCTGGATATCAGTGACAACTTTGACAACTTTATTTCTTGCTGAATTCCTTGAAATTAATGATGACTTCATCTAGTGACATCAATGACAACTTTGAATTAGGGACTCAAAATGTCCAACAATCTCCCCCTTTGTCATTGATGGCAACCCAAATTATTTTTACCAAAAACTTGACCTTTCCTTTGTTCTGCTCCCCCTGGCTCAATGCTCTCTCAAATATCAAGTCTCTCCCCCTTACTCAAATCTCTCCCCCTTTGACATCAATGGCAAAGGGTCACCTTTGGGGCTCGGGGCTAAGAATGAGCCTCTTAGCTTAGCCCCTCCCCCACCTCCTTTTGAGGTGGTTAATTCTAGGGTGGGAGTCTCACTCCCAATTTTCCTCGAAGATACTCAAAAGTTTCCTTTGAAAGTGGCTTAGTGAAAATATCTGCTATCTGTTCCTTTGTAGTGACATATTCCAATATGACCTATTTATTTGTCACCTGTTCTCTCAAAAAATGGTACTTAATCGGAATGTGCTTTGTCCTGGAGTGCATCACTAGATTTTTTGAGATACTTATGGCACTTGTATTATCACATAGTATAGGAATGGGATGATCATGCTTTATCTTGAAGTCTTCTAGAGTTCTCTTCATCCATAACACCTGTGTACAACTGGCTACTGCTGCAATGTATTCTGCTTCTATTGTAGATAAAGATATTGAAACCTGCTTCTTACTTAACCAAGAGACTAGACATTCTCCAAGAAAGAATGCTCCTCCACTTGTGCTTTTTCTGTCATCAATGTTGTCGGCCCAATCTGCATCTGTATATGTTGTTAGTGTGAAACTATCACTTTTGGGATACCAAAGCCCAAAATCCATAGTCCCTTTTAGATATCTAAAAATTCTTTTTACTACTGCCACATGTGTTTCCTTAGGTGCTGCCTGAAACCTTGCCACTAATCCCATTGACTGTACTATGTCTGGTCTCGTAGCTGTAACATATAGTAAGCTGCCAATCATAGATCTGTATAATCTCTGATCTACCTCTGGAGATTCATCATCCTTACTCAACTTGCATCCTGTGACCATGGGAGTACTTACCGGTTTACAATCTTCTAACCTAAATTTCTTTAACATTTCCTTTATGTACTTGGCTTGTGAGAGAAACACTCCCCTTTCTGATTGTGAAATCTGAAGTCCAAGAAAGAAGGATAATTCACCAAGCATAGACATCTCAAATTCATTTTGCATGTTCTTAGAAAATTCCTTACACATCTTATCATTGTTTCCCCCAAAAATTATGTCATCAACATAAACAACTACTATTAGAAGATCACTCCCTTCATTTTTGATATATAAATTATTGTCTGCTATTCCTTTTCTGAATCCCTATTCCTGAAGATACTTATCCAATCTTGAGTACCATGCTCTAGGAGCCTACTTTAAACCATACAATACCTTTTTCAACCTGCATACCTGATCTGGTTTATCTGCTAGTATGAATCCCTCTAGCTATTCAATATAAACCTCTTCTTCTAGAACCCCATTTAGAAATGTTGACTTGACATCCATCTGATATACCTTGAAGTTCTTGAAACTTGAGAAGGCTAAAAACATCCTTATAGCTTCAAGTCATGCAACTGGAGCAAAAGTTTCATCAAATTCAATTCCTTCTACTTGTGCATAACCTTTGCATACTAACCTTGCTTTATTTCTGACCACTTGTCCATCTTCATTTAATTTATTTCTGAATACCCATTTTGTGCCAATCACATTTTTGTCCTTTGGTCATGGAACAAGTTCCCAAGTTTTGCTCTTCTCTATCTGATCCAATTCCTCATTCATTGCCTTAACCCAAAATTCATCCTCACTTGCCTGAGTGAAGTCTTTTGGCTCAATCTTAGATAGCAAAGAAAAATTTGCTTGTTGAGATGGTTTTATTATTCTTCTCCTTGTCTGTCTTTCATCTGGATTCTCGATGATCTGTTCTTTTGGATGATGTTTCTGTACATACCTGGATGGAGTTTTGGGAAGAAGTCTTTGTGTTTCTTCTTCTTCTTTATCTGATTCCTCACAAAATTCTTCTTGACAACATCCATCTTCTTGATACACAATTTGTTGAACTGGTTCTCTTGAATCTATCTTCTCATCAATTGTTACATTTATACTTTCCACCATAGTGCGTGTTCTTTTGTTGAAGCATCTGTAGGCTTTACTCTTTGTGGAATAACCAAGAAAAATTCCCTCATCACATCTTGGATCAAACTTGCCTAAGTTTTGATCTTCCCATCTTATGTAACATTTGCTTCCAAAAATTCTAAAGTGTTTAACAGTGGCAGGTCTTCCTTTCCAAAGCTCATATGGAGTCTTGTGATGATTTACCCTCAATTGAGCCCTAGTGATTATGTATATTGTTGTGTTTACAACTTCTCTCCAAAAACCATCTGATAACTTAGATTCATTTAACATAGCTCTAGCCATGTTTTCAACAGTCCTATTTTTCCTTTCAACTACCCCATTTTGTTGAGGAGTTCTTGCTGTTGAGTACTCTCTCTTGATTCCATGTTGTTCACAAAATTCTACAAATTCATTTGAAGTAAATTCTCCTCCTCTATCAGATCTTAGACACTTAATCCTTTTGCCTATTTCATTTTCAACCAATTCCTTGAATGCTTTGAATTTTTCAAAGGCCTCTGACTTCTCTTTTAGGAAGGTTACCCAAACCATTTTGGAATAATCATCTATAAACAACATAAAGTAACTCTCACCCTGAATGCTTTGTGTTCTGGTAGGACCACACAAATCAGTATGTATTAGGCTCAATGGCTCAGATGACATATAACCTTTTGGCTTAAATGTTGTCCTAGTTTGCTTTCCATGTTGACAGGGTGCACAAATTGTGTTTTGAGGTCTTCTTATTTTGGGTAAATCTCTAACTGCCTATTTATTGCTTATATTGACTATGTTGTCAAAATTCAAGTGACCCAATATTCTATGCCATAACCAAATCTCATATTCTTGTGATAGAAAGCACTTTTCCCCTTTGATCTCATTGAGCATGTATAAGTTGTTTGGGGTTCTTCTTGCATTGACAATGATTTTTCCAGTTTCTGATTTCCTTATCTCACATCTATCTGGATGGAAGGTGACCATGTATCCTTGATCACAAAGTTGACTTATACTCAGCAGATTGTGTTTTAACCCTTTAACATACAAAACATTCTCTGTTTTTGTTTTTCCATTATCTAAACTTAGAGTTCCTCTTCCACCAATCCTTGTTGATCCATTATCACCAAAACTTACTGATCCTCTATTTGTTTCTTTTAGTACAATGAATTTGTCTTTGTCTCCTATCATGTGACTAGAGAAACCACTATCAAGATACCATTATTCTTCTTTATCCTGAGCATGAAGGGTTGTTTGCACTAACATTGATCTAGCCTTAACATTTTTCTTTTCATCTTTCCTAGTTGTTGAAATTGTTTTTCTAGACTCATGAAGTATCATTTTACACCATCTAGCCTTGTGCCCAAAATTATTGCATTTGTAACATATAACATCATCATCCATGAGAGGTGCAAAGGAATTGAAATTTCTATTGTATCTTGCATAATGAATACAGTGTGCAACTCTATGACCATATTTATTACAAGAAAAGCAATGACCATGGAAGAAATTATGTAACCTATTTGGATGTCTTGGAATTTGTGGAGAAGTCATCTTCCTCTTGTGATTAACTCTTATCCAGGGTTCTCCTTTGCTTTCTTCCTTTCTGATATCCTTTGCTTGCTTATCCTTGTTTGAAGTTTCTACTTTCTAAGACTTGATTCCTCTTTCTGTTTCTCATATTCTGTATCTTGTAGTACCTTGGTCCTTTCAACTTTATTCCTTAGGAGAACAATTTTTGCTTCCAATTTTTCACATTCTGTTTCCCTGGATCTCAATAGATCTATCATATCTTGCTCAATATTCTTTCCTTCTTCCACCCTAATCTTGAGTTCTGTGAGATTTTGTATAAGTTCCATCCTTGCTTCTTCATCTTCTTGAACTTGTTCCTTCAAGCTTGAATTTTTCTCTCTAAGTCTTTCCAATTTTTTGAGAGCAGCAAAGAATTCTTCTTTTATGTCAAACATAGTCTCTTCTTCACTTTCTGAAGTCATGTGTGCTACTGATGGATCCTCTTCCAAGCTGTTAGTCTTTTCACGGAGAGACCCACTCTGATACCAATTGAAGAACATGTGCTTATACTGAGAGGGGGTGAACAATATACAATAAAACTTTTTGCTTTTTAATCCAAATAATATCATCGACAATATTAAAGTAGTAAACATTACATAAAGCATCACACACATGAGAGACATGATTTTACGTGGTTCACCCAATGCGGGCTACTCCACGAAGAAAATATTCCTTATAATTTTTTCTCAAATAAATTCTCTTGGGAATCCTTTCCCTACAATGTTTATGGACCTCTGTCCAAAGGAGATGTTGATCCCCTAAATCAAGTTCATGGATCTCTATCCATAGGAGAACTCCTTCTCCTCTACTCTGGCTGGTGATCCTCTAGAAGACTACTACCTCCACTACACTGGCTTGTGGATCTCTCTCCACTAAAGACTCTTGTCCCCACTCAGAAGACCTATCCTCACTGCCCTGGCTGATGGATCTCTATCCACTGGAGACTACTATCCTCTCTACTCTATCACCTCCAAATCTCTATCTCAAATATTCTCAATAGGTCCACTCAGAACTTGCTCAAATCTGCTCAATAGGTCCACTCATAACTTGCTCAAATATGCTCAATAGGTCCACTCAAAACCTTCTCAAATCTGCTCAATAGGTCCACTCAGAACCTGCTCAAATATTCTCAATAGTTCCACTTAGAACCTGCTCAAATCTGCTCAATAAGTCCACTCAGAACCTATCCAAATCTTCTCAACAAGTCCACACAAAACTTGTCCAAATCTGCTCAACAAGTCCACTCAAAACTTGTCCAAATCTGCTCAATAAGCTCACACATAACTTAACCAATCTCATAGAAACATAAAGAGAATTGTTAGAGACCCAATATGTTTCAACTCAATGCTCAAACACTTTCTCAACTCAAATCAGAATATAGGATAGTTTGTTTTATGGAACTTGAACAATCACTTCATACACCCACTTGACTAGGCTCAACCAACTCTACTCAACCAATCACTCAAGAAACAACCCTTTCTCACAAACCCTAGTCCAAGCATATAAACATCAACTCAAAATGTTTCCAACAATGCTCAACAACAAATCTCACATAACAATGATACTCATGTTCTTTTCAAACCCTAGTTCAAGTTCTTCGCACAACCAATGGCTTCAACAACAATGCTTATAAAAAACTCTTACATAACAATGATACTCATGTTATTTTCAAAAATCTAACTCAAATTCTTCACACAACCAATGGTTTCAACAAAAATGCATTAACTCAAACACTCTCGAAAAGGAAACCCTAATCAAGTCCTTTTCACTCCAAAACTTATTTTTAGAAAACCAACCAATCAACTCAACCAAGGAAGAATTTGCCCATACCTTTTGCTTGACAAGGAGTAGACCACACAAATATGCCACACTCACAATCACTTCTTTGCCAATCTCAATAAGGGTTAGAAGATAATAATTTTCTCAATGAATCACAATACAAAATGATATCAAACAAAATACACCTTATCACTCCAACTTTAAAATAATATCCAACACCTTCATAATAATCTCTTTGGCAAAAGTCCCTTTAAAAATAAAATCAACACTCTTAAAGTCTTACTCCTCCAATATGCAAATATAATAATTAAGACTTTATTTAAAAATAAAATCAAACTCCTTATAACTCCAAATTTTATTAAAAATTCCAACAAACATCAAATTTCCAACTAGCAACCCTTTATCCAACTATTTCCAACTAGCAACCCTTTTAACTCCAAACTTTAGGCAATATTAAAAATTAATCAAAAATTAATTACCTTGCCTTTGGAGGGATTCGAACCCTCAACGCAGCCCATGACCAATGCCTTAGCCACGGCTCCAATCACCGCATGAGCTAAGCGCTCGCTTGGAAAGTGGAGAGCACCACGTGCTCTAAGAACCTTCCTTTCTCCACCAAAGATAAAAACGTGTGCCTTCCCTTGGAGCTTCAACACAATGCAAACACTGCCACCACATTTCGAATGCAGGCCACTCGATGCCTCAATATTTTAGCCAATGCCTCCTTGCCACTAGGCCATGCTGCCCAGCTGGCTCTAAACTTTTTGTCACTTTCAAATTATTCCCAATCACTGCCACAAGGAAATACAAAATCATTGTTTTCTCATGAGCTTCCTCTTCACAGTTCGCATGCAATCACGTTTCGAAGCAAGGATAATTTTGAATGCCTTTAAGGCATGGTATATATAGCCTTTCCACCTTTATGCAAACACGTCGGTGCTCCTCCAACCTTATTCGACGTCGGTGCTCGAATTAATTTATAAATGATTTAAATTTATTTAAATTTAAATATTATAAATTAATTTAATAAAACCTTTGGTTTTATTAGGGCCTTCTCTAATTGCACAACTTGGTATTAATGATATTTATTTATAAAATTTAAATTCCTTTTGAATTTAAATATTTTATAAAATAAATATTAGACCTCCTTTTAACTTTGCAATAGGCCTCCTTGGGTTTTTATGAAAACCCTTTTAACTTATGCTCCCATATAATATTAAAATATTATGGAGCCCTTTTGCCTTTAACTTCTGCACTGTTGAAGCTTCTTCCTGGATATCAGTGACAACTTTGACGACTTTATTTCTTGCCGAATTCCTTGACATTAATGATGACTTCATCCGGTGACATCAATGACAACTTTGACTTAGGGACTCAAAATGTCCAACAATATCTTGATATTCAACCAAAAAAATAGATAAGAATTTTCTTGGGTTTTATTTTTCTAATGAAGTTGCCAGGTGATTTTAAAATTTAAACAGGGCAAAGAAAAACACCATAAATTTGAACACTAAGGATAATGGGATTGTGTCCCATCAGGCGTGCTAAAAACTATTGTTGCAAAATCTGCCACTGGTTATATTTGCACCCAAGACTTTGCCAACATTGAAAGACCCGGTAAAAAAATAGAGACTACCTAGTTCAATCTCCAGAGAAAAGAAGAAATATAAAGTGCTTAAAATTTGGCTAGTTCAAGAAAAGGGGAAAATTAAAGAGCTTAAATAGAGGGGAATATAGCTATTGCTAGATTGTTTGGAATGGTGCATATTGAACAACAAGAAAATACATATAGATTTAACATATAAGCATTCTTTAAACCTCTAAATAGAAACAACTAGTTCTATGGTGCAGATTAAATCAGTCGCTAACCCACTAGAATCATTAACTCTAGAACTATCAAAATTAAAACATAAAAATCCAGAGATAGAATTAATGTGATTCACATTCCATATAGCTTGTATAGAAGTATTAACTCATTCATACATACATGACTGCACACTATTGAACCAGAAGCCAAATAGGGAGTTTATCTTTATTGCTTATCAAAAGTCTGCATACACTTAGTCTTGTAAACATCTAAGAGTCGAACCTTTCTTAGAGTCATTCATCCTATATATATACATTCCCTTACAATAGAAATATTAAATTCTTGTTACAACAATATGCCAGTTGACCTATTTTGGTGAGATTCTAAACAACACCTATTGGACCAAGGAGAAATGACATAGTGGATTCTTCAAAAATAGGCAGTTAGAATATGATTCTTTAGTTATCACTTGTTCACGTTAATATTTTTGGATATGTGGTCACCCAAATATCTTCCACTTCTTCATGTCTCAAGCTAACGACTTGTGAGAACATGATCAATCATGAAATCATGATGATTCTCTAACTTCCAAACTCCTCTGTCTTTTAGCCTGTGAGAATAAGGCTGATCACGAAATCATGATGATTCTCTAACTTCTAGCTTCCTTTAGATTTTAGCCCATGAGAATAGGGCCAATTGCAAAATTGTGATGATTCTCTAACTTCTAGATTCCTATGGATTTTAGCCCACGAGAATAGGGTCGGTCATGAAATCATAATGATTCTTTGACTTCCAACTTCCTCTGGATTTTGACCTACGAGAACAAGGTTGGTTGCAAAATTGTGATGATTATCTGACTTACAGATTCCTCTAGATTTTGGCCCATGAGAATAGGTCCGATCACAAAATCATGATGATTCTTTAACTTCCAACTTCCTTTGGCTTTCGGCCTGTGAGAACAGGGTCAGTCACAAAATCATGATGATTTTCACCCTTCCAGCTTCCTCTAGCTTTTGGCCTGTGAGAATAGGGTTGATCATGAAATTATGATGATTCTTTGACTTCTAGCTTCCTATGTATTTCATCCAAGGAGAATAGGGCCGATCATGAAATCATGATGATTTTCGCTCTTCCAGCTCCATCTGGCTATTAGCCCATAAAAATAAGGTCGATCACGAGATCGTGACTATTATTCATACTTACAAAATTTTGGAAAATCTGCTTGTTCCCCTCGGTGTAGTCATTTTTTTTTTTGGTATAAGGTAAAGGTGGTTAGAAGGTCCACAAACCTTTTACATAGTCAAAATGGGTTGGTTCTAGCATCAAGCCTGTATAATCAAAATACAAAATGAATCCTTCTAAGACCCACATTAAGCCATACTTAGAGTCCACATTCCTATACTTGTCGCTTGACTATTCAGGATAAAACAAAAACCAAACAATACTTAGAACTTACTAATACCACTAGGTTGTTGTACTGTACACTTGTCACCTCCCAGGCCCTAGCAAATGGGATGCCCTTTCTGCCTAACAGGTTTGATCTAATCTCTTCTTTAGAAGCCAACACCAATAGTTCTTGAGGGAAGTTATCCTTCCAAATTTGCATCTCCCTAACAAAAACTATAATATTTGCCATTAGATCCACCACCTGGTTCCCTTCTTTGAAGGTGTGTTGGATTCGAGCATTAACCAAATGAGATTTATGAATCTTTGCTTCTAGGATAAGCTCCAAGATGGTCCAGCTAGGGTCTTTATCCTCCTTAATTGCCTTGATTATATTAAGCGAATCCCCTTCAAAGATAACGTCCTTATAACCCTCAATTCTGGAAATTCTCATTGTCTGCATGCAGGCTCAGGCTTCTGCAAAATTATTTGTTTGAGTTCCCAAAGGCTCTGCAAAGGCAAGGACCACTTTGCCTTCCTCAGTTCTCCGAACTCCTCCTGGTCCTATAGCCCCCAGATTTCCTTTAGTTGCCCCGTCAAAATTAAACTTAACCCACTTTTGTGTGGGGGGTATCCACTTGACACCATCCCATGGGTTGGTTGTAATGTCTAGGTCTGGAAGTTCCTCTCCCCAGTTTTTTAAAATCCTCCTTTCCCTTAGAGACATGGTCTCATTTTTGAAGAAGAAAGTTTTCCAGTTTTCTTTCAAAGCTTTGATTATTTTATTACCACATAACCTGGGATATTTCTTACGTCCTTTAAATACTCTCTTATTTCTCTCATTCCATATCCCCCATAAAAAATGGGGTAAGTCGAGCTTCCAGAGCCAAGTCAAAAGTTTTGCCCGGAAGGGGGAAGCCCACTGTATGCAGAAGTCAGACATGCTATTTGGACAGACCCAATCTATATGAAATTTGGACAGGATCATTTGGAAGATTGTACAAGAAAATTCACAAGTTAGAAATATATGACTTACAGATTCTATCACTTTCTCACACAAGATACATCGATTGATGAATTGGAAACCTCTCCTTTGCAGATTATTTGTTGTCAGAATCTTATTTTGAACTGCCAACCAAAAGAAGAAAGCTATTTTTGGGGTTAAATTATTTAACCAAATAATAGAAGTCGAAGTCCAGCCATTGAATCCTGAGTGGATTAACTTATAGGCAGTTTTTACTGAATAAATCCCACTTGTAGTATTGCCCCTCGGTGTAGTCATTTTGACCTACACCACCTTTATTGGATAATATTACTTAAAAGGATAATTTATTATTATTTAATTTTAAGGTTAATCTTAAGGTTAATTTTATGTTGGACCGATATTAACATCTCATTAATAATTTTGGTATCCTATAAATACCCCTTAATGAGGATCCAATTGTATCATAAGTGTGAATAAAAGATGATATATTGGGGTGTCCATAGACAACCACCTTCTAATTATTTTCACCTCTTGTTATATCCATTCACTTATTATTGCTATCTAAAATTTTTTCTTTAATTATTTATAAGATTAATGGAGGTGAATGTATGTTTTGATACATTTTTATAAAATATTGCAATTTCAAACATAGTATCAAAACAAAGGATAAAGCTATTTCAATATAAAGGAAAAGGAAGGTCTTTTTTTAAGGTAACAATAATTGCATTCTTTCAAAATTTTGAAAATTTGAAATTCAAATAAGAGCACCAAGCCCTTTCTCTCCCTCTAATATTCTATGTATGCATGCATCCATGTGCACAAGCCATTTGAATCATTGTTACATGCACACATGATTGTGTGCAAACCTTTGTTTCTCCTTTAGTCAGAACTATATACCCATCTACATTTGAAGGCACAATGGTTTGTACCCATCATGATTACCTAGAATCATGGGTTTGAAGAACCATCATTGTATTTCTTTTTTTGAATATTTTGCCAATATCAAATTTTCCCACTACTAAAGAGAGCACTATGGTAATTGAGGCTTGGTTGTACTCTCCATTCCCCTATATGGTATATTTTAATGCGAACTCTTAAGTGGGAATATCCCATAGGGTATGAGGGATTATTATATGTATACTTCTTGACCTACAATATAGAGCACTCTATCTTAAAGGACCAAAGTAGATATACAAAACACTAATTTGATGATTGCTTTGGGAGCCAAACATCACTAGTTTGATTCTTGGGAATATATTTTACATCAATATAGGAAGATTCAAGTTCTTTTATTATTAGTATACCTACTTTATCTCTAATCCATGCTTGTGGTGTAACAATTGACCAACTTGTTTGGATAGGATACATTTTATGGTTATATCTCTAAAAAGGTATTTTTGAAGGAAGACAAGTACTATCAAGTGTTCACAGACTAAAGTATACCATACATAGTCAACTCTAATAGTTATTAAACTTATTTTTCATTTTTTACTTCATGTTAAGTGGCATGGCATAGTGGTAAGGGTGGTCATTTATGTTTTTTTGGTGAGCTATTAAAGACCTGGTACTCTTTTTTGGAAAAGGCAAAACAAACATGGTGCTTTGTGAAGGAAAATGTAGCTTCTATCCCAAAGCGCATATACAACATGATGGTAAGGTTACCCATTGTCATGGGAAATATATCAAGTTTAAGACCAGTCAACTCTAGAACCCATTTGTTCATTTTTAAGAATATACATGAGGTATTTAATCCACCAATCACATTGACGTGAGTGTTAAACTTAGATTCATAAGCACAACACCCAATCTAGTGGTGACACGTCACAATATTTGTAAATAAAAATCAAATGAAATAGGTACAAATATAAAATAATCAAAAGCATAGTAATAGCACAAGATTGCACAAGATGAATGAGCCTTTTAATTAACATGGGTGGATCTCAAAATTATACAATAAATATGCCCTAATATGAGGTTTTACAATGCTTTTGTGATACAAATTTACAAATACTAGGGTTCTCTGAAACCCTAGGTTAATACACTACTGGTGTATTTACATTCATATTTGATCCAAATGAGGTTGTGGGTGGGCTTATGTATCCGTAGTGGACCACCCTAGTTTCAACACCTTCCAGATAGATGATTCCTATACTTGCAAATAGAGACAACAACAAAAAGAGATTAGAAGCACCTACGAGGGCTCTCCTGCCCTCAAAAATATAAAATAACTAAAACCCTAGATGCTGTAATGTAATACTAAAAACATAAGTGTAGGAATGTAAAATAAATGCACAAAATATTATTACCTTGTCAAAATGCTAATTATTGTCCTTGCTCCTATCGATGGTGGTTGTGAGGACGCTCAAACGGTGCTCGAGGGTTGGAGGACTACAGATCTAGTACGAGAAATACCTAGAGGTGTTTTGTGAAGGTTGCAGATGCACTAGAGAGTTCTAAAAATGCTTAGAGGCACTCAACTGGCTCTGGGGGCATTTGGGGACTAAGGAAAGTATCATAGAGCCAAATTTGGTCTTGCATGGGTTTGGCAATGGTGAAAAAGAGTGAAAGGATGGCAAAGATGAACGACAAAAGTGATGGTGAAGTGGCTAGGGCATAAGAGCTTAAGGATTTTCTTAGGCACTTAAGATTCTAAAGGAATAATAGGATGAAATGGAGCTTAAGGGTTTGATTCTTCAAAATAACTCATCTTTTATAATTTACCCTTGAACATGTTAGGGTTTCGATGACACAAAATGAGGTGCCAAGATTAAAATATGAGAAAGGGTGGAGATTACATTTGGGTAAGTGGTATGGATTGAGATGGATGGATGGATAAGATTAAAATATGGTTGAGGGCTAGGATTAATTTATATAAATATATATATATATATATATATATATATATATATATATATATATATATATATTAAATATATATAAATATAATATATAAAATATTAATATTTAAATATATATTAAACAAATACATATATATATATATATATATATATAATGGATGATTGTGATTGGAGGACATGGATGGATGACAAGAGGTCAAATTTTGGTGTCTAAAAATACCCCTTTTTGTATCACGTTGCATGAAATACAATGCGGTGCAAAAATATGAGACACTTGATTTGGAATGATGAAGAAGCAACTTTCTCTCCTTGGAATGCAAAGAAAAATTTGAAGACAAAAGAACTTGTATGTGTAGCTTACCCCCTCAATTTGTGAATGAGTGAAGAATTATTCTCACAAGCTAATTGATAGAATTGTGCGATGGAAAATGTAGGTGAATGATGTAAGTGCAAGTGTATGATGTAAATGTGGATGATATGAATGATGTAAATTGATGTCATTTTTTCCCTAATGGAGAAAGGGGTTGTAAAATGCAATTGGTTGATTCTATTTTTACCCCAACAGAGCAAGGGTTTTTTCCAAGTGTAGATGCCATGATCATGCAAGATGTAAGGGTGATTCCATGCTATTGAAGAAAGTGCCTTTTGATGTCATTGAAATGCAAAGTGATGGACATGTAAAAAAGAAAAGGAGTCAAATCATGGAGGGCCATATAGTGACTGTAAGATAATTTATTCAATTGGAACCAATCAACCTAGGCAAGGCCTATCTCCATGATGATTGTCAATGTAAAATAAATGATGAGATATGATTTTGTCTATGTTTCAAGCCCCACGAACAAGGCCATCAATGACAACTGTTTAGAAAATTAATCTGAACATAGTTGCACTTCAAAAATAAGGGAGCAAATATAATTTGATTTCATATGATGAGATAATGGATGATGATAAAGGCCAAGCATCCTTATGGTGATTTATCCATCTTATCGAATTGCATGGACAACCAATCGTTGCAATCGCCAAGGAGATATGATAGACCACTAGCTACGATGTTCACTTGAAATTGTGTGTGAACTTGGAAAATGTTAAAATGTAATGATTGATGAATGAAAATTATGTTGAAATTATAATTTGATGATGAGAAATGTATTGAAGAGTGGATTGCATTGTTTTAGAGCATTTTTAGAGCAATTTTTTGACTTTTGGTTGTAAATAAAATTTAACCACCCAAATCAATCCATGTTGTTACAAAGATGAATGAAATTATGGAGTGGATGATTGGGGTTATGAATATGACCATTTGGTGAAAATTTGGACCGTTTTGGTGCATTTTGAGAGTTGTAAATCGATTTTACGCCTTTTGGTTGCAAGAAAAAATTAAGCATCTAAATCAATTTTTGTTTTTACAAAACATGATATGCTAATGAAATGAATGTATGGATGCAATTTAGAATGTTTTGTGGAGGTAAGCTACATTTTTGGATCATTTTGGTCTTTATACAAAATTTGAAACCAAATGCCTACTCACATTTGTAGCATTCTCAGATGCCAGTAAGCATATGGTGTTTGATAGACTCTAGTCAATATTTCAATGCACCTATGAACACCTATGGGTATTATAGTGCACCAAAAATAGCTATAAATAGCCTGTAGAGGTGAAATCAATTTCATTCTTTGCATTCATGAATTCCAAAAGCTACATGTGAAGGAGAGTGAGGAAGTGAGGTGGAGTGAGGGAGTTTTGTGGGGTGGAAGCTATGGCGATGGAGAGTGCAGATGTGGTTGTAGGATCAGAAGCATATGTTTATGAGGTAAGTGCCCGTGGTACTCTTTTTTGGACTTATGTAATTTTTTTGTGAGATGTGCAAATGAATATGACATTAATGTATGTGTATTTTACATGTGTTTTGCTGTAGCTGAAGATATTGGAGGCTCGACATCAGTTCTCACCTCTCATACTAGGGGTGAGAAAGGCACTATGATATGAGTAATGGAAGTGGCTGGAGGATGTTGGGCTGGCTAGGATAGCCTAGATTGATGTGGTGAGGGTGGATGAGGGGTATCTCTCTACCTTGGCAGAGATATGGGATCCAAATAGGGGGACCTTTTAGCTCCCTATTGGAGAGGCAATAGTTACACTTGAGGATGTATATTGCATCCTCAAAGTACCAGTGGAGGGATTACGTGTTAAGGTTAGACACGATAAGGGATATGAGATGGGATAAATCTTTGGAGATCAATGACCAGGGTGAGAGTGTGAAGGGTGGATATATAAGGTATTTGGTGATGTACCTGGATAAGAATTTGGATGCCCTACCTACCTTAGTCATGTTTGTGTTGGCTAACATAGTGGTCTTGAATAGCACTGGATATTGCTTCCAATGGAACATGATTAGTCTAGTGTATAACATGATTGATGAGCCTTGGGTGAATGCATGGGTACTTGCTTTGTTGGCACAATTGTACCAAGAGTTGTATGAGGTGAGGAGGTAGAAGCAGAAGGGACTGGGATGCAATATGCTATAGTAGTGTTGGGACTAGGAGTATTTTAGTATGGTTCATCTTGTAGGATTACCTATTAAGGCATGGGATAGGGACAAACCCTACATTATGAGATGGTCAATGGTAGAGGAGGTGCAACTGAGTCATCATATTAAGAATGGCTAGGAGTATAGGGATCTATGGGTCGAATTGACATCTGATCAGGTGCTTTGGATATCATGGTGAGGTGCCACTTGGAATGGTTATGGGTAGTAGTTGTGAAGGATATGGTAGGTGATATGGGTATTTGGTGTAGGCAAAAAATCCACCTCGCAGAAGAAAAAGAAGTGACAAAGAGGATTTGCCCAGTTTTGACAATTTTGATAGTTTTGGTAAAACATACAAGCAAGAGTAAAATGTACAAGGAGGAAAAATGTACAAAATAGATGAGAAAATGTACAAAGTGCAATGAAATACAATGTAATGCAAATGAAATGCAATTTGAGTTGTAAATTGCGAATGAATTTGACAAACCATGTAATTAGACTTAGTAAAAGGGTGTAATTATGAATTCTATTATACATGGGTAGTTATGAATAACAAATTGCCTTAGGAACAACTTGGAATGGCCTATACAATGTTATATAAGACCCCCATTTTAATTTCATAAGTTTGGATATAGTCTAGTCTGATTAGTTTGAGTATTGAATGCATATCTATGACTATTATGTGGAATTGTTGGTTATTATGTATATTTTAGTGATTGTACTACACCATTGAAGAGTAATGATAAATAATCAAATTACATAGTATTTTCTCATATATTAAATGATTCTATAATGATGGATTAGTGTTTTGCAATGTATGGTTGTTGCATGTTACTTCTCTATGTTTGTGGATATGATTCTAGAATGATGGATTAGTGTTTTGCAATGTTTGGTTGTTGCATGTTACTTCTCTATGTTTATGGATAGTGTTAATGCACTAATATGAATAAGGGAATTGAATATCCACTGGTTTGAGCCTTGAGAATGATCTGTGAGGAATATTGTATCAATAAGGATGTCTTGAAAGTGGTTGTATGATTTTTGGATACTGTCCTTAGGAAGAACTCTCGAAAACCCTGAGGATAGAACTTACATGTTGGTAAGGATAGAGTAATTTCCATTCTAGGACTTCCTAAAACTTGTATGAGAGAGATTGGTATAGAAGAGTATTCAATATGGCACCTTACTAAACTTTCAGTTTGTATAAATTGTACACCAAATGTGCTACAAATTGTACAAGAAAACATTACCCGATGTGGAAGTTTAGGAGATTGAAGGAGACTTACCCGATTTGGCAATATTGGCAAATTGAATAAATTAGTTACAAAAATATGTATAACAGCTTGCAAAACCAAATTTAAAGAATTGAGTAAGTGTAAAATCATATAAATATTGACACTATATAATTTGGAATTGTGCAGCGGTACGATCTGAATCTGTACAAGTTGTTTTGTGGTCACATTTTGATTATTGTGAAAACTGTACGATTGTACGATTTGGGTAATTGAAAAAGGGTAGTAAGTTGATCATTCTAAGACCTGAGAATCACCTCACCACTAGGAATAATACACCCGTATGCTACACTTGGGATGCATAGGAGTGAGGTGGAGCTGATCCATTTCTCACAAGTGCTACGGTAGTTTGGGCTACAACAGGGGATTCTTGAGGTGCTAGTACTGTATAGGTACCATCAAGATGAAATGGATCTACCTTGTGTAGAGGTATGGAAGGTGACATATGAGGATTATGAGGATATATAAATCCCTAATATGGATGATCCAAGGACTACTACCGAGTATAATGCATGGTTCGCTACACATCCACCATGGGTAATGAGTCCAGTAGTGGATGGGGGTGATGGGGATGAGGATGAGGTAGAGGTCAATATGGAGGAGGTAGATGAGGCTCCAAAATATTAGATATGAATTTGATCTAGCAGTTGAATGAGGCGATTGAGGGATGAAATAGAGTAGGCTCTAGATATTGGAGTTGATAGAGGTGATGATGATGATAATGAATTGAGGAGGTTCCAGAGAGACCTCCAAGTTAGAGTGAGGAGGATTGGGTGAGGCTCAAGAAACTGGTGGTAGAGTGAGATGTAGTGATAGTAGCTTAGGATGCAGAGATAATGTTTTAGGATATAGAGATAGCTCAGCTACGGGTAGAGCTAGAGGTATATACAGTTGTAGGTGGAGGAAAGGATAGGATCGTGAGTCTCCAAGCAGAGCTACTTAAGAGGGACCATCAGAAGAGATATTATGTATGATGCCTTTGGGCTTGAGATGGATACATCCAAGTTTTATAGGATTGATTGATGAAGCACCACATTAGACTACTAGATACACCCTCTTCTTCCATATTTGGGTCTGTTAGGCATAGTGGCTCTAGGTTTAGGGCTCCATTCAGGTCACATGGATCTTCTTATAGGTATTAGCTATTGCTTAGATGCACTTTTTGTATATGACCCTTGGTGCTCCATTGTATATAGCCTTAGAGTATTCATTGTACATGCAATATATATATATATACTATTAGAGTTAAAGTGCACTATGCCTTCACCTTGACACTTGTCAGTTTATCTTGACAAGTGTCATGTGTTGAATATAGGCTTATGCCTATATATTGTAACCATTTTTATCAATAATATCAATCCCTTTAGTTTCACTCCTAACATTTGGTATCAGAGCTCCAGGCTTTCTCTAGCCTTGTGAGCTTGAGGGGGGATTTCCCTCATGGAAATCCTCCCTCCCCCCCTCATCCTTTCCCCCTATTTTTGCCATTTTTTTTTTCAAAATAGGGAGTATGCTCTCCATTGTTTACAATGGATCAGAAACCAGAATTTTGAAAAATCATGGCTTCCAAATTTTTTTTAGTGATTATTTTTTCCCATATGTATCCGTCCGTAGAAACGGGATACCATTAATGGCTGCCCCTGAAGCTTCAAGCTTGGAGTCATGAATTATTTTTGAATTTTTTTTAGGGATCATTTTTTTTTACAGGTTGCAGGCAGATCTGGCAATGTATTCCTCTTCCTAGAGCATCTTCCTCTTAGCGCTCATGGCGTCTCCTGAGATTATGGGCCAAGATGGCCATGGAGACACTTTCACAGCCGTGGCAATGTTGTGATCTTCCGCCTTGACCTGCATACAAGCCATGAGATTATCTCTAACAGATACTGGTTGGGATGCCATAGTGATGTGGTTTGAAACCAGTGGTTGGGATCTGTGCAGGGGTACAAAAAACACAGGGATTTACTCCCGGGTCTCGACGGAAATACCTTTCTCGTGGTTGCAGCGACGATCTGGTGGATAAATCTGGCGTCGCACCGCGATTGCTCCGAATCGAAATGGGGTATTAGCTTTGGTTGTTGAGAAGAGGTCCCCGAGATGAAAAACATGCAGAGAAGAGGATCGGCAGATAAGATTGGGGATTTATCACCAATAGCAATCCGTTGAACTTCATCTGCGTAATCAGAGAAACTGGCGAAAGGAATGCATTGTTTGAAGTACTTGGCGTTAGTGCGTCCCTCGAGCCTATGTCTTTGCAGATATTCTACTTATGTGTTATGGGTTGTGTGAAGTTATGATTTTTTGCACAGACAAACCCCATGGTATGTAGATGGCAGCACTGGGTGTTGCTGCTTATGTGTCTTAAATTTGTGGTTTGCAAACACCCATGCCGTGATCGCTGGAACTGTACTGTGCTAAAAATCTATGAGATGGAGATTGTGTTCATCGTGGTGGTAGAAGAGGCCCATGGAGATTGTGTTCGACGTCTAAGAAATGCGTGTACGCCTTCGTGAATGGGATTGAGGTGGTATCAATGCTGAATCTGTTCCAGAACCCGATGACGACTGGACGAATGGCTTTATCGACGCCCGAGATATGCTACGTGGGGTGAGATTAATGGCCAGTTTATTTGTTTGATTAAATGAAGCCGACGAATGTTTACTGGCTTGGATTTGTTATGAACTAGATCGCTGCTTCCAACCGCCTCCTACGGCCTCAGTTCGCCAAATTTCAGTTGTTGCGTGAGAAAATATTCAAGTTTATGTTGTTGTCCATGCAACAATGAGATTGATGCTCGACGTAATCATGGATTGACAGGATTGCTGAGTTTCCCATTGCTTCGATGATTCGTCTGAGCTGTATTGCTTTGCGCGGAGCAGGAGGACTGCCACAACTGTCAGAATTATTGGATGGTCCCATCGATGAAAGATAGGCTGGAGTGCTCGAGTGACTACTCTGTCGACTTTTCTTCCAACCTATGTCACCCAGAAAATCTGCCATAGATTCAAACATTTGCATGCAAAAAGTTACAATTTTTTTGACAGAGTTACAGGTGCGAGCGTGCCTCCAATATCAGATGATGCGGTGCAGTCCGAAGGAGCAGTCGTGATGCCATTTGTCTCTGCGGTGATGTCAGAGGTACCTTCGGCTTGGGAGAATATTTGTTTATGATATTTATTTTGTGCGTAGTTCAGATTTCCTGATGCGCTCCCATCGGCCCTCGCATTGGTGATTTAACGAGATCTGCATTCCTAAGATCGTGGTGGGAAAAATGAGGCGATCGGGAGACAAAATGGTACTTTGGCTTATGGAGGAATAAATTTTGGCTAATATTTAAATAATGGGAGAATTTTATTTAAAAATGGAAAGGAAATATTTTATAAAGTGGATGGGGCCACTTTATTTATTTAAATGTATGGGGACTTGACGTTTTGAATTTACAACAGTATGGTCTCAATTGTTTTTAGTGTTTTTCCATGGGAATAGAACTGGAAGGCCCACATGGCCTTTATTGTATTTGCCCATATAATTCCCCTGCGAGGGAAAAATGAGTCTGTCTTTTTTTTATTCCGCCAGAGATGCGATGCCGCCACAGTGCGATGCCAGGAATATGATATTCCTGAGGTTTATTTTGTTGCCTTAGATAGGCATGATGTTTGTTTTCCACATGATGAAGGCCCCTTTGATGGTGGAATATAGGGGTATTTATAGTCGTTGGAAATGGTTTTCCATGACGGACACAATGGTGGTGTCATATTGTAATTTTGAGGCTGTTTCAGTTGAGTTTTTTAGCCTCAAAGTTCTTATACCTTGGAGTGCACTCTCGGTTGTACCCGACACTCCCAAGGTAATTTCATATGTGATCCTTGTACCTAGTGATATTTTCTATACACTTGGTGAATGCAGCGGCTGGTTACCCATGCATTTCGATGGGATGACATGGTCACCATAAGGACACTTATACTAGGGACTACAGACAAAGACACCCTAGACTCTATCCGAGGTTTTTTTCGGATCTACTTCTGAAGACTATAGACGAAGACACTTCAGAAGATTCTATTATTTTCTTCTTCTCTCCTCCTATTTTGATCTATGGCTCATTTTATTGTATTGAGTGCATTTTTGACAAAGACCGACACTCTTTTATGGCTCATTTTTCCTTTGTATTAGGTGCATTTTCGGCAGAGACCGACACCTTCTAGATTGAGTTCACCATAAAGAGAGATTTGATATTTATGGTGAATCTAGTCAGTGACCTACGAGAGGCAACATCCTTTGAGGATGACCTGCAGAGGCAATAGACCCAGAAGTGGCTGACCCTGAGGCACCCATGATGACCCTGAGGCACTTAGACGGCTGACCCAGTGGCAACAGACCCGTGGAAGTGGCTGACCCTGAGGCAACAGACCAAGATGTATACACAGTGAATCTAGCATTATTCATAGTTGGAGAGCCAAGTGCAAAGAGCATGAGCCTAGACCAAATCAGCAATAAGAGAGGATGATAGGTTGTTTTAGAGAAGTCAACATTAAGGGGGAATGTTACCTAATGTTGACTTATTTTGTTTCTTCTTTAGTTAGGATAGTGCACTTTAAGGGGGAATGTTAGAGTTAAAGTGCACTATGCCTTCACCTTGACACTTGTCAGTTTCTCTTGACAAGTGTCATGTGTTGAATATAGGCTTATGCCTATATATTGTAACCATTTTTATCAATAATATCAATCCCTTCAGTTTCACTCCTAACATATACATGGCTTTTACTTTAGTGTTATGCTTTTATGTAAATGCATGTGTATATGTGTGATGGATGATAATGCAATGATAATGTGTATGAATGTAAATTAATTAATGGTCTAATGATCATTCATAGTTTATATTTTTTCTTGATCATTTATAGCATTGTTGTTTAATCAGGGGCACCAAAATGGTGGTATGTACAATGGAAGACTCATGTAATTATATTGATGTTGATATGGAAGAAGATATGGATATTGATATGGAAGAAGATATGTATGTTGATATGGAAAACTGACATGGATGTTGATATGGAATAAGATATGGATGTTGCTATGAAAAACTAATTGTTATGCAGAGACTCAAACATACTAGTGATATCAAACAAACTCGCTAAATACTGCCTAATTTCTTTGAGACCAAATATGTGTGCAATGAATTCATTTACCAAATTATGAGTATGGTAATGAATCAAGACAATAAAGAACCAATGTGTGTGAAGGTTAAATCATTAACTCATATTAAGTAAATTGAGATGACACTTGTTATGGAGAAGACCAAGAATCTAGTTTATCCTTATGTGTGGTTAGAGATCTCTTCAAGAGAGATGTGTCACCCCGCAAGAGAATACCCCACTACCGGTCAAGGGTCTATAGCTCCGATGGATATTAGCTCCATAGTACATGAATATGATCTCTAACCTTTGGGTATTTAGACTACCTAATCGTCTTACTTGGAAATGTAGTTCTATCCTTACAACTTGAGGATCTGTGGTGTGTGATGTGTAAAAGATTTAGAGCTTTGGGAAATTGAATTCTCAATCAAAGTTTGTTGAGAATTGTACCATATCCTTACTACTCTATATTTTTTTTGGAAGTAATTGTGATAGTGGTGAAAACCACTATTTTTTATTTTTGGACTATGTGCATGATAGACAAGCAAGGATTACCCTTTTTTCTTCAAGGTTCAATCCAATTATGGTGTTATCCCTCTTTAACACAAGATGTTTTTAAGATGTGTGATTGTGTTTGGTTAAAGAGTGTTAGAGTCAATTACTAGAACTCAAGATTTTCTTAGTGAAAATGTGTCTTGGTCCTAAATAAAACTCGACATGTATAGGAGGTTGCAAAAAATACTAGGAGTGGCCGAGTGACTGAAAAAACCTAGGGATTATGGAAATATGGCTTGCAAATGATATTTTTAGCTTTATGGAATGGTGCAATAAAATGGATGATGACTTTGAGGGTGTTCATAATTAAGGCAACATGCTTTTATTGGATAAATTATTATCTAAACTTGACAAATGACTCCTAATATGGTGAATAAAATGTGTGAAGGTGGTTGTAAATACAATGTATGAAATGCAATTTGTGAAATGAAATGTGTGCAATGCAATGTGTGAAGATGGTTGTGAATGCAATGTATGAAATGTAATTTGTGAAATGAAATGTGTGCAATGCCATGTGTGAAGTGCAAAGTGAATTTAATGTGTTAAATGCAATGTGTGAAATGCAACTTCTAAAATGCAATGTGTAAAATGTAATGTGTGAAATATAATATGTGAAATGCAATGTTTGGAATGCAATTTTTTTGTGTGTATTAGCCATGTATATATACAAATATAAATCACATTAAGCATAGCATGTTATCAAGTGAATAATATTAAGTGGTTCAGGTTCTAGCAAGCCTATAAGTTACTTTACCCACTTTTTGATTGATGATGTATGGACCTAGCCAATTAGCCATGAATTTATCACAAAGATGTGGCAATGAATTGGTATTTAGTTGATTCTTTTTAAGAACAAGATCTCCTACTTGGAATTCATGTAGATGAAATTTGGCGTTGTAAGCACTCTTTAGGTGGTCTTGATAAACTTGTAAATGCTCTAAATCATTAATACACCTTTCATCAAGAAGCGTGAGTTGGTAAAAACATGCTTGTATAGCAATATCATCATCTATGAATTACTACAATGAAATTTACAATGAGGGGATCTCAAAATCAAGAGGCATAATTACTTCAACTCCATAGACCAGTGAAAATGGTGTTGCCCCAGTAGGCATTAAGATGCTTTTTTGATAAGCCCATAGTGCCAAAATGATTTAAGTATGCCAATCTTGATGATTTTATTTGACAAGTTTGTTGAGAATATAAATTAAGATATTTTTGGTAGCCTCAACTTGTCCATTTGCTTATGGGTTTTAAGGAGTTGAGGCTGTGTTGGATATTATATTTCTAGTAGAGTGCTTGAAAATCCTTGTTTTTGAAAGACTTACCATTGTCAGAGATGATTTTTGAGAAAATACCAAAATGACAGATAATATGATGAAGTATAAACTCCACAATTCAAGGTCCTATCATATTGGTTAGAGGAATTGCCTCAACCCACTTTGTGAAGTATTCAATGGTTGTGATGATGAATGTATGTTGTCTTGAGGAAGGAGGCGAGATTTTTCCAATCAAATAAATATCCCATTGTGAAAAGGGCCAAAGGATTTGAATTTGTTGTAATGCTTGTGATGGAACATGAGTTAAATTAGCATGCTCTTGATATTGCTTACAATACTTGATGTAAGTACAAAAATCATATTCAATGGTGGGTCAATAGTAACCCATGCATAGAATACACTTTGCAATGGATATTCCATTAAAATGACCACCAAAAGTACCATAATGTGCTTTAGATATGGCTCTTTGCACCTCTATAGACTCGAGATAATGAAGGAGGACTCCCTTATAACCACGTCTATACAACATGTCCCCCAAGAGAGTAAAATGATCTACCTTTTGCTTGAAAGTGTGTTTTGTAGTTCATGATATGTCTGATGGGAGTGTGATATCGACCTATTCATGCAAAATGACATATTATTCTTGTTCAATGATAATAAATACTAAATAATTTGGGAGCTCAATAATCAAGGGTTGATCACTAGGAAGTGGAGCTTCCAAAAGTTGATCGGCTATGACCTGACCTTTAATGGATTTTTGGCTAATGAAATCAATATTAAATTTAGTGAGAAGCATTATCTATTTTGTGATGCAGGTGTTATTGTAAGTGCGAGACATCATATAATGTAGAGGATTTTCACGAGCTATGACATATGTGGTATGACTAAGCATGTAATATCTAAGTTTCTTAGTTGTAAAAACCACTGCTAAGCATAATTTTTTCATGTAAGCATATCTGGTTTCATAGCTTACCAATGTTCGTCTAATGTAACAAACAAATTACTCTTTATTATTTTCAATATTTTGTGCAAGAATTGTCCCTAATGCAAAGTCCATTGCTGAAACATAAAGATGAAAGGGGACCCCCAGATGAGGAAGGGTTAAAACTGGTGGAGAAACCAGGTATTTTTTGATGTCATAAAAATATTTTTGGCATTCATCTATCCATGAAAATGTCATGCCCTTTTGTAGTAGGTGATTGAATGACCTGCATTTGTGAGAAAGTTGTGCAATGAAATGACAGATCAATTAAATATTTCCTTGTAAACTACACAATTCCTTCAAGTTTTTTGGGGGAGGCATCTCCATGATGGCCTTGAATTTTTTTGGGTCTACCTCAATGCCTCTTTTAGAGAAAATGAACCCTAATAGTTTTCCTGAGGTAACACCAAAGACACGCTTTTTGGGGTTCAACCTTACATTATGCTCTAGAAGTCAGTCAAAGACTTTTTCCAAGAAACCAATGTACTCTTGTCGAGTTTTGGATTTTTCCAAGAGATAATCCACATAATCTTCAATGATATTATGCATGTAACCATGGAAGATGTATGTCATGGCATGTTGATAAGTGGCACCTGCATTTTTGAGGCCAAAGGATATTACATTGTAAAAAAAAGTCTCCCAAGGTGTAGTGAATGTTGTTTTGTGTCGGTCATCAAGATTGATTTGAATCTGGTTGTATCCTAAAAAACTATCCATTAGAGAAAACATTTCATGGCTAGTACAAGTTTCAACAAAAGTATCAATTTTTGATAGAGAAAATTCATCCTTAGGACATGCTTTGTTAAGATATCGAAAGTCAATGTAAATGCATATCACCCCATTAGGCTTACACACAGGTACCATGTTTGAAAGTCAATCATAATAGTCAATGGGGACAATGAAACCCACATCTAATAGCTTTTGAAGCTCTTATTTGACCATGAGGGAAATGGTAGGATGTATCCTTAATTTTTGTTTGATCGACTTAGCATCAGAATGTGAGGTGAGATTGTGGATAACAAAACTAGGATTAAAACTAGACACATATTTGTAGAACCATGCAAAAATACCCTTCTTCTTCTTAAGGAGAGAAATTAATTGCTCTTGTTCATCAATGGATAAAATTTTACCAAGTTTGATAATTTGGGGATTATCTAGGTATAAAATAAGGTTCACATTGATGGTATATTCATAGACATATGAGAACCTTCCTCAAGTTGATGGGGCATTGCGATTAGATCAATGCCATCTATGACATTATCAAACTCTTCTAACTCAACCTCTTCTATGTCTGCCTAGAAAATCTAAGGATTTGAAGGTGAAGATGAATGCAAATGTGGGGGAGACAGAGGAATATAGTTGGTTGAAGCCCTTAACAATTACTCAGAAAGGATGAATTTAAAAAAGGATGGAGGTGAGGAAATCTGGTCCATATCAATAAGGCTCATATCAATTGGAATTGTCTTTGCCAAATTGTATGGATTATGAAGCAGGATGAATAAGTCAATAGGATTCATGTTGACTTAAGGAGGAAAGTGGTGATTGGAAATGTGTAGGATGAATGGATCCTATCTTCTAGAATTGATACTAGAACTCTGGGAACCTAAACAACAATGAGCAACACAAATAAATGCAATAGGAAAAAGCCATGTACATGCAATGCAATGATTTGTTTTTAATTTTTTTTTGAAATTTTTGTGTGTTTTTTATTTTTATGAACTTTTGAATTATGTACATATGTTTCAAATTTGGTTGGTGAGGTGGATTAATGAAATGGATGTGGTGATTCACCGGTTGGTTTGGCTCACTCTTGTGGAAGAAGCAAGAAAAATATGGGCTGATGTATGGGGAACATTTTGAGGTAATACTCATCTATTTTGTGAATGGAATGATGGGTGCTGATTCCTCATTATATTCATCAAAAGCTATCGATATAATGTCGAATTATTCATAGATTTCATCTTTAGAGTCATCAGGGTGATGTATTTCTTATTCTAAATTCAAATTAAGAATTTAAAAGGCTTGTTCAAAAGAAGAAGTGAAGGAATAAGGGTGATAACCTAGACATGAATGGTCATTCACTTCTCAATACAAAATATCAATGAGCTCTTGCATTCCCTATTCATGTCGTCCTAGGTCATAACCTTGCCAATTGAATCGATGAAAATACCAGGATGCAAAACCTTAAATGTGTTGTATGTTGGCATGTGTTGATTGCTTGGGTTCATCTAGGGAAGATGAATTGGACGATGAGTAAATCCCACCATACATAAGATTTATGCTATTGGGCATTGAACCCATGTTGTACACCACTTCTATAGATAAGGGTGGGTCACATGGGTGACTTTAATCCCTAGAATTTTGGATATTAAGCAGTGTGATGGTGATATCTTGGACCATGTATTCACCAATACCAAGATTAGTGAGGTGGACCACAACTTAGGCTGATGTGGACACGAATGTGGAAGACTTGTGGTTGGCTTGGGGCTTCGACAATGGGAGAGGTATGGACTAGAATGATATCTCACAATCTGTTACTTTGACTTGTAAGACATCAACTGATGTGGATGGAGGTGGATTTGGCTTAGGTATTTGTTAAGTGGGTGATGAAGTTGAAGAAATGATGATGGAGGATGTGGATGATGATGGTGTGGTTGATGTGGACTGATTTTGACCACATGTACATGTAGTAAATGATGATGAAGATGAGGGTATACAAGTGGAAGCTTGATGTGTGGTAGTTATAGGGAGTTCCTTAAGGATAGGATCTTAAGATGAATAAGTGGATGGTGTGGTAGATAATGTGGTTGATGATTTAAGGAAAATATGGGTGGATAGAAGCATGGATTCATAAGTATTTAAAATTAAATTGCAATACTTAAATAATTCAACGTCCATTGGTATGCAATGAATTTGTCCCTCATGTACATATTTCAAGCATTGATGAAGTATAGATGGGATACATATCATTTTCCTAATACGAGGACATCCAAGGAGTACATTGTACGCTATGGACCCTTCCAAGATATGGAATATTGTGTGCAATATTTTTACCCCCACTTTTATGGGTAAAACTATAGTGCCAACTATGGAATAGAGAGCATTATTAAATACTTTCAGGGTGAAGGTGGATTTGGTGATGTGAGATGGTAGGAGATTAAGATGTTGGAGAGTGGATGTGGTGATGATATTAATGGAGGAACCAGTATCAATAAAAACTTGTTTGAATGGCTTCTTATCAATTTGATCCATGCTATGTTGTTAGGACACTAGGTAGTAATATGAAACTTAATCAAAAAATAATAAAAAGAATCGCTGTTTTTAAGGAATCACGGTTGAAATTATATGGAAGACCCAATAATTAATAAGTAAAATGTATTCTTCGATGATGCCTTATTACCATATTTGGATTGTATTTAAATACCTATTCTAATAGTTGTGAGAGTGAAGGGTTGTGACCCTTTGAATATAATTAATAATTAAATATAAGTATTAGGACATGTTAGGAGGGTCCTAACATGCCACCCCCCTTAAAGGAGCTTTGTCCTCAAAGCTGGAAATTTGGAAATTGCTGCTGGATATCTTAAAGAGTTTCCCATGCCACGTCTTCTAAAGGTAGACCTTTCCAATGGATTAAAACTTCCGTGATGTCACGAGTACGAAGGTGACGAGAGCGACGATCCAAGATAGCTTCTGGTTTGACTAGAAGTACTCCATCCTCAAAAAATTCAAGGAGAGTGGTTTGTGTCATGATATGGGCTCCAAATGCGAGCTTAAGGCAAGATACATGAAATACGGGGTGAAGTTTAGAAGAGGGAGGAAGCTCAAGTTTGTAAGCAACGGTCCCAATACGTTGGAGAACTTTATATGGCCCATAAAATTTGGGTGCTAACTTCTGAGAACCTTTTTGTTTAAGTGAGGATTAATGATAATGTTGGAGGCATAAGAAAACCATATCACCCTCGTGGAAACTACGTTCGCTTCTATGTTGATCGGCTTGCTGCTTCATGCGATGCTTGGTGGTGTGTAGGTTCTCTTTTAGGATCTGTAGTATGTCATCTCGAGTAGCAAGTTCTGTTTCCACCGCATGGACTTTTGTAGTCCCTGGAATATTGGAAGTGAGGGATGGTGGTGTTTGACCATATAGTGCTTCATAAGGAGTCATTTTTATGGACGTATGGTATGAAGTGTTATACCACAATTCCGCTAGTGAAAGCCACTTTACCCAATGGAGTGGTTGAGTAGAAACAAAACATCGAAGGTATATTTCCAAGCATTTATTTACAACTTCTATTTGGCCATCGATTTGAGGATGGTAAGCGGAGCTGATATGAAGTTGAGTACCTTGTAATTTGAACAATTCCTTCCAAAAGGTGCTAGTGAAAGTTGGGTCACGGTCACTAACAATTGTAGAGGGCATACCATGTAATTTAAAGATGTTATCTAGGAAGAGGTGGGCTATAGTGCTACCGGTATAAGGATGAGCCATGACACAAAAATGGGCATATTTAGATAAACGATCAATGACTACGAAAATGGTTGTTTTTCCTCTTGATTTTGGTAATCCTTCAATAAATTCCATAGAAATATCTACCCATGTTTTTGTGGGTATAGGAAGAGGTTGAAGTAATCCTGGAATAGCGAGGGTCTCCCCCTTTTGTCTTTGGCAAACTTCACATTCTTTTACAAAGTTTTTGATGTAATTTTTCATTCCTACCCAATAGAAGGATGTAGTGGCTCTTTTATAGGTTTTTAAGAACCCTGAGTGGCCTGTAGTGGGTGAGGTATGTAACTCATGAAGAAGTTTTTCATGATAAGTTGAATTGGGGGTGAGGACCATCCTTCCTTTGTATCTTAATATATTGTCCTTCCAAGTGTAGGGAGGTTTGCTACTAGGATTATGTTGAAGTTGTTGAATTAAGGCATGGATAGTAGGATCATTTATCCATTCTTCATGCACCTCATCTACCCATTTAGGAATAAGGGAGGAAAGAGCATGGACTTGAGGCATATCTTCAAATTTTATAGAAAGTGCATCGGCTGCCATGTTGTCCTTTCCCTTTTTATATGTAATTTCATAATCATAGCCTAGAAGTTTAGTAACCCATTTTTGTTGTTCCGGGGTATTAGTCCTTTATTCCAAAAAATACTTCAAGCTATGATGGTCAGTGCGTATAATGAAATGTTGGCCAATAAGGTAAGGCCTCCAATGTTGAATAGCATGGAAAATCGCCAACATCTCTTTTTCATACGTAAAGTGAGCTAGATTCTTAGGAGAAAATGCTTTGCTTATAAAATCTAGAGGCCTTTCATCCTGCATGAGTATGGCTCCCATTCCTATTCCTGAAGCATCACTTTCAATGACAAATGGTTTAGAAAAGTTGGGCATGGCTAGAATAGGGGTGGTACACATTGCAGTTTTCAAGGTGATAAAGGCCTCATCCACTTTAGACGACCATTTGAAAGCATTTTTCTTAAGTAATGCTATTAGAGGAGCAGTGATTTTACCATAATTTTGAACAAATTTTCTATAATATCCCGTTAGTCCAAGAAACCCACGTAGACCTTTTAAGATTTTTGGAATAGGCCAATTTTTCACCTCCTTGATTTTGGAAGGATCTACCATAACTCCTTCCTTTGAGACAATATGCCCTAAGTATTCAATTTCTTGTTTTCCAAAGGAACACTGATATTTTTGCATAAAGTTGATTTTCCTTCAAGATTTGGAACTCTTGTCTAACATGGTCCAAATGTTCTTCCCATGTTTTGCTAAAAATCAAAATGTCATCAAAGAAAAATAATATAAATTTACGAAGGAAAGGGTGAAATACCTTATTCATTAGACTTTGAAAGGTATAAGGAGCGTTGGTAAGGCCAAATGGCATCACCAAGAATTCATAGTGCCCTACTGTTTGTTTCAAGGTAACTAGTTCTGCCTTAGTTAAGCATATGTGTCTTTTAACTAGTTGATATTTTGCTTGGTTTGACTTGATTATCCTTCTTGAAGCACCATCCCTTCAAATTCTTGTGAATATTTATGTGGTGCTATCACCAACCTTCCTTTACATTTATCATCCTTCCTCCTTGGATTGAAAGTAACCATATTTACTTATGCTTTCACTTGATATGGTTTCAATCTCAATCCATTAACTTTTTTGGGAATGATTGTCTCGTCCAATTCTTACAATCTCACTACACAATTATCCATCATCTCAATCACTCGAAAGGGTCTAAGCCATAAAGTCTTCAACTTTCCTAGCTTGATCTCTCTTTTACCATTATATCTCAAGATCCTGTCACTTGGATTTAATTATCTCTTCCACAGATGCTTGTCATGCCACAAATTTCTCCATCATTAGGTAATTTTTTTTTCCCACTATGCCATCACCCTCTTCTCAACCATTTTCACTTATGTCATGAGCCCCTCCTCTAGGGCTATTTTATTTATAGAGAACTGACCCCAAAGTTAAAATGGAACTATTTTTTATAGAGAATGAGCCCCATAGTTAACATAGGGTCCATAAGGAAAATCAACAATGAAAACCACACATGGGGAGATATCCACAGTCACCATCATCGAGAGATACTCTCACAAGATATTTGGACCATGATTCACCTATTTGAGGGTTGGGTCATTGTTGACCAACTATAAATAGAATATTTCATCAAGAAGCCTACTTTTTGAATTCCAAATCTCTAGGTGTCTATTGTGTTGTATATAACACCATGAGGGCCATCATGGGATACATGTGGGATATTGGAACAAGACTCTCACAATACTACTCTTAAGGTGTTTAGAATTTATGTAAAAATTAGGAGAACTAGGTAGTATGAGAGGAGCAGATAATGAAACCTAGCGCTAACATAGGGCTTTTTTGTAGATAACTGAACTAAAAGTTGACAAAGGGTTATTTTTTTTATAAAAATGAACCCCAAATTTTACAAAGGGTTGTTTTTTATAAAAAATGAACCCCAAAGTTAACATGAGGTCTAAAATGAAAATTAATTACCAAAAAATACGTATGGGAAAAACTCCACACTCACCATCATTAAGCGATGCTCCCACAAGAGAGGATGGAGCAAATGGTTGGGTCATCATTCATCAAGCTACCACTAGGGCATTTCACCCAAAAGTTTTCTTCCTAACTTCAAAAGCTCTAGGGTCATCCAAGGATACATGTGGGATAATGACTCAAGACTCTCATAAAACTACTCATAAGGTATGTAGGGATTATGCATGAAAGTATGAGAACAAGGTAGTATGATATGAGTAAAGAACAAACCCCAAAGCTAACATGGGATTACTTTTTGTAGAGAACTAACTCCAAACTTAACATGGGGTTGTTTTTGTAGATAATGGACCCTAAAGTTAACATGGGACCCATAAGAGAAATCAACTAATGAAAACCATATATGGGAACAACTCCACACTCACCACCATCAAGTGATGCTCCCACAGGAGAAATAAAATAAAATATTATTAATATTCGTGGTGGGCCAAAAAAAGACTCAAGGAACTATAAGAAGGATAATAATGACTTCTAGCTAGTAGGCTAAAAATCCTAACAAAGAAAAGAAACTAAGATAAACACAAGATATAACCCAATAATTGGACCAAAGAGAAAGGAAAAAGAGAAGGGAAAGAAGAGGAGGGGAGGGTTATAGTCTAGAAGAGTGAAGTACACACCAAGAAGAATGGAGAGAGAGGGAGGGGGAAGGGAGTTACCTAGGAGAGGTAAGCTCCAAGAACCCCTAGAAATTAATCTCTCCTAACAATTGAGGTCGAAGTATTAGATCTGAATAAGTCCATGATATGTCTTTATCCATTGCTAGTTCAAGGACCCTAACAAATTGAGGGTGCACTATCTAGTAACCCTACTTCCATCTAAATTTAATGAAGCGAGGTGTTTTTGTTTAATATCACTTGGTTTGAGGGAGCTGATGAAGTATGTTGTGATGAGTCGATGTTGATGGGGGTGAAATCCATCTACAGAAGAGATTTTATGTTGATAAAACTGGTTTATCTTCCCAAAAAAGAGTGTGAGACACCGTTGGTCCAGGTATCCGAACAAGATAGAAAAACTGAGAGTTATCCCTGAAAAAGGTAATGGAATTTACCTCAGATCTCATAATAAATGGGATAACAAAAAATGAAGTGTTGCAGGGTTTCAGATTCATCCAAGGAGAAAAACAAGCAAACTTGCTCCTCCATCGAAAGATGGTGATTTGACTCAATCAGAGTTGGTGAGAACACACCCTAAGTTGCCCAATCAGGATCCAAAGACTATGCATTGTGTGTTGCTAAAGGTATTGTGGAGGAACTATTCTACCCTCTTAAATCTATAAGAAGTACTCATGGTAGAAAGATAGCTTAGGGAAAATAGGGGTAATAGGAGAGATCCATGTGCATCTAGTGTACAGGAGACTAACATCCTTTCGGATCTCATGGAGCATCTTCTCCTTACTATGCTGAGAGGGAGGAGAAAACTCAATGAATAAGGGGGAACCTATCTATCCGTATCTGAATGATGGCCAGGAGGACAAAGACCTAAAAATACTAGCTCCTTTAGCCTCCTCGAGAAATGAGAGAGAGTTTCATCGAGGAGCAAAGGGTGAGGTAAGAGTACCACCTACAACTCGCAAGGGTATCTCCTAAAGTATGAATCCTATGAAGATAACCAATAATCAAGAAGATAATCTCAAGTTGGAGAGGAGAGCCCCCAAACTTTGCTAGAATAATAGAGTGAGGGATTGTGCCCTTGCAATGAATATATCGTCAAAGAAAGAGTGTTTGTACTTGTTCAACCCGTGACCACTCAGTTGGGTCAAGACTAGGATCTCAAACCACTGACCCATAAGTAATAGTTGGCTTGACCAAGGCCTCAAAGATCCTCATCTTCATAGGTATATCCTAAAAATATGCTCTTAAGCAATTCCTCTTGAGCAAAGATAGAGGTGCATACCCCTTACACACTCGAGCCTAGGTGGCGGGCTTCATATCAAAAGTAGGAGCAGTGAAGAGAACCCCCAAGTACACATATGAAGTGACGATCTCAACCTCCCAACCTTGGAAAAAGAAATGGAGATAGGATAGAGCCTCTTTGGTAGTATTGAACATCATAACCTTGGTCTTAGAAAGATTCACTATCAAGAGATGAGGCTAAAAGAACAACGTCATCAACAAAGAGGAGAATAGAGATCAACACATAGTGGAGAAGGCAACCATCATGTGCGTGAGCATTCTCCCTAATAAATTTAAGAGTTTTACTAATGATTTTTACAAGAAAGGATGAGTTGGCTTGGAATCTATCAAAATATGGTGGATGCTAAGTTGGGATATGAGGATTTAAAGCAATCAAATTTTTTTACTCCCAAAGGTTTTCCTTGGAAAAATATTTGGTCACTAGAAACTCTCCCTAAGGCCTCAACATTCCTTCGGTTAACAGTTTAAAACAAGATTCTAACACGAAAGAGTCTACAGAGAAGAGGATATCATGGACCTTTCAGATGTGCCTTGTATGAGAAGGATTTAGAAACATTAGATCATTTACTGCTTCATTATATCTTTGCTCACACCATTTGGAATTACATTTTTTTAAATACAAAAATACATATAATAAAATTCTTTAATACTTGAGTGGGCCTAATGAAAGAGACTTTAAAATTCTTAAAAGAGATCCAATATTAAAATTCTTTATAGCTTAAGTGTGTCTAACAAAAGAAAAAAGGATTTAATATACAATTGTATTAGACTTGATTGACAAATATATGTCATTTGAAAGGATTTTGAATTTTTTTTTAAATCTAAAAATTTAACGTGTTAAATTAATACCATTTAATTAAAAAACTATTTTATTTAAAAATTATTTTAATAAATCTAAATAAAATAAAATTAATATTTTTCATTAAAAAATTACTTAATTAATATATATATTTTAAAACTTAATTAATAGTATAAATAAAAATCATGACCATGTAATTAAATGGTTGTGATTACCTTGCGTTCATCATCTTAAAAATGGGTGCAATCAAATTATCTCGCAGGGTTTTATAGTTACAACGAGGGCTAAGAAAGTTAAGTCCATCCTCAACGAATCAGTCGAATATTATTAATGGAAAAAGCAAGAAAGTCCCCAATAATGTGGAGTGCATATGATAAAACCAACATTGCTATCTGCACGAGATAAAAACAACATTTGTCCTATAGGGGAATCCCCAATAAAACCAACATTCCTATCTGCACGAGATAAAAACAACATTTGTAGATATTTCAGTGTAGGTTATAGTAAATAATGTTCCATGTCATGGGCTCTTTACTCTGGAGTCTCAGAATTTTCATTCTGTATTCTGTGTGGTGGGGTCATGGGAATGTTATAGCACTAGCTTGGTCACTGTTTCACGATCACCAGAATCCACCATATTTAGTGGAGTTTAATATTTATGCCGATACCCTTCATTACTAGTTCTTAAACCATTGTGGAATAAGTCCAGTTGGAAAGAGAACCCGGGTTGGGTTCCTTGGTCCTTAAGTAAGTCTTGTTCCACATATATATATATAATTCTTATTCTGCACGCAATCAATCCTCCATTGCTATAACGGTTGTTTTTTCGTTTTTTGTGAGTGCTTTTTAGTTAATCTCTGAACTCACCAGACAGCCATAAAAGAACCTGTGATCATAGTTTGATCCTTATACACCTGTCTGCTGGGAGAAAAGAAATTATTCCATTTTTGATCCTAGAATCTAGAATCTGTTGCATCATTCACAATCTTTTTTGGATTAGACATGGAGAGCCATGATTCAATTCAGGCTAATGGCTGTGAGAATCATGATATGTTGAAGAAACCGCTTATAGCTAAGAATGAGTTGATTTTTTCGTTTGGAGAGCAATGAGGTTGTAGACCCTTGGGATGATGTCAAGTGCAATGGGGGTGTAATATGGAAGGAAGTTAAAAAACAATGCTGGATAGCAGGGCCCATGGTGGCGGTGAATTTGTTGCAGTATTGCTTGCAGTTGCAGGTGATCTCTGTCATGCTGGTCGGACATTTGGACGAGCTTGCTCTGTTGCTACTTCCTTTGCCGGTGTCTCTGGCTTCAGTGTGCTGGTATTCACCACAAAAACCTTGCTCTGTTTTTTTTTTCAGTGTTCGTTTTAGTGCTTAGACTCGGTTATAGTTCATCTTTTTTTTTTTTTTTAAATCCTCGTAAAACAAAACATGGCAAAGAATGGTTTCATTTGAGAATTTGGACCTTGTCTTCTCTGGCTAACTGATGTCCTTAGATGTTTAGCTGCAATACTGCTAACATTGATGACCATACCGATCTTGAACTCGAAACTAACCGTGCAAAAGTATAGGCGCATATTTCAACTGATTTGCTTCATCCCTGAATTTTTTGATCCTGCAACCAAAAGCTCTTTATGCAGTTTTAAAGCATAGAGTAGGCTTTAGATATTTAGGGTAAAGCTGCACCCAGTCACCAGATGAGCTAATTCTATGCACTTCTGTTGTCACCATCGTCTTTCTGTTTTCAACAGTTCATTTTGCAAATTTGGAGAAATTGATTTATACATCTTATACTAGGATTAGGATTGATTTCTTTAATTAAATCACAAATAGTGTTTTCTTGTCCATTATACAATGGTGTTAGGTCAAAGCTATATACAGTGTGTGCACTCTGGTTTGTTGATTTTAGTTCAATATTATAAATTTGGACCTTGTCTTCTCTGGCTAACTGATGTCCTTAGATGTTTAGCTGCAATACTGCTAATTTGTTTCATTTGAGAATTTGGACCTTTTCTTCTCTGGCTAACTGATGTCCTTAGATGTTTAGCTGCAATACTGCTAACATTGATGACCCCACCGATCTTGAACTCCAAACTAACCGTGCAAAAGTATAGGCGCATATTTCAACTGATTTGCTTCATCCCTGAATTTTTTGATCCTGCAACCAAAAGCTCTTTATGCAGTTTTAAAGCATAGAGTAGGCTTTAGATATTTAGGGTAAAGCTGCACCCAGTCACCAGATGAGCTAATTCTATGCACTTCTGTTGTCACCATCGTCTTTCTGTTTTCAACAGTTCATTTTGCAAATTTGGAGAAATTGATTTATACATCTTATACTAGGATTAGGATTGATTTCTTTAATTAAATCACAAATAGTGTTTTCTTGTCCATTATACAATGGTGTTAGGTCAAAGCTATATACAGTGTGTGCACTCTGGTTTGTTGATTTTAGTTCAATATTATAAATTTGGACCTTGTCTCCTCCTTCTCCTAAGTATTTCTGTTTGTTTTCTTTTTTTCGTCTTTTCAATGTTTTTTCTTGTCCATTATACAATGGTGTTAGGTCAAAGCTATATACAATTTGCACTCTGGTTTGTTGATTTTAGTTCAATATTATAAATTTGGACCTTGTCTTCTCTGGCTAACTGATGTCCTTAGATGTTTAGCTGCAATACTGCTAATTTGTTTCATTTGAGAATTTGGACCTTGTCTTCTCTGGCTAACTGATGTCCTTAGATGTTTAGCTGCAATACTGCTAACATTGATGACCCCACCGATCTTGAACTCCAAACTAACCGTGCAAAAGTATAGGCGCATATTTCAACTGATTTGCTTCATCCCTGAATTTTTTGATCCTGCAACCAAAAGCTCTTTATGCAGTTTTAAAGCATAGAGTAGGCTTTAGATATTTAGGGTAAAGCTGCACCCAGTCACCAGATGAGCTAATTCTATGCACTTCTGTTGTCACCATCGTCTTTCTGTTTTCAACAGTTCATTTTGCAAATTTGGAGAAATTGATTTATACATCTTATACTAGGATTAGGATTGATTTCTTTAATTAAATCACAAATAGTGTTTTCTTGTCCATTATACAATGGTGTTAGGTCAAAGCTATATACAGTGTGTGCACTCTGGTTTGTTGATTTTAGTTCAATATTATAAATTGATGTAAATAAAGACACAACTAATATTGAAATGTTTTCCTGTCATGAATTTTATATCAATATATCATCGTTACAAGCATTTCAGATTTATTGTTGAGTATACAAACAATGTTCATATAAGACAAATCACCTTAGATACTGCATTTAGTGTCAGCAGACGACATCCTTCAACTGAAACATATAACATACAAAGGAAAATCTGTGAAGCATCCTACCAATTGGAGAGAGGTCTATTTGAATGGGAAGTTGAGGGTAATGAACCAAAAAAAATAGATCAAGTAACAATGGTGTGGGCATATATGGGTCACATTCTTAATGCCCTTCCTAATCTTAAAAAAACATTCTTAATGCCCTTGGACAGGACCCTATAATATCTATTGAAGCAGGGAAATTTGCAAGATGGATGATTCCCAGTTTGTTTGCCTATGCAATTCTTCAGCCCCTTGTAAAATTTCTTCAAACACAAAGCATTGTTTTTCCCATGATGTTCGGCTCTGCAATCACTTTGTGTTTCCATGTCCCCATGTGCTGGGTTCTGGTATTTAAAGCCGGATTAGGTAATAAAGGGGCTGCCTTGGCAAACAGCATTTCCAACTGGGTCAATGTGCCACTCCTCATACTTTATATTAAGCTGTCACCTTCATGTAAGAAGACATGGACGCCCTTTACGAAAGAGTCTTTACATGACATTAAACATTTTCTCCAACTTGCTGTTCCATCTGCAGTGATGATCTGGTATACTAATTCACTCTCTTCACCTACTAATTGCTGTTCAATTTAAGACATTTATGCACTGCCTCAAACACATTTTTAGTTTGTGTTTATTACGTTTCTTTGCACTCTTCTTGCTATTCTTATCATGTGAGGAACTTGAAAAACACCAGTCATTTTTGTTTATCATACTATACTATACTGCAAGTTGTTAACAATTCAATGCCATTGATTATGTTCTATTCATACTTTTATATCTGTCAACAACTTGGACTATTGGTCCTTTGAAATGCTTATTCTCTTATCTGGTCTGTTGCCTAATCCAAAACTTGAGACATCCCTTCTTTCAATCTGGTATGTATATGTAATACTAGAGTTTTAATTTTGAATGAAGCTTAATAATGGGACTTGTATGGATTTACTTTACTTCACCCTGAGCTAGCTTTGATATTTTGCAGCCTGAACACTGCTTCTCTTTCATATATGATTCCCTTTGGACTTGGTGCTGCTGTAAGGTTAGTATGGCTAACTAGTAAATCTCTGCTCTGTTTCTGTTAGTCATCTAAGCTATTGAAGCTTAATTTTTAAAATTTCAGATCGTCAATGTTGTTGAATCCAAATATGGTCCAATTAGAGTTTTTCATAACTTTGCATCACAGTACACGAGTTTCAAAACTTTATTCATAACTTTATTCTCTATACAAAATGTTTGGGGCTATGCTTTCAGCAATGAGCAGGAAGTTGTTGATTATGTTGCAAGCATGATGCCACTGCTTGCAGCCTCAACAATTATGGATGGGATAGAGGGTGTTCTGTCAGGTTGGGAATTATCTTCTATAAAAAAAAAATTGGACTGTAGCATCATATTCATTTTGAAATCATGAATACTATAAGGATATATCTCAAACACAGCACCACCTATAAGGTATGTTCCTCATTTTTAACTATGTAATTTAAGTTATTTATTATAATAAATTATGGTTTTAAATTTAAATT